>JAQMYJ010000011.1:10015668-10036531 GCA_030014305.1 Clarias laeviceps | reverse complement strand
TTATATATATATATATATATATATATATATATATATATATATATATATATAGAGAGAGAGAGAGAGAGAGAGAGATACAGTATACATATATACATATACATATATATATATATATATAAAAACACCAGTTTTAACAGCTATAGTGTACATATAATCATAGTGTATATATAATCTTTCAAAGGCCAAGTTTTCTTTTCATTCCAAATTACCTTTTAGGCTTATAAAGCTGACAATAAAAATCCAATGCACTAAATATATTATTGGTAATATTATTTTAAAAGTTTTTATATGCAAACTGCTAATAATGTACGCACACACATTACATGATATTTCATATCCAGCCAAACTACACTGATTGGACACAAGGTGGAAATGTTCATAACTTCAATACAGTGTCATAAGCAGGAGTAAAGCCGCGTGCGCCGATGCGAAAAGCTGCAAAACCGCGTTTTAAGGTGACATAGTGCAAATTAAATAAGCAAATAAACAATCGGACGAATAAATACACGCTCATGCTGTGTTTGGAGTAAATATCATTGATTGGTTTTACTGCACGTCTTCATAAAATCGCCATCAATGTCAGGGTGAAACAGCAATCAGTGCAGTTGCCTGAGCCGGAGCGCACGCGGGCGATTCACCCCGTGCGCTCCAGAAAATGCATGCACGCGCATCAAACAACCAGCAAATAATCACATAATAACCTTTGGAGTCGTACGAAACACGTGAGCCCAATATCTTAGCTTTTGTAATACCAGCGAGCCTCCAAGGCGAATTAAAACCACGCATGCAGCAGCGGATCGATATTGGAGTTTACGGACGAGTTTACGCTCGCAGGTGATTCTGTTTAAAACGAAATGGCAGTGTTACGGCTGGAGCGCACTGTACGAAAATGACGCCAAGTTATCCGGAATCAATCAATCAATCAATCAATCAGCATGGACGCACAGCATGCATGATCACGCAGGAAGATCTACTCAGGTCTGCTCATGCCATCAAGACGCGGTTTTGTCCTGTATAAAAATACATATGTATTTTTTTTTAAATATGAAATGTTTGTCATTTGGACATGTGCATACAAGAATGAAGCCAGGATGAGCAGTGTGATCAAGTATATTCCAAACAATGTCAACATTGCAACGGCGTGCACGAAGATGAGGAGCACCGACTGTAATATGCGTGATATGCATCAGGTGCTTCACTGACAGCAGTGCCACTTTTTACTCAGAGCAACTTCCTCGCCTGTTCTTCTCACCGTTTCAACACGCTGTCGCTTTAAATGTAGCGAGCAAACAGGCGAGGAAGTTGAGCTCAAAGCGTGTTTTGTAAGCAAACACGTTACGTTTCGTCAATCACTGACGCCAACAACACTCCGACCTGCGCTACTGCCCCCCTAAAAAATATAAACACTCCAGCTTTCCGGTAAGCCGTGACCATGCCGATCCGCGGTGCTGGTCCCCTCCCGCCCTCCGGTTACTCACCTGCAGGTCGCTCGCACGCGCCGCTTCCGTACAGGGCTCTTTATTGAGGAGACTCGTGCATACAGAGCGCAGTTCACAGTACCCGCTCTCGCGCGCACTGACTCCCCTCCGCGTCCGCCTCAGCAAATCAACGGCGCGGTGACGTCAGCGGCCGCTCGCCTTCATTAAGCGCCGCGCGCACGAGCGCTGCGAAAGCGAGACACCTAGGGGGGCTGCAGGGGGGCTGCAGAAATCAGGCCGCAAAACCCGGAGTCACGTCCAGCAACTCGAATAATAATAATAATTGTATTATTATCTGAAACATCAAATATCATAAGATGGGGAAAAAAATAAAAGCATGACAGCATTTTGAAAATGAAACTATTAAAAAAGAAAGTCTGACAACAATATGCAAATCATAAACATGTCAGGATATGTGTAAAGTTTTTGATATACAAAATCATAACACAATGGAAATATTGCATGCAACAGTAACAGGAATAATAAAACTGATACATTATGTATTATAGTAATGTAAAAAAATAAATAAAATAAAAAATTAAATGTTTAAAATGTGTTTTGTTTAATTATTAGTAAGGACATTTAAATCAATATGTTTGTTTTAAGGCTAACGTTTTTTACTTTAAAACTCATTATACTTTATGCCCATATATAACATGCAACATAATTATACTGTATGATTTTCCTCTTTATTCATTTTTTTCCTTTCCGCTCTTGTTCACGCATTAAAATGAATAATGCAAATACAACCAATAATGAAAAATACAACTCAATTTTTAAAGTACATTTTTTAAAATTACTTCACATTAATATGTACTGTGTAGGTTACAAAACAAAATGAAAACATTTTAAATTATTAATATAGTTGCTGCTGTTGCTATTAAACTTCTTTAGCTTCAACAACACTGGTCAGTCTAGGTGTATTTGACAACAAATTACAGTCATTCTATTTATTTATTTTATTTATTTATTTATTTAAAGCCTGCTTTGGAAGAAATTAGACTTCACTTCAAAGATGGACTTCATTCATTCATTAATTCATTCACCACAATCTGGCTGCCTTACTTTAATAATTTTCTGTTTTTGCATGCTCTATAAATCCTGAGGCAACAATCTCTCCAACCTGTTACATTTCTCGCCTCTTCACCCAACTGTACAGCTCTCTGACAGGCTTGAAACTGAAGTGAAAAGTTTGCAGTATTGTGTTTGTATCCAGCAGGCCTGTTAAAGTGTTATCCAGCTTCATGCCCATCTGCCTTAATCAGGGATAAAGAATAATACAAAAAAAGAAATCATCACCATAATCTGCACATAATCCTTGTTACATCAGAGATGAACAAACCTTGAGGTAGAAGAGCAAAACGATAATTCTGTACTGTACGTGTCTCACTAGAACTCGGTGCATTCATAGTAGTTAAAACTCATCATGTTTAAAGCACATTGAGAGGCAGGGGCTGCTGACAGATGCACACACTGATGTCTTTGTAATGTTTGACCACACCAATATAATGAGCTATCCGAGGGATGGGGAATTCTATTCGTTGCCAAGTTCAATACAAAGGTTCTTTAACTGTACAAGTAGACACGATGCTAATTCATAGCCAGGAGTTATATGGCTTGTTAAAAAAAAACTTACTCTGTGAGAGCATACAGTAACTGGCATATCTGTTAAACTGTCATATCTGTTAAATATACAGTACATCAGGTATACATCTGCTGTCCTTAATTTGGTCCATCGGAAAGTAATACTCTACAGATGAGGCCACATTTTGCTTTTACTGTTCCTCACTTTTTTTTCTTTTTTTTTTTACACAATAGGCAGAAGAGGTAGCAGCCGTAACAGTCGACTTTTGAGCTCCTGCCCTGAATAGGCTCTTTTTACACTTATAATCTCAGTGGTGCCCTGGGACTTGGGCCCTGCCTCCATCACCTCTGACCTCTACCTCTGACCTTGGCTAGATTTCCTCCTGTACAAAACCCCCTTCTTTGTGACCAGTATTCTATAATGCCTTTTCCAAGCCCTTAAGCACATACTCTTAAAGCCCACCTTTAAAGTTATAAGATAATACACATTGTTTTCTGAAAATATCAAATATCATATAGTGAAAAAAAATCTAAGGCATGACAGCATTTTGAAAATGAAATATTGAATATTAAAAAGAAAGTCTGACTAAACTAAGACAACAATATGCAAATCCTCAAGATGTCAGGATATATGTAATATGTTTGGTATACAAAATCATAACACATTGAAAATTTTAGTTTGACTGATGCTTTCACTTTTGGGATATGAACAATAAGCAGAGCTGAGCGTTGGTATGATAATCTCATGGAAATGTAAATCATAGCATACATTTGTGTTTTTCATGGTGATGAAAGTAATAAAGAAGTTTCATGCTGTCTAATAGACAAATGCTTTCATTACAAAGCACAAATATTTCATTCAGTCAAAGCAACCTTTAACTGAGTTTATACCACAGTGCTGTTGAATTCTCTATACAGTACTAATTTATTCTGCTTGGTGTTGATAATGAATCGTTTTCTACAACAGCAGCTCTGACAGAAGCCCCAGCTATAATTCAAATCAGACGCCAATATTAATGAGCTTGTTGTAATGCATTATTATATATACAGCCACAATTTACACAGGGAATTATATGGTGGACACTGCACATACATGGATGGTAAAAAATATATATATATACATTATAAGGACTCATTTAGTTAGTATTTTTGGAAGGAGTTCCCAGTGCCAGTGGAGTGTTTCTAAAAGTAAAAGGTAAAAGTGTTTCTTTATGTTTTCTGACATAGGAAAGTCTTTCTGATTTCTCACTGGGCTTTTCCTTTTCTCAGTAGCATGACAACTTGCATCTTAATGATGCCAAGCAATAGAAAAAAGGAGAGGCTGGTAAAGGAATGAGGCTTTATAGCTGCCAAACATGAAAACTCAATAATCTCAAGGACATTCCACAATATTAAATGTAAAGAAATGGATAAAAAGTGCAATATGCAGTAAAAAAAAAAATATTCATGTATTGACATATTTGAATTAAGGGCAGAATTTTCACTCGAGTAAATTATGAAGGTCTAATGAATATAAATAATGGTAAAATAAGTTTATGTATAACTCGTGAAATAGAAATAAGTACATTTACAGACTTAATTTATTATAGTTAAATAGATATTTAAATATCAAAATGTGAAAGATGCATGAGGCCAAAATTCTTTCACTTTTTTAAGAGTTGCTGTGTTTCTTCAAAATGTTTGATTGCAAAATGCTTTTAAATATGAATTGAAATAAAATGCTTTTTAGATATTAGAAAAATAAAGCATTTTGGTATGTTCACTCAAAAGAAAATAGTCAATTTTGGTGTTGCAGAAGTACATAAGCTTCATCACACAACCAATTGTTAATTGTTTTCTTATAACTGCAAATTCCCATGTGTTTTATTCCTTACATAATGTCTTTGCCCTGCCTATTTTATGTTTATGTTTAGAATCACAGCAAAGGGTGATTTTTAATGAAATTACAATACCCTTCGGAACCCTTAATCAAGCTCAGATTGGCCCACCCAACATGTGACATCTGAATGAAACCAGACCATCTTTCCTCCTGCTCTGGAGAAGAAGAAGAAGAAGAAGAAGAAGAATGGCCACCGTTCTCATTGTTAATGGGTTGAAATGGCAATGTTGACCGAGCAGTTTTATTTACTGAGCACATGTTTACCTCTCTCTCTCTCTCTCTCTCTGCCTTTGCCTGTTTGGTCAGATGCCAAGGTGATCTCCTGATCAATACAGATCTGGTATCAGCAAGCAGGAGAGAAAGAGAGAGAGAGGAGCTGCCTCATTAACCCTGCCGCTTCCAGGTAACACAAGTCTCCTAATCAGAGGTAAACTGACCCTACAATCGCAGAGCAGCACCTTGGACATTACAGGAGGCAAATACCAGTTACCAATTAAGGCTTTCATTAACCTGTGAGAGAAAAAAAGTACATAATTATCCAGTAAGTCTAATTACACCTTTTCGCTCACCTTGTGAATATCCAGCCTGCTATTAGATTTAATGTGTCATAATGTGTTTCAGAGCTGCTTGATGAGAGGAAAGGTTGGAAAGTTCTCTGTAAACCTGAATCAATGCGCTCCAGTCAGAGAGCGTTCGGAGGAATTCCAAAGCCTCTGCAGAAGGTGGAGGAGGTGGTGGAGGAGCTTGTGGTGGTGGTGGGGCAGGGCTATGTTAGTGATTGATGTGTCTGTATTTGTGCTTTGTTAGTTGTGTCCTTTTAATGGACTGCAGATGCGAACGGTCTTGGTGCAACAGCTAATTGCTCATGTTTAGAACTGGAAAATAAACTGGAAAGACACAGTGATGTTGAACAGACAAAGTTATTTAAACCATGTAAAGAAAGTGAACAAGTGGGTTTTGTTTACAAGGCTCTCTTTTTTCCATCTTACTTTATAAATCCCAAAAGATTTCCAGAGAAAGTGAGAGAAAAAAAGAACAAAACGATCATCTTCAGCATTCCGCCATTACTACACTCTTTATCTAATCTTTAATCTAGCGTCCTTCCTCATCTGAGCCACAGAGCACTTAGGATCACAATGCACAGTTTACTGTAGAGATCAGCACAGTGTTTTCTCATTATTTGGTCATTAATCATTCAGATAAAGGCCTTTCTAAAGACCTGATGTATTGCCTGAAATATTTGCATTTTAACAGATCATTTACCATTCACTGAAAGTTTGTTAAAGTTTATCAAATTGCCTATATACATTAACAACATGCTTAAAACAATGTAGTATTATTTTGTGATGTAACAGAAAGGCTACACAAACTTTTCTTTTTCTTTTTGTAAAACATAAAGATAAAAGTACCATATTAAATGATACAATATTTTCCAATGATAGCACTTTACAGTAAATTATACCATCCACATACATGTATGTATAATTAAATGAATAAAGAGATGTAAAAAGTATAGACTTTTATTTTATTTTTATATAAAAAATAAATCAAGAGATTTTTTAAATATTTCCCTACACTTTTGAGACTAAAACTCCTCAATGATTTGCATTTTCTTATAGAAATAATATAATACAGTTTATATCTACTGTATGCATTTTGTATTGAATAAAATTTTGAAAAAATGCATTTAACTTAAAAAAATAAGCACATGCAAAACTATGTGACATTTTCTACAGTCTCAATTTTATAAACTCATTGCTTACATTTTTTTCTAAATAATGTGATATATTATTCAATACACTTTCAGTGTCTAAACTTTTATTATTATTTTTTTCCTAGAGCTACAGTCATAACACAGGTTTACATCCTCCACATGTAACAGTTATACAATTTCTGCTTAATAATTTAATGCTATCACAATCTATACTTATTAATATTAAATACAGTATATAACTTTAAATGGAGCTACATTATTATGTAAAAGCTATGCCTCATATCAGTATCCGGTACTACTATGAATTCAGCATATATGTATTAAGAAATAAAACAAATTTAGACAATTTGATACAGTTTGAAGTAAATGTGTGATGATTTAGATATGAAGTTTGCAGTGCTAAACTAGAAGCTATAAGCTTCCTCATTTTTAAGCCCATAGTTCAAATGCACAACTAAAAAAGCAAACATTTTTGGGCAATATACTAAATTAAGATGAAAAGGAAGTTGTCTAAAATAATTTTGCTGAATTGTCATTTTAATATGGCATGACAATTTCAAATGCAGCAGACTTTTGTAAAAGAAATCTCGTAGTGCTCATGTACTTGATCAGGCCAAATTGTAATAAACCAACCAACCAACCATCATATTTAAATACAATGGAGAAATATAAAATAATAAGAGTGACTCTTCTGCTCTCCACAGTTGCAAGGAATGGTTTTTGAGTTAATGTGGACTTCCTTTCAGCTGTACCATTATTCTGCTCTCAACTCTCTCATCAACAAGCCATTTGAACCTATAGAACTGGAAGGTTGTTATTTTACACCATTCCTGAAGGTCTTGACCAGTATCTCCATGAATTGGTACCTTGCACTGCTGTAACAATTTAGGCATGGAGTTAAATTAGCAGACTTCATAGTTCAAATGCAAAACTTAAAAATCTAATTAAACTAAGTAACTAAGTAACTAACTAACTAACTAATTAGCCAACTAACTAACTAACTAAGTAACTAACTAACTAATGAACTAACTAACTAACTAACTAATGAACTAAGAGACAAAAACATCCTCTTTGACATCAAAATCTCTGCCATAGAGAGTCATAGAGATCACATGTTCCCCCATTATGATGTTTGATGTGAACATTAATTAAAGCTCCTCATCTGTTCCTGCATGATTTTACTCCTTGGCCTGCACCAAGTGACATTGCAGACAGATTGGTGGCTCAAGACTTTTGCACAGTATGTACTGTATAAAATGTTAGAGATACAAGTTCAGTATCTTACACAAAGTTTCTAGTGGAACAGCTGTTTCAGACAAAAACTTTAAGTTATTTATTTTTTTGCTTGCCATTTCATACAATAATAAAAAATATTAATGAATACTTAATCAAATTACTATTCTTTTACTAGTTTCACCATTAACTACTTTTAACTATTACAAATAAGCCCTGCTGTGAGTAAGAAAGAGGTTAAGTGTTTGGTGAAAGTGAAACTTGTTTGTATTACATTAAAATAATTTTTTTTTTTTTTTTTTACTTTTAGCTTGAATTACCGAAACATTCCATAAAAGTCAGCTTTTTAGGATAAACTGTCCTCTCTTATTTATGTTTATATACAGTGCTGTGAAAAAGTATTTGTTTTCTGATTTTTATTTTTTGCATATTTGTTACACTTAAATGATGAGATCATTTTAATATTACTCATAACCTGAATAAATAAATAAAATACATTTTTAAATGATGTGGAAAATGACCAAACCTACCTGGCCCTACGTGAAATAGTAATTGCCAAATCATGAATGAACTGTAATTAACTTTTTTTTTTATTAGTTAAATTTGACTTGCCACACCCAGGCTTGATTACTGCCAGTTGAATCAAGAAATCACTTAAATAGATCTGTCTGAAAAAGTCAAACACACTAAAAGATTTTAAAAAGCACCATATCATGTGATCTAAAGAAATTCATGAACAGATGAGAAACAAAGTAATCGAAATTCATTGTTCTGGAAAAAGTTACAAAGCCATTTCTAAGGCTTTGGGACTCCAGCGAACCACGGCGAGAGCCATTATCCACAAATGGAGAAAACTTGGAACAGGGGCAAATCTTCCCAGGAGTGACTGGCCTACCAAAAAGAGCTGAGAACACCATCTATAGATTTGCAGGCCTCACTTGCCTCAGTTAAGGTCATGATTCAACAATAAGACTGGACATCCATAGAAAAGTTCCAAGTAGCAAAGCCACTGCTGACCAAAATGAACACAAAGACTCATCTCACATTTGTCAAAAAACAATTTGATTATGCACAAAACTTGTGACGAATGGAACGTTCCAAAACTTTTTGTAAAGTGTTTGTTCTGTTATATCTTGCACAAAACTAACAGCATTTCATAAAAAGAACATAATACCAATATTCAAGTATGGTGGTGGTAGCGTGATGTTCTAGGGCTGCTTTCAGGTTCATGACCTGGACGACTTGTCATAATTGATGGAACTATGAATTTTGCACTTTACCAGAAAATCCTGAAAGAGAATGTCCGGCCATCAGTTTGTGACATCAAGCTCAAGCCCACTTGGGTTATGCAGCAGGACGATGCTCCGAAATACACCAGCAAGCCCACCTCTGAATGGTGTGGCCTAGTCAAATCCAGACTTATGCTAAGGCTGTGGCCTTAAACGGTCCTAAAACGATCATTTAAGTGTGACACATGCAACAAATACAAACAAAAACAAAAACAGGAAGAGGCAACTACTTTTTCACAGTACTGTAATTGTTGTCCCATTTTGCTGAGTAGTAGTAAATAGTTACCACAAGCAGGCTGTGTTGTATAGGTGCAGCTCCGGATAACAAGCTGCTGGGAGGTGCTGCATTGTTAAGATGCAGAAAAGGTTCTAAAGAACAGAGAGCTCTAATGAATACTGGTGCTTTTAAAAAGCACTTCCCTGCAGTTTCCATTGGGTAGAAATTTTATAAACTCTCTTTTAGGCCTGAGTCAGCTTGGACAGACCATTGTCTCCCCCGCTGAACTTCACCCAGACACTCAATACAGTTTAAACAAAGGCTATGATGATTAACAACAGGGCCGTCAAACAAACAGTGCTGAGTTAAACTTTCACTCCCAGAAACCCTTGGTTTCAAAAAAATCCAACACTTTCTGACTTCAAATCAGACAGATGAAATACAGTCAGGCTGATAGCGCACTTCAAATATATCGCGAGCAGCTGTGTTTTATGTGCGAAATTTCAGCACTCATATATACTTTAGGAAATAATAAAAAATCCTAATGAGGACTTACTGACTCAGTGCCATGACCACCCTAGACCAGTTTACAAACAGAGTAAACATATGTTTCATTTTTATAAAAACAGGACTTTTAGTGTTTGCATTCTCACAGTGAAAACCTGTTCGGTTGCAGTACAAACAGCTAAATTATTTAAAACTAGGGTTGATTATAGTAATATGCTCGCTTGTATTTTTGCAAGAAATTTAAATTAATAATAAAAACTAAAAACTCTGTTTTCACTTAAAATATATATATATTCAGTGTTCCCCATATACCAAATGTACAGTAAGTCTGAAAATTATGTCTTTAGTTAAAAGCATAATGGAGCAAATAGTTTCAGGAAGCTTACACCAATCAGTCATAGCATATACCACCACCAGGTCAACCGAACGACATTAATCACCAACTATATACCATAAACTATAAACTAGTGACAGGATCATGAGCATCCTAGGCTCACCCATGCCAAAAGCCACAGTAAAGCTAATGCAGCACAAAAAAAAAGTGGCTACAAAGCTGGCCACAAAAGAAAGGCACCAGAACACCACAGCCCAACGGAGCAGGCCGAGAGCCCAAGAGCACTTATCTGGCCTCCAAACTCCCTAGATCCAAATCCCATTAAGCACCCAAGGGATGCACTGGACAAACAAGTCAGATCCATAAAAGCCCCACCCAGCAAACCCACAGCACCCAAAGGATCCGCTGCCAAGGTCCTGGTGCCAGACACCACACCACACCCCCAGAGGCCCTGCGGAGCCACGCCTTTAAAAGGCCAAAGAGCCATCCCGGGACCGATGTTAATGGATTTAATGTTATGGATGATAAAACCATATGCAACACATTTATTTCATGATGTTCAGTAATATCTAGTAGATTCACTATTGAGAAAAAACAACTTCACACAATCCCTAGATGGGCATAGAATTGTTTTAATTGACATACTAGCATGTTTTAAGGAAGTTTAAAAGGAACCTGGAAAACCCAGAGAAACACATACAGACATTGAGAGAACACATGAAACACATGAAAATCCATCCAGACAGTAACCCGAGCTCAGAATCAAAAGGGATCCTAGTATGTTAAGGTTTCACAGCACAAAGGCTGAGCTGGAATCTGACCATATTATAAGAATGAGGAAACAGGATTAGACAGTACATCCGGGTTTAATTGTTAGTGGTTGTTGGAGTAACTAGCTTGCTGGTGAGAAATTCAGACAGGCTAGTAAACAGGTTAGCCTCCCATGAAATGCCTAATACACAAAACTGTTAACATGTTTTTATAAGAAATGGCGTGTTACTGTAAGTCAACATTATAAGCATCATTAAAATGTCATTACAATACTGGTGAAACTTTAAGTTGAAATACTAAATCAGTTTATGGCTAATTCAACAGAAATGTATAGCTAGGTCAAATTTCATATCATTTAAAAAAAATATCTAGGAGACTAGGGCACGAGGCGGGGTACACCCCGGACGGGGTTCCAATCTATCGCAGTGCACACACTATGGGCAATTTGGGAACGCCAATTAGCCTAACCTGCGTGTATTTCAACTGTGGGAGGAAACCAGAGTACCTGAAGAAAACCCACCAAGCACAGGGAAGAACATGCAAACTCCATTCACCTGAGGCGGGAATCGCACCCGGATCCTGGTTGTGCAAGGTGACACTCCTAACCACTGTACCGCCAGCTTACTGTATTTACTTTGTATTTTATCATCATAACTCCAGGACAATCAGATTAATTCTGGAAGTTGTTGTATGGAGGCATACTTAACTATAATGAAGCAAAGGTCCAGGTAATTCTGTTAAATGTTTTGTATTTTGTTTTCCCAAACATACACCTACAAACAAAATAATAAACATCTCAATTTTATAAAATAAAACAACTAAATAAAATCACAGTCGACAGTCTATTAATCATAAGAGCTCTATAAGAAGATTTGCAGTAATCTGTCATTTGCATGTACATTAAATAAATTGTGATTTTTTTTTTGCAAAGGACTTTCCATACAATGTGCTTCTGTAATACTGTATGTGCTCAAATCATTTTCATTTTTGTAAAACAAAAATGAAAGTAAGCTTCACAAGGATTGTGAAATGTGCACTTTTTGCAGGCTGAAATCAACAGGCTGTCAGAGCAAAATAACTCAACCACATATGTTCATATGTGTAAAATCAGAGAAGTTTGAGAAAGAATGGATGAAAATCATAAAAGATATTCTAAAAAAAGCAATTATGTATTGTGATATTTTTATTACTATCATATATTTCTGCATGTGGACCTTGCTAGAATTTTGGTCCTTGGTTAGGAACTTGTCCTCCGTATGGGCTAATGAAATGTGCCTGAGCGTGCTTCCCTGTGAAACAGTAGGTATGTAGGAGGGGTTCTGCGTCTCTGTGGAGATCCAAAGAGTCCCGCTGACCCAAGCTGGTGCACCTCTGCTGACCAGCGCATTACAGAGCACTACACAGCTGCCTTCCATTCAGCTAAAGAAAAGAACTGTTTTTTTCCTCGCTTCTCTCTCTCCCTCACTCTGTCTTCTTGTCTCTCAGTGTAAGACCCCAGCTGTCCCCAATGGAGCAGAATTCCAATCTTCCCTCCAAAAACTCACTCACTCACCCTCTCTCTCTCGCTTACTCTTTCTCTGCCCCTGCCCCCATTGTCCATCCAGGAGCATAGTGCTTAACCACTGGACCGGGCGCAAACAACAAAGTAATCATATTACAGTGTCCCTGGGGAAAAAGGGACAGCTATCCGCAGGGAATCTCCTGCGGCTAATCCCTGCAAGAGCGCTGCTTTTCTTCTTTGGGGCCGAGGCTACCTTTTCACAGCAGCTCCGGAGGCACAGTCCTTTAACCGCTCAAGGATATCGACATCCGCGGCTGTGCTCCCGCAGGTCCTGTAAATGCCACCGGCTGGGGACAGTGAGGGGGCTAACATTATATTGGCAATGTATTCAGTAGTCACACACACACACACACACACACACACAGACACACAGTGCGTGCATCATCTGCCTCTGCTTTTCTCATTTGTTCTGTTTTATTTCAGTCCTTTCATTACCTCACCTTCATTCCCTATTCCACCATACCTCATTTTTTTTCACTCCTTATGACCGCAGACAAGATTGCAGCTTTTTATTAATTATTAATACACCACGATAAATCACCTCTAATTAAACACGTTTGGCGGCCGGGCGAGTAGATTTACCACCCCAGATCCTCATCCAGCCACATTAATAGCAGCCCGGTGCACATGAATGATGCGCTATAAACACAAGTCTCCATAGAGTCAATGCAGCAGCGGGGTCTCTCTAGAGAATGAATCACTCAGTAGTGTGTTTGAGTGTAAATAATCACAGTAATGCTTATGTACATTTACACCCTTATGAATATTCTCGTCTTTTTAAAGTTCAGCATAGTAACCTTCCATTTCAGTTTCTCTCTTTATTTTATTTTAGAGGCAGCCGAGTTCATGCCTTCGTACTTTCCTTTCAGAAGACAGACTTCGAGTTATTTTTTTTTACTAGAGAGTCTGAGATATTTTGTGAACGAAATGTTTTAAAGAACCAGTTACTTTAACAGAAATAGTTGATTAACAAGCATATGGCAAGCATAAAACCCAGAGGTAAAGTGCTTACTATCATCCGGAGATTGCTGGTTAGATTCCCAGGTGATGCTGTAGCCTCTCGCAGCCGAGGGCCTAGAGAGAGCTGATTGGCCTGTGAGCTCATGCAAGCGGAAGGATAGTACTGTCTGAGTGTGTTACGCCACCACCGAAGAGATGTGGTCGGCTGGGATCCTGTGATTCGGAGAAAACACGTGACAGTCTTCGGCCCTCCCTGATTGACTGGTAGTAATAGCCTTATTCTGGGAGCCTCCTAGTTTCATACACATTCACATTTCATACAAACTTCCATAATTTTCATTTGACTGTGATAAGCTGCTTTGTGACAATGACAATTGTTAAAAGTGCTATACAAATAAAATAGTGTCGGGGACAAATTGGATACGACTAAATTAGGGAGAACATCTGGGAAAAAAGTTCTGTGACTATAACGCAAAGGAGTGAAGACTGTGACAGCAAAAAAAGCCAGTTAAATATTTTTAGCACTTCCAAAGACCATACAAAATAACAGTTATTTAAAGAAACTGAAGAATTTCTGAAACTTATGAACTGCTCTTAGACATACAGGGTATTCCAATGAGTACTCTATTAAAGGCAGGTGCAGTTAAAACTTAAAATGCATTGAGCAAAATTAGCTGAAATGCATAGAGAGTGCTAGCATTAATGGCATTTTTATCACTTTTCTGAATAAAATCACAAATCACTTAACAATGAACATTTCTCAATTTGGGTAGATTTTCAAATTGTAAAATTCTAGCAATAATTTCCTATTATGTGAGTACAATAAGATTATTAATCATATTTCCAGACATAATTAACTCATTTTCAGTTTGAAACCAACTTCATGTATTGGCAGACCATAATGATAATATGAAAAAAATAAGTGTAAGCAAACTTTATGGAAAGAAGTTATCTGCCAATTTTATCTGCAAAATTATCTGCAAATAGAATGAAGGGGAAAAAAGCTTAAAATGAGCAAAATCCTATCACTTAAAACAAGATGTATAATCTTATATTTGATTAATACTAACCTCCTAATAAGAAATATTAGATGAAACATATTTTCACTTGACTTATCATTTTTTGCCGTTCATATTCAGAAACTTTTTAATCTGACATGTTTATCCATACATTTGAAGTTACTTATAATCTTACAATCAATTGAGACACAATTCAATCTAATCAAGGATTGAAGCTTTAGTTTAGTAGTACAAGCCGTCTCTAGGCTCCCTGGGATTTAAAATAACAACCTTGTATTCACTGGCTAAGAATCCTAACCACAGAGCCAAATATTGTCTTGAATCCACACACAGAGAGGCCCAATCTAAGTGTATATATATATAGTGAATATCTAAAATTAATATTAGGAAGCTGGTTTTTACTGAAATGGAATGATTCAAGCAGGCTGGCAGGATAAAGTACAGAAAGGTCGAGGTGCTCTCATTTAAGAGTTGCACCTGCAGAGCGGCAGATGAAAGACGCTAACAAAACCAGCAGCTGGGCTGATGTGTCAACAGCAAGGACAGATTTAAAAGGGAAAATCTGAAACTCTGGAAGCTTTTCTTCTCTAAGAAGGACAGTTCAAAAGAAATAAATCCTCAGATACATCTAGAAAGAGAGAAACTATTAATAATGGGCCTATAAACATAAGTATGAGTCGGAAACACTGACGTAAAGCTTTTACTATTCCAGATACACTGATATGACACTATATGCTAAATTATGAAATCTGACTGGCCAGAAGGCTTTGATTCATTTTCTATAACAGCAGCTTACACTAGTGATATTAATAAATATCATTAATCATGAAAATGCATTAATCATAACATTACATAAATCTTGATCTCAGTTTAGTGCAGGTTTCTGTACTCCATTGTCAGTGCATTATAAAAGGCAATTTTTGCAATAAAGGCCTTTGTTGATTCTTTGTAACATGATTAAAAAAATCCTATTAACTTCAAAAATGAGTAAAAACAGAGGCTAGTGAGGGTTATACAGCTGCTGTGTTGTTTTTGGAAATAATCAACTTCATGGTGGTAACCGTAACCCCTGCATACCCTGTTTTTTTTTCTTTTTATTCCTTACTTAAGCATAAGATAAATAATAGACTCTTGAAAAAACTTGCAGCAGGAAACTAATAGCATCATCTATAATAGTTTACATGCAATAGGCAGATGCACAATAACATTGCACAACTATTGGCTCTGGTTGTACAAGCTGTAGCAAGAAAAAGAAAATGATACAATGTTCTACTTCCTCTGCATGTCGATAAGTCAAGCTTGGTGTCGAAAACTTTGAACTGGAGCTAAAATGCAATGCAAGTCTCTGCTTCTTTCTGTACATGACATCACTTAGCTGAAAGTCTACACTTAGAACTTGCAGTTCATGTAACATTATTATCAAACATTATTATTCCAGAGTGGAATCAGACGGAACTGCAATAAATATACTCCTGTTTCATGTTTAGAGATTATTGCAAGCTATGCAAACTGCTTCCTAAGTGACATCAGAAGGTCAGTGACACTTTACTGAAGAACTGAATGTTTTCAGGCAGATATTTAGAGAAAAAGATCGGGGGTGAGACAGGCTCCTGTTATTTGTTACCAACATTAGCTAGGCATGGCTGGACAAGCACACTTGTACTGTACTTATATTATACTTCAACTGTCTGATTATTTAAAAAAAAAAAAAATGTCCTTAATCTCATTCACTCTTTTTTTTTGCCACTGACAAATTCTTCTCATTACAAATCAAAAAGGAAATAGCAACTCCATCTGAGGCACATGGCTGTTTACTGCGGGGACTTTAGGTATACTGGAACCAAAACTAGATTCCAAATAACACACTGAGTGATGTAACAGCAGCATGATTTATAGTTGGGATGGAGATATGAAGCACAGTGTTCTTGGCTGGAATGTAAGCTGGCCTGAATTGTATTGATTCAGGACCAAAAACACAGAAACCACTGGAACTACTTCTGTATAAGAAGTCAAGAGTTTAAAGCATGGGATACAGATCTTAGTCTTACAATAAACTATAGTAAAAAGGCCTCTTTTTTAGCCAAAAACATAAAAAAAGTTATTTTCATGTAATAGAAAAAAACAGGATTATAGCAGGATTATATATATTATATAGAGTATAATAATATATTAGATTATATTAGATTATATATTTTGATTATGTACAGCAGCTGCTTTGCGACAATGACAAATGATTTTATATAAATAAATGCCTCTCATTTCTGCATAATATCGGTTAGCCCTGTGGCCTTGCACCTCCAGAGTCGAGGGTTTGAATCCCTCCTTGGGTCTGTATGTATGGAGTTTTTATGTTTTTCCCACGCTTGGTGGGTTTCCTCTGGTTTCCTCCCACAGTCCAAAGACATGCAGATAAGGCGAATTTGCATTTCTAAATTGGCCATAGTGTGTAAGTGTGTGTCTGCTTGAGCCATGCAACGGACTGGGACCCTGTCCAGGGCGTAGCCTGCCTCGTGCCTCAAGACTTAAAACTTGGTATAGGCTTCGGGCCCCCTGCAGATAAACAGTATAAAGAGTGAGTGTGTGAATAAGTGAGTGAGTAAATTATGTTAATTGAATAAAAAAAAAGTTTTACTGTGAGAGGCTGCAAAATGCCTAAAGATAAAATTAAAAAATTGATTTATGTAACAACCTCAGCAGCAACCTCATTTCCCCTCTCCTCTTTTTCAACCGCTCAGCATCAGCAGCACCAATCACCGGTCTGATCATCTGTCATCATCTGCACATGTTTCTCACTGATTCATGCCATAAGTCAGATTTTTTTTTCATTAAAAAAGTGATTCATTGGTCACTGTGTGACTTAACAAACAAACACATTTCTCTGAAACTGGTTATGGTAGAGGGACTGGACTGAAAACGAGAGCCAAAAAGTAATTAGGAGATTCTGGAGAACTAGTTCTCAAGACTGCATTGAAAATACAAGGAAGTCTAACTTTTGGAAGCAGCATTAGATAGATAGATAGATAGATAGATAGACAGACAGATAGATAGATAGACAGACAGATAGATAGATAGATAGACAGATAGATAGATAGATAGATAGACAGATAGATAGATAGACAGATAGATAGATAGATAGATATATAGATAGATAGATTGCCAGATGTTGGGGTCATCAGCAACGTCATAGGTCATTGTGGTCAACCATCAGTTAGTGATGACAACTTGAAAGGATGGATGGATGGATGGATGCACTTTGTCATGCTACCAAAAAACTGCAAAAGTCTTCTGTCCTGTCATTGTGGACAATGTAAAGGAATGGCTTTACCTGACTTTTACGAAGCACTGATGCTCATTTAATTACTGTTAAGAATGCCTTAAATATGCTTCAAGGAATCATCATCCTATCAAACACAGTTCTGTTATGTGGATTGTCCACCCTGTAAGTCCCTGTGAAAATGACGATATGAGTGATAACGTGGGAGCGAGAGCTTTGATTTAAACATGTGATTTGCCATGCAGCCGGAATACTGTCAGAGGAGCTGTTATAGACATTTAATCAACAGCCAATCGGAATCAAGAATAAGAAAATTCAATACTTTCTACAAAGTTCTAATACATAAGTTGGGAAGATATTTGAATTATGTTATGAGGAGTGGCTCCTGGGGCATTATCTGAGTAAAAGATCCAAACAAGCCTATGACTTCATCATGTGGTCACAGGTCAGGCCATTGTTATGTGTTGGGGGTTGGGACAACCAGCTTCGGGGGTTCTTCTGGTATGTGTTAGTACTGCAAGACAACATGCACGATTGTCAATCCTGGTAAAGAAAGGTTGTGTTAAAGGGTAGCAGTGTTTTAGCGCTTTCTAAATCAAATTTTATTAAAATTCTTTCCAGAAGTGAATTTAAGAACATTTATTAAAGCATTAAATTGTGTTAATCCATCTTAAGCAACAATGCATCAATCCTGTTCTCTTAATTATGTAACATGTTGAAACAGCGTATAGACTTTAGTCTGTAGTTAACCAATGCATAAAATGTCATCAACTAGCACCTACTGTATGCTAAGGGCATGAGGACAGTGGACATGCTAATAACTGTATATTAAAGTATATTTCCAAAATGTCATTTTGGTAACAGGTACTGTATGTGCTCTCAATTGGACTTTTGCTATTTAAATCTGCTATCAAAGGATCACAGAAAGCCAAATTAAAATATCATTTCCCTTGTCATCCAAGAAATGGAAATTATGTAACTTCCTGTTGAAATGCAACTTGTTGAATGTTCCAAATATTTTACAGGGGTGAGGTATTGGTGACTCAGTAGTAGGCTTCTCAGCAGCAATGTGCAAGGGCCAGATTCCAGCTAATGTCCCGACCCACGTCACTGGTGTTGGAGGGCACCATTAGTGCCAGCCCCACCCCTGGATAAAACGAGAGTAATATCAGAAAGGGCATCTGATATAAAACCTGTGCCAAGTCAATTGTTCAGCTCACACATGACCCACTCAACCAGAGCTGCCAGAAAACGAAGAAAAACAGCAAGAATCTTTGAAATATCCATCTAGGTTGTTGTGTTTGACACTTTATATACTGTACTTGTAAATGTAATGTCAAAGGGGTCGTAATAGGCACCTCTATCTTAGAATCATCCTTCTACATGCATAGCACTTGCTCATGACTTTAAACAGATGGTGTTTCCATTTCCAATGTAATTCCCTCCTCTGTAAATTCCTTAAAATCAACATCTTGAAAAGTTTAAGGCTGAAGCATCTAAACAGGAAATATCGAAAACAGCTCAACGAGTGAACACATGCCCAATGTTTGGACGAGGGAGAGAGTCACATCCATAATTCGCACGACCAACATTACATAATCTACTTAGAGCCAAAGAGGACTTGGCCTTACACTGTGGCCCAATACTGCATAATCTAACCAGACACCACAGCTCCTTGACATGAATTCAGAGGACTTGACAGACAAATTTGTGGCATTTGAGGTCATTCTAGGACTGCACTTGTCTCTGGCTGTCCTTCCTGTGTATTTCATAACCAGGCAACAAACCTCAGCCACATAAAAGCCGCCAGATGTGGCCTAACTGCAGGCAAAAGAAAGCAGCACACTCACTGCCAGTTCCTATCATATTCCTGTCACCATACAGTCAAATTTCCACTCACTGATGATTCAGCCAGTGTGTGTGTGTGTGTGTGTGTGTGTGTGTGTGTGTGTGTGAGTGTGTGTGAGTGTGTACTAAGCCAATTCTTCACAAATCATAACTAGTAGGGATAATTTCTGCAGTTTGTTAAAAAAAAGTTTATAAGGAAATCATGTAGTCTTGCTATCAGATATATATTTATTACAAAATAAACAGCTGTCTGAGTTAGGTGGCAAGATGATGAGATGATGAAGGTCATGTGTGGAGTAACAAACTTCTCACAGATAGCACTTTCCTGGCACCTAGTGGTAATATTTGAGTTGCATTTTTCAAAAAATCTCTGTTCAAGTCTGTTGTTCATTATTATTATTATTATTATTATTATTATTTCATTTTTGCATCCCAGCAAAAATTTTATACAAAATACACCACACCACTGATAATCCACATTCTGGTAACACTTTCCATTAATGTTCCCCTCAAAGTTAATATGAACAAACCATTAACAGCATAAAATAAATGAAATTAGGTAACATTAAGAAAGTAGGTATCGCTGGTACCTGGAGCGTCATGGTTGCCTGTTTGATCAGGTTACTCTCTATACTTTTGTACTATACTCTATATTCTCATATACTTCTGTGCATGTTCTTCTTGAGGATTTCTTCTGGATCCTCTTGTTTCTGGTTTCTTAATAGCTGTGACAATGCGTCTGGTATTTTTACAGTTTCTGAGTTTAAGACTAGTTTGTGACCAGATTGTGAAAAGAGCTGAGAATATAATTTGGGGAGTCTCCATTCGCTATCAACACCCTATACGATAAGCGCCGCATCTGCAAAGTCATAAGCATTGTTGATGACCTCCTCCGACCCCTCACATGAACAGCCATCTGGCAGAAGGTACAGGAACATCTGTACCACCATCACCAGGCTCTGCAACAGGTGCAGATTACTCGAAGCTCTAACCTAGCACTGTACTTTAATGTTGCATTAAACACTATATTTTATAGACCCATTATTGCTTCTCACATTGCTGTGACGGTGCTGCCAAGACTCTTGCTACATATATTGCTGCTACACCACTTAGGAGTTTATTCAATTCAATTCAATTTTATTTATATAGCGCTTTTAACAATGGTCATTGTCTCAAAGCAGCTTCACAAAAATGA
>JAQMYJ010000011.1:9998762-10015433 GCA_030014305.1 Clarias laeviceps | reverse complement strand
TGAGAGGAACCAGACTCAACAGGGAACCCATCCTCATTTGGGTGATAACGGATAGAAATTATATAACATCATGTGTTCAATGCATGAACTAGCTTTTCTGCATCAGATTTGGATAAGATGTTCCTAAGCTTGGCAATGTTTCTAAGGTGGAAAAAGGCTGTTTTTGTGATATTGGAGATATGATTTTCAAAGGACAAGTTACTGTCTAATATTACACCCAGGTCTTTTACTGTCAAGCTGGTAGTAACAGTACATCCTTCTAAGCACAAGTTGAATTGTGAGAGCTGTTGTGTGCTGGTTTTTGGGCCGATAAGTAATATCTCTGTCTTATCTAAATTTAGTAAAAGAAAATTATCGGTCATCTAATCTTTTATATCCTGGACACAGTCAGTTAGTCTAGACAACCTGGGTATTTCGTCTGGTTTTGTTGAGATGTATAACTGGGTATCACAGTCCATTGATGCAATAGCTTTTCCATTCAATGCTGTTGTGTTGTTACTGAACTGTGTATTCATTGCATTGCTCAGTGTTTTTTATCCTGTGCACCTGTTATCTTGCCCTTGTCTTCACTTGTGTATTTGCCATTTAGGGAGTCTTTTGCACTTTGCAGATGTACACGTAAATGTTGCACCATGGTCCTTGAGAAACAGCATTATCTTTGAATGTACTTTCAACATCCACATTAATGGGAACACCTGTACACTTGTTCATTTATGTAGCTATACAATGAGATATTCATGTTGCAGCAGTATGATACTTAAGTTAATGTAAAAAAAAAAAAAAAAAAAAGGAACCTGATAGTCTTGTGCCGTCGTAGCTCATCGACGTCAAGGCTTGATGTGTTGTGCATTCTGAAATGCTTTTCTGCCCACCACAGTCGTAAAGAGTTATTATAGACCTTATTTTAGTGTAAACCAGTGTGATTATTCTCAACAGATCTTTTTCATCAAAAAGGAGTTTTATCCTGCAGATTGACACAGGTTTTTTTTCCCAACTGTTCTGTTTAAACCTTAGAGACAGTTGTGTGTGAAAATCAACAGTGCAACAGTTTTTTTTTTTTTTTTTTTTTTTAATATTCAAGCCAGCCCGTCTGGCACCAACAACCATGCCATGATTAAATTAACAGAGATCACACTTTTCCTTCATTCTGCTGCTTGATGTGAACATTGACTAAAGCTTGTGTATCTGCATGGCTTTATACATAGTGAAGCTTGTGATAAATAAACAGGTGTCCAGGTGCTTCTAAAAAATATGGTGACTGTTTACTAGTTGTAATAAAATAGGAATAACGATAAAATCTTACTTGACTTGATTTTGAATGTGTGTGTTCCTAATCAGCAGAACTGAAGTGGAGGCAATTAACAAAATGTACAGTTTGTTCAGTTAGTTATCAACATTCATTAACATGCTGTAGTTATACTTCAGATAAACAGCAGGCAGAGCAGTTGTCCTTCAGTGTGTGCTAACTTTTGTTATAATACTAAAGTTGGTTAAGGTTGATTAACTAAGGAAAACCTAAGGGTATTGCACTTTTAATTCCAAATCTTTTTAATTATTATTATTTTCTAGCGCCACGCTAGTTTGTATGTTGAAGTTTAAAGCTTTGCTGCCACCTGGTGGCCATAATGTAGAAGACACTCGTCTGAAACGTCATGTGGTTTGGAATACCAGTGTTGACAATGTGGACAGTGGTGGAACTGGAAATCTTTGGCCCTTCTAAAAGCATTTGACTGTTGCTCTAGTTCTGACTATACTACTATAAGACACATGATTCAGGATCCATGGGTAGCTCTTGGATGCTTTGAAGTATTTAGAGTTGGAATATGTATTTTATGGAATAGATGTGTATTTAAGCATTAATCACAGATTAATATGCCTGATCAAACATGAGCTTAAGTCAGGTGATTTGAGTCAGGTGTGCTAGAGTTAAGCAGGTGTGGCCTTTGTACCTGGCTGTTACAGTAAGCAAGGTGTGGCCCTTGTGCTTATTACTCTTTCACTCACTCATCGTCCATACCACTTTATCCTGTATACAGGGTCGCAGGGAGTTTGGAGCCTATCCCAGGAGACTTAGGGCATGAGGTGGTGTACACCCTGAATGGGGTTCCAATCCATCGCAGTAGATTGGCACACTCACATGCTCATTCGATTACAGGCAATTTGGGAACGCCAATTAGCCTAAGCTGCATGTCTTGGGACCCAAAGAGAACCTATCAAGTGTGGGGAGAATTTGCAATATCCATACAGTACATGCAGACATGCAGATTAAGCTTGTGGGAATCGAACCTGGACACTGGAGGTGCAAGTCAACAAGTGCTAGGCTAAGTGCTAACCACTAAGCCACTGTGCCGCCCTTGTACTTTTTAGTCTCAGGAAATTAGGACTTGTCGGGCTTGACAAAGGATGTATGGCTGTTATTCCAAACAGTCTAAGTATAGGAGGTGTGGCTTTGTGCCTGTCAGTCAAAGTAAAAAATAGTGACTATGACTGTTTCTCTCAGTAAAAGTGGCATGACCTTTATGCCTGTCTGTCACAATAAAAGTGGCATGACCTTTATGCCTGTCTGTCACAACCAGGGAGGTGTGTCCTTTTTTTCTGTCTGTTACTGTGAAAGAGGTGTAGACTTTGTACCTGTCAGTCACAGTAAAAGAAAATGACCTGGACTTTGTGGCTGTCTGTCTCAGTGAAGGAGGTGTTGTCTTTCCATTCATCTTGGAACCTCTGTAGTCCAACCAGAGATCGTGGAGGCTAATGGTGACCACTGCATTTATTTCCATTTTTACAACCTGGGTAGAACCTCTGCTCAACAGTCACATTCACACACTACAGGCAATTTGGTAATGCCAATTAGCTTAATCTGCATGACTTTGGACTGTGGGAGAAAACTGGAGTAAAGCACCAACCAAGCACTGGGAGAACATGCAAAACTCCATGCACACAGACCCGAGGCGGGAATCGAACCAGGAACCTGGAGGTGCCGCTATTGTATACAGCATATGCAGTATAATTCTGGTCTGCCTTACAAATGTACTTCTATAAATATCTACTCTAATATCGAGTCCTTTCTGAAAAAAAAAAATTCTAATGAGGCGAACTGCACTTTCGGGGCATTTTTATGAGTTATCAGATGCCACCAAGCGAAGTGAAAGCTAAATGAAGTGTATCATTTAATTACTTAGCAGGGCCTCATTAGGTCCTGGTAACTGCTCATTGGCTAAATATTAGCCTGTAGGAATGACATTTCAGTAGAACATTTTATATTTTATCAAGATATTTTTTTCTAGTTTAAAAAAAAAACAAAGCAGACAGTAAGAGCTTATTGTTTCCCATTTTATTAAACACAAGAATTTCAGACATAATGAAAAGTCAAAATGGTTTGAGTTAGTACTCAAAGTATGTACACCAGTGTGAGTGAGAGAGAGAGAGAGAGAGAGTGAGAGTAGAGGAAGAAGGTGGCACCGGTGCATGATGTGGTAAAAATCTGTATACAAGAGTGAGAAGGCCCCTGCAGCTGAGAATAGATGGGTGGATGAGTGTATGAAGAGGGTTTTGTAAGGAGAACTGTGATCGATGAAGCAAGAGAGCATGTGCATCAAGCTCTCAGCCAAAAGACAGCTTCAGTTATGGACTTGTTTACGTGGCTGGTGAAAAATTTTCTGGCTTTTTTTTTTTTTTTTTGATGATGATTTATAATGTTGGAATGACATGAGTGCGGTGGTAAACCATTTAAGGTAAACTCACATAGAAATTGGTCCCACATTAAATGGTGTCAAAACCCATTTCAATCTCCAACATGTCTTCAATCTGAGAAACACATCATGACATCATGAGGTGCAATTTCTGGTTTTATCATGTACCAGACTGCTACCAATAAAAAAATAAATAAAGGAATAGTTTGGACAAAACCTTTTCTACAAACAAAATTTTCTACTTAAGCCCAAAATGTACTTAATCATCAGAGAAATGTTCGGTGTCTGAAGTTGCTTCTTTGGTTTTGCATTGGAGTGAAAGGCTAATGTAGCTTACATTGGATAGAAGCTTAATCAGCATTCAGCTCAAAAGACATACAGGTGAGTTGGATCGGTAATCAGTTGGATTTGTAATGAAACAATTTTATAGAAAAATATGATTCCATGAAAAAATAAAGTGTTACTGTAAAGCTCTATTAGCATAGGAATCAGGCTGAACATACAATTACACATAAAGCTGCAGCTTTATGTCTTGAGCGAGGGATTCTTCAATAAGGCTTCTATGACTCTTTAGCTTTGCCCGTGTTCCTCTGATCTAATACGGTTCTTACCATTGCACTAGTTTGGCAAGATACTTATTTTTCCCAAATGGTGTCCAGGAAAATGAATATTTTGCTTGGAAATTACCATTCAATAAGATGGATGAGGAAATTGCTGGAGCTTCAATGCCGTGACATCATTGGTAGTCTCTTAACATGCTGCTGACATTTGCGTTGTTCTTACCAACAGAATATCAGTTTGAACTGAGGATCTTCCCAGTAACAGTTGAATGGAAACTAGTTCGACACCCTTTTCAGTTTTTTTAATCACTTTTTTGTTTAAGCTGTTTCAATAGATACAGAAACTAGCAGCAAGAAACTTGTTAACAGTTGTTAGCTACATTAGCTTTTTGCCTCCAGTACTTCCAAACAGGCAGATTTCAGACAAATTCTTGGCTTTGTAAGTTTCTTTTCTGGTAAAATGGTATACATTTTGGTTATTTTGCCAAACTATTGATTTGGCGTATAAGTGCAAGACACATTTAAAAAAAAACTAAAATGCAACAGCAACTTGAGAAAAACATAAAAAAAAAAAAAAAGAGAAGAATAGGTCCTTATTGAATTTCACATGCTTGTTGCTGATTGGCTACAGAGTGCACAAATCTGCAAGTTGGATGAGTTAAAGTTTAGAGTAAATATGAGTAAATTTTTTTTTTTTGACAATGTCTTCCATTTCCATTAGGCAATAATCTGTTTCTAAATTTGCTGGTGTGTTTTTAGTATTGTTGCTGCATTTTGGCTTTGTCAATATGTTTTGCAATTACATGCCGCCATACTTTAACATAATGTAAAGGAATGACAAAAACCAACCAACCAAACAAACAAAAAGTGACCACCTTTGAACAGAGCACTCGATTTGACCCATAAAACAACACTGAAAGTCTTTTGTCATTTTTCTTCTTTTAACAATTTACTATCAAACCTTGACACCAATGACATCTAATTTAGTGTACATTGCATGCTTGTTTCAGTTTTAAAAAAATAGTCGTTATGGATGTCGTTACATTTCTCGACTGGACCACAGCAATGCTGATCACGGAAAGGGACACAGGCAGCTCGGCCATTCGATGTGAAGATGACGTGTCTGCATTATCGACGAGCGTTTTTCTGTTCCTGGGGCACTAGACGACGAGGTGTTCTAATATTTCTGAACGCAATGTATGATCTTGTTTTGCATCAGTTAAAGAGAGGCAAGTCGTGAAGGTTTTGAGCTAGCTACTAAATCGATCACACCCATGGACACTCTCAGACTTCTGGAAAAACGCAACACAAACACACTGAGAAAAAGAAACGATTATATTCACAGTTCACAGAGAAAAACCGTTTCCTAACACGTTTTTAAGAATGTGATTCTGTTTGCAAACTACCTCTGCTACTCCCCCTAGTGGTACGGACAGAACCGAACCATTCAGACTACACACCTTTTAACATTGAAGGCACCTTCTCCTTTGAATCTTGACAAGTTCTCATGTAGATTGGTTTGTGTCATAGTATTTTTGAATGTCATTTTTACGGAGATGGAACATTATCTGTACTAATAGCTACACCTTTCACAACCTATGGATATTTCAAGTCTATGACAAAGAACACACTGTATTCACACTAGGATATATCACGCATTCACAGTGCACAAACTTGCAGACTAAAGGAACTGGAAAAAATATTTTTTTTTTGTTTTTTTGACTGTTTAATATTATAAGTACTATGGCTTAAATAAAGAATAATAATATGGCCATTTGATTATAATGCATACAAAATATTAAACCAAAATAATGTTATTTTTCTTTATTATTGTTTATTTGGGACTTGATCATTGGAGGTACTGTTTATCAATTATCCAAGCTGTGATAATTGCAACAGCGGCCTTGTAGCATTTAGGAGCTGTTTGCTCGTCATGTCAAAACGTTAAAAACTGAAATCTAGAAAGAAAAAAAACTAAAATAACAACAACAAAAAAAGCTGGACCTTAAAACTAGCCATTGCAATAAAATGATTTTGACCTGACTACATCTCAGTCGCCCAACTGTGCTTTCATGTGTTTTATTGTGTTTTAATGGGAAAGATTTTTGCTTTGTGTTCATCAACAAACAAAAAAAAAACACCTCAAGGTCATAGTGACATCAACAACTGAGGGGCATTAAAGGACAAATCTACAAAGCGAGCGTGCGAGCAATCTACTTCTAATTCTCAAAAATAAACAGTGAAAAAATAAAATAAGAGCCAGGTACTTTTATACATTATTTAAACACAAAAAAGTAAAAAAAAAAAAAAACAATCCCAGAAATTCATGTGTAAAGTAACAAAATAGGGCAATACTGCATGTAATAAAACAGTACATAACTCAAAGACTGTAAAAGTATCGACTAGATGTGTTTGCACAATGTAAAAGGCATTATTCAGGAGTAAAGCTAATGCTCCCCGGGATTAACTATCCACACTGATATTATGCTTCTCTTCTGAGTAAAAGACACCCGAGATTGTGCTGAGGAGGTAAAGTAGAGTGTGTTGAAAAAAAAAGAAAAAGGAAAAAAAAAAAAAAAAGAAACGTCCTGCTGTATCTGAATACGGGAAAACAGAAAGAGAAATAACATTCAAGAAGAAAAACAAACAAACAAACAAAAAAAAAAAAGGCATGTGCATGGGTTCTTTAGGCGGTCTATACATCTACAAACTCTTGTTCTGCAAACTCATAGAAGACACTGGCTGAAGAAAGGAACCCCTCTTTTAATTAAACCATTTGTTTCGATGTGGTGGTGACACTCGGAGGCCCTTGGTTCGCTGGATCACGCTTTGCTCTCGTTGCCGTTTGTCTGCGGGGCTTCGTTGGGGACCGTCTTCACCTCGGTCGAGGATTTCTTCACGTCCATCTCGGGTGCTTTACTCTTCCCGTCTTCCACGATCTTACCGCTGGGGGAAAAACGACAGAGTGATAGAAAGGCACTTTGAGTGCTCTAGCAATCATCCTCATGAGTACATTTTATCAGTTTGGAAAATGTATCCCAACAGAAACAACACATTTCACACATTTATCGTGATGTCAAATGGACCATTACAGGTCTTTTTTTATGAAAAGACGAACCCAGACAGAGTGATGTGATGCTGATGTGGATGACAGAGACATTTACTGCAAGCGACAAATAGCAAGATGATAATAGCGGCTTTACCGCGGAAGCCCAGAAGCATCTGCACAAATGTTAACCTTCCCTTTGCTGTTTGTTCAGCATGTGATAATTCACTGACACGTGAAATGGTATTTCTCTGGGGGATGGCTGAAACAGCACACAAAAGCACTTCAGTATAAATTGTGTACAAATATGAGACATTAAAGAGGTATTTTTTTTTCTGTCTATGCCTGCTAAGAGAAGTTTTTGTCATGATTTCTCAATGGACCAATTCACGGCCCGTCTAAATTGGCAGTAATGGAATTGACTAGCCTTGTACCAGTGTGCCAAATCATTCATAAATGGATAATGAATCATGAAAATGAATGACGAGCCCTGCGAGAGGAAAACTGGGGGAGTTGCCACTAATTGCATGTCTGACATGTTTCCTCCCTTCAGACATGCCGCTCTATTTTTAGGCCATCTGACTTGCAGCTATTAGCCAGTTATGCATGGCTGCTTAATGCACACATGAAGAGCAATGGCAGAGGGGCAACACCGGTCCAGCTTTGGCTTCCATCAAACCGTAACACGGGACACATCTGGGATGCTCTCATCACCCTCTATGCTACTCAACTGTCTAAGCCACAGAGGGCTATTGTGGTAAAGAGAATGAAACCGGTGAAGTGAGGCCATCTCCTGTTACCATCTACACCATATCAGTGGTACGACACAATCGCAGCCGAGGGCTTTGTTGTTCAGAACGCTGAGCCCTAGTTCCCTGTCCAAAGCGATCTGCACTGAGGTGGAGTATCATTAACTTCACCATAGTCAGCAGTAAACTTGTGACCTTCATCGTAATGAAGTTAGAGTCTAGCAACTAGGCAAGAGTGATGAGTTGGAGTTCGGGTGACACAATCATATGCTTTGTTTAGAGCCTTTAAAGCAAGAATTGCATCATTTAGGTGGGGAAAAAGTCAGACACCCAATTCTTAACTCATGCAGGTTGTATAACTGCTAACAAAAACATACTCCGATCAGCCATAACATGAACACATTAACATTTATTAACAATTATCAATTATTTACAGTACCAGTAAACTGGTGACAGGATAATGGCACCCATGGGGACCAAAGGATAGCCTGTCAGAAAAGCTGATTCAGCACGAATCGGTGACAAAAACCATTACACTATAGCCTTCCTCACCCAGAGGCCTCCAAATTACCCAGATCCCAATGCAATTCGGTGAAATAGAATGCACAGAAAAAACAAGTCTGATCCATGGAGGCCCCACTCCACAACCCATGGCACCCAAAGGATCTACTGCCAATGTACTGGTGCTAGGATACCACAACACAGCCTCAGAGGCCCTGCAGAGCCACACTCTTAGGGGCCAGAGCTGCCCCCATGACACAAGGGAAACCCAAAACACAGGTGGTCTCATTGTTCATTTTTTTCTACGTTACAGCTGATTAGTGTATAATAACAACAACATAATTGCTAAAAACATGGCCTAGAGGAAGTCCCATTTGAAATAATTTTACAAACTTTACTGGTAAGAAATGATAATGAGACCTTTTTGTTTAATCTTTGGATGAAACATGCTGTATCAACTAGTCTGGCTCATTACGTGTACCAAAAATTTAACTAATGATGTGTCCTTGATAGTATGTCCCTATTGTTGTATATTTGTACAACATCTAACCTCATAGCTTCAGGGTCCCAAACTTAAGTTACTGTCTGTGCAGGAAATTGCTTGGTCTTCCCATGTTATCATGGGTTTCCTCAGGGTTTTCTGCTTACTTTCAACCTTCCTATACATGCTAGCAGACGAACTCAGGGGATGCATTTCACTATGAAGATGGTGGTTATATGTCAAGAAACAATCCAGGGTTGTGATGAATCCCTGGCACACTAGGTGAGAGGTAGGAACACACCATGCAGGCCAATATCCACACATACTTTCCCATTTAGGGGCAATTTCAAGTAGCTGGTCGACCTGTCAGCATGTTTTGGAGGAAATCCATAGAGACAGAAGAAGAATGTGCAAAAGTCTGCTCAAATAGTAACCCAAGGCCAGGAATGAACCCAAGGCTCTGGGGCTGTAAGGCGAATGCTATGCTTAAAAATCCAGAGCCGTAATGAAATGACCAGGTAAAAATGAGGTCAAAGCTGTAAGGTCAAGTAGAGAGATTGTTATAATATACAGTAGGTCAAATTATATTAATTAATTCCACCTACAGGTAAAGTTTGACTCCATATTTGAGCTGACCTCTTCAAAGAGTCAAGATGAAAAGATCTCAAAAATAAAGAACAGTTGAATTCTCGTCAGGGATCCATTTGTTCTATTAAATCCGTCCAGATTTTTGCTGTCTGTCACTTTGCTAAGGCCCAGAGCTAAAGCGGGCTCAAACCCTCCGTCATCAGAGGCAGGTGGTGAAGCCATACTACAGAGGAATCTCTTAGTAGTCTCCCTTCCCGGATCAGATGACTGAGCAGGGCTAAGAGGGAGGGGGTGAGCCGTGTGATGTACGCTGACTTGGGATGCACTTTGAGTGTCAGACGAAGCAAAATTCTCCATCTGAAGAAGATGAGAGAGTTTCCTGGGAGTCTGTGTTAAATATTTAAACACTTCTCAATCCGTAGCAGGGTCTCCCGGTAGCCCAACTCCTTTGTCCTTTAAAAGCATAATTTGGGTACTCAAACGGTACTCTAGTTCTCTGTGTGTGGCATGCAAATTAATTGCTTCTTGTTCTCACACGAACACAGTAAGCCTAGAGGTGTCTCTGCCATCTCAATACACAGATCCTAGCTTTCTGGCACTCAAGGTCATTTCCAGAATGTAGCAGTTCGTTTTAAAGATACAACCAGATATGTTTGGGGCCGTTTATTCCGGAAGCGCCATGCAAAAAACAACAAAGCCCCACGTTTATGTAAGCCAACACAGCAGGCACAGCCTGACAGTAGCAATAGCGGGAGCGCTGACGACGAATCACCTGAGGGAGCAGAGATAGTACCCCACCTCCCAATCACTTTCATTAAGACAAATCTCTTTCTCCATCAAGCTTTAGCATCGCCTCAATCACACTTCCACTCGGGACACATTAAGACCACATATTGACTTTTTACTGTGCCCGTCCGTCTGAGAGTGCCGTGGGCATGAGGGAAGCTAAACGAGGAGAAATGCTCCGATTTATTTATGGCAGGAGCTTCCTGTTTGCAGTCACCTCTCTCTCCGAGATAACAGAGGAATCAATTAGTTCGTCCCTGAAAACAAACCCCCCAAAAGGCAACCAATTTCACACTTTCATAATGGTGTTTGTGTTGAACGCCTGACACAAACGATCCAATTTTCACCAGTGGCACAGATAAGTGATGCAGAAAAGCTCTGCTTATGAACACTGTACATCAGAGCACAGAAGAACAGACAGTAATGGTGGATACGTAAGATTCCAAGATGTTTGTCCTGATTTTGCCAGGTTACAGGTGATCCTGGGACTACAAGGGAGTACAATTTGTTAAAACAAACTTGATAACCAGTAGATTATTATTTTTTTTTTTTTTTAGAACAAAGACCTGATTTGCATAAAAAATATTGTTTTGACTTATGCAATATTTACAATGGCCAATATTTACAATGTGAGTTTATACATATAGAAGTGGGCAGACAGCATCTGTGACAGCAAAAGCAGCGGGTCAAAAAGATGTGGCGAGCTGTGGTGAGAACATGAAATGTGTTTCTGAGGAAAAACGTGTTAGCCTTCACCCTCCTTGTTGTATGATAGGAGCTAGCTGGCTGATGAGTAGAAAATGGCCAAGGAACAAATTGGGTAGAACGTGGGGAAAACAACTATACTAAATAATGTTATGCATGTTTTTACATCAAAGGCAAACTGGAAAATGAGGTTTTGGTGATGTCACCTGACCAAGTTTGTGCTTCTTTTGTTTCATTTTCTTTTTGGCTCGGGTACTTATCAATTGGCAAAATGTGGACATACACTGCCTGGACAAAAAAGAGATTTACTGCATGCAGTATGGTGGCCAAGTCATGTGTGAAAATAATTCTCACTCTTTCCCAATTCAAACCTTGGAATATCCCTGTGTCATCATGGAAGAAAGACTCCATAGATGTGATAACCTCAGTACATTCAGCTGATTTCAGTTTATTGCCACATAACATTGCTGAGTCTAGACCTGACTAATTGAAGCAATCATAACACTGCGTCTAGAAGCTTGTACAGTGGGCACTATGCATGGCGGGTACATCGCTTCATGAACGTCCCATCTTAGATTGATGCACCCTTCGCTCTGAAATAGAAGCCTGAAACTCACAAATAAGTTGCTTTCTTATGGCCACATAGCTGTTTAGTCCCAATCCTATAAGTTCTTGATACATTGTGAGCAATAAAATGCTTTTACATTCACTATTTAACATAGCTGTGAGCTCTACTGTTGTTTTTTTTTTTTTTTTTTTTACGATGCAACTTTTCCAAGCATTTAAATTATCTTCGATTTTTTCCAAGCACATTTTTTTCTGTGAAGTTAATGGTTCAGCAATATCCTTTCAGGTTTTAATTATGTGCTTGACAGTCCTAAACCCAATTCCAGCTAGTTGAATATTTTCTTCTCTTGAAGCAGATCAATATTTGCCCAGGCAGTGTACAGCAAACATACTCTCATAAGCAGTAAATGTTTCAGGCCCGGAGTTGCATTTCCTCATGAAACGCATTCGCATTTGGTGAAATGAGGAGATGCAAGTTGAGTGAGTGGAATGAAGGCTGAGGGAGAAGAGAGACTAACGCTAACAAAGAAGGTGAAGAGTGGTGACACACACACATACACACAACTAAAGCCATACTCGTCCTGGATGGGCACATCTGATGCTCTGGTGGAGCTGGAGTCATTGGCCTTATCAGCATCTGATGCGTGGTGGGCTCCTCCATCTACCTGCGAGACTGTAGCCGAATCTGTATTTTGGATGGCATCTGTAGCGTTTTTGGGTTCGGATGAAGTGGGAGTGGATTTGGGGATTTCTGTGGGCTGAGAAGCCTGGATGGAGGGACCATCGCTCAGGTCCACCAGTGGGGTGTCAGCAGGCGGGGAGGTGGGAGAGGTTATGCTGGCTTTAGGGGCACAAGACTGAGAAGGGCCTGTGGATTTGGGGTCAGGTGCTGGGGCGGTGCTGGAGCTGAGGGTGGTGCTCTCACTAGCGGGACTGTCAGTGCCTGGCTCTGAGTTAGTAGCTAAAGAGGGGAGCAAGTCCACTACTATGGTAGTGGTGTCAGCAGCATGCCTGAGAGGACAGGGGGAGACGAAAAAGAGGGTGAGAAACAGTGACACAGAGAGAGAGAGATGGGGGGGGGGTGTTGGGGGAGAAAGATGGCCATATTATCAGAAAAAAGAGTGGGAGAGGAGCCGAAGCACACATATGCATACAGTGTAAGTGAGGGTGGGTGATATGGAAAAATCATATCACAATACTTAAAGACACTGTTACGATATGCGATATGCAATCATGTTACTTAGATTTGGAATAAAGTAACAGTAAGCACATAAAAATGGTGATGGCAGGGTAGTCTCCAACGTCCTGAAACTTGATAATTTTTCCATTTATGATTCCATATTTCATGCACTAGTTGCAGATAATATGAGTGGATTATCATGGAAAGAGTGTGTCTAAACCAGAGTAGAACCTGAGAGAGATATGGGAAGACATCAATAAATGAGCCGCCATTGCTAGCTTTGCATGGAAGACATAAATACTACAGTAGCTTCGACTCTAAACGATGTGCGCTGAAATGCGCCAGCATTACTAATTTTTTTGAAAGTCCTGAAGCTTCTACACCATAAGCTAATGCATTAAGCTACAACTCCCATGTGGTTTAAGCATTTACACTGTGAATAAATATACCAGCTCAAAACATTTAGCTAAAATATTATTCATCTATGCTTGCACCTTGTCAAACACTCGACACTCATGTCTATAAACATGCACAGATAAAACAGAGCGTAATTAAAGCACAGCATGGCGCATCAGTAATAAACACTACATGACCGGAAAGGCAAACACCAGAATAGGGAGCGCTCCTTCCCTGGAAGTGAGCAGACTAATCACACTAACAGCATGACCGCTCAGTATCTGAATCATGTGCAGCATTCTGAGCATGGCCCTTTCTCATTCAATGACCAGGTTTCACAAATAGCTTTCCAGCAGGCAATGTATTAGCTTCCATTCAAAGCACTCTCCACGTTAACTATTCTGACATTGATGTCATTAGCTGCCTATTCTCATAAAGGTACTTCTTTCAAAATAAGCCCTAATGCATGCCAAGGCTTAGTGACCCAGACCACCATTAACTCCACCTGAGAGCCCTTTCCCTTCCTTTCCCTGCATGAATTATTACTTCTGTATATCTTCATAGCTCTCTGGGTGTGTTTGTGTATGCATGAGCACATGCATATGTCTAAGAGAGACTCACTCAGGGTCGGTAAGTGGAGTGGTCTCATTGGGTTCAGTGGGAATTCCTCCCTCGTGGTTGGGGGTGTGCTCTTCCTCGGTCCTCACTTCCACTATGGGCTCTTTAGACTCATCTTTCCTGTAAGAAGATAATGGACAAGAGATCAATATTTACCAGATCCAGTCCACTGTTATGACCTTAGTTATATATCGGTGACCTAAACAGCTTTACGGATTCTTGACAAATCAATACAACAGCTTTTTTTCGTGTTGGAAAATGAAGGGTTGTATGTGGATGAAACTTTAAAACGCAAGGTGCAACTATTGACGTAGATGTGCTGCATTTTCATAATGCCAAATGTGTAGGTGTTTATGTAAAATATTTTAGTTCATATTTTATGCTGTTGATAAAAGAGATTTAGATACTTATAAACACTAAACAGCATCTTTAAATTGTTTGTTTGATCAAGCATAGTAATATTCGAAAGTCAAGTTTGTCAGTGAGGACAGGACAAGCTTTGTTCACTCTTTTTTTTTTTATTTGTCAGATGCCAAACCACTAAATTTCAATGTGATGAACCACAATCAATTCTATTGACCAGATAATATTCTCAGTAAAAGCTCCTGTATGTCATAGAAGAGTTAAAAACCACAAATCTATTCTATTCATGTCAGTAATAGAATACAATGAAATAATTAAGCAATATCACAAAAGTGCTGTTGTACTGAATATCAGCACAGCTCATTTTTAGACATGGCCATATTTCTCCTAAAACCATTTCACATAGCTCAGGCCAATTTCTTTACAGTACTGTTCTTTTATATTTTTACATGCCAGAGGTTGTAATTGACAGGAATTCCCTTAATACATGCCTTTATACTGGCTATGTAATACCACCCCGTGCTCAACTTATACAGAATTATACCATTTACAAGCCAATTTCCCTGTAACAGTTAACTTGACTATAGTCATTTCATTTCTATGACATAAAGAGCACACATTATTCTTATTGTAGCCTGCATCACTGTGCCCGGCTCTTACCTTTGAGAGAACAACCCGTCATATTGCCATTATTCTCATTCATAGAGTCAGATAAGCTCCAATCAGGCCTGTTACCAGTTTTCTTACATAGCTGATGGAGATAATGATAAAAGTGGAGGTCTGATGGCAGTGCTTGCAGCAGAGGTCGACACAAACCTGAAACTTTGAGAAGCGAAGAAATTAAGAGCTCACGTGAAAGCTGCCTTGCCCTCTTCGATGTCCTTGCCCTTGGCATTGGGACCGGACTTGCCACAGAAGTTGACGGCGATGCACATTAGCAGGCCGCATTTGTTGATGAAGAAGCAGGTGACGTCCACGGCGACCAGCAGCAGGAGGAAGACCACAATTAGAATGCCCACGATGGCTCCTGTACCCAAGCCTGAACCGCTGTCCACTCGATCTTGAGAGAAAGAGAAAGGTGTGAAGTGTGGTGATGTGAAAAATAAAATTCAATGCACAAAATTCTTTCTGTGATAAGGTCTAGTACCAGACTGTGTACATTCAGATTAGGATAACACATTAGCACAAGTAGTGATGCACCAAAAAGTTTACAGCTTAGACAAAAAAAACTTGTCTGTTCTTTGCACTCAAGGTGACAATAGGAACTAAGCAGTTTCAGGGATGTTTAAAAATTAACTACAAACAAGTAAAATCTATGAACTTTTTTCATTATTTTCCTATTTCTGCAGAGATAAGGGCAGTTATTAGTTTGTTATCAAAAAAAATGTGACCCTACAATACAATCTGCAAATCTGCACTTTAATGGAACAAACTGAAGGGATTTGGTTACGCAATACGTATTTAAGGATGTATTGAATAATTTTGTTTTTTCTAAAAATGTTTTTCAAAGTCTCACTGGGGAAACATTCTGTTTTAGAGTTCCACATAAAACCTTTAGGAGCATCCCTGGAGGGACAACTATTGAAAGCACCTTTGAAAGCATTAAATACAAGAACTGTACTGGAAGTAATGCAACATTGCGAATACCTTTTTTATTAACTGACATCGGTCATTCAAATTGCACATGTTGGTAGAGTAACTCTGGGAGAACATCAACTGCAACAAAGGGTATTTTCAAAGAGGATTCAAGAGTTGGGTTCAACAATGGTGCAAATGCATCGCTTATGATGGAAACTCTGCTGAATAGTACATTTGTATAGAGGAAGACTCACTCTACCAACATGCACAATTTTAAATAAAAAAAAATTATGCCTACTTTTGCATTACTTTCGGTACAGCCTGAGTAATGCATTGGAAATGCGTTTAAGGTTATACAATTCCGATGATGTTTTCTGGCACCCATGCACCACTTAAGGCATTGTGAGGTTCTACTGTACTTTGAGTTATGCTTACATTGTTTTAAAGACCAAACTAGGGCTGCAACTAATGATTATTTCAATAATGGATTAATCTGTCGATTATTTTTTTCCCCTATTAATCAATGAATCGGATGAAAACCAAAAAAAACGGGAAAAGCATTCATTTCCAACCCTTTATTCAAAAAAAGAACTAAAACCTTTAGAAAGTGCACAAACATGTTGCTCCTTAAGCTGTTATAATAATAATAAAATAAAAATGGATTAACACAAAGAACATAGACATGTATGCTTTACATCTGCCAAATATATACAGTGGAACCTTGGATTACAAGCATAATTCGTTCTGGAAGCAGCTTGTATTCGTAAACCAAATAAAAATTTTAAAAACACACTAACGGAATCACTGCTGTAAAGTAAAAACAAAACAAATTAACCTGCACTTTACCTTTGAAAAGAATCGCGA
>JAQMYJ010000011.1:9974355-9998662 GCA_030014305.1 Clarias laeviceps | reverse complement strand
CACAAAATAAAATATGTTTTACGCGCACACACGTGGTCACAGTGTTATAGTAAACAGTACACGCGTGCACGGATGTTTATTATACCAGTAAGAGACACGCACTAAGACCCAGCAGCCTCCGCTGTGTATCTTTCCTGTACCGCCGCTCGTTTTTTCAATTTTTGCTCCGCCCTGTCTATGAGGTGCTGAAGTTTTTTTAATAATCAAATGTCTCCACGTCGCGCGACACAACGAGTCGATTATGAAATTCGTTGCCAACTCTTTTAGTAATTGATTTTTACCGATTTAATCGATTCGTTGTTGCAGCCCTAGACCTAACCTCAAATCTGTCTTGTCTCAGTTTTAAAATATGAACTATAAGATTTACAGCATCACATAAAATCTAAAAAAAAATCATTCCAGGAACAAAATTGGGTGACCAGACAAAAAGTGGGTACAGTAAAAGTACGTCTCAGAACGTTTTTTTTTTTTTTTTGCTCAATACAGGGAAACAGATACGAGTTTAGAAATACACTCATAATGAAACTCATCAACTCACGCTTTTACTATGCATATTCTGAAATTGACAAAGAGCGACTGGAAATTTATCGCACATTATCCTTTCTCCACGTCATTCTTAATTGTTGCTCTGTGTGACCTAACTGTGACTGATATCTTTAATAGTGCTTTAAAAGTATGCCCATGCTTGTTTGGTACATTTCTCTTCTCGCCGACAGGCAATCATGCTTGATTTGTGTGGGGGTTATAGGGTATTCCATCGTACTTTACTATGTTTGATTTAAGCAGGTTATCAATAACCGGAGCAAAACAACAGAAACAGAAGGTTAAAGAATTCTGCATCATTACTCATTCAGCTGAACACATCTTGGGTGCATCTCTACGGGGGGGGGGGGGGGAAATCAATTATTCATTGCTCAATGAGGAACAAACCATAGACACACATAACACACAAGCTTCCTGTGGCTAAATACAACAACTCAAATGTACAGGACAGAACTTCCTTAGAAAGAATGCATAATATTTATACAATGTAACTGAGGAAGCTGAAAACCGGATCATCCTGCACAAAACATCTGCACAGCATCCACTTTCAGAGGCAAAGGTTATTGCAGCCTGCGTCTCCCGCTGAGCAAGGGTTTTACACACACACTGCGCTGGCATGAAATTGAGACTCTAATCTTGTTCATAATGGTTTAGAGTATTGCAACTTTGAAACATAGTCATATAAAAATTCAGATTTATACACTGACTTTACAAACTAAGAAATTAAACCATGGTATAAATGTCAATAGAAAAAAAAACCTAATGATTAACAGGAAGAGCTGAAGAGCTGTACTACTTACCAGCGATATAAATGTTTACACCATGGAAACAATCCACTACTACGAGACTTGAAAAGAACTTAAATGCACATAAGACTGAGTGAGTGAGTGGGTGGTGAAAGCAATGCGAGAATATTTGCCTTTGGTCCAGGAGGTCATGAGTGCAATATGAGCTGTTAAGATCCTGTTAATGTTCTGCTACTGCCATTGTGCCCTTGAGCAAACTTCTAGCTATGCAGCACTCCGGGGGGAAATGGCCTGGCAACCCGGCATTTGTGCTCAGTGCAAAAATATCAGTTTTCCTTTATAACGTGAATACATCTACAGCAATTGCACCGTAGAACAAGCCTTCTGATTGGTCTGGAGGAAATAGAGATTGATTCGCTACAGTATATCAGCAGCTCTGATAGTCGTCCCAGTCACAACGTTCATAAAATATGCTCCTTCTTATACGTATGTTAATGTTAACAACTTACACAGGGACTTGTATAGCACACACTTCACATACACTGACAAACTATGTTCTTCCAGCAATGTTCTGGAAGGAGACCTTGACTGAACATTATGGAAGGAGTCTCCAGTGTCAGTGCTTTGTAGACTTTTTTTTATGGTCTTAGGGACCAAGTGCTTTACATTCACTAACAAAGCATATTTTATCTTAATATAAAAATGACAAAGAGGGGGCTAATGAATTCTTGCTGCTATGCTATAATTGAGAACATTGGTAGCACTGGCAAATTGCTGTGCTATAAGGATGTGTTTTATAGGAATATAGGAAACAATAACTGTACAAACCATCAGGCAACATCACCCCATTTCGACATTGATTGACAGACTCACATGTATTACTCAGTCATTCTCTACAGTGCTTATCCTGTTCAGGGGCATGGGAAGTCTGAAGAAGACTCAAGGCATGGGGGGGTACACCCTGGACGAGGTGCCAAACCAGTGCAGGCCACAAATGAGCACACTCTCGCACACTCACTTCTATCACACTATGGGCAAATTGGATTTGGACTGTGGAACATGCAAACTCCACACACACACACACACTTGGGGCAAGAGGCGAACCCTCAACCTTGGAGGTGTGAGTCCACAGTGCTAACCACTATGCCACTGTGCCGCTCCTGTCTTGTTTTATTCCATATTTAATGGAATATTTTAAGCAAAGTTTAATTTAATTAAACTCTATCTGGGATAAAGTATGACTTCCATTAGTGGCTTTACACTAAAAAAAAAAAGAAGTATGACCCCTGAATGACACATAACTAATAATGCAAAAATGAAATATAACATCAAAAGATTAAAACATCAGTATGTAATGTTTAAAGATGATCCAGAATTTCTAGAGACCATTGACAATGCTTACTTTCATGCCTCCACTTCTACAGAATCAAATCTGACCTCTCCAACTTTACAGAAAAATGAGATGTCCTGGAAATGAAATAAGGCAGAGGTACTGTATCTGTGTTCAGTCATCTCTTTTCTGGGAAGAGTGGGAGGTCATTTCAGGGCAAATGAAAACAATGTAATTAATAAGTAACAATATTACAAATAACAGTGTATGAATGTGTTTAAGAATATGCTTACTCTAGAAATATTGTCTAGACATAATGTTACATACTGAAGCTTTAAATGTAGCAGGTTAGACGAGAGCAGACAGTAGGCCCTGTAGGCTTGTTGATTAATAAGGATTATGTCAAATTAGAGAAAATGCAAAAAACTTGGCAAATGTAGCTAGAGAATAAACAATTTGCAAGTATTTTAAATAGTCAGAAGCACAAATGTTAGATAAAAAGGAACATTTCTTCTCAAAGGTACAATGCAAATCTATTCTTAAATGTAATCCTGAGGATCTCCACTTACAGTATGACCTGTGAATAACTTAAAAATGCACACTACCATTCTTTTGGTGTTGTAATTAAAGGCAGAAAAGACAAACGACAGGGTTGTGTGCCCTGAATTTTAAAAGGAGAATTCAGTAAACTGAAACGCTCTGTTAATTGAGCCATATACTGTAGATGACCGGAGAACCTGAGCAGACCAAAGTAGTAAGCAAAGTAAGAAAACGGTAGAAATGAAACAAAAATGTTACGTTAAATCAGCCCCCTGGCTGAATTTATACTAATTGGCAGCATTCACCACTTCTTTCCCCCAGAACAGTCTGTTCTGTGAAGCGCCGTTATCTTTCTCCAGCATGTGCTTTCCCGTCAGTCATCGCAGCCAGGTACGACGCGTTTCAGGATTGAGAGCCTGGGCTATATGGTATACGTCTGATTGGATAGCAGAGACAAACATAAACAGCTTTTTCAAGTTGACTTATTCTTCCTTTCTTAGATTAGGTTAGAAAACATTATTTCTGCAACTTCTTAATACACAAGCCTGTGCTTTGCACTCAATAAAAATTTCGCCCGAACACTTCCCGGCATCGTTCAAGCTCAGGGAGTGCAGTCTTAGCCAAAGAACCCCTCAATGTCATACTGGCTGGTAATTAATTATCGTCTATCATTCTATCAGGGTCCAAACTAAAATACATCTAATTAAATGTGCCCTTAATTTATAGCCTTATAAATAAAGTAAACACATTTAAATGTGTCAAGAGGTCATGAATTATTGATGCATTCAAAGTAGAGTTAAGGCAGAAATGGATTTGCGAGGTGGTAAAGCAATTTTCACAACGGTTCACATCATAACTTGCAACTTTAGTGTGCATCAGTTATGAGGACATCGAAAGCTTCTCCTGGAATGCATCTATCGAAACCGCCTCCCCAATCATACATTCTAGGAAAAAATGGTTCCACCTAAATGTTTTTTAACACCCCTAAATACATTTCTTAAAAATAACTATTCTTTGAACCTAGAAAGAAAAAGAAGGTTCTGTTTTTAAAAATGTATTGTTGGGAAATACTTCATACTGAACCTCCAGAGATTCCGCCAGAGGGACAACCAAAGATTCTGTAAGGGTTCTTCTAGATTTCAGCTTTTTTTCCCACTCAGTGTGAAATAATACAAAGTGTGACCTTGTGCCATAAAAAAGATTTTTTCTTGTTGATACTCTTGAAGGAATTAGTACAGGTTCCATGGAAAACCTTTCAAACAGTCATAGCGATAGATACTAAACAATATGGATGGGAATTACCAGGAGCCATCCGATATAGAATATTAGCACGATACCCAGGTAGATATTACTTTTTTTAGCAAATCATTTGCACACAGGATTCTATGCTGCCAATTTACAGTAGGAACAGTTTAGAGCACACCCCTGTAGGATTATAGAGGATATGCAGGATTTTTACAGCCTTAAATACATAAATATTTAAAATTAATTTTAAAATCGATATGTATCGTGACTTTTTAGAGTTACGATACATGAATTGCCACACACAAAAAATCATGATATATCATTAAAACAATTTTCTTCCCCATCACTACTAAACAATGCAGCTATAAATCATAGATAGGCTGTTAGATTTTTGCCCATTGTGTTTTTCAATTAAATTAAATTCAGTAGAATTAAAGTTTATTGATTAGGGCAGTGGTGGCTCAGTGGTAAGTGTTTCACCCGCCATGCAGAAGGCCCAGGGTCGATCCCCAGCCACTGGATGCAGTGCCGGTCCATGCGTCAGGAAGGGCATCCAGCATAAAACCTGTGCCAAGCTTGTATGTGCGGACCAGATGGTCCGCTGTCGTGACCTCTTGCCGGGAGCAACCGAAAGACCAGCAACAAAGCAGCTATATTTCTTACAGATTAAAAGCAATTTTAACCACAACTAAAAATATCTAGTACACATTAAAATTCTGTGTAATTTGTATTATTGATTGTTTAAACATCATGTCTTGCACAAAGAAATAATCTTTTGCAACATGCAACAGTACAATAGGTGGCAGTAATGCACCAACCGGCCAAAAACTCAAAAGAAGAGAACGAAGCAATAATCTCGCAAAACGAGGATGCTTTGCAAGTACTTTATGGAAAAGGCCAAGCAGTTTTTACTTTCCCCAAAAGCTGTGGTGTATTATAACAGAAACCATAAATTTTAGACCATTAAACGTTGGTAATTTTACCTAAATAATTAAATCGACCTACAAAGGATTGATTAAACTACATAATCAATTTACTCACCCAGATCTACTAACCAAAAAAATTTGAGGTCTTGTAGATTCCATAAATCATAACAGATTAGGATTTTACATTGGCATTCTATATTAAAATTAAAATATTTGCATCAGATTTCCTTTTTCACTTTCAAATGGGTCTTTATGTAAGATTTCTTTTATTTGAACCAGTCAAAAAAGTCTCTGTGAAACCTCAATCCTTTTACCTGGTAAAATCTTTTTAAAAAAACAACAAAAGCTTAAATCTAGATCTTTATTAAGTTTATCCTTTTAGGGATCACTTATAAATGTTAAAAAACCTACAACAATGGGTATGCTTTTTAGAAAGATTTTCAAGTGGAATGCATTTAAAAAGCTTAATATCACTTTACCGATTCAAAGAAGTGTTACAGAAACTAAGCCCAGTTTTTCTCCTAGTATTAAAGATCCAATCACAGGCAGACAGCTAAGACATAGGCATTCACACCTGCATTAGTGACCACTTGAACTTGGATTTCATAGAAAACCAAGAAATGAAGAAAATTCGAGTTTTCAGCTTGAGTTTCATACAGTCTAGCAATAATTATGTCATTTACAGCTAGGGCAATGAAGCATTCGATAACATGGACTTTGATTTCAGTCTGAGATATGTTCTGTGATCTGAAATACACTACAAAAGAGGGTTCCCGGACCACCTTTGAATTTGGTTTGGGTGATTGGCTCACAATACGTCTTCAAGATGCATTTGATGCTATTAAAACCTACAGTATACTTAGTACTCTCCACTTACAATCCAAGAGGTGAGCTGACAAACTGTGTGTGTATATATACAGTATATACAATATACCATATGTATACATATATACACATACAGTATATATATATACCACCATCCCCACCATGGAAAAAAATCATTACAGGTTAAAGGCAGAAAAGCTTTGAATTTATTTTCAATGATTCTTATCCATAGGGACAAGTGGACATCCAGCAAGATAAATATATTCCACATATAATAAAAAAATAAATAAACAAAAACCACTACATTAATTTCCTTTAATTTCCCTCACAAGAATGAGGTGCACTTTTAGAAAAAAGGGTTTCTTGAGAATTTGGACATGTGAAGGGTTTTCGCTTTCTAAGGGGATCCAACCTTGATTTAACCAGGTTCCGTCAACATAAGGTAGCTTTAAGGTGCCAAGTTTAACCAAAGTCCAGCTTTTAGGGACTCTAATTTAAGTTTCCTACACTGTGTTGCTTGTTCTCGATTTCACACTTCTATGAGTTTCCAAAGTCTTCTTCAGTGTGTGAGAAAATACAACGCTGGGATCATCACTTCTACAACCCTCAACAGCGTCTTAAATCTAAGAACTGTTCACTCACTCGGACAGCAATACTATACTGCCACTCACACTCCCTCTCTCCGTTTGTATGTCTGCCAGTGTTTTTCTCCATCTCTGATTCCAGCTGTGTTTTGGAGAGCACATCTGGCTGGAGAAAGTGGGAGACATGACTGGCAGCTTTAATCTACTGCCCAGCTCGAGAGGGTTCAGGGCTCTTTGCGGGCCTTACATTTGTTTTCCTCTGCTCTGGGCCACATTTTAAGTGCAGCAATAAATCACATCACACGTTCCAAGAACAAAGGCTGGCTCTGAGCTCTTCAACGCCAAAGCCCCTGCCTGTCGAGTCAGCATCATGTCCAGAATGTCCTATAGGTCTCTCACCTGTCTCCAAAGAGTCTTACAGCCGAGATGACAAATTGAATATGAAACACTATCAGGAACATGCACGGAAATGTATCAGGCTGTTTAAAATGTTTCTCCTGGGTATGGGGTATCTTCAAGTATGCTACATTTGCATTTAAAAAGGAAATGAATATGGAATGAACTCATGATTGTAAGCTCGAAGCTTCTTTTCTTTCGTGCCAGGACAGAATCCCGGGTATGTTCGTAGTGTAAAGTTAATTTGTATTTAATAGCACATTTTAGCAGTAATATCTAATGAGATAAACTATGTAATGTAATTTCTTTTGCAGAATAATTACTGTGAGTTGTCTAAGGCATATTTTAGAAGTGTATTAAATATTAAAATAACCCAATGAATACACATTTAATGGCACAAACTGGTTCATTACAGTATATCCTTGTATAGGCAGAAAAACTAAAGTTTAACAACAGAAACAGCTACATAGAAAACCCAGATAAGTTAATTAGACATTCTGCTTCAAGTCACAGATTTTCAGAATTTCCCTAATGATTTTGCTTTAATGTTTTTTTTTAACCTATTGTGTTTATTTTTTAAGTACTAATGAATCTACTGTACTGTGCTAATTGCTTAAAGTAGCATGCTCTAGAACTAATGGTCAAAATAAGTGAATATCACACTTAGAAGATATTCAATCTCTCCTGTGTGTATCCCAGGCCCACGTTTCTGTTGGTACAGTGTCCTACTGTATAAAATTTATCTTAACTGCTTCTCATAGTTTATCCCAAGCGTGGACCTGTCTAGCATACTGTAATAGTAAAAGCATGGTCATTTCAGTGTGCATGTTTTTAAATCGCTGAACATTAACAAATCCAATAAGTCCTTGTTTTTAGACACGATTATCGCAATGTTCAACAGACAATCAAAGATGAGCATGGGTATAATCACAAAAAGTTGGAATATCAGGCTCATTCTAAATATCTGATAACAACAAAAGGGCATATATATATATATATATATACTCTTTAAATAATGCTATACATCTGAGCAGTTGACGATTAAAGGCCTTGCTCAAGTGCCCAACAGTGGTAGCAGCAGGGTTTGAACCTGGAACCTTCTGGTCAGCAGTACAATGCTTTAGCCCTTGAGCTACCCCTGCCCTATCAGTGCCCTACAGTGAGATAATAACCTAGTCACTTCTGATGTCTAGAGTTAGTGTTGTAAAAAGGTAGGCCTCTAGATAATTAGCCTCTGGTTAATTAGCCTATACACGCCATGGCGCCATCAACGAGTCAGCAGTTAAATGCAAGGACACCAAAACAATTGACTGTTGTTTAAAATTGAAAAATGTGTTTCCCCCCTCTCTGTCTGTGATAATGATAATTATAATGAACCTCATTAGGAGACATAATGCTTGCTTACTTGTTTTCCTGATTTAACTACGCGTCCTTGTAAATTGTTAAATCTAAAATAAACCTTGGTGTGTTCTTAAAAAGTTTATAAGCAACAGTCCAATCAATTCTTGGATACATCATTTAAAAAAAGGAATAAATAAATAAATAAATAAATAACCAACCTCCTGCCTAACAGATAGGAAAAGAACCAACAGTGTGATTGGCAAGTGTTTTCAAGAATCATGGTAGATAATTTTCATAATTTTATTATTATTATTATTAGACTCAGGAAGAAACCGTCACTCGAGACCGTTTGAAAGACTCCAGTTCCCAACGCCATATGTGACTGTTACATTGCAAGACATTTTGACATTAGTAATTTGACAATTGATGCCCTCCCTGGAAGTGTAAAACAAAAGGCTTTTCAAACAACCTAATGCTTTTTTTGGAACGCCAGCCTCGGTTAATGACAGACAGTTGGCCAACAGGGAATAATGTAGCAAGTGTCACAAATGTTCTTTTATTATAAGTGTTACAGAAATTCACACAAACGCCTATGGGTGTCGTGTTTGCTTTTCAGACAAGGAATGGGGTGCTCTAAAAAATGTCATTAAGAGAGAGAGAAAAAAAAGCTCTAAAGAATAAAGCAGTTTACATGATGATGGATGATGATGAGAAACCACCAGTACAGCAGAACACACCTGCCTTTCATAGCTGAAGGCTCTGTGAACCAACAATCAGCACCATGGCGGTGTGGAGGAAGCACACTACGTTCACACCATATTATGATCCAATGTATTATGAACTCCAACTAGGACTCAAGATCCCATAGTGCTTCTTTCAACTGATCCAGCTCACATTACATTCTTCATTAAAAATACACTTATCTTATTTGTTTTCTTAAACCCTACAATGATTACTGCATGAAAAACACACCGGTACTGTATGTAGTTACAAAACCGTATTACAGAGTAGAATCAATTCACACTTTGGACATTGGTAGTATGATTCGAATATGTTCGTTTTTTTTTTTACCTCAAGAAAGAAGCAAAGGAGAAAAGTAAATAAAAAAAAATACTGCAGAACAAGAAGAACACCTTCATTTTTTTGTTTTAGAATTATCTAAAATTATGTACATTTTTTCACAAAAAAAAAAAAAAAAAACACATTTGTTTTATAGTAACACTCAAATCTGACCTCTTGAAAGCAACCTTCCGTTATGAGCCCTGTGATCAAACTAATAGATCTAAGAAGCTGAAGGAATAAGAAACTAAATAGAAATGCATGTGATCAAAGCAGGACTTGTATGAAATCCCTTGGTTGAAGATGCCCTCACAGTGATTGTACACTAAAAGCATCACCAACAGAAGCCTAGAGATGTTCTTGGTAGGCACAAGATGTTCTTCAGTGCTTCGGAAAGTTCATAATTAAAAAAAAAAGAAAAGAAAATTTTAAACCAAACAGATGGTGCCTAATTTTGACAGAAAATTTGATGGGAAAAAAGAACAGAGAGTGTAAAAACAATCTAAAAACAATCAGAATAAAAGAAAAATTCAGAAAGAATGATGCAAGTATTGAATACTCGGCTTAACCCCGTTAACATGTGACTGACATTTCTTTCTTTTTTTAGTGTTGTTCTTGTTTAAGCTTGCAGAAGGATCAGAAGATCAGAGGATCAGAAGGTTGGAGGTTGGACAGTGGAGCAGGCCAAGTGGAGGCAAGCACTCCTTTCTTCAGTCGAGCTCCAGTTTATGAGAGCAAGAACACAGTCAGCATGGGGAGCATGAGAGTGACCAGAGTGTACGTGACACAGGAGCAGCCAAGGGTAGCTGAGGTAGGCAACACCAGAGCCACGACCACCACACCATGAACACAGCGGCAGGAGACCAGAGCGACAGTGCACACCACCAAAAAAAAGTTTCCAAAAGAGAGGGGGGAAAAAAAGAAATCAAAAGCCGAAGTGTTTTTGCGTATGAAAATGTGATGGTCCAGCAGTGTCCGAGTGAGTTCACAGATAGAGACAGAACAAGGGAAAGAGGAGGGAAGGAAATGGGAAAAAAGAGAAAGAGACAGAGAATACGTCAAATACAGAAACATAAACTTGAAAGATAACTACAGATTAGAAAAGAATATTAAAGCAAGTTAATACGAGCAAATAAATAAAAACAGCATGTTAATAGCGTGGAATGACGGGGAAGCATAGCAATCCATGGGTAGAGGACATACTGAGATGGTAAACGATTAAGGGACTGGGTAATGATGAGTGAGTTAAGCAACATTAAGCAACTTCCCTGGTATTAAACATAATGAATCATAATGAAATATTCTGTGAATGGATTTGAACCTTGATTCATTGAATACATTTACACATAATAAGTATAAATGTAGAAAACCATATTATGCTTTCTCCTGTTGAACTGTTTACACCAGGGAAGGTTGCAGTCGGAAAAAAAACAAAAAAAAACAAAGCATAAACAGGCAGTGATGCAACATGGTGTAAATGGTTTGTTGAATGACTGACTGAGCATTCCACTGTTTGCTAAAACTGAGCAATGTTAGCGGCCAGTGCCTTAGAACTGCCTCACCACTCCTGGTCAGCTGTATCTGGGGAGATTTGGATAGCTGAATAAAAATGTATAATGTTATTGCCTCAGTATTACATTTTCCACCAAATTACTTAGATTTTGCCTTGCATTATGTCTCTCATCCTCGAACAAGCCAGGTATCATGTTTTTTCAGACATCTCAGTCTGAGGTTCACATTACAAGCTACTTTGTTATTGTACTTTTTTTTTTTTTTTTGGTCAGACCGGATTTGCATGCAATTTCAGCAAAAATATGTTTGGGAGTTTTCTCTGGAGGATGGCAAGGAGTTATATAAAAGTGATAAAAAATATAATTAACAATATATTGTAAACATATAGCCATAGTAACAAGTGATATCTTCTATCCTTACCGTTTCCACTAAAAGCTTTAGCATCTTAAAACTTCAATGTGATTGGCCTTTCGCATTTTGTTATGACAGGACAATGAATTTCTGAACACAATACCGTTTTGTGTTTCTGACATGACAGAAATGTTATGTGATATTTTCAGTATCAGCGAAATGACCGTATTTTGTGAAAAAAGCCAAGTCTTGGTTTCATAATAAATGTACCAGAATCTCTAGAAAAAAAGCTAGACCCCTGGCTTGCAAGACTATGTATTAAACTGACCTAAAGTCAACAGACTTGTGTATGATCTAATAGTTGTACAACAGAAAAAAAAAATATCCTGGATAGTTTTTGAACAGCTGGTTTCGAGCAGCTGCTGAGGCTGAGGCAATACAGATGCTAGACCCAAAATAAAAGCCTTGATGTCAAGCCTTTTGATTGCCCACATGTTACACATTGGAGCTAACAACTTTGACATAGCAGTGTGTACAAGCGTGGGCACGTTCTGTAAATAAGGAGCAGAAGAAAACCATATTGGATCCATCTTTTGCAAACTCGATCCGTTTGACCCTGCTTTATCATGGCAGTCTAAGATCCAAACCTCCCACTGTTTTGATGACTGCATCCCATCAAGCGGATGAGACAAAGCGGGTGCCATGCACCAGCAGAAGCCTCTTAGGACCCCAGAAAAGCATTGACACATTAATCTTGTTAAAGTAACACCATGCAAAACCAGAGGCTGCATCCCCACAGAGACAAGGGCCACAGTTCAATCAGTAAAAGCTTAGTACTGCAATAAGCATGCAGTGAGCTGAACCTTAACCTTTGTAACAAATATAGATATTCATACAGGGGAAAAAAAAGGCAAAGTCAAGGCCCATTTCTTGATCCGTGGGGAGGCAGGTTACATAAGAATGCGTACTTGTCTGAAACCACAGCCCTGCAAACAAAGCACAAGGCAGCCAAAGCAAATGGAAAGGAGGGGTGCATGGGTAACAGGGATTCTGTGTGGCTTTGTTTTTGAGTACCAAGCAGAAAATCTCATCTTCACTGATAGAATCTTTGAGTGGGGTAACATAGCTGGCTAAAAGAGCAAACCGAGGGCTGCCAGAAAATTCGGGCCACAAGTAAAGACCTGGAAAGCAGCCGAGGGATACTAAGCTAGAGTCACGTCTCCAGGCTTAACCCCCAGCGGCTCTCCTAGCCATCCCTTACCATTTTACAGCTCCACTGAGCTAAACAAGTCTCATCAACCTCTGACTGTATCGCTGTCTGTAAAACCAGGAGAAGCCTGGTCACAATCCAGATAGCCCACATAATCCCCAACCAGAGCAGAGGAGAAAAGAGTTAACTGCGGCTAGGGTGGAGCATTTTGAGGCTTAGTGCAAGCTGCAGGCTGTGCTGATTGACAGGGGCTGTGGCTGGGGTATGGATTAGAGGGGAAAAGTCAAAACGAAAAAGTACCTGGGATGGCGGTGGGTTCTGCTGAGGTCATGAAGTAGAGGACGCCTGGCTTAGAACGGCCCTGCTGGTTCTCTGCCACCACGGAAACCTCATACTCTGTGTTCCAGTCCAAACCTCTTAGCACCAAGAAGTCACTGCCATTGGGGACACGAATCACAGGCTTCCAACTGCTGTGTTGTTTCTGGTTGCACACAGGCACAGAAATGCACAGGTCACTATGAGTGCTTTCAATGTACAGTAGGAGTCTTCAACATGAATATGAAAGAGAAGAATTACATGCTTTGACTTAATTACTATTGCATATAAGTTTTTTTTTTTTATTTAATAGTAGACAGCTGTTTCTGACTAGGCAACCCTAGACGAACAAGCTTGTAACATTAGTAACACAGTTCTAATAGAGAACTGTGAAATATAATGAACAGTGGAGTAACACACTACTGATTGGAGAACTAAAGAGTGGTGTGGTACCAGTAGAGTCTTTGTATATAAAATAATAGATTAATTCTACTCCCTTCCACTAGGATCCTATATGAACCTGTTAAATCTTCCTACATCTTAAAGATGTAGGTGTACCAATCAGAAGGTCACAGGTTCAAACCCCAGCACCACCAAGCTACAGTACCACTCGTGGAACTCATAACTGCTCCGATTGACATCTGCCAAATGCTCTAATGGAAACAGTGGATTTGTGCATTACTGACTGTGTCATGTTTCTGACTGGAGAACTACAGATTATCATGTTACCTCAAATCCCATCATACTCACAGGTTTAAAGCTCACTAGGTACTGTTTGATGGGTGAGCCCCCATCATCCTGCTTGATCCAATTGACCTTCATCTCATTGCCTGGGGACTGCAGCTTGGCCTCCAGCTTTGGAGGATTTGGTTCCCCTGAGAAAAACACATTAAAAGTGAGAGTAGAAATAAAAGCATCGTCTTGGGTTTAGTATGAGTGTCCTAGCCCAGGCCCTTGACACTTACACAGCAAACACAGGAGGCTTAGCTCACATGCTTTAGAAATGAAGTATTAGTTATAATATTCAATCCAATTCTGCTCAATCCTGAGAAAGAGCATGTGGTATTATGGTCGGCCAGGAAAGGTTACGATTAAAAGACCCTTATCGAAGTTGAATCAGTGCATGTTCAATTTAAAGGCTACTAAATGGTAGAATCATTACTTCTTGAACCGGGCTGAATAGCAAAAGTGTCATGCAAATTACATTACTTAAAATGATAATGAGTTTAATACAGAGAAAATTGTTACCCTTCATGCATTCAAATCATTTTATAGCTGGTTTATAAGTTATGATGGAAAAAGTAAAAGAAGTAATTTTCGCAATATAAACTTATACTTTCTGGTATTGTATGCACTTTCTTTGATGTCCTGAACCGAGAACAGTTCCCCCATTCTCCCTGAAGTGTTCTTGGTCCTACCTAAATACTAAGGATGCATCATTACCAGAAATTTCAGCATGGACAGACTAAAATATATAGAATTTTCTGCCACACTGCTAATTAGGTGACTCATAAATGGTAACTGGAACAGTGTCCACAGCATTCATAAAAAAATTACAGGACTGTTTTTAAGTTATTGAGAGTTCCTACAAGAGACCACGGCAAGAACATACACTACCAGTCAAACGTTGGGAAACACCTTCTTATACCATGGTCTTTCCTGATTTTATGTATTACTTCCTTGTTAAACAATGCTGAAGGTGTCCAGAATATGCAATAATATCCGCTAAACAGTTGATATTGAGATGTGTCTCATACTTATGCTCTGTAAAGCCTTCATAACGGCTCTAATCTGAAGTGCTGTTAATTGGTGATTTTGAGGCTGGTAACTCTAAATGAACGTCTCCTCTGCAGCAGAGCTAAGTTTTGGTCTGGCTATTATGGAACGATTTTCATGAGAGCCTGTTTCATCATGGAGCATAATGTTTTTTGCAAATGTATAAGACACCATTGTATTATGTTCTACTTTGATATAGATAGTTATGTTAGCTAGTTTAGTTAGCTACATTAGTACCAAATACGGACATAAAGCCCATGAAAATATACGCTCCAGTGGTGGATTTTTAGAATAATTGAACAAGTGATGGGATTGTCTAAAGAGACTTAAATGAATGTTTGCACACCTACTGTACCTCCAATGAGCTGTGGCTGAATACCAAGAATGGGAGGAGTAAAGGTTGGGAAATCTTTGGAAATACAGTACCAGTACCAGTAATACAGTTTGGACTCAGCAGAGGTAAGTTTTGGTCTTGCTTTCCTTCATGAGAGCCAGTTTCATCATTGTGCTTGATGGGCTTTGCAAATGCACTTGACAATACGGTTCTTGCAAGAACTATTCCAGAAAAGCTGACCTTCTGCCTTAAAATAACAACTGACTGTTGTTGTTACTTAATTACATAATGCCATAGGTGTTACAGTATTTCATAGCTTGGAAATCTACACCAAAACTCATCACAAAATTCTTGGTACTGTAGGTGTGTTCAAATTTCGACTTATACTGTATTTCTTTGTTCTTCATATTGTTGGTACTGAGCTACAGCTCATTGGAGGTAGGCTTGCAAACATTCTTTTAAAAGACTCTTTTATTCTATAGATAATCTCATCCCAAAGATCCACCACTCTAGCATTCATTTTCCTAACATATGTTTTATGTCAGTATTACTAATCTAGTTTACATGACACAGGTTACTGTAGGTCAACAAATATAACTAACTATCGATATGAATGAGAAACATACAGTAACACAATGGTGTCTTATAACCAATTGGCCTGCGAAATGTATTTATTTAAAAATGATATATATATTTTTTTTATCTATTAATAGTAGTTACATTTAATGTTGTGGGACATGATTTTTTTGTAACAGCTGTGAACAGTCATAACCTCACTAGCCTCATTTTTTTTTCTCTCAAAGTTAAAAGAAAAATTAAATGCAGCTTGGCATATTACTCAAAAACAGCAAAGTACTCTGTCCTGAAGACTTTCTTGTACATAAACAGCTTTACCTCTGTTACAAAGTACTGACACTGGAGACTCCTTCCAAATTTGCTAAAAAAAAAAGCCTTCACTTCATTGTATCAACAATTACACACATTGTGAAAAATCTGTTTATGGTGCACCCATTGTGAAGATCTTTGTGTTAGCTGCTACCATAAAATTAACAACTTATTAAATGGAGCACATTAATATAAACACATGATTTGCCTTGCAACAACTACTGACCAATCAGCGCTGTCTGATGTCAGGATAGATATACGGATATCTTTTGATAAAAACTGCATCACTGTCCTACTTTTAACTCTAATAGCATTTGATATGTGAGATCAATTCCCATCAGAGTGCAGGGAATACTCTTTACTGTACATTATGGTACATTTAATCTGGTGGGTTTTAATCATAACCATCCTGGCATTGCCAATAATTCAGTGTTACAGCTGAGTTTTGAGAGATAGCATTGCTGTGTATTTTTTTGAGAGGCGTAACGAGAGCTTTCGTCAAACCGTTTTCTGAATATTGAGCATTAGTGAGAGTTCTTGGCTCCTGGGAGAGGGGAGTTAAGACATGCACCGTGCTTGGCGGTAATGAGAAGAGGGCTGGAGCAAGAGGGCACTGCTGAAATGTACTCTCAGTGGGAGCTCGTTATCTCGCCGAGTCCGCTGCCTAATGACAGTGCTCCCTTAATTATCCTACTCACGTTGATTGGAGGAGCTCCTCCATTATTTTTAATAATATCGGCGAGGCCAAGGGCGAGCCAGATCTCTGTGTGGGCTGCATGTTTAGATTGTTAGCTGGCCACCTGTGTCACCAGAGGAACCTGGGAGGAGACTACAACCCTTGTAGATTAATCACAACAAATAGTGGCTAGTATAGTCCCATTAGCACTTGGTGTGACACCGGTCAAAGACACCACTGCTAGCTTGTACACATAAGATGGATATGAGTTATGGGATGACATAAACTACTGCTACATATCTGCATGGACGTGCTACTACGATGGAATGAGAGAGAGAAAAAGTCATAACCCTGGTGGGGGAAAAAACATAAGGCTGGTTTAAATTGGAAGTATTGCTATTCATTTCCCATTGTGGTGCTTTACGTCAATCAAAGGCACCTTAAATAGATTCAGACCATTAGCTTATTAGTTCAAACATGCAGGAAAAATAGATCGTAGATAATACTTGGTTATTTTTGCCACTGCATGACCCTAATATTAGAAGGCTCTGGCTAAATAGAACCTCGTAACATTAGTAAGGTCACGGCTGTGACAACGTGGCTTGATGCTGAAATTCAAATAAACCTGGGTTAGTAATAAAAACAGCATTTCATTCTTATACGGCACGCATCAATAGAAATTAGAGATCCAGGCACCAGCATCATTCCAAGTTAGGTGAAAGTTTTCCAGATGCTATAAAAGTAAAAGAAAGTTCAAGTAAATAAAAGTAATAAAGAAGAGAAACCGACAGAGACATGCTCTACCATGCAAGAGTGACACTGCAGTCTCTGATTTACGTCCCAGTCTACTGTGAATGGCAAGAAAATTAAACAAAATCAGTCTCCAAGCTGTCAGTTCCATTTGCACAACCCGAAATGACCAGAGTACCTTAAATCAGAAAGAGAGTGATGTGCTCTAACGTTACAGCATCAGCATACATGGAAACTAGACAGACGTCGTAGACACAGACACACGCACACACACACACATAGAACATGCTTGGGAGAAAACTACAAGACTGAGACAAGTCACAGGCCTGAACAGAAGTGCGTGTAAACTTGCATGCGTGCAGCAATGTATAGTGAAAACTGGTGTAGAACGGTTAATTTAATCAGGTAAGATATTATGGATGGTCCATGCTAGGGGTGAAACGATATAGTGTAAAAATACAATGAAAAGTACAGTAAAAGTTTATTTATTTATGTAAAAAACAGACTTTATTAATGAATGTTTTTTTTTTGTCTTGTTGGTTTGTTCATTAAATTTTATAATGCTGTAGTATGTAACATTTGGAGATTTAAAGATGTAATGGTGATCTCTAGTAGTGATATGTTCAATTTATTGTAGAAGTTTCTATTAGTTTCTTTTGAGGAAAGTGTTGCCTGTCCTACACGAGCTTAGAAATGCCCACGACTGACTAGTATTGCCATGACTGACTGGGAAGACAGAGCACGCCACCCTTCCCTCCAAGACAGTACAAAAATTTTAACATACAGTCACCCACTATGGCATTGTTGAGATTTGAAATGCTATTTGAAATGCTTTTCTGTTCCGCCTGTTTTTTTTTGGTAAATAATGTTAAACGCACAAAAGATTTCTGTTGTATCTCACTGTCATGGTTCCCCCTTTGAATTATGGTTCCCATGGCAACTAACACCCTACCTCTTTGTTTTGGTTTCTTTTCTTAGTCCTGTTATTTAATCCTGTTCACCTGTTCTGTGTAAGTTCATGATTATTTTGCACTTTGAAATCCTCTGTGTTTAATTAATTACAAAAACTTATCATGCTTTCTTTTTTCTTTTTTTTTTATTTGATCCTGGATTTTTGTGTCGCCTAGTTCTGTAGCCTCCTGGGTTTCCAATCATGAATAATCCAAGTTTATAGTTATGTCTGCCTGTCTGCTGTCCCTTTTATAAAAAATACTAAACAAAAAACTGAATTTACACATGTTTTCTATATCTACTTACCACATGTTACTGTACACTGTTTTCGAAATGGGGGTGGGCAGACTATAGCAAAAAGTTACATACTGTATTTGGTAGCATAAGAGTTTATGGACTTTATGGTTTTTTTTCCCCCCATCGTTTTATTATTTGGCACTATTCTGCATTTTTTTTTCTGTTGTCATATTTTTTGCATGCTTTGGTGCATGTTTACAAATCTATATTCATCAAATCTACAAATCTATCTTTCATAGAGTGCTCTTGTAATTAAAAAGTTAACACTATGAAAATATTAAATCATTTAAGTAATCATGATGGATATTCTGGCAATCTACAACCCAATATCGAGTTATCTGATAAATACTTGGCACCTGGACTTGACTTACATTAATAAGTGATTTGACTGGTGTTTTAATATACAGTATATTTGAGTAGGTATTCAAATAATTTAGACATTTGTAGCATGATGACATACAAGGGGCGTTCAAGTCAAACTGGTACTTTTGATTTTGAGGAATAACAGAATACATTTATGAGAGTAAAAATAAAATTTTTATAATCTATACTATTTATATACTATATTTCTCTATATGATCCCCTGCTACACTAATGCACTTATCCCAGCATTTAACTAGTGCTCGGATACTATCAAAGTGGCAAGTTTTCTCAGTTCACCGGGTCATGATCTGACTGCCTGTTTCACATCTGAATCGCTGGCCTCCCAGGAACATCTTTAATGGCCTAAACATGTGGAAATGGCTTGTAGAGCCACAGACAGTTGTGTCTCTTCCACAAGTCGGTGACAAGTTATCTGTCGATTTTCAAGTATCAGAAAAGCCTCTTGCTGAACGTTCATGGGGCTTTGAACTACCACGGCGGGGATCGTCATTCATGGATAAACAGCCCTCTTTAAAACGTTTGCACCATTCAAATGTTTGAGAGTCTCATCACTGTACAATGCTTGAAGTCTTCTTTAAATGTTAATCCCGGTTTTAGTCCCAGTTTGACTTGAACATGCATTATATTTCTGATGAAGCTTGAAAGAACAGTGCCAAATTGGACCAGCTGGCTCTGATGACCAATTTATATAAATATATTTTTCTTTATTGAGATGTCTTTCATGATAAAGGTTACACACCGCAGCTTTAACAATAGTATCAATATTTCAGATACAATGGTGTAAACTGTCACACCCCTAGTGCAATACTTTTAAATCGTTATGAAAACCTTGTAATTATGCGATATTCAAATGATTAAATACGAATAGTAAACGATATTAAATTCAAATATCCATAAAACCTTGTAGGCAGCAGGCCTGAGCCAAATAAAAGTTTGAGTTATTGGATTTTAAGATCCTGTTTGGACTCACAGACCAATACAAATCTCAGCAGTAGGATATTAACAAATAGAAATTGTAAAAAGTAAAGAATGATGAATGCTGAATATTATTTATTTAATATATAACCTCTGTTATGATTCGCTATTTCTAAATTATTAAAATGCATTAAAGCAGAGGCCTACTGGTTTACCCTTCAGGCAGAGGGCAGGCTTTTAACAAGCAGAAATGGAGTGGGCAGGGTAAAGAGAATCAATGGCTCATGAATGAAATGGTCCATGAAGTTGATGGCTTGGGGTGAATGTTTTTTTTCTTTTTTCCTTTTTGTAATACATGATTGATTGCTGTTTTCTCTCCTAAAGTGCTATGTAGCCAAAATGACAAAAGAAACAAAAAATTTACCTTCTGTTCACCAGCGAAGACGACATCATCAGCACCATGCAAGAGCCACATGACAAAGTCACATGATACGCACGTGCAACATTGGTTGAAAGGAAAATTGGGAGGGGATGGGGGAATCACATGAAAAATACAAAACATCGGAAATCAATTTACACAAACGTGGAACGTAAAAACACAAGTGTTAACACACACATAAACACACACACACACACCAAAAAAATAAAAATGATAGAAATAATAATAAAAAATAATAATAAATACAAACATGAAGACAAACAAAAGAGAACATAATTTGAAAACATAATTGGCAGTTCTCTAAAACATCACATTCTGCATAAAAACCATGGATATTAAGAGCTAAAGATTCAGAAAGCAGTTTTAGGATCTAAAATCATTCAAACATTATGTTTTATGTTAAACAATAAAAAATTTTATACAATCATTTACTGCCTGAGAAACGTATCCCAAACTGCTTTCTGAATCCTGTCAACACCAAATTTCCTCTCAACAAGTGCATTTTATTGGGTCAAGGGGAAAAAAAACATGGAAAAACATTCCTTTTGTTGGCTTGTGCATTTCACAGATCATCAGTGATAGTAAAAAGAGGGCAAGCAGAAGCAAAGGCAATGATTTACAAGAACAAAACATTCACTGAGTGAACACTGACTACACAATGACCACGTGAAGTGTTAGAACAGAGGCAGACCTCAGCCTTCACGGCTGAGACAGTACAGGAGAGCAAAAGGTCTGCGTTCCAGAATCACTCTCCACCTACAGAATTGTATGACTGAACCATACTTGCTGGTGGACCACAGTGTGTAAATACAGAGAGAAAACTGCAACAGCGGTTTAGACATGAATGTGTGAGACAACAGATCTACTGTAGATCTAAAAACCTCATGACATGCTCACGCAATAAGATCATGAGGATTACTTACGTGGGTTTCAGGCACACAAACACAGGAATGTAAAGAATAAGTTTTTGGAATCAAATCAAAAACATGCTCGAGTGTCTTTTATCCTTGACATTGTGTGATTTTATGCTACAGTAATTCCATATGGAAAGTTGCAGTGGAAGTCATAAAAAGAGATATACTGTATGTAATATGCAATTGCAGCTGTTTTATTTGCCTTATACCACAGTGAATTGCATTTAAACAAGATTTTTCTTTTAATCTATTATAGTTAATTTTTAATGTTGTGGAAGGGCTGGGAAACAAGTTTGTTCCTGTCATTGCATGTAGTAGGAGGAATAAATAGTTTACCAGCCTCTTTTTTTTCTCTCTCTTACAGGTCCCATATTTTACTATTTCTTTAACAAGTTAACATACAGTACTGTGCGAAAGTCTTTAACCACCTCTCATTTCTTCCAAAAGAGCCAGACTTTCTTGTATTTTTAATGTAGTCATGAGGAATAGTTCTCCAGGATTCCTGAAGGACTTTTTTAGCTCTCATTTTTGGCAAGCTTTTGCCTCTCAATCCCATTCAAGCATAAAAGAAAGTGAGAAACAGTGAGAAACAGGTTCAGGTCATCAGGCTGGTGATTAGTATCCTGGTGATGCTGAATCCTGAGTGGTTAGAACATATGAGAGGGGAAATGAGGTTGCTGCTGAAGTTGTTACACAAAAAAAAAAAAAAAAAAAAGCAATTAAATTTATTGTAAACTTAAATTGTATTTTTAGGCACCTGTTGCAGTAAAACAATTGTTCCAATTTCTTTCATTTAATGTAATTTAGTTTTATATGAAGAAACATAGGTGGCTTAAGACATTTGTAGAGTACTGTAGGTCTCAGAGCTCTGAGTAATACAAAAATGGAAAAAGGGAAAAAATTAGGGAATATTTGTTTCATGTTTTTTTTGTTCACATACACTGGAGATCCACCTGAATGTCTGAAAATGACAAAAAGTAAATTTGGAATGATAGGTCCACTTTAAAGTTCATAAGGCAAACATAAAGAACTCAAAATATCAAGAACTCCATTCTGAAGACTTTCCGGTATCAGAAACACACAGCTTTTCTCTTTACTGTTACAAAGTTCTGGAGACTCTTAAAAAAAAATTAATTAAACAAACAACTCCTCTGGGACAAAGTTAAAATTAGTATATATTTCTGTTCTCTGTTAAACTGCACGTTAAATGAAGTTTATTATTATTTTAAAGTCATGTGGATTGGCTGTCATAAAAATCCCTGTGTAACTTGTTACTATGGAAACGATTATTAAAACAAGCACTGTGGTATAATAAGAATGACTTGTATTATGAAAAGTAGGATAGGGTATCCAGAAAATGGTATTCAGCCTTGTAACCATTAAAGTAGGCATTTAATATGATTTAAGGTGAAGGTTAAGGGGTTAGGAAGTCATGGATAGGATAGAACGTCCATCCCATTGTTGAACTACTCTTGCACGTGAGGTTTGTTGCCAATGAATCCTGAAGCCATGAAATTTGTTCTTCAGTGATTTAAAGGATTTGTTTCAGAATGAAAATTTTAAACTCCCAGTGCAGCTTCATGATGAGACTCACTGTTGCAGTAAATTACTCAGTACAGAGCAAATCACAGAAATGAATGTCTGGGATGAATGCCGCTGAAGTGATCCAAACTCATTTGATTCAAAACTTATCCTTTAAGGATTAAAGTAACTATTATGATTTCCAACAATTTAGTATAATTAGGTTGGATAATGCAAGTTTCGTACTTGTCACAAATTTTAAAACCGAAGCTTGGCTCCTCGCTTCATCCATATTTCTGATTCGTCTGATTCTCTATACAGATGTGGCCATTGAATGCGCGTGTTTTCCCGTTAGATGCCACAATTTGGCGCGCGGCGTGTCACGACTTGCCGAAAGCAACATTCGGGAATGTGTTGTGCTTCACTGAATATCCGCCAGATGGCGCATGGAAGAACTTTATCTAAAAGCCAGACCAAGTACAACGAAGAATTGTGTATAATTAGTTAGCCTAAAACAATATTGTTTTCAATGCTGAAGCAAACATGAATTTTATTTTGTTTTACAATAGATCTTTCATAATGAATGTGTGAAATGAGATGCCCAAATTCGTGCTTTGAAATTCATAGTAAGTTTCTTATATAATTTTTGTAATGTCTTAACAGGGACAAAACAATGAATGACATGGCAATGCCTCGGTTTAAATGGTCTTGAAATTAATTAAATTTCCTGATAGCAGGCTATCTGATAGTGTTAACTATGCGAATGTCCTGATTCGTGAATATGCCAACATATCTTATTTAAAACGTAAAAATGTGTCGCCATCATCAGAAGACACATATATATAATTTTATAATTTTAAGTAAATATTCTTTTATGAACACGAAGGGCTTTTTATAATAATAATCATCATGTTTTTTGCTGTTTGTGTCCAGCATTGAATAATTATTTTATCCATTATTTGACCACGGCTGGTAATAATAGCTGGAATGTGATTGTGAATTTATGACTGAAATAAAGCTGTTCGTCACCGTGCGGAAACCCGCAGCTCGTACTTTCACTTTACAAAAGGCAGCGTTTTGATCAGAAGGCTGATAAACGCGTGTTGTACAGTATATACAACGCGACAGCACGCTCAGTTACTGTAATCCCACTTCTTACTTTTCATGTAGGTCTGCTCGGTCTTGTTAATTAATTTTAAACCCCTCAATTCTGCGAATTCCCCCATCAGCGAAACCGGTTTGATAACTTTACACCTATCGTGAATGAAAGGTTAGAGGGACTGGGGTTCTGTTGGTGTTCACCTCGGAGCACTTCAGCATTGGAAACAATATTGTATTAGGCTAACTTTATTAAAGATTATACACTTTTGTATTCTTTGTTGTACTTCATCTTTTTTGTACACACGCGCGGGCATCTTTAAATTTGAACAAAAAAATTATAGTGGGCTGGTAGGCACGTTATTTTTCAAACGGCTGAATGAAGTTAAATATACACAATAAATTAATAATTGCGTTTGCTTTACATTTGAGCACTCATGTGTA
>JAQMYJ010000011.1:9926962-9954561 GCA_030014305.1 Clarias laeviceps | reverse complement strand
GAGGGGCGTTGTAAATTAATGTGGGAGCCCCTAGTGACTGGGAGGAATTGGACACTAAAAAATTAGGGGATAAAATCGGGCAAAAATTGGAAAGAAAAAAAAAAAAAAAGCGCCAAGCATTTAAACAATACAAAATAATTTAACTGAGTATGTTATACTTAAGTATGACATTCCCCGTACTGTATTCTTTATTACTCTCTATCATATGTAACTTTTAAAAACTGAAACTGAATCTGAAAGTTTCTCTGATGTTATTTTTCTTTTCTTCTTTGGGCATGTCTTCTTCCATTATTAAATTAGAGTTGTCATGGTTTGCTTATGTATCTCTAAATGATTTTCATATCTTGTTATGCCACTTGCTATCTAGAGAAAGCTCAGCGTTTCTGTTTTAGATTTTAGTGTAAATTTAGCTCCTGACTTGACTGCTCAAAGCATACTTCTTGAATGTTAGATTGTTTTGCATTAAGACTGAACAAAGTAAACATGTTTTGACTGTTTTAAGTCCTTACACACATTAATGAGGCACAATCAAATAAACTAACTAGAGCTTGTCAACAGCAATGCAAACGTTTCAGCTTGCTAATGAGTAAAATAACGTCTCAGACATAGTTGCTGTAATACCGTGCTGTAATGCTGCAAACATGATTTCTGCTTTAAATGTTTACACATTTTTTTAAAGAATGCTTCTGTATAAAGAAACTGCAGTTCTTTAAGAAATAAAACTTTACAGAAACAAATTGATTATTTTCCTATTACAAGGGGGTATAAAAAAAAATCCAGGACTAGTTTTTTAACATGCCTACTGCACATAAGTCAGTGTGGCAAAAGACATCATCCTGTGTACATGGGGAGATGTGCAATTCGACATTACCACGTCTGCAATTTTATCATGGACAGCAAATTAGAACAAAGAGAGAAGGTGAAACTGGGCAAATCTGCCACAGATGTGTTTGACATGATTTTCAAGTTTACGACGATGATGCCATGGGTCGCTCAAGGCGTTCTGAGTGGCACGTTTGCTTCAAGAGATGAAGAACATCACCGGAAGACGGAGAGAGATCAAAATAACCTTAGATGAGCTTAACCCCCTAAAATGTTGAAAACATTCGACAACTTGTGTATGATGATCGTTGGAGAACAATCCACAATATTGCTGCCATTCTCGGTGTGCCACACAATCCTCACGTGTGATTTGAAGACAGGCCATGTCGCTGCCAAGTTCGTCCCCAGGCTGCTGACCCAGGAGTAAAAGGAACATCGCATCGAAGTCTGCCAAGAACTCAGCGTGCCATGTATGACCCATCCTTCATGTCAAGGATCATTACCAGTGACGAAACTTGGGTGTATAGGTACGACCCTACGACGAAGCAACAGTCTTCACAGTGAAAAGTATCTCTGACCACAAAAAGCGAGGCAGGTCCGCAGCTTGACCAAGTGCATGCTCACTGTCTTTGTTCCGTAGCGAATTCTACTGCCAGGTTGTAAGGTGTATGAGGGAGGACATACAATAAAAGCGACTGGATCTGTGGCGCACAAATCTTTAAACTTTTTATACACCTTCATAACATTATACAAAGTGTTGTATATCTCTTATACCGCAGCAAGTGTGTAGGTTTTCATTTATCAAAGACCAAAACATCACAATTATTTAAAAGAAACCATGAATCAATGTCAGAAAACTTTACATATGACAGCTATGAAGCATTGACTCTGGAGACTCCTTTTATAAATCTATACCTACAAAACTTTACCGTGCCATATTACATTTTTTTTTGTTCCCCATAAAAATCTCTGTGGTTAAGCAATCAGAATAGTAAAGATAATATATAAGAAGGAGTGCATTAATCTAACCCCATGATTAGACTTGGCTTAGAAACTGGAACTACGGTCAGATCTGCTATTGGAAAAAATCATTAAACTCTTGTGAGCAATCAAGGATAACAATTCAACAGTGCTCTGGAACTATGTTATACATAATAATCTGTTCCTTTTGTCATTGCTGATTTTTTTTCATGCGCAGAACAGTGTGTGGAGACACTTACCCTCCTCCACGTTGTACACTTTGCTAACCCAGTCTTGACCCTTTGTCCTCCACTCAGCCTTGTACTTGAGAATAGGCACTCCTCCGTCTGAATCAGGCTCTTCAAACTCCACCATGGCCGTGCTGGGGTACGGTTCTACACGATCGATAGCTGGAGTCGATGGCACCTCTACATAACAAAAACACATGTTACACTGAGCAAGCTTGGCTGTGAAGTTGCTCCATTTCTGTTGATTTTCTTCTGCTAGGTCCTGAAGCTCAAAATGTTCACTGACTGAAAAAAAACAACACATACCTTAATATTTTTTGTGACTACATTTAGCCTTGATTAACACGTAATGTGATGGCCAATTCATGTGTGGCCAATTTACCCAGAACCACGCTTTGCAAGATTTGCTTTTTTCTTTTGCTTTGCTTTTTACCCTGACACAGCTGTTTAGTCCCAACCAAACATTTAAATGACCTCATATCACAATTATTATTTTTTTTTGCCTGATGGTTCAATACTATTCATGCAGGTTTTAATAAGGTGCTGTTCTTAACCCAATTCCAGTAATTTCATCCATCTCCCTAGTTAGTTCCTTTGCTTGATCCAAGCCCTTCTCTTGTGCCAGGCAGTGTACAGTATAATGATATTCAAATACCCGTTATTAATTTGAATTAACATATTTCTGACATTCAAAGGCAAACTGCTGTAACTACTGACCCTTTTACTTTAATAGAACAGCCTGGTTTGATCACCAAGGGCCTTCTGTTTTTGCAGGACAATGCATAGCCTCATACTGCCCACTGCACCATTTCCATATTGCACAAACTTAGCTGGGAGTTAAAGCAACATCCTCTGTACATCCTGACCTCAATCTAAGCCATTTCCACATATTTGGGCCATTAAAGGAGTCCCTGGGAGAGCGTTTCACACATGAAGCAGGCAGCCTAGTCAAGGTTTCTGTACTGAGAAAACATGATGGTATTCGAGCACTAGTGAAATGCTGGGATAATTGATTATTGTAGCAGGAGATTATATAGAGAAATAAAGGTAGTTTTTACTGTGTTCTGTTATTCTGCACAATCAAAAGACATTGAGACCCCTCACATGTTATGAGATGCTTCAACATCATGTAAAAAAGGTTCACTTGGAGCCTAATTTATCCCACCATTTCCAGGTGCCATTGTAATGAGATATTGTAACTGTAGCTACTTTGTGATGTTAAAAACAACAGATTAAACAACTGGGTCAGAGCAACTGGAGCTCTTGTGAGATGTTACCAGTCTGCAGTGGACAGGACCTACCAAAAGTGGTCCAAGGAAAAGAAAAAAAACAAAGGGGCAAGGGACTAAACAAGGGACAAGGTCATGGGTAGCTAATTCGATAGTCAGCCTGGGAAGTCTGATCCAATAGAAGAGCTACAGTACTGTAAATGAAGCTCATGCATATTAAACAAACAAACAAATAAATAAATAAATAAATTCATCGTGCTGAAAGTTACATGTGACAAATAATTATATCATTTCATTTTGAGTTAATTTCCTTCCCTGGACACCTTTTGGTACTAATCACTCCATGTTGGGAACACTGCACGAGACCTATTATTCTGACAGTCATCTAGCCATTACAATTTGGCCCTTGTCAAAGATCCTTCTGTCTATCTTTTTAAACTGTTCAACACATCAACTTTGAAAACTGACTGCTCACTTCATGCCTAATACATCCACTCCATGGCAGATACCATGGTAAAGAGTTATTAAATGTCATTCACTTCACCAGGCAGTGTATTTTTGTGTATTTTGATGTATTTTTTTTAGCGAAACCTCTTATGCCTGTTTATGCTAGCACCAAGATAACAGTAATGAAATGTCCTAGAGCTATTTTTTCCTTTTTCTTTTTAATCATGACTCCTTGTATGGTTAGCACAGAGGTAAATACTGAAATGTTGCAAATCAGAATGTCAATGTCAATGCTAGCATAGTGAAGCAGGTGTGCTTGTGGAAACTAGCATTTTTGTAGTGTAAGCACAGCTGGAAAAACAAAGTTACTTGTACTGTAAGTGAATTACAAAGCTTTGGCCTTGAATACTGTAATATATCCTTCGAGATTATGTGTTCATATTTTTAAACTAGCTGTGCTTGGAATTACATGAATACTACTGTGTTTCTGTAATTGCTAGCAATACTACTATCTAACATACAATGCTAACATAACATTAAACAAAGCTAAGGGCCCTGTCACACGAGGATGTAGTGGGAACAGGGCCAAGATTAAAAAAATGTGCATTTACAGTATAAAGTTCTTACTACTTCCTAGACACATCTCTGTCAGGGGGTCATGTTCACGACCACTAATTTCCTATCACCTCACATGATCACATGCTCACCAGGTCCAGTGAGCCCACACTGTGATCTTACCAGGTGCTTATCACATGTTCACTACATTGTTATTGCGTCTGGTTGGTTGGTATATGACATGAACAGTGCTTTTCATCGTGTGAGGAATTGGATACAGTTTTATACTAAAATCTCTGAATATAACACACACGCTGATAACCTTCTGCATGCACGCCATAACCCCTTTTAAGAACTAAGACCATACAATGTGGTATGGACCTACTGTACCATGGCTAAATCACGAGCCTGAAAAGGTCAATGTGAGAACTGCAGTGACAATGAGAACTCAGTTAGGACCCCATCCAGGCTTTCCTGTTCACGCCATGCTTGCAGTACATCAATGAAGTCCCTAACAGATGTTATTTACGCCGTTAATTGGTCAATGCCATCATTATGTCCATATTATACATGGTGATATACTTCCATCATGTGGTTTTACCACCAGGTTTTCATTGAACATGTCCAAAAAAAAAGTGTGGCAGCCCTTTGTTAAAGAAGACGGTACTATGTCCTTACCAGATTATACTGGTTCTTGGTACGGTATACAAGTTTTAACTGCGTACTGCATATACTGTATACATTGGTTGCTCAGGGTGATTGGGGGGTGGGGTGGGGGGGATGTGGTTGTTGGTGTTAAAAAAGAGCTGGTGTCAATTAGCATTAATGTAGAGGCAAGGATTGGGCAAAGAAAGACTATCAGTTAATTGCAAGTTGCAAAACTGAAAAGGCTTAAGACCCGAAACAAAGCACATCTTTGAACTACTGTGTCATGAATGAGAAAAAAAAATCACACAGAGTAATTGCTGCTGTTTTACAGAAGCAGAATGCCAATGGATTAAGTACTATTTGAACAAGTTAAGATTTTTAAATACGTCTTTGTTTAGTAATAATAATTACTACAGATGTCCTCTGGCAGCATTACTAATCATTTTAAAGACATAAGGTGGATTTTTTTCCCCCATCATCTGAATGTGCCGTCCATAAAGATGACAGACATGACGGATCCCCGGATAGGACTAAAATCCCAAACAAGGTAATAACTACACCTTCCCAGATCTTTAGGTATAACAATTATCTTAATAGGCTTTTTAACACCAAAGATACTGTTTGATTTTTTCTCTAAACACACATAGGGTACACTTTAAAAAAACAGCACTAAACATATTAGCAGGAAGTATGGTGTTTAGAATAAATAGCAGGGGAATAATTAAGTTTAAAAAAAGAAAAAAGCTTTTAAATTAATCTTTAAAAGGAAGAGTAAATTGCTGATTCACTGGACGGGGTGTTTACTGTACCATGTTTGTTTGGTGCAGTGCTTTTATTTACTCGAATAAAAGCTTTCACTAATGAACACTTTTGAGAAATAATAAAAGTCTGGCTTTTCCACTTTAGGTGCTGATAGGGCAAGTGGGGAACTGTAGACATGTGGTGGAAGATGAGGATGGGCGTCATGTCTGCACTGTCCATCGCGTGGAGACTAAATAATCGCCTCAAAGCCACCCACGCCGGTTCAGGGCTGACCCACTTTACAGAGCGTCAAAAATATCTGAGCTAGCGGCGTATCTGACTGTCTGCTGGAAATGATGTCCCGCTGCGTTTATTACTCCAGAGCCTCAACCCAAAAAACTAGATCCACAGCCTCTACTGGTGCAGCGATTTCTGTTTGAGGGAAAATTACCTTCTGACTGACTGCAGACTTTGAAATTAGCAGAAAGGGATTCAAGATAGATTTATGACATTAAACTACTTACTGTAAAGTGACATCTAATAAAATGTTCATATTCTGTTCTGCACATCTATGTATATTTTAATTCTGTTCTCACACATACACACCTGCTGAGATTAACAGGAACTCCTTAGAGTCGCTGCCGATTACATTGATGGCCGTGCAGTTGTAGCTCCCAAAGTCACTCTGGGATTCTGGGTTGACCTGAAAACAAACAAGAAAGAGAGGAAGAATGTTATCATGCTGCTGTGTGCTCTGACCTAGCACGACATGCACAGTTTGCTTTTCGTGTGAATGGCTTCTGGGAAGCTCACGGCCAGAGAACTTGCAGTGGCCTTTTGTGCCAAAGCTTGTGGCCGTCGTCTTGCTTGATAATTACTGAACAACCCAGGAAGAGAAGATGAGAGGGAGAACGAGAGACAGATAGAGGATAGTGGTGTCACTATTAGCTCCAGCAGCCTGGGAAAGTGTGCCGCAAGTGCAGGGACTTTCTGTCACAGGGAACATTGTGAGCTCTGTGAAATGGCCTGAAAACCTGACAACAGTGTTCACGCAATTGCTTTTTCTTATTCTGCTTTCCCTACTGGGTCACAGTTTTCTCCCGGAGGGACACCATGACACTCTTTTAAAAAAAATAATTAAAGTTACTTTTTGTTTAATCTATTAATTGATGTATTATTTGTTTATTTGTTTATTTATTCAGTGCTGTTGTGTTGCTTCCGAGGAAACTGACAACGCTGTTTATACAGGCCTCACTGAGAAAACAGTTTAATTAGTGTAATTATTTTAATAGGTTGCCTATGAGGGAAAACAATAAGAAAATCATACTGTTGTAGAAACAAAATTATATATACTGATCAGCCATAACATTAAAACCCAAAGAATTATGTGCAGTATTGTGTAGGTTCCACCAAAACAGTTTTGACCTCGAGGCATGACTGGATGTTAGCAGCAACTGTAAGTTTTAACCTCCATGGATCAGATGTTTGTCCAGGATATTCCATGGATGTGTGTTCTGATTGAGATCCGTGGAATTTGGCGGCCAGATCAACAACCTTGATCTATTTGCCTGAAAAGCCCCGTACATTATAAGCTATGATGCACTGAGTGTTCTGATAGCTTTCTATCATAGCCAGAATTAACTTTTTTTCAGTAGTTTGTGCAACATTAGCTTTTCTGTGGGATCAGACCCAACAGGCTGGCCTTTATTCTCCACTTCATTGGGTGCCCATGAATCCCGTCACCAGTTTGCTGATATTTAATTGATAATCAATGCTATTCAATTCACCTAGCGGTTGTGTTAAATTTATGGCTGATTGTTGTATATTGCTCAGCAATGTCATTAGGTCAAACAAACAAACAAACAAAAAAAAGACAGGTCATTAATTTTAATACTTCTGAACTCTTGGAAAAATAAAGGTTTTGACAAATGAATATTCCGACACTATTTAATATGTTAATGGACAATTTGGGAGTCTATGATATTACATTAAGCCAATACAATTGTACCAAGTAAAATAATAACAATTATAATACACACAATTGCTGTGGTTGGAGCAAGCAAAACTTACATTTGGCAGACGCCCTTATCCAGAACAAATTACATTATACAACAATGGCAACGTGGTGGTTGTGGGGTTTGAACCTGGGACCTTCCAAACCATGGTCCATTGACTTAACCACTGAGCTACCCTTAAAATTTGAACAGGATTTACTAATATTAATAATAAAAGTGTTCATTTGAATGTGCATTAGAAATAAAAAATATTCATAATTGCTCAGCCAGCTACAAATGTTCAAAATACAATATGGTAAGATATGAATGAGATAAGAGGATATTAAAGGACAATAAGTGCATATGTTCCATTAGGAAAATGTGAATTAAAAAAAAAAAATTTTAAGGAACTTTGAGATAATAAAGCATATTCATGAATATATATATATATATATTTTTTAAAGCTTTTATAATTTAGTATGATTTTTCATCGACTGGCTGAAATGGCCTACTGCCAATTTAATACCTATGTTAATATGCTAATTCAGTTTTAGTTCACTGTGCATTTCAGTCTTAGTAATGTATTTAGTAAATTTCGTGTGCATTAAAAAAAAGTGTTATAACCTTACACTTTTGGTAGAAATGTCCACAACAGCATATTCATTTGACCCTTTAGCAATTCATGGCCAGGGAACTGGTATACACATGAAACTAGCAAGGAACTTTCCATCTGTCCATCCATATCAATTCTGCTTATGCTGTGCAGGGTCATTTGGGCCCTGGAGGCTATCCCAGGAAACTTTGGGCACAAGGCGGGAGAAGATACAACCTGGAGAGCATTAGTCTATAAACAGAGCAATTTAAAAATGCCAATCAAATTAGACCACATATCTTTGAACCGTGGGGGGGAACTGGAGTATCCAGAGGATACCCCAGAGGACTAAACTGATCAATTTCCATAAATAATAAAAATTTACAGTATATTACTGGTCAGTGGGACACAAAAATAGCAAATCTTGAAAAAATGTGACTTCAAACTGTTTTATGGCCAATGACACGGAACGCTGCTACTGTAGATGATGTTTAGTTATAGCTAGAGGTTTAGTTATGGTCTCGTGACTGACATGCGGAAGCACTGGATGGATGGTGGAAGTACCTCCAGGTAACTGATGGTGGGTGTGCTGTAGATCTTGATGTTGGTCGTGTTCACTGCTGGAAGCTGCAGTCCATCGCGGAACCACTGCACTGAGGCACTTGGATGAGCCAGAGCCTCACACGTGAGATTAGCTGCATTCCCTTCCCATGTATACTTTGTCACTGCGCCTTGGATTTTTGGAGCATCTGTAACAAACCCCATCAGAGCAATAGTCAAGCAATTATTCTGAAAAAACAGAAGTAATAGTCTACTTTACCAGCTAGTTTACCGGCTGTCCTGTTAATGCTGAGTGCTCAGTGCTGTATTAGTTTTTGCAACATTTTGGATTTTAATCCCTCGGTCAGGCCGGAGAAATATCTGTCTAGAGAGATAAGCTACCCAAGATGTCATTAAATTTCACTGTTTAAAAAAGCACCCAGGACGCCAAAGGTAAGACTCATCATGCAGCTCCACCATGCCTCATTGCAGGGATGGTATTGCAAGAATGATGAACAGTATTGGGTTTGCACCAAATGTAGCACTTTCTGTCAGTGCCAAAAAGTAACCAGATCAAAAATCAGACCAGATATATTTGTGTACAACAGTCATTAGGTTAAAGTGAGCATGCTGGAGAAGTTCTTTTCTATTTTCATGCTAAACCCAGTATCATGCATTAGGTTTTGTCTTTCCATCTGAAATCTTGGCTGTCATGTAATATGTTGCTTTCTTTACAGGCATGCAAATATTCACCTATAATGTTATTTATTTATGGATATTATTTGTAAGTTATGTTTGGAGGTATGAAAGGACTTAATAAACATATACAGTATAACCATCCCAGGACCAAGAAGACCAAGAAGTGCCTCTGCTGCAGACGATAAGTTTATTAGAATGACGAGCCTCAGAAACCGCTAATTTACAGCACCTCAGATTAAAACCCACATAAAAGCTTCTCAAAGTTCAAGCAGCAGACATATTTCAACATTCACTCCTCAGTGGAGGCTGCGTGAGTCAGGCTTTCAAGGTTGAATTACAGCAAAGAAACTATTACTTCAGAAGAAATACAGTACAAGCAGAAGAGACTTGCTTGGGCCAAGAATGGCCAGGAATCCCCATTAGATCATTTGAAAACTGTCCTTCCGTCCAAATTTGAGATTTTTCGCTATAACCGCCACATCTTTGTTAGACATTGAGGTGAACAGACTTGGGGTGAATTGCTGGTTGATGGATTAGTTAAAATTCAAGGCACACTAAACAGCAGGGCTACCCCAGCATTTTTCATTGCCATACAATCTGGTTTGCAATTGTGGGACCATCATTTGTTTTTTAACAGGACAACAACCCCAAACACACCTCTAGGTTATGTAAGACCTTTTTGCCCAAGAAGGAGAGTGATGGAGTGCTCCATCAGGTGACATGTCCTCCACAATCTCCCGATCTAAATTCAGTTATGTTCTAAATTCAGTTCTTTGGAATAAGTTGGACCGGAGAGTGGGGACTCCTTCAAGATTGTTTCAAAATAATAATTCATTGTTTTGAGTCTCTAAAATGCCTTTTGGCAAACATCAAATGGTTTGTCATATGGTTTGCCAGTTGTTCATTAGTACTTGCTGCTGGCCTCTTGGTTTCTTTTTCTGACTAATGTCCCCCTTCCCCAGTCATGGTCTTTTAGTGGATATATTCCTCTAGGCAGAGTTGCAATTGTGCCATGTTCTCTTACTGTGAGCTTTGTTTAGATATTTTATCTAACAAATTCTAGGTCCTTCAGGAAATTATGTATTTTCATTTAAATCATGTGATTCATGAAACTTCAATTGCACACTGATGAACGCTATTCCATTACCTCTGATGGCAGCTCACTGCACTCAATCTATAATTATATAGTTTCATTTATGGAGTAAATACCTATGCAATTTTATGTTTCCCCCCCACCTCTTAAATATTGGAAAGTATTTCATGCAAATTCATGACATACACCCATGTCATGCCATCAGCCATAACATCAACACATTAATATTGATTATCAATTATATATCAGTAAACTGGTGACAGGATCCTGGGCACCCAATGCTCACCCATGCCAGCGAGAACCAAGCGCCTGCCTTTCCGATCCGAACCCACAAAAACGTCAATGTAGCACAACCAGACGTAAAAAAAAGTCACTGCTGCCCATGATAGAAAAGCACCAGAACACCCAGTGCATCAAAGCCCACCTTGCATGGGGGTCAGCAGACAAACAGCCCAAGGCTGCCGACCTGGCCTCCAAACTCTCCAGGTCCCAATTCGATTGAGCACCCATGGGATGCACCAGAAAGACAAGTCCAATCCATGGAGGCCTCCTCCGCAACCCACAGCATGCAAAGGATACACTGCCAACAATCTGGTACCAGACAACACAGCACATCCACAGAAGCCCTGAGAAACATTGCCCCGTGGGGCTAGAGCTGACAAAACCTAGGTGGTTTTAATGTTATGGCTGATAGGTACATAATCAAAATACTAAATAATAATATTATACTATAATACTAAAACATGCAAAGTATATGTGTCTGCATGGAATTCTTATACAATTCATGATTCTTTACATTCCTACACATTATTTTTCCATTTGATTTTTAAGTTTGTCTATTATATTATAGAAGCCTTAATCTATTCTTTTAATAACTCATGTGAATTCTTTTTTATTTTATCTTTTTGGACTTTGTCTTTCCACAAAAGCATTTCTCATCTCAAACTGTGAGGTGAAACCTTCTTGGCAATTGTGTAATTTTTCTGGCTATAAAGCTGGCCATATGAGTAAAAAAGGCTCCACTGGGTAATTGAACTCTCTAATATTAGACCGCTAGGCACGGGAGAGTCAGCACATCTCCACGGTGCTGCTGTGATAAGGCAAATTCGCCCTCCAATCTTATCTTGATCTGTGAGCTTCTCACAGGACCACAGGCTGCAACACCGGTGTTCAGACAGCCAAACACATCTCTTTTCTGGAGTAAAAAATAACCTTATAATTGCTCAGCCATCCGAACGAACATAACTCACCATACAGACATTCAAAAAATACCTTTTTGTGACATGTATTTTATCTCTATGATTTGTACTATGCTGGAAAATCTGCAAAATGACGGGTTTAAGTTAGAACGATTTATAACATCGCACCATTGTATTCTCGACAAGGTGTGCTGATTAATTTTTTTATAACTACAGCATTGACAATTATGAAGGCTAAAATGATGATCACACTTTTATATTTCGGTTAAAAAATTTAAATTTTCTTCTTCTTATTATTTTTTTAAGGATGTTCTTCAACATCGATTGCCCTTAATTAATAAAAGTGTTGCCATGTTGCAGTAGTATAAGAGAAATAAAGCTCTTATGCACCATATCTTGCTTCCAAAGGGCAAGCATCAGCTCTCAATGCACTACAATTCTAGTTTAAAGTATCGATGTTTTAATGAATGTAACATGCACCTCCTGAGGCCTGGCTAAGATTTTCAGTGAGCAGTGAATCAGTTATTTTTGTCTTTTTTTTTTCCCTGTCCTTGCTCTCAAAAGCTGTGTCCTGGATAACGACATCCCAGACCATTCAAAGGTTTCGTAACAGCCTGAACTCATTCAGGTTCACCTGCTCAAAACAAAGCACCTTTTTCTTATCGCTAATTAGTCCAAGACACTCCAAGCACTCAGCCAAGCACCTGATTACAAGCAAGCCGTACTGCGTGGAACTGCGACCGCACATCAGCGGCACATTGTGATGTTATCTCACGACGGAAGCAGATTACTTGCTTTTCAGGTGAACGAAATTAATCCAATCAGTCTTTCAATTACACGTCAGGCTTTTTCAGCTCCGGGTTTATGATTCCTGGAACCCATTTGAAAGACCAGAGTAAGATTAAAACCTGATTTCAATCTACCTTTTTTTTTTTCTCAGAATCTCTTAGATGCTAAGGGTGCATAGATGCTGCTGAAGAAAACATAATTTGATAAGATTAAAAGCTTTCGACTACCTCTTCATGGTTTCTTTTTTTTTTTTTTTTACTGGCAGTCAGAACTGTGTCATATTTGATTTGCACAAGAGTGCTATGCAACAGAGATATATGTAGCAACAGTTGCTACAGCTATCAAAACAGATAAATGTTCTCTTTATTTTTGATTGCTTAATATGAATAATTAAAAAATATCCAATATTAAAATACTAAAAGATATACTTTTATATAACATAAATAAAGATTTCATTATTATTATGGTAAAAACAGAAACAGCAATGTCAACAAAAAAAAACATATTAACTTCCCAAGGTTCGTTCTATATTACTTATATTACTAACTTTAAAAAAGGAAAAACAAGTATTTTTTTTTTTTTTTTTTTACAAATCTAAACTCTCGAATTGGAACACATTTTCAAGGCTTGGCTGACAAGACAAGTTGTTAGCCAGGATGATTCTGAAATATATATCAGATATAAATAAATAAATAAATAAATAAATCTTTGAAATATTGCATTTTTATTACAGGTTTGTTATTAATTCCTTTTTTAAAAATAAATAGTTTATTATCGTTGCCGTGTGATGGGTTGGCACGCTGTCCAGTGTGTACCCGCCTCATGCCCTAAGTCTCCTAGGATGGGCTTCAGGCCCCCCCGCGACCCTGAATACAGGATTAAGCGGTAATGACGATGAGTGAGTGAGAGGTAATTATTGTTGCTGCACTGTTGAATTTTTAATTATGACTGACCAGAACTTGCAACATTACAATTATATTCTGATGTATTGTTTAGATTTTCATAGTTTTTATGGTCTTTAATGTTTCATTCCTTACAAGAACTGATGCTTTATTTAATCCCTTTTCTTTGTTTTGTTTTCTCTGTGCTTAGTTTATTGACAAATCCTTGTCCTTATCCTGCCAATTATGTATTTGGCCTCCCTTGTATACCTTTTTCTAGCATCCTGGCGAAACTTAGAAGAGGAAGAAACACAACTCACACTCAAACACAACTGCGTGACCCCTGTGACAAACTGAACCTGAGTTTACCTGATGTGAAATGAGATTGATTTTTATTATTATTATTATTATTTTTTTATATCATACTTTCGCATAAACAAGATCTTGCATGTAACTTTTAAAATCTTCTATAATCAAAGATACTTGTATGTTTTTCTGACTCTCTTTCAAGATTTATTCTTCAATGCATTCCTGCAGTATGTAGTTCTTATTACATTCGATCTAAAACTATATCTTAGCAAAGAGAAAATATTTTGAATAAACGTAAATGATTTAATATTTTGAATTATGTCATTATATATATATATATATATATAATATATTGATCTCCTCTAGCCCAGTCAGTGTGTTTCTTCTGGAGTCTCATTCGTCTAGATTCGACATTTCCTTAATCTAGCCTTTGTGTCTCGGTATTCATTTAGTTTTTGCCTCAGCTGACCTTGTGCTCTGTTTGGTGGAATAAAATCTTGCACACTATCTTAAACACAGATTTCGGTCTTAAACTATACAGATCATAGTTTGTTTATCACTTAAAAAAGAACAGACATTATTTATGACTTTGTTCATAAGTCATCAGCTGCATTAGTTACACTGTCTGGACCAAAAATTTAAAAAAAAGTTGCTGTCAGAAGGGCCATATTGTTGGTCCTTATCATTACAGTTACTGAAATTGAATTCTGAGAACTGGCTGACACATTATTAGAAATAGGAAGATAGTCCTAAACCAAAATAATTCTGGGTGAAAAGGGTCAGAAAAGTATTAATGACTGACCAAGATCAGAGATCACTTAAATGTTTGGTGACAATGCAATGTAAAAAACAGACAGTAGAAATCACAGCTAGTGAAAGTAAGTGCATTTCCCTACGCATAAAATGTTTTGAGAACTTAGGATTGGGACTAAACAGCAGCACAAACAGTGGACTTTGGAGCAATGGAAAAAAGGTCATGTGGTCTGATGAGTCCAGGCTGATCCTATTCCAGAGCGATGGGTGCGTGGGGTAAGAAGTGAAGGTACATGAAGCAATTAACTCATCATTCATAATGGCCACTGTATAAGCCTCTGATCAGGTTCAGGCTCAGCAACATTACTGCATGTACTGTAGCAATAAAATGTCATGAATATGAATGAGTGGTTCAGGACGCATGAAAAATTGTTTTCACACGTCAACTGGCCACCCCATTGCGCACTGTGATCGTGCTGAGACGAAATATTTGAGTAGCAATTTTTTTTTCTTGGACCAGTCAGTGTGTTTTATAATTAGGGAAAAAAATAACATATGATAAGGGTGGTTTCTTACAGCGCACTTCCAGATACATGCTCTGGATGTCCTGACCGATGGAGTTGCGAGCGGTGCAGAGGTACTGGCCAGCATCCGTGAACTGGACGTACTTCAGGGTAAGAGAGGATACACGGGCATCACTGTGCACGACCACATTACCGTCCAGACTCTGCAGAGAGAGAGAGAGAGACAGAGAGGTAAAGCAGTTAGAGATCATAAACAGAACTATTACCCTGAAATTATAGGCGCTATAGGCTGTCACTTTTCCAAATGTGTTCCAAATCTGACCAAGTCCTCTCCCTGACAAGTATTACATAATTAAAACCCTTTTACTTTTATTTCACACAGACAAAGAAAACGTTATCAGTAGCCAAACTACATGTTCAGATTTTTCCTGTTACTAAAAAAAATAAAATATTCATCACGACTTTATTTGTGTGAAATTTGCTATTCATAATGTAATTGACTTACATTCTGATTTTACATTTCTTATGCAGCACTCACATCAGTATGGAAGTGGCACAGCAACGCAACCAGAAGTTATTTATTTTCAGCAAGAGCTGCTGATTTGAAGCGAGCAACACGAGCAGGGCATGCAGCGCACACACACACACACACACACACAAAATGAACTGGGTTTATGCAAATGAAGTGGAAAGATTCCACGATTATTAATGGGACACACGGATAGTCATATGGGTTTTCTAGTGCTTGATAAATGTGAATGCATTTTTTGTCCCGCAAAAATACTCTACCATGATGGATGCACAAGCATTTCCATCCGAATGTTTTAGCTGATAGAAGTCTGTGGTCAAAAAAGACAAGTTTTGTAGTTAGCTATGTGATTTGTGCAACATCAGGGAAACCATGACAACTGCAGAGTCAAGACTTGACCAATGCGGATTTTATATATATATGTATATATATATATATATATATATATATATATATATATATATATAAAAAGAACTTTTTTAGACAGTGAAATTTTTTTATCTCAGTTTTACATACTATAAAGAGTCATGGTGCTTCAAAAAAACCTAAAATAAAAAAAATTTAAAAAATTCTGGCCTGAAGACAAAACATGCTGAAATTTGTTAAACGGCATGTGTTAGTCCACAGCTTTGGAGTGACTGCGATATTTCTCTCGAGGCGCTCTCAGGGGTTCACTGGGATGCAGTCGAACAGGAATCAGTAATAAAGTGGACCACACAGGAGAAGCACACGGCTTTTGCCTGCTGAACACTTTTTGAGCTGCACAGCTGGACGTTTAGAATCTGCCGAACACACAAATACATGCTCTCACTGCACAAAGCGTTCACGAGGGTGATAACATCTTGTTCTAGGAGCTTGACTAAAAGACCTCTCAAAAGCCCAACCCACAGGGTATCGCACAGCTTCTGACGAAGAGTGGAGAGCCATTTAAGAAACATTAAGGATAAGGCTATATATATATATATATATATATATATATATATATATATATACACATATATAAAAACACATCAGGACACTAGAAGACATTTTCATTATACATACATTATGTATATCATTTAGGTTTGCTAATAAAGTGGCAGGAAAACGCTGTGAATACATCTGGTAAACAAGAAAGAAATAAAGCATACTTTTGTAGGAAAACAATCAATGCTGAGATTGTGTGATGCAACCTCACACAAAACAGTTACAACTATCGCCCTAAAGCTCGTTATCTTCCAATAACAGCATGCCCCGAGTGTTCTTGTGATATCTCGGCTGTTTGCATTTTTTTCTGGATAACAAAGACCACATTATACTTATACTCAGTAGGAATGACCTCAGGGAATTTACTATTACTTTTCTAAAAAAAAAAATGAGATGGACATTTTTTCTCCCAAATTCCAGTTTTTTCCTATTTAGGACTAGGTGGACAAATCTCTGTTTTGCTGAAAATGTTCCCTGGAATGTGTGTATGTGCATGTTTTCCCCCCATCCAGGATGTACCCTGCCTCGTGCCCCAAGTCTCCTGAAATAGGCTCCAGCCCCTGCGACCCTGTATACAGGATAAAGCAATATTAATGATGAGTGAGTGAGTGAAGAAGACTGGTCAAACCGCTGGGGAGTTACTTTTGTTTGGGACCTGATAAAACCGAAATCCACACTGGAATGAATTGACTTTACACTTTATTGATTTTGCCCAATTTGAAAAAAACTTACCATCCTGATCTCAATTTTTAAAATACACACATGAAGATTTATATCCTGCACTGTTTAATGCCCTTGGACTTACGATTCCTTTGCTATCCAGCCAAAAATCAGCAGTCACTTTCTCTTTTAAGTGCATGTAAGTTATCAGATTTCATTCTCTCCGTCTGATTCAGCTGTCCAGTGAGAATCATTACTAAGACAACTGGAATAAACTACACCCCTTCAACTCACTCATTCCCACACAGGATAGGTGAATGGCCATATCTCAGGAACAATATGGCCTACAAATGAGCCATTTTCAGCATTTTGCCCAGGAAAACTAATGCATCAAAACACTATCAAGTTCCTTATGATATATATATAAACTGTTAATTTTGTTACCACTCTTTTTGTCTCTCTTCTGTGTAGTTAATAAAAAAAATAATACAGTACATCTTGTTACTAAGAAACAGCAATGACCCATGCATGTGGCAAAAGCTTAAAAGAACAAATTAGTTTGCAAAGTTGAAAAATAAAATAATGAAAAAGGTTCCTTAGTTTATTTGTTTTGTGGTATGGTTTATTAATATCATTAGACTGATAAGTCAATGCAAACCCATTCAAAGTTCTTCTCTATCCTATGATGAAACATTTCTATCCTGATTTTTTGATGGACGACCTGGCCACCAAACTCAGGACACAAGGGAGCCACTGAACGGTCTAATGAGGATGGACATTATGCAAATCATATGCTATGGCCTTTGTGGTTAACACATTGCAGCCATTTGAATGCCTATGGGAGATTATAGAGCGACGTGTTCGACAGGCTTTTCCGTCACCATCGTTAAAAAAAAAAAAAAAAAGAAGGAGAATATCTTTTCAAAGAAAAGTGTTTGTGTGGTTAGTACTGTTCCAGAGACTTGACACTGTTTTAGTGACTTGTGGTGGCCAGATTCTTTACAACATCAAGATTACTTTCCTAAAGTTACAATTTTTACTTTCTTGGATCACTTTTGGTATGTCCTGACCTCTGCAGTTCAGGAACATCCCATAAGACCTGCAGTTTTGGAGTTGCTCTGACCCAGTCCTCTAACCATCAAATTTGCTCCTCGTCAGAGTCCCATTTTTTCTACTTCCAACAAGAACTTTCTGTTCTCCCCTTTTAGTTATGCTGCCATAGTCAGTCCTGCCGGAGTCTCTGCTTGAAGTCGGCACTAAATATACATTTACCTTATACATACAGGCTATGACCATGCCTAACTTATCTATTTTCTTCTTTTCTCTTCTCTCTCTCAATATATCTTTCTCTGTCGAGCTACATACAGTATGTCGCTCCTGAGCTGTGATCCAGTGATCCAGACCCTCTGGCCTCTGGATCTGTCTGACTCTTCCTGCTCCCACGCTTCTGGTTGGTGATCTTGTCCAGTGTGATCTGCTTGGCATGCGTGTGGTGACTGGAGACGGTTCCACTTTTCCATGAAGACGATCCTGGCCGTGGCTGATGCAGACAGCTACTTCTACACTCGATAAATAGTTCAGGACTGGAATTACCAACAATCAACCTGAGCTTCCGATAACGAAGTGGACTCCACATTAACTTAAAGACATCATTTGTAATATTAAACTTCTATTTGACTAACAGACAGAATGACTACAAAACAATTCCTGCTATCCGTTATCACCTAAATGAGAATGGGTTCCCTGCTTAGTCTGGTTCCTCTCAACGTTTTTCCCTATTGATTATCTTTTCTATTATCTCAGGGAGTTTTTCCTCACCCTCGGCTTGCTTATCAGGGACAATCTGATCATTTTGATTCATACATGTTTTCTCACATTTCATACACATGAATTGAACTTGCTGTCAAATATATTCCATCTACTTCCATCCGGCATTGTAAGAAGATATTGCAAAATATACCTATTGTGAGAAGGGCCAAACTATAATGGTTAGCCAACTGGGTCAGAGCAACTCCAAAACTGCAGTTCTTGTAGGATGTTCCCAGGCTGCAGTGGTCAGGACATACCAAAAGTGACCCAAGGAAATCCGGTGAACTGGCAAAGGGTCATGGGTGGCCAAGGTTCAATGCTGGCCTGTATAGTCTGATGCAGTAGACTAGCTACTGTAAAAAAAGGTGTCACAACACACAGGTTATTACTGTTTTGGTGGCAAAGGGGGAGGATCTACTCAATATTAGGCAGGTGGTCATAATTTTATGGCTGATAAGTGTGGTTTTTAAGATGCTTGTCCTGTTAAGACAATGATCAATATCAGATCAGCATCATGTATTGATGTGTCGATCTCCAGTCTTCCGTTTAGAGTCGCAATAGATCGAAGAGGGGGAATGGGTATGCTGCAGGCTTTAGGGCAAAGAATACAGCATGTTCCACCAACTGATGACTTAGTACATTGCTTTAAGTGCCTATGCCTGATTATTAAATTTCAGCAACTACATCAGTTCAGCCTTGAATGGCGAATTCTATAAAATGTTCTTCTTTATTGCCTGGGAACTTCCTGCTGTGAAGTGCTACTTCACACTGAGATTTTAATACATAAGTCAGAACTCTTATACATGGCTCTTAAAATTCAAGACATTGCGGAGAAAAAATTCAGATGAACGCCTCTCGCAGTACATCATATACATGGAAATTAATTGACTGAATGCATCTGAGTTGCGCGATGTGGCCTATGCTAATCAGCCGATGGAGCTCTTTATTAGTCGATGCAGATTTATTAGTCATGCCAGATGACACCCTATTACTCAACTAATAAACACGAGCGTCTCCTGCATCGTGTTGAAACTATCGGCCATGCACATCACGTGCCGTCGCACCCTGCGCAATCAGTTACAGAACATTTGCTGTGAAAACGTGGTGTTTGCGAAAATAAAATAGAAAAGAAAAGAAGCCATCAAATAAATTGAGTAGTCTTAAAGTAAAGCTCATGAGAGACATTTCTCACTAGAGACATTTCTTTCAGTCAATTTCAGCACCGCTAATTCGTCCCTGCCTCTCCTGACAAATCGCGCGTGGGGCTTGTCTGACTGCCAAATGGGTAGTTCCTATTTCATCCCATTGTGTCACAAGTTTAGAAATTCCCCAGCAATGCTTTACTTATTCACACACCAAGCAAAGTGACAAACCCCTGTACACATCATCACTGTTAACCTTTTTTATTTATTTATTTATTAAAAAAAAATAATAATTTTTTAATCAGAGGCATATATTGAACATTTGGATTCGAAGAGGAATGCCAGAATGAGACATTTCTGAAATTTGCAGTGGCACTTCATTTATAAAGTGCCTGCTCAATAGTCAGTGAGAAATCTGACTGCCAAGCAGGATGGGAGTGAACGCCACTCGGAAATTCAATCAATTCCCAGACTTGATTTAAGGCGCCATGGCTTAGTCACGATCGAAAGGATGGGTCGTAAATTTCATCCGGTTGGTGCCACGTGTTCGAAAACTTGTTAGCATGCAGTGTCGCATTCTTTCGCATAGTAATAAGCACTAAGCTGCATGTGCAAGGCCTTGTTACGTGTTCTGAGCCAGCGAGATCATTACGGCGATGTTTTTCCATTCACACCGCCCGAGGTGTTACCGTGAGCGATTAGTTTGACCTTGGAGAGAGCTGCAAAATCACACGGCGCCTCCGCTATCTCATCTGTTGTGAAATTTTCCGGAGAAAAACACACCAGAATAAAAGAGAGTCGCGGAAAAAGAAGCTCGGCTATGCGGCGGATTGCAATCACGGGCCCGTGTGCATCTCATTATCTGCTCCAATAGAGAACGCAGGAAAGCATCATTTTGCTTAGGCACTTTCTCATAAATGTGCAGCCAGCCAGTACGCTGCGATAGGGAATAAAAACAGCACTCGTTCTCAAGGTCTTCATGTGGTGGGGGAAAAAAAATAAATAATAATAATTTTCTTTTTTTTCCCAGCAGAGAAAATGATTGGTGCATGTGATGTTACTCATACTGCGTGGAAGCTAAAGTGGAAAAATCAAAAATGTTCTTGTGCAGCCAGCGGCTGAGCACGATGTGTCTAACAACATGTCCCACACGTCAGCTGGGGATGATGCAGATCTCAAACTAACAGAGTAATTCGCAGAAGCATCCAATGAGACACAGAACGACTGAACTACCAACTGCATGAGATAAAGTGAAATTACGTTGCACTTAAACTACTCATCACTAGTAACATTGGAGCTATAATGAATAGTGCACTAAACATGCGATTTCATAGATTTATTATGTAGATGGTGAAAAAAAATATAAAACCCCTGACTGGTCAGAACGCAAATAACAGGTTTGAGTAAATATTAGCTTGGTCTAATACAGACTACCCCCTTCATTCCCAGCCAGACTTTCTGGTATTTTTTATGTAGTCTTGAGAAGTAGTTCTCAAGGACTTCTTTGGCCTCTTATTTTTAGATCTCATTTTCAGTCCCGTTCCTGTACCTGAGCAGTTTCAGAGAAATGTTTTTAGTTTGTTAAGCTACACACAGTGACCTATAAATCATTCAATCATAAAAACTAACTAAAGGCATGAACCAATGAGAAACAGGTGCAGATTATGACAGATGTTTACTTTCCTGGTGATGCTGAATGCTAACTGGTTGGAACAGACGAGGGGGAAAATGAGGTTGCTGCTGAGATTGCTATTACGCAGTAAAAGCTTTGTTCCCATTTCTTTAATCTACATCAGTTGTTTTATATGAAGAAATGAGGCATGCACAGTACTGCATGTTGTTATCACTTCTACTGTACAGTAACAGCTGCCTTACACAGATATGTAAAATAACAGACTAAGACAGATAATAATCCATCCATCCATTATTCATACTGCTTATTTTGTACAGGGTCAAGCAGGAGGCCTGGAGCTTACGGCGAAAGATGGGGTACACCCTGGATGGTGAACACATCCTTATACACCACAGGCAATTTGAAAAAAAGCCAATCAACCTATGCCATATGACTTTAGCCTTGGGAATCCGGAGTGACTGGAGGAAACCCACCAGGCATGGAGAGATCACGCACACTCACAGAGACACACACTATCACACATACACAGAGTGGGAGGGAAGTAAACCCTCACCCTTGAGGTGCGAGGTGACAATATGAATCACTAAGCCACGGTGCGGCCTGTGTTGTTATTTAACAAACAATAACATAATTATAGATACAGTGAAGTTTCTTATTTATGCTTATTTAACCTTTATGGAAGTAGTCTCCAGTGTCAGCACTTTGTAACTTCTTTGAGTGAAAGAAAAGCCTAGGGGACAACTTTAATGTTCCACAACATTTAATGTAATTATAAATTAATAAGAAGTTTATAAGAAGAGATATTGAACAAGTAAGAAACAATTGCTGTGGTATAGCAGAAATAAAACACAGTGATACATCACAACAGTGTGCTGTTGATTCTTTTCCCATAACAGCATGCCACTAAATGTTTCATTCCTTAACATTTCAGTCGTGCTAAATTGCGCACATAATCTCTGTTCCCAAAGAGACATCAGGCTGCATTAATTCACAGTGCAGGTGCTAAATTAATTTATTTGCATTGATTTTGCACTGTATCTTGCATTTTCTTATGCTCGAACTAACCAGATCGCATATTCATTAACTTAAACATGCAAAACGAGCGAGATGTTTTATTTTGCTAATATGAAACACCCAAGCCTCTGTAGACACAATTAGCATATCAGTGTGGTTTTAGTGTTACCTCTATTGAGAGTTTACACACACCCACCTCATAAAATCTGACAAAAACCTGTGTTGCCGATATATAGAAAAAGAAAATGGAAAATGACACAGATGAAGGCTAGGGAAAGGTTACATAAAGTGTGCATGAAAAACCATGGGCTTTATTCTTCAACTGTGCTCTCACATGGTGGACTAACAAGGCTGGTGTATGCAATAAAGTGGCGTACACAGAGTTCAACCCAGTGTTTCAATCCCTGGCAACGCTGTAGCATGTTACGATCATAGAAGCGCCACATAGTCAGGGTTTTAGCAATCTATCTACTGTGATCCGAATGAAATCTACATCTATGCGTAGCCATGGAAACCAAAAATCGCTCAGCATAGCTCTAGCACTTTGGTGGAAGAAACTTATGCTGTTTAAAAATAGCAAGAGAAGATTTGCTTTCTGAATTAGGAGATAATTAGAGCTAATTTCCGCCAATGAGTTTTTACGGTAGTATGATGCCAACAGGTCTGTTAACTTCGATTGTTGTATTTGTGGATTAAATTGCAAAGTGTCTGACTAAATTGATCTAAATTAATTAAAGGAACAGTGCCATTATCTTGTTCTAAATCAACACTCACTATCAAGGTATTTCACCTCACATTTTGGCCTCACATTTTATAAATTACATCAACCAAAAGTGAGCTGGTTGAAAGGTATTTTTTTCCGTGTCATAGTATAACTGCAAGCAACGGAGGTGAGTCAAATTTCAAGCATATGCCGGTGTACTATCATTTTTTTATAACCTGCTAGAATTTCTTACAGTAGCAAAAATTCATAGTTGTATGAGTAAGCACTACTTTTTCAATATTTCATGTCTATAGTTAAGAAAGGTTACAGCAGTGCAAAAAATATTTTATAGTTTTATCAGAGGTAACATTTCCTGTCATACTAGTAGCACCTTTTGACAGGTTGTTTTAATGTTGTCCTTTAATCCACAAATCGACTGTTGTGCCAATAAAATACGATTAAACACACAAATGATTAAAACATGTCAATACTAAGAATGAACTCACAAGTTTCTGAGAGTAGTAACATAGATTTATGGGCGGGGCACTAAAGCAGCAAAATATGTGCAAGTGTAGGAGAGATTGATACAGTATATACTGTATAGTAGGACAAATTTATAGAACACCGTCACAGCTTAGTGTTGAATGATATACCAGTGATGGAGTTGGTACAATAACATGGTATACCATTTTTTCTACCAAAAAATACCAGCATTATTAAATAATTGATATATGTACTACATGTACAATGTCTATTTGATCTGGCTAATAACAATCTGTCTTTTTAAGCTAAATGCTGACAGCAGTGACTTGTTTTGTAAATATAGTGTGGCAAATTTAGTTTTTTTATTGGGAAATTCCCTACACATATAATAATTTCTTATATTTTTTAAGAAATAAACACCAAAACATCCTGATAAATCTCATCACTCAGAAATGCAGGTCACTATTGAAAGTTAGGCTAAAATCTAGCATGCACAGAGTCTAAAATGTGCATGCTCTGGACAACTAAAGATTATCCGTTTGGTTAAGTTTTAACCAAAGAAATTCCAACATATTGTTTCCAAATTTTAGGGAACAGTTTATTTACTTTTTACAGTGCATATATTTGACCCATCATCATATCAAGTTAGATATTAAGTCGCAAAGTGTAGTTTTGCACTAAGGCCAGTAGTGTGTAGCAGGTGAAATGTGATCTAAGCCATGGAGTCAAATCTTCAATTTCATTAAAAACAGTTGATAAATATCTTATCTTCCTGATCCTTCAACAGAGACGAGAATATTTAAATCCTAAATATAGTTTTAAAGCACTTTCATTAACATTATACAAGCTGGTTACTCCAGTTGTAAGAGAAAAATATGATTTTTTTTTTCACTATAAAACTGAGCTGCTGGTGATATAATTTTTAGTGGAATTTTCTCACTTTTTAATTTAAATATTATAAAAATTGGATTTCAATGTTTTTTTTGTTTTTTTTTGAGACGTGATACAATAATAACCTTGGTATCAAAATGGAGCTCACTGAACCAAGAGTCATAGGCCTAACTCATAGGTCTAACTCAAATAACTCAAAATGTGACATGTTATTAATTATTTATGATTATTAATAATATACATTTTAAATGAGTGATCCTTTTTCCTACAAACACATAGAAATAAAAATCAACTAACTGTATGATTCACACTATATTAGACTTCATTAGACACTAGGTTATGATGTGTCTATTCAGTGTCATCTGAATGTTTTCTAGGTATTATATCTCACAAAATAATAGTAAGTGCCTCTGCTATAACAATTTTTTTTTTACCGACAATTTTCTAACCTTTTGTTTCAACTACAGAAGGCTATGCCTCTGGCTTAGAGAGATGGTAAGGAAAAGTTAAAAAATTCATGACAGTATCGGTTTCTGAAGAAAAACTTTGGTACTGTAACAACATTAGTACAGCTCTTCTGATAATTGTATAATGTAGAACTTTCTACTGAAAATGTACCACAAATTTATTTTACTTTTTTTTGTAACAGTAAAGCTTTGCAACAGTAATGATTTGGGATGACAATAATAAATAAAATTTTGTTTTTACAAGATCTTTCCCCAACATGCTGAAATCATGTACATTGCTGCTTTAACTGGAGTTGTAGGCATCATCCATGGCATACACATTGAAATCATCACCCCGAACACACGAGTAGGCTTATGTAAATGGAAAACATCATCACAGCATCAACACTCAAGTGGGTATTGATGCAACATGATTAATGATTAAGTGCATATATAATAGATATCTAAATAATATATATACACACTCTGAGGTGGGAGTACTTTTAGTCCTAAATTAACTAAGCATTTCCTAGGACTGATTCTGAGACTCTGAGATTCTGGTCACATGTTGGTTCTTTTGCACTGATGGGCTACAGTTAGTAAACTAAAGTTTAAGTTATTATCATCTCAGTAAGTTTTTCCTCACCACCATCCTCTCAGAAATCCAAACTCATTTAAAGCTCTATTGTGGCAAAGACTCATGTTACAAGCCCTATATAGATACAATTAACCGTTTATAACTGATTCTGTGTCCGTCTGTAAACAACATTCCTTAAAATAACTATAAAGAAGTTTATACGGGTGTAAAATGCCCATATAATAGGGGTTGTGATACTGCAGATAGAGACGTGCAGTAATGCGTGGGCAGTCATATAATTGCAGGCTTTCATCTTGTGTGGATCGAGTGCTGATACCTTCCCACACCTTCCATATGCATCTGAATCACTCATTATCAGCTGTGCAGAAAACACAACTAAACCATTAAGCAAGTAAACAGAAGCATCTAGATTTGCTTTTTACACAGGCAGAATGCTGCTCTTAATTTACATGCTCTCATAATCTCTCCATAGTGTATTTCACATGGGTAAAGTGTAGTATTAATGTAAGGTGTAAGGGTAATGATTTGTTTGTGTGCTAAGGTTAGGTTCACTTCTACAGAGCAGGTTATAAGAGTTTCAGTTTATGCTCTGGTGCTGCTACAACCTTTATTTTTGTCTAAAAATTCCTGAGGATTATATGTCCTTTGTATCATTATTATTAAAGGCTATTATTATTATTATTTATTTATTAAAACTTTTTTAAAGAAAAAAACCCAGCAAAGATTATATGTACACAGTTTCCCTCTAATACCAAATACCAAATGCGGTCAATCAGCTTTGCACTGGAGCTACAAGGTAAAGTAAGGGAAGCTAATTGCTACCCGTTTAGCACAATGCCATGTCTAAATCATCACAAAAGGTTGTTAATAAAAAATTATGTCTGAGGGGGAAAAAAATTATAAAAAATAAATAAATAAACATGAGTTAAAAAGTGAGAGATGAATTAAGAAAAAAAAACATTTTATCTTATGAGTATTACTGAAATAAGGAAATTTTCAGTAACTGACTTCAAATTGTATAATTTTCAACATGTTCCTGCTATTTTTATATGGAATAAAGTGGCAAGTGGCATTTAAGTCTAACCAGGATCATTTCTCTATATGATCCTCTGCTACACTAATGCATTATCCCAGTGTTTCACTAGTGTTTGGGTACCATCAAGTTGTCTCAGTACGCCGGAGCGATGATAGGACTGCCTGCTTCATGCCTAAAATGCTGGACTCCCAGGAGCTCCTAATAGGCCTGTATGGGGGATGTGGCAATAACTCCCAGCTGAGTCCCTGTAATGTGCAAGCGGTGTTTGTGAATGATAATCACAAAAATTGTAATAAAACATTTGTGAGTCTTGGATGATTTAAATTGATAACTTGAAAGAAAATAATCCAAAATTAAGAAATAAATACAGACAAGACTAGACTTTTGAATACAAGGGTACCCTATAAAAACAGAAGAGTTATAGTGTATTTATGGTGGCCGATGTGCATGCTTAGACGCTTTTCACTATGTACTTGACACCAAAAATGTCATGGCTGATTTCACAGCATTTGTGTAAGAACAACGCAGTGCAAATTATACTCATTTCAGCCTAAGCTGCTTAAGTTTCATGAGCAAAATATTTTACTACTGTAATGGCGCTTTTCCACTGCATAGTACGGCACGGCACGGTTCAGTACAGCTCACTTTTGGGGGGTTTTCCACTGG
>JAQMYJ010000011.1:9884493-9899403 GCA_030014305.1 Clarias laeviceps | reverse complement strand
CATTAAGTTTACTGAAAGTAAAAACAGTTGAAAGTCAGAGGACGTTTCTTTTTTTTGCTGAGTATATATATATATATTTTTTTTTTTATTATTATTTTTTTTCCATGCGACTATGGTTTTGTCTTTAAAATCCAAGAGCTAAATTATTTCCCCCTTGGCTTTTATATACAGTATTGTGCAAAAGTTTTTTTTTTTCCATGTTTATTTTATGACTTTATTAATAACTCTGATTTCCAATCATTAGTTACAGCAAAAATCATTCTCCGGCAAAAAAATACAAATAAAAGAAAAAGTAATCTTATAGGAACATATCTAAAGGCCAGATAAGAAACCAGCTTATTACATAAAAAAAAAAAGAAGTGTGACACTAAAACTCAGTAAAACTAAACAGACTTTTTAAATTTGCTTTTTGAATAATTGACTTTGTTTCATTAAGTACGGTTTAATGCTTTATTATAGTATTTTTTAAATTCTCTTTACATTTTTTTTTATCCTTGCCCTACAGCAGTTATTTGCACATACCTAACAGTTTTGCACAGTACTGTACATAAATTTGGCTGCTTTCCCATTCAATGGTTTGATGAATTACAGTTGTCTAGCATTTTATATTTCATTTGAGGAGTTTTGATGTAGCATGCGTTGTTTGACAGAAAAATACAGTATATAAATAATTTGACAGCACAATTTGATTTTTGCAGTTTGAAGAAAAAAAGTATTGCAAACTGATAAGAGAATATTTTGTGCATGTTTTCCTTGAGTCATAAAGCTGTTAAAAAGCACAAATGACCATGTATTAAGCCTAAATTGTTTTAGATGTATATAATTTTGTGTGATTTCCCAAAACGCTAGAATTCCACCTCCCACAGTTTTGTCACAATGGATAAATCAGCCTGCAGTTGTGTTTGTGGTTATTTGAGTTTAGCATCAATAATGTTGTTTGAGGATAAAACACAGAAAACCTTTTTAATTGCAAGGATTGTTTAAGATCATGAAAAACATTATAAACAATACAAAAACTTCAGGTGACATCATCATCAGCCTCTTACTCTACCAGATGCAGTTAACCCAAAAGCATCCCACACAGCATGTGTAACTCATTATTCATTGTTTATTTGAAATTGAAACAATTAGAGTTGATCATGCATCATGGCAAATTCCAAATGTGCTAAACTAGGGCTAGTGATAGGAGCAAGAGGGACAAAAGAGAAGCATCCATTTTAGTGAAACACGTGAAACAGAAGGAGCTATGATGTTCAGTAGTAACTGCGTATGTACTACATTGATTATAGCTTTGTTAAGTACATAACAGTGTTTATACAACATCTAAATTAACACATATGTGTCTTAAGTGACATCCCTGCCATGGCAGTAATAGTGTGTAAACATCCCATTTAGTTCACAAATGGAGGCCGCTGCTTTGTATGCCACGCAGTTTCGTTTTACTGATCATGTGACAGAAAGAAGCAATGTTATTGGCTTGTTAGAACATGTCTACAAGCTTTTGATCAAGAAAGAATCAACTACTGTATGTGTCATGTTTTGTCTAAAACCTGGAATTTTAACGCTGGTCCAATAAGGTTATGAGCAAAAGTCTTGCTATCAATCTGTTCATATGTGGATTTACTCAGCTGAACAGTAGGCTCATTTGTGGAAGTAGTACAGTACTGTAAGTACTCAAGTTTTCTGATCACTAAGACCGGAGTTGCCATGCTGTCTCCTGAGCCTCCAAGTTATTTCTACTGTAATCATGTGTAGTCTAAGATCAGAGCTAAAAAAGAAAGTAAAAGTGTAAATTAGAAGTCAGGGCCTGCATACTGACCAAGACCTATTTTTTCCTCTACTGGATGAAAACTCCCACCTAATTTAATGCCATTTGATGTTCCACCACATTACACCGATATTATAAGTCCGTCTGAGATGATAGTGTTGGCTGTCTGAATTCATTTTGGAGCTGTAGTCAATGGCCAGTGAAATGTAAGTGTCAGCTTTGAACGAGCCACAATAATTGTTTAGCACTGGCGATTAAATGTTTTTTTTTATACGCACAATGAGATGTCTTAAAGAAAGAACAGCTTGAGTGTGTTTAAATCCAACTGTTTGCTTTAAACAATTCAACCCGATAAGTGAACACAGGTGTGGAGTGCAGTGACACTGACACTGCTGCTGAATTTGTAATGCCTTCTTTAAAAGCTAAGCAATTGGAGCTCAACACTTACAGACTGTTGACACAGCGAAAGTAAGACTGTCTTCCCTGACAGCCAAATAAACCTAAGGAAATACAATACGAAAGTAAATCGATAAGCCTAATTGCAAAATAAATCCAAAGCTCCACAGCTTTCACGATGGCAACTGTACCTCCAGTACCAGACGGTGTGTAATTTCTAAATAACAAGTAGGTATAGCAGGAAAAAAAACTTCAGTTAAATGTTAAAATACCCTCTCTCCCTCTGTCAGTACCAGTCAAAAGTTTGGATACACCTTTTAATTCAAAGTTTTTTGTTTTGTGATATATTTTCTACATTCTAAAACAATACTGAAGATTTCATAGCTATAACACATTCGGAATCTAAGTAACAATGACTAACAGCAACGGTCAGTTGGCATTTTTCGACACTTAGGTCAGTTGTTCTGGAATAGTTCTTGCAAGAACAGTATTTACAAGTGCATCTGGAAAACCAATCAAACAGCATGATGAAAACTGGCTCTCATGAAGACCATTCCAGGAAAGCAAGACCAAAACATACCTCTGCTGTTAGAGTTACCAGCCTCAAAAATCACCAAAATTCTACTTACCTCAGATTAGAGTCGTTATGAAGGCTTTATAGAGCACAAGTAGCAGACAAATATCATTATCAACTGTTCAAAGGCGATTATTGCATATTTTCTACACATACAATGCTTCTATAACTTCAATGGATGATTGCAGTTCTGAAAATGTTGGACATAATTGGAAAAGGCACACTTGTTCAAATATTAGCTTCCACCAGAAATGGTGTATGTCAGAATGAAAACTAAGCCATGAGGTCAAGTGAATTATCTGTGGACCTGCAAGACAGGATTTTGTCAAGACGCAGATTTGGGAAAAGCTACACGAAAGCTTCAGCAATATTGAAAGTGTCCAAGAACAAGAAACCTCCATCAACAACCAACAGTCTTCTCAGATCTGGCACCCAGCCAAACTAAGTACTTGGCAAAGAAGGACATTGGTCAGACAGGCAACCAAGAATCTAAGATTCGCTATAAATTAGAACCTTATGGCTGGTTCCCTTGTGGAGATGGGAGTGTCTTATGGTAGGACAACCAATCAGGTCTCTATGGTAGAGTGGCAGACAGAAGCCATTTCTCACTAAACAGCACATGACAGGCTGCTTGGAGTTTGGGAAAAAAGCACCTGAAAGACTCATCATGAGAAACAAAGTCCTCTTGTCTGATGACATAATTCTGGTGGAAATCAGGCACTGTGCATCCCCTCATTAATCCCATTCCTACAGTCAAACACGGTGGTGGCAGCATCATGCTGAGAGGATGTTTTTTTTCTGTAACTGGGACTAGGAGACTAGTCAGAATAGAGGGGAAATGGATGCCACAAAGACCTATGTGCTCAAGGTCTCAAGCTGCGGTGACAGTTTACATCTCACCAAGGCAACGACTGAAAGCATACCACCAACGAAGCAGAGGAGAGTTTAGACCTGAAGCCAAAAGAGCATCTCTGGAGGGACATGAAAATGGCTTTGCCCATTCAACCTCATTAAGCTTGAACAATTCTGGCAAGATGTACAGTATAGAAGTAAGCTTGTAGCATCATTCACATCGTAGCAGGCAGACTTGGAACCAAGTGGTGGGTCTGAATACTTGTGAAAATGTGACATTTCAGTCTTTATTTTTTTTTTATAAATTAGCAAAACTCCAAGCACTTGTTTAAACTTTGGCATTGTGCAGTAGTGTATGTACAGTACAATGATTTTAATCCATGAAGCAAAACCAAATTGTAGAGAACTTGAAAGGGTGTGAAAAATTTCCATCAGCACTGCACATACAGTACATAGAGATTTAACTGATACTACTAGTCATGGGAAGACAAAATAAAATTTGCCACTTGAATGAAGAAATAATAATGATTAAGTCCGTAATATCAACGAGTTCTATTCATGTTCAATTCTCAATTCTGCTGATTACATTTCTGCAGCAACTGCACTAGAAATAGTTCTGGCTCCAAGGTTCATATTAATGCACTCACAGTCACAGGGACTTCTATGGAAGATGCTCCACAACTAAGAAGAAGCATAATAGTAATAATAAAACATAAAAATGCAATGCTGTGAAACAAAGAAGACCATAACTTTTGGCGTTTATGGAAGGAGTCTTAAGTGTTAACACTTTGTAAGGGTATGTTTACTGTCACAAGAACCTCTTCCAGACAGGGTTAATAGTTTCTGAAGATTTTGGGTAACATGATAAGCTGCAGTTTTATTAATCTCTAAGAAAGAAAAAAGTAGTAAATCTGCCGGAATAACGGTTTATAGATGCTATAATGTAAGTGACAACTATATAATAAACATAGCTATAAGTAGACATGTAAGATTATTTAATTAACCAAAAAGCAAAACAAAACTGTTTGTTTGCTGGCAAGTGCTATGGTGTAAGAGGAATAAAACACTCCAGGGAGTGTTTTAAATTAAAAAATAATCAAGTTGGTAAGAATAACTCTTTGCTTTGGGCCAACTCAGCATGTCAGTGTCTTGTTTTATTCCTTACTTTATATAGAGAGACATGTTAGACTTGCAATTTCTGCATATAGTGTACTGTATACTAAACTCCCTGGCCAAAAAAAAAAAACTTTTGGTTTTAATTACAACACAGTGTGCTGACCAATTCATCTGTGAAAATGTTTCCTTATGCTTGGAGAAACACTTTCACAGTCCTGGAATATGACAGTGCCATCAGGGAAGAAAAACTCTGATGTGGACTCATCAGACTGCATGGCCTTTTTACACTGCTCCAAAGTCCAATCTGTATGTTCCCTAGCAGATCAAAGCCTTTTTTTCTGATTTGTCTCACCAACAAGTGGTTTTCTTCTGGCCACATAGCTGTTTAGTCCAAACCTTTCTTCACATTGTGTGTGTGCAAATGATCGCACTATTAATATTAAACATAGCTATGAAATCTACAAAACATTTTTTAAAGGTGCAACTTCACCAAGCGTTTAAGTGATCTCCATTCATAATTTGCTTTTTTGTTGTTGTTGTTGTTGACACAATCTCTCCGGGTGTTTATAATGGATGTTGGACACTTCCCAAATTCAATAAATTTAAATATCTCTAGTTTTCTTTGATTGATGCAAACCAATAATTTGACCTTTCTGAAACTATGCTTTATTTATTTTATTTTATTTTTTTCAATTTTGGCCAGGCAATGTATATAACTCTACATTCCAAAAACCCATCATAATAATTTCAGCTAAGATTACGCATGAGGTATTTTAATGGAAACATTCTATCATACAAAGAAATCTGGGGAAAAAAATCTGCTGTCTGCATGACTTAAAATATGTCTTGCTTATGCCTTAAGTGTCTACATGAATCTTAAAGAGACTCAATTCACCATACGCTCATTTTATGGTCTTGTAAGCTTTCCAAAATATGTTTCTAACAAAGTTGTACTGTAGCTACCCCATACTAACTCTCATGACCCCTTTTCTTCTGCATAAAGACTACAGTTGTATATCAAAATCAGCCAGACTTAAGCTGCAGCAATTTACAGAAGACAGTCTAACTAATGGAATGTTTTTGCGATATTTGGGGAAAACGAATAACCCGACATCCCAAGCATACATGTGAGACAGTAACAAAAACTCAAAATCGGGTCAGGACCCTAGAGCCTCAAGGCACCGAAGATACCCGCTGTGCCACTGTGCCGCCCACAGCAGGTGTTACATTATAAAATTTGTTCGAGTAAATTATTCACATTGATAAACTGAGCCCAGATAATTCATGTAATATCTCCAGTTTCAAGGGGGAAAATACTTCTCTTGCTTTATGCATTTAAAAGAACTCAGACGCAACGATGCCCCAAACACAACTGCAAATTTCTGAAGCCAGTGTGATTTTTTTTTTATTGTAGCACTTCATTCCCATTATCCTGTAACTTTGATGAATGATCCATCATTCACTTTGATCTATAAAACATATCCATAAAATTAACACAACTGACATATATATCCTGAAGAGCTGCTGTTAATCAGAAAGACGTATAGAACAGAAAAACTGTACACACAGCGTTGGACTGTCAGTTCAGACTTAAATCTTTGCTGCCCAGATTAAAGTAGGGAATGACGTTCCTCCTCCGCCTAACCAGTTTATTTTTATCATTTTAAGGTGGGTATAAAAGTACTTTGAAATGCCATACTAGGCAGGGCATGAAGGGAAGATAAAAGTGTGAGTGCAATGTCAAATTTTATATGTTTTTCTTCAACAGATTTAGGACTAATAAGCACACATCAGTTCACAGACACCTCATCACAGGTCTCCTTCTGAATGAACAGTAAGTAAGCGTCTTTATAGTATGTGTGCCAGCCAAAACTATATTAATAGAATCGCTAAATGAAGATCTGAAAGCGACGCTGCTCAATAAAATGAATCAAAACGTTCTATTAAGTGTGTTAAATTAAGGGTATAAAATTTGCATATTTGTATTTAAATGACTTAAATTATATGCACTTTACTGAGATCACATATTCCAAGGTGTGTTAGTTCATTAAACAAGCAAAATACAACTGTATTCCAATTCTAAATGTCTCACATTTGGTTTTAATTACTTACACTAATTAATGTTTTCATGTTAATAGTAAAGAATTAATGAATACTTAAATTCCTGGGATCCATGCAATGGTGTGAAATAGCAGCAAATTTAACAGTGTTGATGAAAAGAAGGAAATACCATCAACAACAACAAAAAAATATTAAAATCAAGAGGTGTTATCAGAACCATGTCAAATAACTGACACTGTTCACATAAAACTACGTCTTCCAATCGCTTTACCAAGCTGTTTTAACACATTTTGATCACTCTTCAGAATGAAAATAAATCTTGACCTTTAGCAGGGTAAGACTGGCTGCTACAGTAGTGACAAGTACTCTCAGGCCTGGCCAGCCCTAATGACCAAGTATACCTTGATTCGCTCATCGACATAACCATTTATCTTGATTATCTGATCCAGAACTGTCAGCTGTATCAGAGAGCTGTCATCACAGATACAGTTTCTGAATCAACATGACCCATGCCACTGGAACGCTGCTGAATGGGAAGGTCAAAGAAAGAAGTTTTACTCTGGTGTCAGGTCATCAGCTAAGCCCTTCACCAGGGTGCCCTTCACCTTTTCCTTATCAGAATCACTTAAGGGTTCCACCCCTTTACATGTCAAGACACCAATGAGTTTCTTTCAGTTCATTCACAATGAGTCACTAAAGTCCATATAGCTCACTCAGAACGAATTCTATGCCTCACAACTCCTATCGACTACCCGGAAAATCTGCTGACCAACATACCAGTACAACATTCCCAAGTTATCCCTAAAGCAACATTTGTGCATCCAATCCATCTCCATAAAATTTGTAGGCGCATGAATTGTAACCAAATGCACACATGATCCTACAAGTTGGTGCTTTCCATAAAGAGTCCATATCAATCATGGGAACAATCACAGCTAAATATTCCATGCCCTTGGATGCACCTTGATGATTCTCTGAGTCCAGAACAATCTACCACAGTTCTTTTTAATCAAATCTTTATGAGACATGAGAGAGAAGATCTTCAGAAAAAAAAAGAAACAGCACCAATGGTTTTCCTCTTGTGGCATCAACCTGCTACCAGGCAAATCTCCATCATGAAAGTGTATACATCCTCTCTCCCTGACTGAGAGAAAGCAACCATGGAGAGATGTATCACTGAAGCGCTGCAGAAGGATTACATCCTCTAGTCCCATCTCTTTTCGAACAACTGTAAACCACACCAAGATATTTACCCAGTTAGTTACCTGCAAACTAGTGTATATTAGAATGACAGGCAAATGTAAGTGTAAGATGCATCCTCTGGCCACTTTAAATACTGTGCAGTGCTGCATGGTCTATCTTGCAACTCCTCTGTTTTTCAGTGTTTGATAAATGATGTACTGAGGGACATGCTGGGATGCTTTAACAGTGTGTACATTAGTTACATACTGATCTTTTTCTTAGCATTCAATGGGAAACAGCTCTATGCTAAACTTGAGGAATGTTCTTTGCCAGCGCTCAGGCAGTGGCCATGGTCCATTTCTAAGACAGTCAAAGATTTACAGGCATTTTTGAGCTTTGCAAATTTTATTCTAAGTAATATTATTATTGAGGATTCATTTGACATTTAAGTTCTATAGCTCGTCCCCTCATTGCTTTTCTTAGGAAAGGATCCGAGTGTCTAACCTGAAATCCAGCTGGTGCAGAGTCCATTCAACAAGCTAAAAAGCTACATTTACCACAGCACCAATTTTGAAACATCCTAACCATACTCAACCTTTCATTATTGAAGAGGATGCTTCTGAGAGTGTAGTCGGAGCTGTGCTAAGCTGATCCGAGAGAAACCCAAAGATACATCCTGTGGCCTTCTTCTCAAGAAAACTCACAACAGCAGAAGACTTTATCTAAAAGACTTTATCCACTTCAGGCTTCACACACTTTAACTTCACCCTCGACCTGGTTCTAAGAACACCAAAGCTGATCCCTCATCTCGTCAGTTCCACACCTCCTGCCAAGCCCCCAACTGTGAAACCATTCCTGCCTATATCCACATCTCAACATTAAAAAAAAAACACAAAATACTATGAAAAAGTAATTGTTTTACTAAAGTATATCTTATTCCACTACTGTGAAGCGACAGATCTCTTATTCACTTGTGTTTAGATATTTCGGAATTTCTCGAGGACATTGTGAGCAACAGTTCACCTCCAGTCCCGCCCAGCTTTATTAAAAAAATGTGGATCTTTGTAAGTCTCATATCAGGCTATCACTCACAGCCTTAAAAATTAAGTGGATGAGCAAATCAAAAGATAAGCATCTTCTGGAGAATTTACTGTTGTGAGAATCAAAATGTTCAGAATGGTCTCAGTTTCTCCCATGGGCTGAATATGCCCGAATTCCTGACACACACACTTACCCTGCTTTATTGTGTCTTAGGATATTAAACCACTCTATTTATCTACAGTCCTTCCCCCTTTGTGGCTGACTGGTCCCAATATAGCTAATAGCTAGAACAAGTGGCAGAAAGAAACACAAGCAGTTTGTGGTGAAACCAATATGATCACGCACCACAGTGATCAGGTTTGTCATTCCATACAGGATCTATAGACTGTACCAAGCTGTAGAAAGCTCAACAGCAAGTGCACTGGACCATCATCAGTACAATCAATAATGTAACATGCTTTTCATCCCCATGCATTGGGGAACCCAGCTAAATCATTTTATCTCAAGAGAGAGAGGGTATACTTGATTCCATTTTTGTATTGGAAGGATGCGGTCCAGAAAAAAAAACTCATGGATTCCCACAGGTGATGTTCTTGATCATGCACTTTATCATGCAAGACATCCAGCATGACCTGGTGCCCGTCCCAGAGGATGCCCTAAATAAAATTCAGATCCCAGAGGGAGCTATTTGGAGGGACAGGGTTGTGGAAAGCACCACTCTGTTCCCTGTTACAAGCAGTTTCCCTATTACTAACCTGTGACACCTGTCTTGCAATATCCAGAACCTATTTAAAAACACTTTAGTCTCCAGTTCAGTGAGAGGTATTTCAGCCTGGGTCTCACATTACCAGGCCTTGCTCTTGTTACGCTGTTTTCTGTGCTTCGCCTGACCCATGCACGTTTTTGACCATCATTTTTACATTTTTGGGATTGTCTGCTGTTTACTAATTTTATTTAACAAACACTGATCTGCAGTTGCATGCGTTTAGGTCTACATGTACCTAACCTGACAAACTGCGATAATCACAATGATGATACTTATAACTATAACTATATGATCACTATTACTATTAAAGGTGGCTCATATCTATGTGTAAGAGTCACACAATCAATCAGCACCAGATGATTAGACAAAGTCTCACATCCCCTACATTTGGGCTTTAATATTTCAGTCCATTTTGAGGATGCTTCTGCAGGCGTGTTATAGACTCAGTCGCAAGTGTAATAAACATAAAATGAATTGGCTAATCATAGTAAAAATTATACAAACAGATGACAGAACTGCAAGTGTGGTGGAGGTTTTTCATTTTAAACAAGGGAATTCTGGCTTTTCTGTGCACTCTGTTTAGAGAGAAAATGTAGCACAACGCCATTCGCGCATTACTGGCTTAAACCTGTCTAAAAGTTTTAAATCACTAATGCAGCTACTGGTTTACTTTAAGTCTGTGCATGTACGTGAGTTCACACATATGCATGTGTGAGCAATTAATAATAATAATAATAATAATAATAATAACAATAATAATAATATGTGCTTAATGGTTAACACTGTCACCTCGCACCAGGGTTGGCTCCCTGGTTTCCTCTCACAGTTCAAATACATGAAGTTTGGCATTCCCAAACTGCACATCGTGCGTGAATACAGTAGTTATGTGTGTATGTGTGTGCCCTGCGATAGAATGGCATCTCATCCAGGGAGAACCCCGCCTTATGCCTTAAGGTTTCATCTAGCATTTGAATAAATATGATCAAGTGCTTTACATCCATTACATTCAATCTCATTATTGATAATAAACACAATTACACAATTATGTTACCATCCAAAGGCTAAACATACCTTTTGTATGAGGTTGTTGCATTCGAATATTATTAACAATGCAATTGTGGGGAAAAAATATATAAATAATAAAAAATATATATATTTTTTTTGTGGCAAAAAAAGAGAGAATCATGGCCTACCCAAAATGTTCTGTCTCCTTCACTTCACAATATCATACACTGATTGTAAGTAGCATATATTTCATAATGATGTATAGCCAAACTGTTTTAAGACATTATTTCACTTCAAAGTAACTGCATTACTATCTTGCTCGTTTTTCTTATTAAAAAAGGGTAATTCAATTGAATCAGCTGCTTGAAGACAAGATTAATGCAACATGTCTAGGCAACTAAACATCTGATTGATTTGTAAGAGTGGAAATAAAAACTAAATAAATAAAAAAATAGCATAACCTTCCACTCTGGAGTTAAAGATCCAAACTCACTACTGCAATTTACAGCGAGCTCTCTGAGGGACGTAGTAGATTAAAACGGCTGCTTCACAAGGGATATGCGAGGCACTGACTTTTGAGCGTATCAGTCATTAGTGTTCTTTTTCTCTCTGCGTGCACTTGCATGCTTCTTTGATTAACTACACAAGAGAGTAATTGCTGTTATTCCAACTTTTATGCACGGCATAAAACAAGTATGTGTGCCTAATTTGAGGTTGGTGCTAAATGAGATGTTACAGTACACTGTGTAAAACAGCTGTTTCAGTTTAATGCTCCAGCCATGCATCGTGGCCACGTACCCAGAACAAGACGGCATGCGTCTGCAGGATTATGCATCTCACGGATCCTGTAAACGGTAGTGCAGGAAGGGGCTAGAACTTTTCTTGGAACTTGTACTGGTGAGCAACATCGAAAGTATGGCATGCACTCCATAGATATAGATTTGAAAAAAAAATCGTGATTATTGATGTGACATTTTTGAAAAGGAACCTCCAGTGTCAGCATGTTATAACAGTCTGAGGTCGGGTTTCCCATGATAAGAGGGTTCTCAGAACGAAGAAATTTTGTGCTTTGCACTTTTTAAATAACCTGACAAGCTGCTAAATTGTTTTACACAAGGTCCACAACAAGGTGTCAATTTAATTAATTATAAAACATGCTTAGGGTCGGTATAAAAACACATCAGGAAACTGGAAAATAATCAACCACAACTTCGGGGTTAAAATAATAGTCACTGCACACACTGTTTTGTTTTATTGCAGGTCAGCACAAAACCTATGCTTTTCAACAAAGTGAGCTTTAAGGCATTTCCATCTCCGCTGCTGACCACAGCAACCGTTTCAGCAGCATTACGGGAGCTAAAAAAAAGAAGTCATGTTACAAATTGAAATGATCTTGCAGCACTGAACCTAATGCTCACATTCAGACTGATGCATGCCTGTTGTGTATAGGGGTTAGGACACCGGTATTCCTCTCCAATCGAGCAAACAAGCATGCACCCTCAGTGCTCTCTCATTGGCAATAAAAAGTTAAGGAGCAATCACGATTGCATTCTCAGCATGCACCGTTTCACTTTACCACAAAAAGCATGATTAATTTCTAGTTCGATGCTACAGCAGTCTGAATCCAATTATAAACCAGAGAAAACGCTATAGGGAAAAAAAAAAGACGTTTAAGAGCATAAATCCGCAAGGTTACAAGGCCACCTCACAACACATTGAGCAGACAATGGAGTGGCTACTGAGCACCATTTCAAGAGACGATGAGGCAGAGAGACGAAGGATTGAACATAATTGGCCGTACATACACACTCCTCACTGGTCATAATTACATTCTTAGGGCGGTCATGTTGCCTCAGCGGCGGACCACAGTGCATTGTGCCAAAAATGTGGTTTTGTTTTCGCTTTACCCCATTTACAAAGAAGACTGCAGACAATGAGGAAGGACAATGTCCCGTTCAGGGCAATTACGAACAGGGCCATAACTCTATGTACAACACTTTCACACTAGACTGCTTTCAAAGGACCTCATCCCTGACTAATTGTGTCAAAGGAAAGGACGGAGAGATAAAGCGAACCAGTGAAAGTCTCCTTAAGTTGACAGGACTGTAGAATTACAGCAGGAGAAGTGGAGGGAAATCAATGTCCAGGACTGACAGATGGGCCGTAATGTGCTTTAAAGAGATATAAAATGGACTCGAATGACATAAACAGTGCTTTGAAATGTAGCAAATTATTTAAGATGCTTTGGCCTGTTTTGAAAAGTTGTTGATGCAGGGTGCTTATTCGCAATAAATTCTGAAATCTACAAAGCTAATGAGATTACACATGGAGAGAAATGAAAATGTTCATAAATCCAGACAAACACACACACGAATATCAAAAAGGACAGAAAAATGCTTTTGCTGATCTTAAAAAACGTGCAATCCCACAGATGAACATAAAATACACATTGATAGTGGAAACAATTCCCTGGGAACATTGAGGTGGCTAGTATTTAATTCAGGGAGTGATCTTCAACAACCCTGACTTCACCTTTGCTTTCCAACCTCATGTAGGGTGACACATTTTACAGCCTGGACTAAAGACCAAAGAGCCATGGAGCAAAAGCTAAGCCTTAAGAGCCTCAATCCAAACACTGCTCTCATTTAATGGAGACTTTCTGCCGCATGCGAGCCGTGCTGAGATAAAGAGGCTGGAGGCATGGTTATAGATGTCTAATGCTGAGAGTGACACTGCTGTGGCGAACAGAAGGGCACAGGACAGCGGGCCTCGAGGCTTCTGAGTGAACTCCTGCTGTTTTAATATGACACATCGGCCTGATACAGCACATGCCAACCTCTCATCATTTCTCACAAGCTGGGCTCCAATGGACCAAAGAAATTATTTGGCATAGATGTTGGCAAGGACCAATGGCATTTTCAGAACATAAAATATGAAACAGAACATAAAACCACTGTGATAGTAACTAAAAGTGCCCGCACCCCCCCCCCCCCCCCACCTAAACTCTGATATTATGAAGGTGTATGACTGACCTGGCAGCAAATAATGAAAAAGATCTTCTTTAATCATTAGCCCTGAAGTTTTCCTTCTTCACAATAGGTGCCATCTTTATTAGCATGACTAAAATAGCTTGTTTTCCCCTAATTGCTTTGTGAAACAGTAATTATCCTAAGAAGATCTTTTCCTGGCTTGTGAGTGAGCAGCTCTGTAATTTGTTATTCCAATATCGTCTATGTGCTAGATCCATTAGAACTCATTAGTTACATCTCAAATACTATTTGTATTTGTTTACCTTAATTTTTTAAGTGCATATAGTCAGGTCCAAAAATTTTGGAATTTTGGACATTTTTACATTCAGACTTTGTTCATAAGCTGAATTTAAAATAAAACAAGCTTTAATTCAAGACGTTTGACAAGATGTGACATTAACCATTCAGGAATTACACGTTGTCCACTTGTGACGCGAATGTGTCAAAATTTTTTCGCCCCTCAGTCAGTTCGAAGTCCCCCTTCGTAGGCAGCCTCCACTTCTGCATGTGTGTAAAGGGGCGGGCCTATACACACACACCCCTAATTTGGGGGCCTTATAAACAATGAAATGAACTAATGTGGTGGTATACAGATGCTACAAATATATATTGTAAAAAAGTGTTTTTGTTCCAAAACTTATGGCTCTCACTATCACCTTAAGTCTTGGTCTCTGCGCACTGACCATGATTTTTATTTATTTTTTCTATTAAAAAAAAAACTACATGACATGCAAAAAGTTCAGCTGAGATTCATACAAGCTTCTGCATATGAATGAGCGGAACTAGCCGTATGGCTAACCCTTAACTAGCCGTATACATGTAGGGTTGGATATCGTTTGGTTTTTTTTCGATACCGGTGCCAAATCGATACTTTTGAAATGGTACTGGTGCCAAAACGGTGCTTGAACCGATACTTTACAAAAGCCACAAAATGATGGTGGATGACTCAAGAATACATTTTTACTGACCAAAAAATTTAATGCTTAAAATTGAACAATATATTAAAAGTTTAAAGTATATATGAATATATAAAATTTGCCTTATTTGCAATGGTAAATGGGGTCACTGTTGTAGTACTACTAGTACTAGCTGGAAAGCCATAATTATAAACAGAATCCAT
>JAQMYJ010000011.1:9836403-9884393 GCA_030014305.1 Clarias laeviceps | reverse complement strand
TTCAATCGACAGTTCAGGCATTTAAGTGGCACCGAAATGAGGCACCGAAATTCGCGTTCTGTTTCGGTCCGGTACATTTATATAGGTTTTCGATACCCAACCCTAGTCATAAGTCCTGAAAAATGTACACATTATTTACACTGTGCATACATTCTAATGTATGTTGAACATTACATGCTGACATGCTTTTCTGTTCACCTCGGGTTTAAAGAGTGGTTGAGTTACTATAGACTTTACTTTGGCCATTTTTCTCAGACCTCTCTCATCAACAAGGCATTTGCAAGCATTCAATTTGCTAATGAAATAAGAACATCTTGCACATTTTCAGCACACTTCAGCACATTTTTTTTCCCTTCTGTGGTTTATCTGTTACAGAAAAGAGTGGTGCATTCCTGCTATTATCCACGCTGCGTGTGGCAGGACAACGTTAGAGGCTAAATTAAAAATCAAATGCATCCTAAAGTGAATTGTGAGGTATCTTTGAACTGTCCCACTGTGTACCTAGAACAAAAGCGAAAGGCTTTCCTATCTGAAAGAACAGTTTGTGAGGCATAATAAGGATAATGAAACCCTGTAGGTTGTACCAAAAAAAGCCTGAAATCTCAAGAGTCTTTCTTTCACCTCTATCACTGTTGAGAATTGTTTGCAGAATGCTAATTGCAATGAGAGATGAAACCGATGGTTTGGGTGACTATACTCAAGGGAAATCAAGTGTGCTCCCTAAATTGTGTTAGCAACCTAGCAAGGACTCTTTAAAAGTACATTATGCCTTTTTTCTTTGTTTTGATTCAAGGCATGGCAAAAGAGAAAAAAAAACTTACTGATTATATATGATATATCCTGAATAAATCATATGCTATGAGGTTTTTTTAAATGACATGCTATGCTGGTTTAATATTTAATATATTACAGATTATTATGGTGATTACGAAAGGTCCTTTTAGGTTATCATGTCATACTGTATAGGAAGATTCCAATAAAATCTTGATATGTGTCAGATTAAACAATGAGAATCTCTTAATGATAAACCTGCAATTAAAAAGTACAGTGGAACCTTGGATTACGAGCATAATTCGTTCCAGAAGCGGGCTCGTATTTCAAAACACTTGTAAACCAAATCAAATTTCCCCATAAGAAATAATGGAAACTCAAATTATTCGTTCCACAGCCCCAAAAAATAAAAACATAAAAAATAATTAACACAAAATAGTAAGTAAAAATAAAACTAATTAACCTGCACTTTACCTTTAAAAAAAAAGTAAAATAAATCCCGCTAGATAAGTGTTTCCGTTTGTGCGCGTAGGCGCTATGTATGTGCGTGTATGTGTGTGTGTGTGAAGCTAAAGTAAGGAGCCCTTCCCCCTCTCCCCCTTCTTGTCTTACACAGTTACTCTTCCTCCACTCTTTTAACACACACGCGTGCACACAACGGAAACATTGTTTTATCGGAAAAATAAACAAGAAATCTCTCTAATGACACTTGATTGAGCGACACACTAACAGAATCACTGCTGTAAAGTAAAAATAAAATGAATTAACCTGCACTTTACCTTTAAAAAGAATCACGACAGAGCAGTGTTTCTGTGTAAAGCAGAGTGAAAGTGTGTGTGTGTGTGTGTGTCTGTGAAGACGAAAGTAGGAGAGGTCTGTGTGTGTGTTTGTGTGGGGGGGGATGGTACGGTGTCCAATGATGCGCGCACACACAGACACAAAGAGCAGGCTGATACAAAGAGTAGGCTGATACAGAGAGACAAAATGGATTTTTAACCTCTCTAATGAGACTTGCTTTTGCTTTACACACGTGCTGTACACACATGCATACAGACAAAAAATAAAATATGTTTTACATGCACACACGTGGTCACAGTGTTATAGTAAACAGTACACATGTGTACCAGTGAGAGACCCAGCAGGGGAGTCGATTACCCACAATTCCGCAGCGAAAGAGAGAGAAAAACTGTTGGGTCAGTTGTGATCATGTGACGCTCGGCGTCAAAACAAGAAGCGCATGCGTGATACATGATGCTCGGTAGACTTGTTCATTTTCCAAGTTAAAATTTATTACAAATCTTTGCTCGTCTTGCGGAACACTCGCAAACCATGTTATTCGCAATCCGAGGTTCCACTGTATATATATTTCGCTCAAATCATTGGGCATGATTTGGGTTTTGGCATGGCTAGTAACATATTTGTAGCTAGCCTCAGGCTTTTCTCATCCTATGGCATTCTTCTGATGGTGGGTAGGACTCCTATATCAGCTTGATAAAGAATTTATTTGCAGGGTTCGATTTTTGCCCACCACAGCAAAATCAGGCCAAAAAAATGCATTGTGTAAAACACTCCACACATCATTCAGGGAATATTATATAATATTATCTCTTGGAAGAATGTTATTTGAGCCCTCCAGTATAAACTAGGATCTATGCCAAGGTACACTAAAGGTTTTCCAAAGGTTTTTACATTTTTTTTAAGTTGTTTTTTTCTTTAATTTGTCACCCAGCCTACACTAGAGTCGTGTCTGTGGCTTATCAAGTTGAATGAGGTAGACTGCAATAAGCATTGCTCAGAGGAGGAGCCAAGCAGCCAGAGAGCACCATGCTGGCAGTCAGATAATGATGAGAACAGGGCTAATTAAACAAGAAGACGGTTTAGGAAAAGAAAGGAGGATGAAGCTGGTTGCTGGGGACCAGATTAATTCTTCGAGTTTGATACGTGCCTGCTTTATGCAGATAGTCAAATGCACAGTCAGGCCTGGTTTAGATCATCTTAATCACATTTAATTGACTTGTTAAAAGTCATCACAAACAGTTAGTCATTATTTACAGTATATTTGCAGTATTTACAAATATCAGTAAAAAAAACAAAAAAAACATCTGTCGATCTCATCTTATAATCCGGCTTTCCTCTGGGATCTCAGAGATCTTGGAAATCTCTCTAACTCGATGTTGTACATTGGTGGTGCTTTACTGCTTAATCTTTAATTTAATTTGACGCTTTGATGCAGCGGGATAACTGGAGAACTGCCACGTCAGCGAGGCATCCGTTTGATCTCCTCTAAAACAAGCAATAGGCAATGAGTTAGCTACAAATTAGCTTTTCCCTTCCATCACAGGGAGTCACTATGGCAGACGGCTCCTCCTTTAGCTCAGTACAATTTTATTCTTGATCCATAAGTCAAAAAGGAAAAGCAGGTTTATAGAGCACTCCTAAACTGGTGGAGAAATACTAAAAGTCGTGAACCTGGCTTATATGGATCAGCAAGTCATGAGCGCTTCTTCCAACCTGAACCCTGAAAGAACCTGTTGAAACTATCTTATCCTCTTTTACGTAAGAGGTCCAGGACAGCCTTAAGCAGAGAGTGTAATTAGTTTGTGCTCTAGACCATGGTCCCCTAGGCAGTGGTGCTAGGAGAAGTAATGGTACATGAGGTAATCCTTACTAAGCTGTGTGGTGGACGAGGGAGGAGGAGTGTAGTTAGCCAAGCTGCAGCTCACTGCATGCCAACTGTGTCTGTCCCAGTCTGATTAAAACCTGGCATTCAGACATACAGAAAAGACACTGTCATGCCTGACCTCTTCTAGCATGGGTCATTCAGTGAGACCACTTATAAGGGTGGTGGTGGTTCTTTTAACACCGCATGGCAAGACAAATCCTGAGGGCATGAAGGGATGTGTTAAAACACAATAAATTAATCTATTAAGAAAGAGATGCAGAGTGACATGATGGCCCAGCTGATAGTGTTGCCACCACAGGACTCTAGGAAGTCAGAGTCTATCCTGAGCTGAGCCTGCTTCATGCTCAGAGGCTCCTGATCCATGACAACACCGACCAGGATAAAGAGCTGACTAAAGATGGATGAAAGAGATGTAAGATACCTGGAACACAATCCTGAAGCAGTTCTCTCCCTGAGGACTTTTCATTCATGTTGGAGCAACGCAGGATAAATATCCCACTGAGAAACTAGACAGTTCAAGTTGGTGGATTTGGAAGGCAGGAGGATACCAAATAACATGGAAATAAAATAGATTAATGAAGGTGAATGACATGTGCTGTTGAATGACAATGAAACGCCGATATCGTTGATTTCACAAAAAAAGAACCGTGTATTTCAGTAACTAAATAACACTAATATCTTATAAAAGAGATATTGAGCAGCCAGCGTGGTTATAAAAAAAGGCACCTTCACAACTAATTTCAGATTTCTCCAACTCTATACACATACAGTATGTAGCTCTTTCCGAACTGTTGCCACTAACTGTGTAGCTCACAACTGCTTAACATGTCTTTGTTTCTTGTAGCATTTCAGTTCACATTCATTAGTACTAAGATGCCCAAACATGTTTCAGCATGACAATTCCCCTGTGCACAAAGAGAGGTCCATTATGCCAAGATTGAAATAGAAAGAACTAGAAGGGTCTGAACAGAGCCTGACCTGAACCCTACTGAACACTTTGCTGATTCTTTGGGAAGAATTGGAATTCTACTGTGTCCCGGGCCTACTAGCCTGACTTGTAATGCTTTTGTTGCTGAATGATCAGAAGAATGGGTTATTATAACAAACATTAATATGGAAACTATCACACCCAGAGTTTTCTGGAAACTTTTCTTAACATACTTAGCTTGATCGTTTTTCAAATGTTAAATAATTTAGTAAGAATTAGCTTTGTCCCTGGTAAGCAGCCAATGATATATAGTAGCAGCAGCTCTAATAGTGCAATGGGTGGCGCATACGGTGCCAACAGAATGTTTTCAGACCCTTTCAAGTTCTCCACATCTTATTATGTTTCACAATCATCTTTAAATGGATTCAATCCTTCACAATGACAAAAAGTGAAAACAGGTGTTTGGAGTGTTTTGTTCATTTATAAAAAATAAAAAAAAGACTGAAATATCCAATTTACATACTTATTCAGACCCTTTGTTATGGCACATGCGATTGATGCATTGGTGCATCCTACCCCTATCAATTATCCTTGAAATGCTTGTACAACTTTTGAAGTTTGAAGTCCACCTGTGCCTAATTGTATTCATTGGACATAACTAGGAAAGGCTGGCTATATGTATAAAACCTGTCACCATAAATGGTGTATGTCAGAGTGCAAAACAAAGCCATGCGATTGAGAGAATTATTCGATTGCCCTGCAAAACAGGATTTTGTTTAAGACATAGATATGGAGAAGGATACAAGAAACTTCCTACAGCATTGAAAGTGCCCAAGGGCACAGTAGAGGCCATCATTCTCAAGTGTAAGAGATCTGGAACAACCAGCAGTCATCCCCGACGTGGCTTCCCTGCCAAAGTGAGTATCTGGATATGAAGGGCCTTGATCAGACAGGTAACCAAGAACCCAAGGATCACTATATACAAGATCATGAGTTCCCTTGTGGAGACGAAAGAGCCTTACATAAGGACAACCATTACTGCAGCACTTTAACTTTATGGTAGAGTGGCCTGACAGAAACCATTTCTCACTAAAATGAACATGACAGCCTGCTGGGAGTTTGCCAAAAAGCCCCTGAAGGACTCTCAGACCTCCTCTGGCCTGATGACACAAAAATTAACAATCACCTTAGTAAAGTCATCCCTTCAGTCAAACACGGTGGTGGAAGCATCATGCTGTGGAGATGTTTTTTTCTGCAACTGGAACTGGGAGACTAGTCAAAAAAAACTAGGATCTTAGGCTGGAGCAGCAGTTTGCATTTCAACAAGACAAAGACCCCAAAAATACAGGTAAGAAAAAACAACAACGCTGTGAAAGTGCTGGAAGAGTCTGGACTTGAACTCAATAAAACATGTCTGCAGAGACCTGAAAATGGCAGTGCCCATCCAATCTGGTTAAGCATAAACAATTCTGCCAAGAAGAACGGAAGAAATGTCCAAAGGGAAGGTGTGCCAAGTCTGTAGAATCATTCACAAGCAGACTTGAGCCAGAGGTGCCAAAGGTGCTTTAAACAAGTACTAAGTAATATGTCTGAATACTTAAATGTGTAAATACGTAAATAAAATATGTATGTATTCATGTTAAATATGTAAAAAAATAAATTAATTAATAAACACCCGAAACACTTCTACTTAGTCACAAAAAATATAGAAAACTTGAAAGGGTCTGAAAACTTTTCATTACACAGATGCACTTTTTCTTTATATTAGATTCAAAGACGTCTGTTATGTTTTAAAATAAGGAACCATAATTACTTGAGGAGTCCACCGCACCTCGACAAGCTTATACTTCCCCTGTTCGGGGACGAGCCGATAAGCATGTTGAGGGGTAATGGACTCCTCAAGCAATTATGCTTCATTTAATTTATTTTAAAACTTAACAAGGTCCAAATGTCTGAGACCACAAGAAGAGCTTTTCTTATGCTAACGTCTACTACTGAAGCATGTGTTCAGATAACACTCTGGCTCACATAGACTGAATTTGATCTTAAATGGAGCATGAGAAAACTCATGTAAATATTTTTAAAAAGTATACTTTTTAATGCCGTTGCCATTAATAATATGCAAAAGCATTTTCACTTGTGCGCTCAGACTCTTGGACCCGGCTGTATATATGAACCACTCCACCAGGTCAGTAATTCTGTTTAAATTGCTGAACTATTACAAGCTACTATTATAATGATTTTATATCAAGACCATGGTTTTGCTGTCATATCAGTAGCACCCTGTTAAACTGAAGTTGGGTTTTAGACTCTGCAATTTCAGCCCAGTATTTTACTTGTCACAGTTTATGAGATGATCCCAATAAACATTCTGGTCTGTAAGTCTGTAACACACTGTCTGATAATGTGTGTTCTCCATGCCAAATTATACAATGAAGATCCTCTTATGCTATAGATTATAAAATGTTAGACCTACAGTAATCGAAAATGTCAAAGTTTTGCTTATTTCATCAATCAATACACTGCTGTACTGAGTTCTAATGGCATTACTGCTTGACATTTTCCTGGTATGATAATTTGGTCTAAAGATATAATATAACAGAAAAATCTAATATAACAGAATAATGAATTATTTAAAAAAAAAAAAAAAATGGTAGTAAAAAGTTAAAGACATTTTTCAGGAACATAAAATATCTTAGGTTGGATGCATTAAATTGCATGTCAGTGTACTAGCCAAAAATATCTAGTTTAGTTAAAATCAGCGATGAGATGTTCTTTTGTTCATTTAATATACAGTACAGCAGCTTTTGCCACCCCAAGTGCCTGGCATTTGCTGTAAAACCCCTGTATACACATGCTCCAATTTCTACTGCAGTCAGCTCTACTGCTGTGGCAAAAACGGGGGATTCTACTGTATGATGATTTCGTCCAGAGGGTGGGAGTTGCAAAATTTTTGGGATTGAAGCCGGAAAGAAATGAAAAACGTAGGTGTGTTTTTGTCTTGCGCCGAACCAATTTCCCTAAGAGCCAGGACGAACATATCTGATCTTTATTCTTCATGACTGCAGCTAGGAGATGTCGACGAACAAGTCTCATGGTTGCCCAGGGGCATTTGAGCCTGGTATCGGTAAACCCATCTGTGTCTGATTTCCTTAGAGAGACGTAAGAGCTGTGAAGCATCTCCCAGCTTTTATCTCCCAGCATCACTTACTCTATTACAAACAAGACCATACTGGACAAAATCCTCACTCAATAAGGATGGTATAAAACAATGCTTGGAATAAGTTCCAAGAAAACTGGGCCCAGTTTTAAGAACTAACAGCCAAACACTTGAGTTTTTATTTCATACAGTAACGGTGCTGAGCAGCACTATACATAAACTGTTTGGAGTATTGCCCTCATTTCAGAGACCCACTGTTTACATGAGATAAAGACCTACTAAAAACACCCATTTTTTTACTCTGGCACCATCACCATAATAGCTTTCAGGGAACTAATCAGCAAATGTGGTAAACAGAAAAGGACACAAGAGGCTGAGAGAGGATGAGAGGCCGACAGATCAAAGTATGAAGCGAGCACCTCTTGTTAGGTGAACAGGCTTGAAGAAAATGCCCCAGGGATTCTGCATGAGAACGCTTGAGCGACTCCATCAGCAGTGTCTGTGCAGGTCACTTTGAAAGCCTTTTCTGATGCTTGAGGGAGTGATTATAGCTTTCAACAACATTATTCTTAAACTGACAATCTGCCTGAGGGAATGGAGGAGCTGAAGAAATGCAACATTAAAAATTTAAATCATGTTCAAATATTTATAATGATGTAATTCTTATAATATAATTAAGAAGGATGACAGATTCATTGTTTGATCAATTTTTACATATGGCCAAACCAAACACTACTATTTATTGACAAAAGACAATATTTATATGTAAAATTATACAAAAAAGTAATACTTTTAGGCACTCAAATAGAATTCTTATACTCACAGCCATCAGATATTTGCTGACATTTTACCTTTAAAAAAACAACAAAAAAACAAAAACACAATGTTCAATTATTACCGACCCAAATGCACTTTAAAGCTCTGGAAGAGTGCAAGAGGTATTTTGTACCGGAGCAGGACAGTTTGTATCTACGTACATGTAATAGAATGTCATCTCCATTCAACCAATCTTAACCCAATCCTGCTCTGGGAAGAATCAGAAGGAATTAAGGATGTGTCCAATTAGTGCCACAAATCTCTGTGACCACCCTCAAAACATGGCATAGAATATCTGAAGCATCCTATTCATAAAAATAGGTGTGCCCTTCAGTTAGAGATGCTAACAGGGGTCGTTTCGTTATAGGTTCTTTGCCATTTAGTGACTGTCATGAGTATTCTGACAATACATTCCCAAACAAGTTCCAAACACAACTAGCTAACCATTATTTGACTAGCTAGCAAACATTTACAGTAGCTAGCAAACATTAAAAGCTAGCAAAACTAACACTAGCTCCAGTAGTAAATTACAAAAAATAAATAAATAAAATAAAAACAGTGTGTAAAAAGTCTCACAAAACTCTTAGCTAGCAGTGAAAAATGTAGTCATCAAAAATAGAGACAGTCCCCAACTAACTAGCAAATGTTAGAAAGCTACACTAGCTAACAGGATACAAAATCCACTTTTAAGCAAACATTTATGTTTGTCTTCATACTAATTTAACTAGCTAATCATAAAATTAATTACTGAATTTAGCTATCTAACTTTAAGCACTAGTATTTTCCATACATAACAGCTTATACAGGGACACGTACTGCAGATGCTCCATATCATTAAGGAATATCACACAAGAGCGACTTCTGGAGGTCCAGGGTTGAATCCAAAATAGAATTAAATGGAAAGCTAGTGCACTATGTAAAGTGTACAATCCTTTGTTTCACCCTCCATATCGCGTCCTGGGTCAGGGGTTAGAGAGAGATTTTACCTTGTGTTAGAAGCAGCTTAGCTTTGTATCCCGCATCAGCAAACAACATGTACTGTTCAGAGGCAATTTAGAATGTGTTGTTTAAGATGATAAATATATGATAAAAAAAATTATAACAATAATTATATATATATATATATATATATTTGTGACAGCATCATGCAAAACTGCCTGAATAGACTTTACCAATCCTTCGCTATTTACCTGAAGTTAAACCTGCAGTAGAAATGAAAGCAAACTATTGAGTTGAAGGGACGTCAAAGCATCTAGCGCGTTTATTTTAGTCATTTAGCTATTTCAGTTATTTTCCGCTTAAGGTGTCTGTGATTATATAGTGTAATACAAGAAGAAAATAGAAACACACATAATGCATCTACAAATTCGACACACTCTAACACACACACACACACACACACACACACGACAGCACGCGACTCATCACAGCTTACTCAAGCTTGCGCCATAAATCCAATCAAAATGTTGAGTAGAAAGTACTGTATGTTATAAGCAGTTATGTGCCACATTAGGTCAGAGCATCTAGAATAGTTTTTTTTGTTTGTTTGTTTTTAGTCATTCACTGCATTTTCCCTCAAGCGGGGTGTAGTTATACGTGTCACTCAACAGTGCCAATCAATGCGTTAGTTTACTGTGCATACACAGAGTATATGGAAGACACAGAAACGATCGTAATGCTCCTAAAAAGCTGGCACACTCCTCAATACACTGACACTGCCTCATCATCGCTTATTCCAAAAAATGGCATTTTCTACATAAATAAAAGAAAGGTTTTTGTGATATGTCCTTGTACTATCAAAGTACCATTCACTCAGTAAGCACATCATTTTGTATGACATTTACAGTATAAAAGCAGTATCTTCACATAGGTAAGCTCAACTTTCACGTGGTTGTATCCTAGTTATACATAAGAGGATGATGTGACTGATTTACATGCGCAGACACACCAAATGATTAAATTTCAATCCTAAATCTTAAGTTACTACATTTCATAAAGGCCACAATTCTCACTATGTTTGCAGGGCCATTTCTGAAGGTTAAAGCACTATGGAGACAAAATTTTCGTCTTAGTCAGTCTAATTAATGAAATTAAAGTAGTTATATTAGACATCTAGGAATGGAAAAAAAAATCTATTCTTACAAAGGTCATGGTTTTTGTCATGAGATTAAATGAATACTAAAAGAATTGTGATCCTGTTTAATTAAAATACTCATATATTAAAAACCAGTTTGAAAAGTTAAATGTTTCTGAACTTTTGACAGACAAGTGTAAATGCTGACTTTAAATTGTTTAATTTAAGTATAAACATTCAAACAATAATTTCACAGGCCAATAGATTCCCCAGTGTTAAACAGTTACAAGCCAAAAAAAAGAAGAAAAAAAACTAACCACTTGCTTCAAGAATAATTTTCTTACCATTTATTACATTCGAATAATGGCATATACGTTACAAGAAGGGTAAAAATTCAATTTATCCTTTCAAATCAAATTATAAGATAGGTTTAGCCCCAGTATCACTTTCACCGTAACCTATCACCTCCTGTAATTTGACTTAGAACACTTCAGTTGAATGAATTTTTACTGACATTTGGCTTCTCTGTAATGTACTGTTACTGGATCATTTAAATTGAAATATCAGATCGTGTTTCTGCTTGCTTTTAAGTGTTAAGTGAAATGTAAAATTATCTGCATATCTGCATTATCTGATAAAGAAAAACTTGTATAACAAGTACCATTTTCAGAGTGTTCTCCCTTAACTGCTAGATGATTCCAAATTAGTTAGCCAATGTGGTCAATCAATTTTAACCTGGAGCTTTAAGGCTATTCTTAAAAATATGTATGTAAAAAAAAATCTTTATATCCATTTGTTGTGATATGTTATGTCTGGAAACCCCTCTTCTCTGCCTTTTGTGGGATTGATTACCTTTAAATTTGATAAAATGTCTGTAAATGCCTTGTAATACAATGTATTTCAAACAAGAATGAATCTATTCAAGGAAAAAAAAAGTCAAGCATTTGGCGCTGCTGTGACCTTGAACCGGTTTGGACCATTTTATCTACTGGTTGCATTGATAATTTCATAGAAATCCTATATTCAAGTACAGTATATTCAACTACATTCCTACAGTCCTTCTAGATATAAATGACTAAAAACTAATGAATTAGTTGTAATAAGATTCATAATAAATGAGTCATAATACAAATTACACTTGTACGTTAGTACAGTATTCTGTATAATATCAACACAAAAATAATAGAAAAGATATGAGATACAAGCATATGTTTATTTGTATAGGAAGCTGTAGCATTCACTACATCTGGTTTATTATTTATTATAACCTTCATTTATATCTAAATTATAAACTTTGCCACGGATGTATATGAGGATGATGCCTGTACGGACGTTATGTGGTGCATAACAACAATTTTTGTAATTAAAAAGGTTTTGTGGGCAATAAAAATCTAAACTTTTTTTCCATGTGTCCACTTGCCGCCACAATATAAAAGTCAATCAAATATATGTTTTTTAATGACAACCAAACAACCCTGTCCAGGGTGTACGTCCTGGGATAGGCTCCAGGTTCCCACGACCCTGAATACAGGATAAAGCGGTATAGAAGATGAGTGAGTGAGAGTGAGTGAGTGACAATTAAACAAACTTATTATTGATTATAAATTGCATATTTACACTTTGACAACTGCAGGCTGTTTGTCCAGTTGTGACAAAACTGGGAGATTTGTATTTATAGTGTTTTGGACAAATCATGAAAAAATCTTCACTGATATAACAAAACAAATCAGACATAATATTTTAGCTATTATGCTTTTTAACACCTACATATATATATATATATAAAATGTTTTTTTTTTTCCTGTTTGTGCATTAACTACTAAATGACTCCAGGCTCTGCTACCAATAGCACACAGAGTCGATGACCTAGACCTTGGGTTCCTGGTTTTCTGGTCTAACAGATGTATTTTGCATTTTGATTTGCATTCATCTGATAAAAACTCTCTCTCTCTCTCTCTCTCTCGTTCTCTCCCACGCTGGCTTGGACAAAAGATACAGTGTGTTTCCAATCTAATCAGCTGATGAAGAGCACACAAAGAACTCCCCTGGATGAAATTTTCCCTTTTCAGAGTGGTACGACACGGGGGTGGGAGATATCCTGGCGTGAGATGGAAGGTCTGGCACTGATCAGCTTCACTTATATTGGAACTTTTCGGGTCATGCACCTTGTCAGTTAAGATTTATGTGTTTGCCTGAAATGTTCCATGTGTCATATAAGGTCTTAATCCAGAGCCAGATAGAAGTTTTTTTTGAACCAATGACAGATCAGGCTTTTAGTTCCTGGTAGAATATGACTGACTATATATTGCGGTGCAGGAAAACTCTGAAATCATTATTATTCTAAAGTTGTACAGACCCAGTGATGAAGGAAGCATTATAATGATGGTGAAGCAAGACAGTGCCAAAGGTATTGAGATAAAAGTAAAATTCAATGTATTAAATAACATTTTCAATTTTTTACATAATGTCAATCAAGATCAGAACAATTTGTTGTTTTATGCAGTGGAATTACTATTAAAAAAATAAATAAATATTTAGTACTGTATGAGGTCCTTTATTTTTTAAAACCTGTTGCATCTGGTCAAAAAGACGTCTGCAGCACACTGGTGTCACTTACATAATTCATGCCCGTTTGAGTGATTCCTGAAGATCATGGACAGAAGATGTGTCCTTGACTGCTACTGCTTTTTTCACCATTGTCCAATAGTTTTCTAATTGGTTTAGGTCTGGGGATGATCCAGGCCATGATTCCAGAAACTGACTATCCTTGTCACAGAAAACTATAACGCTTTTTATTGACTTGTATCTTGTTCAGATCTGAGTGCTCAGAAGGTGTTGATTAATGATGGACAGCCCACAATCCAAAACATTTTATGTAATCACTGATATGATACTTTGAAGGGGCCTTCCGAAAACAGCCTTTGCTTTAAGTTTTCCGATACTCATGGCTCTATTTCTGGCTTCATATACATGATGTTGCTTATTGCTAAATAACCTGTAAGAGTATGTGGGTGCTGAGAGGCAAAGGTAAACGCATCGCAATTAAGCCGAGTTAGTTTGCTTTTTGAGAGAGCTGCACTTTTCACCTCTCCAAATGCCGTAGCGAGATGTTGATAACTTCTCTAGTGCAATTTAACTGCAGTTAAGGGTACTTGCGCTCACCGTTCTGTAATTGCATGACTTCCTGCTCTAACTCTAAATGCCTTGTGGTTGTGGAAAAAGCAACCAGAATAGCAAGAGTTTTCAAGCACAGAGAAATCTCACACGCACACATGAAAATCAGTCGAAAACTGAATATGACTATTGTTTGCTACTGCTTTTTGTTGTTGTTGTTGTTGTTTTCCTTCTATTCGCTATTCCTATTAGGGCTTGAGCAAAGGATAATCCAATATTAGAGTTTAACGCCACATACCCTTCCTGATTTATTTTATCTGGGTTTGGGACATGCACTGACTTGTTCACCGCCATGAATGGGGTCCCCCGTCATAGTATCAAATTCCAGGCTTGTGCGAGCTACTCTTACTGTACTGTACAGCTTCAAACTTCAGCCGTGTATGTGCTGCCTCTGCAAAGCCGATTTCATCAAACCTGTTCATGTGAGGTCGTCCTGTGTGTCACAAAACAAATCGGACGCATTTAAAGCCCATCGACACTTCACCTGGCACCTCTTATCCTTTGGCACATACATGGCAGTAAGCAGTGCGTTGAATTAGAAGGAAAAAAATAGAAGAGGAAAAAGCCCCCAAAACACCATCTCCAGTGCAATCTATCTCACTGTGCTCAGGTGCTTTAGTTCCATGAAGCTGAAGAGATTTGTCCATTATCAGGCAGATAGAGCCTTGCTCCGGACTGCCTCCTCTTTAAGGGTGACTTGCCGGGTCTAGGAATCTCTTCTCCTCTGTTGCCTGGCAACAAGCCATAAAGTACAGCAGGATCCTAAGCATCCATGGCAAGGCTGGCTAAATAGCATCTTTGATGGGGAGATGGAAAGACAAGGCCGGGAAGTCTTTGTGTTGATCCATGATCTCCAAAAAGGCCAAGAGCTCAACTTCACCTCTGCGAATATCATTAAATCAGCAAAAAGGATGTTACTGTGCATACTGATGGATTTTATCTGTGGAAATCACGCTGCGGAACACTTTTTATCCACTGATATCAGGAGCGAGTGCTAAATTGTTTTATACAGTACCTTGCTTATGTTTTTTTTTCTTCTTCTTTTTTTTTAAAATCTACCCTGCTAGGAAAAGCGTGCAGCCGAAAAACAAGCAACTGTGCCCGGCACTTTATGCTTGGCGAAGTGAAAAAGTTTTCCCACCTGAACGACTGTCTTTTCTACACACCACCATGGGTCATGATCACACCTTCTTGACAGCATCTCACAGTTTTTGGAGGGGTCATGATGATGGGGCTGGACGTGAATACAAATAAAACAGATTCCCTTGAAATGAAACAGATGCTTCTGTGAGAGAAATGATGCATCGCATCAATGTCTTTAAACAAGTCTGCACAGAATCCTCAAAAGAATGGAAAAGAAAAAGAAAAGAAAGGAGATGTGCTGAGAACTTTGTGCCCTGACATCGCTTCCCCAGTCCATTCTGAGCCGCAGAGATAGCGCAAAGCATCTTCAATGCCTGTTTAAGGCGCTCAAGACTATTCCCCAGCCAAAGACCATGAACTGAAAAGTCTACACTAAAAAAGAAAGCGAACACACACACACACACATACACACACACACACACACACACACACACACACCAAATCACTCACACATTCCCAAATGGAATTTTCGATAGCTTGGTCAAAAATAGAGAAAAAATAATTAATAGCCTATCACTTCAACAGAGTGTGAAAAACAAGGCTAATGCCACTCAGTGATCTGCACCCCTGAGAAACGTGACAATCTCAGCTCAGACAAACCGCCTATATCGGTCAGAAAAAGCTGTGAAAAGAAATCCCTGAGCAATTGTGGGCCATCTTAATCCTGCTCCGTGACACTGTGTGTGCATTTCTATGCGCCGAGATGATGAGCACACTTCTATTCCCAGTGAGAATCAGAGTACACACGAAGCATAATTACGGCAGAATGAAGAAAGCTTCGTCACTTTGTCACGAGTTCTTACATGCAAGTCGGATTAAAATTAGAAATGAAAAAGAAAACCCGGAATCAAAGACGGGCTTTGTTAGTGCAGCACTTTCTTAATTATCATTTTACATTCCCGTTGCCTGACGTTCATTCCTTTCAACAATTACCACAAGCGTTAAAGGGGAAAAGAGTCAGAAATACCTTATAGTTGCTGGTTTTAAATGCAGCAGGCATCTGGCGGTGTCACGCACTAATTTTCACATGAAACAATTGCTGTGTATTTGAGATCATTTGACTCTGTAGCAGGCACTGCTGGCACAGTGTTAGCAAAATGTGTTCTCATTCGGCTCACGGTGTGTAAATGTGACACTGGGACACCTCACTTATATGACTGATATGAGTGTCTTTCAACAGATGTGCCTCCGAACATGATTTACACCCATCGGTCACGTGCTCAGCGCAGACCTAAACAAACCTCGGTTGAACACCCGTGCCATGTCAAGCTGTCATGAATACAAAAGCGGTGATTGATTCTCCGCCTTCATTTCATTATGACTCAGCCGTGCGTCTTCATCACTCTCACGCTGCATCCCACTCTCATTCTCTTGCTAAACAAAAACTTCACCAAATCCTCACAGGGACATAACTATGAACCCCCTGAAATATTTTAGGATCATTTCAAATTTTTACTATTCACTGGTTAACCTGTACTAAACACACATGCAATGCAGCGAATATTGTGCTGTAATTGCACTATACTTATACTGGTGGATCAGCGTAAAAAGTAATAAAAAGCAGGACTATAATCAAGACCATGGTGTTAGAAGGTGTGTCCAAACTTTTGACTGATTGTATGTTCCACTATACTTAAGTGAATGCCATGGTACTAATGTGGTTACCAAAGTTCAGCAGATATATATTATGCCATGCTTGCACAGTCATGTGTAAAAATGCCCCCGTTTAAATTATATATTTTGTTGTGTAAAAACAAAAGAAAATCATCTGATCGCAGCAGGTCTATGTATTAGGCAAATACAACCTCAGACGGACATCATATACAGTACCTTTTTCTCAAGAGGGAGAGTCATAAGCGATGGTCTTACAGAAGCAATTGTTGCTGCACATCAATCTGGAAAGGGTTATAAAACCGCTTCTAAACAATTTGGTGACTATTCAAAAAGTATTCAAGACAGTTAGTAATTTTCCCACATAGATGTCCCAGACAGTGCAATGCTCAGAAAAATATCCATTTAAAAAAAAAAAAATGCTGCAACTCAGACCCTATAGGCTTCATTGATCATGTTAAATGTTAAAGCCCATGACAGCACAATTAGAAGAAGACTGAACAAGTACGGTTTACTTGAAAGGTTTGCCTAAAAAAACATGCTATAAAGTTCAAAATTCCTCCACATTGTTACTTACATGTGAGAGAATGACAAACGTCATACAGGAAACGATTACAAAGTTATTGCTGCTAAACGTGGATCTACAAGCTATCGAATCATGGGGTACTAAATTTTGCACATCCAAAGTCTGTTTTCTGGCTATACGCAAGTGTTACACATGATATAATCTAAAGGCTTTATATACATTTACTTTGCTTAAATTTGATGCAAATAAGAAACGCCTATATTTACCATATTTTTAGTACTGTGATTGTAAATTTGCCAGCGGTGGTACAGCGCAACGGGGGTCATTATTTATTAAAGAAAATTATGATCATAACAGGCTACTGCTTTTCATTCTTAAAATAACGCAAAAACACAAGCGGGGCTGAATGACATCGACATCTGCTGACGCAGTAGAACGTCCTGACAATGTTTTAATTTTATGGTCATTTATTTCAGTTAATAAATCTACTAAAGAACACAAAATATAAGATGACACAAAACCCTACACGCGTAGCTTTTCTAATTACACATGATAAAAGGCTCACTGTGTTAACGTTTACTTCACTTAAATTCGATCCTAGTAAGATTTAATAAAATTTGAATTCTACATTTGTACTGTAATTTTAGTACTGTGATTATGAATATCCGCTACCACGTGCAGCTCTAACGTAGCTGCGGCTCATTAATCCTTGAGAGAATGTTCCCTTTCAAAAGCTACACTCGATGCTGCGCAAAAGCGCTATGGGAAATGATTCCTTGTGACCGGTTGTGAAGCACGTGTGTGTCAAACACGCCAAATATTTTGGCATGTATAATCTCAGGCAGGTGACGTCAACCGATGAGGTGCACCTGGAGGTGTCAATTCATTGCATGTCTATGTCTTTGGACAACCGGAGCACAACGAGAAACCCAACAAACATGCGGAGAATATGCAAAGTTCATGCACAGAGAGGCCGCAATCGAACCCAGACACTGGAGGTGCAAGGTGACAGTGCTAACCACTAAGCCACTGTGCCCCGTTTTTTTTTTTTTTAATAAAATGTTATCCACTTTCCACCCAAATGTCCACCCTCAGGTCCCAATACTGTATGTTAACCAGCTTTAACAAAACTGTCATAAATTTCTTTTATTTCTTTTATCTACTTCAGTTATTCACATGGCAACATGTGTTTAAGCGTAGACTTTAACAATTAAATAACAAATTCTATCCGGCATCCAATTGACATGAACAAGCAAATTAATATTGATAAATTAAATTCTACAGGTCACAGCGTGATTTTTGTTTAGCATGTTTCCTAGAAATTTATTCCTGGCTAGAGTGCCTGTACCAGGGGAGTAGCACTGCCCTTTAGGAGAAGAATTAACATCATGTCTCTCTTCCCAATTCTTTGTTTTCTTTTACGCAGAAGATTTGTAGTCCAGTTGTTAGTAGTTGGTCTCGGAGCTTCTCACTCCATGATTTGTGGCACTACACTCTGGAATCATTGCTTCCGCCGGTCTGACCCGTGTGCCATCAATCAACACCGCTGAATGTGAAGAGCGAGGGCTTTGGCACATGTCCATGTCATTAAAAGGGCTATAGTGCTTTGCACTAATGTTGGGTGAGAGGTGAAAAAGGCTGTGTGGTATGTTTATCTGTGGTGTGCGTCCATTGGTGGCTCGACGCTGTGCAGCTGTCCATCACTTCCCTCCTGTCCTGGAAAAGCCCACCAAGGCAGGTCCCCAATGTCCTTTAAATCCAAACAGAATGGCTGAAGAATGGGGTATTTGTTCTGAGCCTGAACTCACAGCTGAATGCATATGAAGATGCAGTGTCTGTAAATATTATGGACTATAAAAATAAAAAATAAAAATGATTCTATATATTGTTAACTCTAACAGAGGGGCATTTCAATGAGTCTTTCCTGCTATCTATGGATCCACTCATTTGTTAAACTAATTCATTAAATGAGACGGTGTACTTGAAAAAAATAAAATCCCATGAGTTTAAATGCACGTTCTTCTCTAAAAGAGCAAAATAGGAAAAACAAGTCCTCATCGGTGAGTCAGTGATGAACTCCTGCAGCTCGTTTGCTTTGCCTTTCATTAAGTGAAGGACTGCTGCAATGCAATTTCAAAGAGCTTCACGCAGAGAACAGATTCAATCAGATAAACACATTACTGCAGGCTATGGGATCGCGGCATAAATGAAAAGACCCAGGTTTATCATGGAAATGAGAAGGTATTTGGAGAACTGATGTCAAAACCTCGCGCTCACGTCTATTGTTGCAGCCACTTCCTTTCCAGAGCTTCATCATAATTATATAGCTTTCAGTCACAAAGAAACAGGCATGCAAATAATGATGGTACTTATCTCAAAAGCATTATATATAGGTATGAGGGGTGTAACTGAATATGAATACATTATTTGAAACTGAACAGATAATAAATTCTAAACAAATACAAATACACACAAAAGACACACCATTCAGGCTTTTTTTTCCCCCTGAGGGGCTGAGAGTAGAGGTGTGCATCAGTTGAGTGTGTGAGTGGTCAGATCTGAAGCTTGTGGGACAAAAAAGGTCACATTTAATAACATGAACATAAATTGTTCCATTCATCCCATCCATCCATTATCTATACTGTGCCAGTGGTGGCACAGGCGGGTGAGGCTCTGCAGTGCTGATCGGAGGGTCAGGGATTCGAGCTCCGCCCCAACACCGGGGTGTTGGGCTAGCAACCCAGCCCTGAAAAAACAACATTGCTATAGAAATGATGGAACATCGTCCCATATGGTTAACAGCATAAGAGGAAAAAAAAAGTTAGACACGTAAAGATTAATGGGGGGCTTGGAGCCAATCCCAGGGAAATTAGTGCACAAGTCAGGGTACATCCTGGGACCTTAGGGCACAAGCCAAGGGATTGGAGTGCCAACCCATCACAGGAACCAAGCACATACCTACACACCCAACCATACATTACTGCATGCGCTGAGATTTAGGCAGCAAAGTGATGTTCTCGTTTGACTGAGTCTGCCATATACTCCAGGTAATTTCAAAACCACAATCACCACACCACACGTCTTTGTACTGTGAGAGGAAACACCCTAAGGAAACCCACTAAGAACATGCAAACTCCATACAGCAGAAGCGAGGTTCATACCCCCAACCCCAGAGGTGCGAGGCAACAGCCACATTGCAGTCTGTTTATTAATTCGTCTTTAATAACAGTCTGATCTGTGTCACGTTGGATTAAATGAAGCTTTTGGTTTGTTTAGATTTTGGACAATAAAACCAACTAAACTTGTTAGAAAACATCATAAGCATGTATGAACAAAAATACAAGCTGTCTGAGCATGTCTCTTGTTGAGACCAATTATGAGCTCGAGTTCTGCAGCTAAAGTTAAGGCACTGTCAGAAGAAAATTGTAATATATAAAACAAGTCGATATTGGTATGGATATCTGAAGCATAAATCATATACAAATAGCAGCACCGAGTAGTGGTAAAGTTAAAGGTAATGTAAATGGGTAAAATAATGGGCACTAGACCTGGGAATGAAGTCTTGAAAGAAAAAGGCTGCAAGAAGTAGAACTAAACAGGAATTTCATCCTGTTCCTTTTTTGTGTCAGGTTTTCACAGAAAAGGTGCTTAATTGCTATCTCCCCCAAAACACATTGAGCATTGAATTCTTGGTCCAGCAAGCAGTTGCCAAGGGTCTTTTTTGTAATGCATAAAAAAAAAAATGGCTCCAATTTCATAACTGTCAAATTACAGCACTGACAGCTTTACAGAACCACAGCTTTCCAATTTCACTACCTCCACCCAAGCCTGTTGTGGGACCTGCACTGAAGTGTATGCCAGACAGGCCTTTTGGACACAAACTTTGATTGAGCTGTCTAAAAACAGCTTTTCAAGAAGCTTTCCAGGCTTGATGTGTCTGGAGGTGTTTTGTTGCATATGCTGAGACTTAGGCAGTGAAGTGATGTTCTAATTTGACTGGGTCTACAGTAATATTCTTATTTCTTACTGTTTTTACAGTAGGCAAGCTTTTTCCAGGAATTACTGCAGCTTTGTTACAATTAAATCCTTGTCAATTAATGTTTAGTGTGTTTTTGTTAAAATGATGTTAAAGTACAAAGAAAGAATATATATACCACAGTAATTTACCTTTAAATAATGCATTTGTTTACCCGAGCCAATTTATTGAATTATTTCTGATCAGGATTATTGATGACTTAGTAGAGCATAGTAATGATCTTTATTGCAGGCATAAAGAAAACCTATTATAACCCTGATTAGATTATTTCAGCAATCAATTGTATTAATTGTATACGACACAAATAATAGATCATATAATAGTATATTATGTATAATATCTTATATTGAAACAACATCTAACTTTACACTTAACTACATCAATTACAACAAGTAAAAAAAAAACTATCAATAACGTAAACAAAATATGCTTCTATTTAGTGTGATGCATCATATACTCTGGCAAATATACTAAAGTATGACCTGCTGTGATGCTGCCTAAGACACTGTGGAGCTGTGAGTCATTAACACTATGTTTGTCCCACCTTGTAGTAATAAAGGTCAATATAAACCTCACAGACTGTTTTTTTTTTTTTCGTTATACCAGCGCTCCATCTGTTCACAGAGCATGATTAGTCTAAATCTGTCAGATGTGTGAGCCAGCTCATATTCAGTGAACTATATAACAAACTTCACTTCTCAACTTCAACTTGATATAAAACTAAAACCATAAAACACTTCTCAGTGTGGGAACTTGCCCGACACTTCGTGTAGTCTAAGACTTAATCTATGGACATTAAACTTGTTTGAGTGTCTGATTTCTTCATATCTGTCTGGTTTTGGCCCCCCGTGATTGACAATGTTCTGCCGTGAGCTAGAATAGATGAGCTTTTCTGGTCATGCATTAATGCAGATATACAAGTCACTCAGCGAGACGAGGAGAAATCCCTGCCTGTTTTTAGCTGTCACAGGTCTCAAAACAGAGATTTCATGAATCTTTTATCTTATTTTTAGAAGGAAATACGACGGCTGTACCAAAAGGAATGCAAACGCAGGCATAATGTTTTATTAACTGAAATGAGCTGTTGAAATTGCACATGGTCGTCCACTGCGCTACTGAATGTTTACGGAGATGACAACATTGACGAGCGACCAATGTGCACAAATGGATGAAGCAGTTTAACGAAGGGGAAACCAGCATTAAAGACGAACCATGAAGTGGGAGACGATGAAATGCAGAAATCGTGTAAATGCGTTGCTTGTGACGAAGAAGGGTTTATTGTTATTATACAGTGTATAACAAAATTAGGAGACTACATTGATTTGGAGACTATGTTAAATAGTACCTTTGTTACTCTACTAAAATAAAAAAAGGAATAATAATATAAGCTATGCCCACTTCATTTCGTTACAGCCCTCATATATTCCATGTGTGCGAAATATTGTATGAGAGCCAAAATTTTCCGCACTCTGGTTATATTAAAACTTGTGTTAGCCACGCTGTCTTATCAGCGCTTTCCGCTCAATTCTCCTGTCTCCCTAGTCACTGCTGTGCAGGTGCGAGCGTGTTACAACAATTCATTTGTAACTCTGGTGCGAGCAAAAATGGATGCCGGTGATCATTACAGTGAGATGCTTATTGAAGAGCTGAAACCTAAACTTCAGATTAAACGTATTTTCATTGAATTAGATTCAACAGCTGTAAAGTTAACTGCATTTTAAGGCACCATATTTCATTTGGGTTCTTTAAAGCATTAAAATTAAAATTCTGTGTAACTTCAAGTATTGATTATTCAAAAGTCATGTCCTATACAAAGTAATAATATTTTTTTTTATCCCTGCTACTACACATTCCAGTCCAGCAGTGTTGCACCAACCACCCATACAGTCAAAAGAAGACGACATGATACTGTCGCAAAATGTGAGTGTTTCCTTTTTTTTTTTTTTTTTTTCCAAAGCTGTTGTATTTGTTAATTTTATACGATTTAGAGTTATAATTTTAAAAATTCTTTAGCAATTCAGAATCAAGAACAGATCCAGTGGCTTAACCACTTAGTTACTCATGATGCATTCATAGTTTGTAGATGTATTGAGTGATTTTAGGGAAGAATCAAATCAGTGACCTCATATGTCATAAATGTTTCTGGTTGGTTTGAAGAGATATCCTTGTAGAATATACACACACACACACACACACACACACACACACACACACACAGAGGAGTGTTTGCTCTGTTCATAAGGAACGTGTAAATAAATAAAAACTTTATACTGACTTTTTACATAGACAGATGGCCTTATCAGCTTTACTACAATAACATGGCTTTTTCATTGCAAGACACTGGGACCTAATTTTGAGAAGCTTTCTCACAATAATGGTTTTAATTTGTCTGAGACGATGAAAACAGGCTTAAGCCAATTTAAACCTGGCTTTCAATCGTATTAATTTGTGCACACAATCAAGATCCCCAAAGTGAAGTGACTTTCAGGCTAATGTTAATCAAACCGCAGGTGCACAATTAATCTATTTGTCAATCACCTCCCTGTAATTTGCACTTATATTAGAAAGATCTTCCATACACCTTGTTAGTAAATCAACTTGTGCTAGTTTGTAGGTGTTATCAAGGTGTTATCTTTCATATTTTACAGGCAAACCTTTATTAAGTCAGGGTCTGGGACTGCTACAGCCCATTGCACTCGCGAGGTCTAGTTTCACTCTTGACACAATCCAACTATCCGTTGGAGCTAAAGCTACAAATAAGTTTAACTCAACACTTATAAAGGTTAGAGCAAGGATATCGCTGCAGTAGATATGACGGCAGACTTCCAACGTAAATAAAGTAAACCAATTACAGTGAGTAAATTTTTCTAGAATATTGCTTTCTGTCCACCTTTATTAAAAAAAAAAAAAAAAAAAAAAAAAGATGGCCTCTAAACCTGAGTGTTTTTTAGTGAAACTGGATTATATCCACTCAGTGTGAGATTTTGTATAAAATGCTAAGAGCAAAGTAATTATATATAACTAATTAGCTTGGGACAATTTAAAAATTTGGTCTGATTACTCTCATCGATTTCGGATCCCTCCAAATATCCCACAGTCCTAATAGGTAACATGAAATAATAATCAGATAGCCAAAATGACAGGATTTCCACATTACACCCAAATTAATTGAACATGCTCATCACTTTGAGCAACATGCCTATTTTTGCATTCTAATTTGAATGTGTGCGGTGACAATCAGTAGAGATAATTGCACTGACTGCACTCTCGGTTATTACTTTAATCTGGTTTGATTTCCCATCGCCCCCAGTCATATCAACAACAACACAAAACCACAGCAATTACATGAGGTTTTTTCTTTTTTTTCCAGACTAATACATGCCATATGACAGGTGAGTCACAACGTGTTGTCCCTTTTTCATAAAGCTGCCAAAGTTCTAACAGGTTTGATGATGTATGATATGCGGAATGCACTCGGCTGTTTTATATGCAATGAGAAAAGCTAGTTAAGCATCAAAGTGGACGCATATTTTTGTATTATTGATGCGGCACATGTACGCGAATAACTAAACCTGCTCTGATACTGGCTCACTTATGGCCATCCATTTGTAATAAGAGATTAAAGTGCTACAAGAGGAAAGTGGACTAAATCATGTGTTTAAAAGCCACCTAATGCTTCTCTAGTATTGCAATGACGGATGATTACATCAGCACGTCTTACTCGACAAGACCAGTTATATAAAAATGGTCAGCACTAGGCAAAAACTTTACAAGTCGTTTCTTCTCTAACAAACTGATAGACAAGCTTCTGACTCTGGTACAGTGCTTTCTAACAGTATCTTGCATAAAAATAAATAAATAAATAAATAAATAAATAAAAGGTATAGAAAATTTCAGGCTGCATTACGGCTGAATGTGGTACGTGCTACGCGTTCCGCAAGCCGACACTTCTTGGCGTGGGTACCACTTTACGGATTCCATGACACCGACTCAAGCTGGCTTTAATAGACCACCTGACAGAGAAACAGCTTCTCGGTAGGTACTTCATGCCGTCTGTCAACGCTGTCATAATGCTAGTGGCTGTACTGACACAATGTAGTCTACAAGAAAGCGAATCAATTTCAGGAAACTTTTGGCAGGAAGTTTGCTGACCAAACTGCTGGAGCTCAGAATATAATCACCAAGCTCTCACTGAACTACAAGAGCGTGAGCAGGAAGACAAGGAGTTAGGGAGAGATCAGCAGATGTTAATGCTGTCTATGTCAGGCGCTATATAGTCCAAGCCTGCTATGATGACTCGCTCACTTTAATGGAACTTAAAATGACTGTCAAAGACACTAACCAGTTGTGGGGTTTTATTTATTTATTTATTTATTATTATTATTATTTTTTTTGTTTGATAAGATGCAGAGTCCCTTCATACTCTAAAGCTAACTACTTTAGAAGCAAATGGAATTAAAAGGAATTTCATTTTCTCCCTCAGTGAACACACATCTCATAAAAAAATAAAAATAAAAGAAAAGAAATAACGGTAAAGCAAGTAAAGCAGTAAAGTCAAGCCCATATTGCTTCTCAACAAGCACAATGTTCTCTCTCTGGTGGCCATTCTTTCCATTCTTTCAGGCCACAAGCTGCCTACAAAACATGGGGCAACTGCAAATGTCATAAGAGACTAGTAAGCTAACACACGGATACCAATCTGCATGTAGCGCTGACTGCAAAGAGCAGATGTCAAATATGTGCCCTTACTCTTTTTCTCTAATCCTGCCTCCTGAACTGCTCTACATTTCTAATTTCCACACACCTACACATGCGGTGGCACGGCACCAATTACTATTATCCCCATTCGGCTGCTAGTCTTGGTGTAAATGGTCCTAATGATGGTATGTTGACGACAGGGAGAGGCCACTAATAAGAAAGATTTTCAGGATACAATAGGCGCGGGTATGCTTGTTAGCAAGGTGCAGGGAGCTCTCGGCTTGTTAAATAATGGATGACATGAGACAGCCTCTGGCTGTAAGGACAGCAAGCAGGAGGAGAGGTATGAACGCCTGACAAAGAGCGGCAGCACACAGAGGCCTGTTTACCCAGAATCTTGCCCTTGAAATAGAAGGGCGACAGAGCCAGACAGAACCGAGCTCTGGATCTGTGGAAGGACTAGACTCTGTGTTGCATTTCAAGGCGCTTTTCCCACCCATGAACCAAGAAAGCTGCCTCACTTTTTGACTTTCTTTCTAGGAATAAGTGGCATTAAAAGTAAATGCCATTTTCTCTCCTCCACTGTCTGAAATTGAATTAATTTTGTTAGCTACTCAGACATGCATACATTTTGCTGCCCCACTGTGTTTCCTAATGGCTTCTAAACTTACTGTTGTACAAGTAAGTTCTGGAAGTTTCATTTTCCCTTCCATCATTACTGAATGAATGGTTTGGAGATGTCACAATTAGCCTGTATCTTCTAGAGAGAGTGCACTTACGTTCAAACATAAATAGCATTACTTATCTACAGCATGGACCATGGACATGCAATTGGCCTGAACCTTACTTCTATTTTCCAGATGAATTCATTCACCTAGAGAGTTTGGCTCTAACTTCCAATAAAATATTTTCTGTCATACTTTCTTGGCTAACCCTGTAAACAAGACCATTTAGGCCTGAATGTGAAGATGTAAGTCCCTGCCCACTCCAGCACAAGATGCTCTATTATTCCCTTTGACGCTGCACGTAAGTGGCAAGCTGATACTTCGCATCCTCATCAATCGAGATGTGCTTTTGTGCCGATGTAAGATAGTGTTTATCCCTACAAGGTTGTCACTTTGAATTAACCAGTTGACATGCTCTGTCAACTAGCCAAACGTACACTGAACAAGTGTGTTTCATTACCAGAGAAGAGACCCAAAGGGAGGACTATTTATCACACTATAGCACCTCACAGATAAGAGCAGATGGCTCCCTTTAACAAGGTGAGGCTGTAGAACTAAATAACTCCACTAACAGAGGAAAACTTCTTTAAATACTGAGCACTGCCAAGTCTTGAAACATGTGGTAAAAAAGTAGCATATAAACTGGAAGGTTGGTCCAGTGTGGTCCGGACTCTTTTTATATACCAATTTACTTGCCAATCCCTAGCAACGACATAGTTCTTCCCATAGATTGACAGTGACCTAATGGAGACAATAAAAGCTAGCATAACACTTAATGAACACACTTGGAGTAAAGCCTTCCGTTCTTATAAGCAAACGGATTGGCTAGCAATGCTTTTACTGTCAGGGTAAGAAAAAAAAAAAGGGGGGCAAATATGTTTTCTTGGACTCCAGGCTACTGATGGTTTTGGCAGTTTCACCAACTTTACTCAAGATCCCATAAAGAAAGAGTGAACTTTCAAACAACTGCACCACAGCTACTCAACATAAGTCCAATAAAATAAAGCACTTTTGTTGAGGAGTTTTGGTAGCAGAATCAGAACTGTGTTATACCTTGTGCTAGAAAGGACAAGCTGGGGTGAAGCAAAGGTACTGGCCCAGATTAGGGGCTGTCTATCAAACAATCGACACCCACAGAGTGTGAAGTCCAAGATTTCCAGGATGCACTGGGGTAATTTATTTAAATGGAAGCAGTTAAGCTCACCTTCATCAACTTCTTACCAGGAGGTCAAAGAAAGAGGAGAAAATGAAAACAACATGAGATGCAGAGTGAAAAAGGAGATGAGGTAAAGAAGAAAGAAATGGGGAGGAAAGACAACGATATGAAGTGACAAGAAGGGCTTGCTTGGCTTGGTCCAACCCCAGGCTTTAAAATTGGTGTTTCAACATGGCTCTCATTGAGAGACAACAAGACAAGCCAGAAAAGCTACAGTAGTTTCCACTCAGTCCTGTCAGATCTAACATTTAAAGTGTGTGGGTAAAAAAAGAAAACGAGATAAATGCTGATCAGTCTAGTTTGTGGCAGGTGTTAATTTTCTTCATTCATTTTTCTAGGTGGAAGCTTGAAATGGCATGGTTCACCAATTCAATGTCACCCATCACAAATGAGCCATGTGCAGAGAAAAAAAAAAACGGGATGGAGTGCTTCAAAAGTGGTAATGGATTTCAACCACACAATAAATCCCTGGAATAAACAAGCAACATAGTACTCAAAAAGTGTGTTCAAGTTTTCAAAAGGACTTTGTTTAGGACAGTGGCTATGTATTTGTCCTCAAGCATCTGCTATTAATCAAGAAATTTCCAAAAACATGCAATCTCGCAAATGCCTCTCAGTGCTGAATACCTGTGGTTGCTGAATCACAAAAAAAATTGAGCATGCTCTGAAAAGAGAGTTTGTGCTGGCAGCAGGGACCAGTGGTTTCTGCTGTGACTTCTCCTTGCCCCTTTCTTTGTCAAGCGAACAAAGATCCAAGGCCTCCACTCATGTTATATTGTTGTAGCTAGTGCACTGTAGAGAGCAACTGCAAATGTTTTTATGAAAAAAAAAAAAAAAGGAAGTAAGCTTTCGTTCCAAACAGCTTTACCTCTCAGGGACTTTTGAGCTGTATCTAGATACAGTATATGTAGATAAAACATTCAATATTGCTTTCGTCTTGCAGACGGTAGCGCAAAACGTGTTTCACTTTGAGAATCTGTTTAAGAAAAGGACAATGAAGATGGTGGATTTAAGTTGGAGAATGTGGTTAAATAACATGACGGGTAGTTACTAAAGGCAATTTTAGGCTGTGCAATTACAGCAATCTTTAACAAAACTATTACCTATCACATTGTACGAGACGACACAAACAGAATTCTGTAACAGACTGTGTGAGAGCATGTATTTTTCATGGTAGATTAAAAATTGAAGATGGTTTCAGCATTCTGCCATTCTGGGTACACAGCAAGGCAGCACAGGTTCGTAACTCTGAAGTGCTGTCTGATTCTGCAACTTAACAAAGTGCGTCTTTCCAATGGAGTGTTGGTGGATTCCATACTCGGAGACATAAAGAAATTTTTCTGATGTTGCCAGAACTTTGACACTGTTTAACTTTGTTTAAGCAGATCACATTAGATGGTTTGAAGACCACCACACTCAAGATTTTCCCGTATGAAGTATGATCGCACCTGCAACAGCTAAATTGCGGCAAACATCCTACAACATAAAGCTGGCTTAAATCCTGCTGAAAACCTGGGGTGGGGTGTTATTGTTAAGTCACTCTCTATATTTATGTGTTTAGTACTCTAGAAATCTGTATTCAAATTTAAACTCAGCTTTAATTTTTTTTTGGTTTATTTGTTTAGTTAAATATGAACATTACCACATCACCACTATTCACCACTCTGAAACATTAGAGAAAGAACCCATTGTTAGAAATATTGGCACTGTCGGCATGGAGTGTGAATTCTGGCTCTGGCAGTTCCTCAGCATCTGTAACATCACTCATTAGATATGTGCTGGACTGTTTTGTTGTTGTTTTTACGCCTGCTAGGCTGGAGTATTTCCTGGAATATTACCTAACAGATTGAATTGTTTCCATCCCAAAATATAATAAAAAACTGTAGCATTATTTAACCTATTTCCACCTTGGCCAGGCAGTTACTAAGGGTAAATGAATGAATAATGAAACGCTAAATGCATTCGAAATGATCCCAGACATGTTTGGTCACAACTAGATATCAACTAGATGTGCTGGCAAAGATCCTTATTAACATAACAGATTAAACTAATCCGTTTAGTAGACATTATCACATTATTATTGATTACAAATAATATGTTAAATTACATACCTTCTCAACAGCTTTTAACTGAAACAACAGTTTCCTATTTTACTGTAAATGTATGCGTGTGTATTCGGCATCATCCTAAAAACCACCTTCTACTGTCAAACATGTCTGTTTAGTTTAGATGCATTCTTCATAGCCTAATGCTTGGAAGTCCAAATTATGTACGTTAAAAGTATGGTTTTAAAAATATATACTGTATATACTGTACATATCTTGCTTATATTTCTCCTTTTTTTGGTTTAGGAATCAATGACACGATGATGCCTTGTAGTCTTGTGGTCTAGAGCATGTGCTAATTCCCTTTCGACATACCCCGGCTGCCCTTCCTCTCTCCTACAAGCTAAATTTGCTCCCTTTTCAGGGATATGTGGAGCACTCCCCAATTCCCAAAGCCATTTATTCAACTCTGTGCCTGTCAGGAATTACGCTGGGTCAGAGCTGTTGCCAAGGCAACGTTCTACACCAATTAAAACGAGTATGCATATGGATGACAAGAAACAGAAATATATCGTTTGTGTTGAACCTCTGAATTACCTCATGAGTGAACGCATTTCGGAGCCGTCTGTGTACGGAGAGACAACCCGAATACCACGACTCACCCAGAAACTCTGCTTTTACATGCTTGTTTTCGTTTCTTAGTTTCTTTCACTTAATCCCAAAGCCCTCTGTGCACATGCCAAGCTGTTCGCCCTGCTTTGATCCAAAAAATAAAAAAAAGTCTGTTTGTTCAACTAAGTTTATTTCAGAGTCCTATATGTAAAGGAAAGAAGGAGATGAAAAAAGGACATGAATACATGTATTAGAAGACTGGTGCCAAATGCATAAACACTTTTAACTGTTCTTTAGAAACTGTAAAACTGAGTCTGTTCCAAGCAGAAGGTAAATGCAGCAGTGGATCTCGACTAGCGTTCTTGCTTCTCTCTTGCTCTTTTATTTGTCCCTGACAGCTACTCTTTTATCATCTATCACTGCAAGTAGAGAATGAGATGACAGAATTGTTTAAACTGCCAAAGACAAACCAGAACGCAACTGAGAATACAAAAGAAAAGCAAACCAAGAATATCGGCTGTACAGTGCAACTTAATTGCCCCATCATGAACAGTCACTGCTGCTGTTGTTTCTTAAAGATTATCACAGACAGCTGAGAGCTTTGAAACTAGGGCAAGCCATGAAATGTACCATTAACTAAACGAACGACTATAAATGTAACAAGTAGAACTTGACAAAAACAGCACTGACAGTGATGCCTCTGCAAACACTAATTTGTGTTCCAAAAATATACCTCGAACAAAAACCACACTGTCAAAGAATATTAAACTTGTTTCACTCAATTCCAAAGTCTAAATCTATAACATAGCCTGGTACTGTATATTATACTTGTTATCTGTTTGTGGTTACCTTTAACATTGTATAATGTCCACCAGACAAGTATGATCCTGTTATCGCTTACATAATGGAAGTTACAGTACATATAAACTTCCAAGTTACAAGCTTCCACTCACACTAAAGCCTACATTCATAAATGCTAAATAAACGTCTCACTTTGATATAGCAATAGTTAAATGCACTTTCCTATTTAATAGCACCACATTCTAAACCTGGGACGTCCAATACAGTAATCAGTCGCAAATGCTACGCAATTGAAAAAAAAAAGATTTTTCACAATTTCCCTCCTCCCTTTGATGGCTGCCACATCATTGACAAAAAAAAAACCAGTCAGTTCGCTGTTGCTGAGAACTTTGTTATATTAAGCTACCATACCCAGAATGCAAGGTGGGTTAATGGAAAAATCCAGCAAGGATCGTGAGAAAGCCTACCAATTCAATATGTAACAAACGTAGGGCAGTGAAGGATGGAAGGGTGGAAGACTTTTGTTCATCATGTCCTACTCAAGATACGTTCGCCTGATCTGTCAAACTAGCATTGCTGTTCCAAAGAAAGGACATGTGGAAAGGCACTTTCGAACTGTTCATAGGAACTGCCCAAGCGGTGACCAAGGGGTAGCTCAGTGGTTAAGGCATTAGACTACGGTTTGGAAGGTCCCAGGTTTAAATCCCACGACTCCCTGTTGGGCCCTTGAGCGAGGCCCTTAACCCTCAACTGCTCAGATGTATAATGAGATAAAAATGTGAGTCACTCTGGATAAGGGCATCTGCCAAATGCCTAAAATGTAAATGCAAACTGCGATAGCGACTTCCGGGAGAACAGCAAGGGATCTAAAATCCCATTTAATCGGACAGCAGCCACTTCTCACACAGCTGAATTTAAAAGCAAAGGCAGCTACAGAAGCATCTTTCTGGGTGAGTCATATCATCATCACACATAAGAAGTCCTTTCAAGATGGACAAATGTTCAAGAGGCCTTCGCCTTGCATTGTTCAGCTCTACTTATTTATGCGAGCCAGCCTTTTCCCACATGAAGCTTATTAAGTCCAAATACCGCTCCACCATGACTAATGATCATTTGGATGCCTGCTTAAGACCAGCTACCAGCAACTACTGTCCGGACTATGCAACCCTGGCCGACTTCATTCAGTGTAAGTCTTTAGAATAAGGAAGGCACCAGTGTATTAAATTGTATTGTGCTGTAAGAGTCCATGCAATATTGCAGTGTACAGTATATATTTATATGTATTCAGCACTACTTATTTATTTATTTATTTATTTAATGGTACATCATTTTGAATTGGTTATTTTAAAAGTGCCTCGCAAGCCAAAAAAGTTTGGGACCCCAGTTCTAATCTATTTTATGAGGTTTAGATTATGCGACACATCCACCATATTTCCCTGTAAATGGCCTGTTGTTATAGTTAGTCTTACTCCCTGGATCGCTTACAAAGCCGTGCTGTCATAGAAAATTCATCAACACCTTCTGACAAATCGAATATAAATCAGCAGCAAATAGCGGTTCAAAATGCAAGTCGTTTAGCTTCGCCCATTACGTCTCTTCATTAGCCACTAAATATTTCATCTTGATGGTGGTCTGTAAGAGCAAAAAAAAAAGAAAGAAAAAAAAATCAAAGCTTTAGTCAAGCAGTGTGAAGGATACGATCTGAAACAGCAAAGCAGGTGCTTCAGTTGTCTCATGGGAGGCCATTTTGTCTATTTACATCTGCTACACGTTATGAATATTCCACAAGGCTTTCATGTTTTATTATCAGAAGATCCTGATCAGAATACAGAACCATCCCCAGCTGCCAGGTTATTCCAGACGACTTCGTAAAATCGGACTGTGTTCAGATTTCATTCAAGCCAACGCAACAACCATATTTTACTGTAATGGTTAGTAACACAGTCAGGGGCAAAGACCAACAAGGATTTCTCTGACCTTCAAACTGACCTCAGACATGACATGTCATAAACAAGCTAGTAATTCCTTTGTTGCCACGCAGCCAGGGTGGGCTCTACGCAGACTGTTCTGGGAGACCTTATGTGGCCTGTGCAATCCTGAGAAGATTAGCCTGGCACGTCACGCACACACAAACATGTGGCACAAGCTAGCCATCCACTGAGCCGGGTGGCCTGTCAATCAGCTGCTCACGACAGAGTGACAGAGAGGTTGCTTGCAGCATCTGCTTAATTCTGGGAACAAAAGTGATGCCATTTTTATTTCTGAATGGAATAAATGATAGCCATTATTACCAGTGATGATAGGACATCCACGCAATAATCAAGCATACTGTCTGCAAATTGCTCAGGTTAACTAAACCACCACAGGCACCATCAAGACATGTTTTTATATTTTTTGAGGAAAAAGCAAAGTTTAATTGCATCGTAACTATCATCTTTCCACTGCAATGACAAACCATCATTCTCTTTATAACTTTTGTGCATATAATATATTATATAAAGAATCAAATATTACAGTATATAAAGAATCAAACATACTAAGAAAAGATATTACAGGAAACTATTGTATTTAAAAATGGGAGTGTTGTGACAGAGCCTGACGAGTCCAGTTACTGCTACCACTAAGTTGATTGTTTTACTGTATCAGCCGGTTCAAGCATTTATTCCTTTTATACATGATTATGATCTTTAATGGAATGTCTGCTTAATAAGACCTTATCATTACATTATAATAAATATTCAGTGTGACCAAAAATTTGGGTCGTTAAAATGTGGGTCAGTGGAAAATCTCTGACTTTTGGAGACAGCTCCTAGTGGTCATTCGATGAACTGCACATTCTGGCACTTCTCCATTTGACTAATTTTTCAAAACTGGAGGCCACCTTTTGGCCTGGAACCATAGCTTTTTTTTCGTTTTTTTTTATTTATATTTTTTAAAAACTAAAGTTAGAACAATGTAAAGAATCAGCTCTAACACCACTCATTTTTTTCAAGCCAACACAATAATCATCATTGCACTAAAGGAAAACGTCATCTTTTTTGGAATAGCATCACTTTTAATACAGAATATTTATGAAAGTGACACAAAGTCTGAGCCCACCAATTTAAGGATTTCCTATAATTTAGATTTTTTTTTAAATACATTTTGCCTATGGACATTTTGCCAGACCTGTTGTATACAGGCTTTCTCTCATCTGCTTCTCTTTATTTCAGCGTCACGTGATCACAACTGAGCCAACGATTTTTCTCTCTCTTGCACTGGAATTGTGGGTAATCTTAGTTCTCGTCTCTTACTGGTATAATCAACATCCGTGCACGTGTGTACTGTTTACTATAACACTGTGACCACGTGTGTGTGTGTAAAACATATTTTATTTTGTGTCTGTATGCGTGTGAGCACAGCACACGTGTAAAGCAAAAGCAAGTCTCATTAGAGACGTTAAAGATCCATTTTGTCTCTCTGCTCAAGGCTTAGGCTGCTCTTTGCCTGCACACACACACACACACTCTTTTTAAAGTGCAGGTTAATGTGTTTTATTTTTACTTTACAGCAGTGATTCCGTAAGTGTGTCTCTCAATCGAGTGTCATTAGAGAGATTTCTTGTAAATTTTTCCAATAAACCAGTGTTTTCGTTGTGCGCGCACGTGTGTGTGAAAAGAGTGGGGGAGGGTAATTGCGTAAGACGAGAAGGAGGAGAGGGGAGCTTACTTTAGATTCACACACACACACACACACACACACACAGCGCCTGCGCGCACAAACGGAAACACTTATCTGTCGGGATTTATTTTTACTTTTTTTAAAGGTAAAGTGCAGGTTAATTTTTTTTATTTTTACTTTATATTTTGTGTTAATTATTTTTATGTATTTATTTTTTGGGGCTGTGGAACGAATGATTTGAGTTTCCATTATTTCTTACAGGAAAATTAAATTTGGTTTTCGAGTGTTTTGGAATACGAGCCCACTTCCAGAATGAATTATGCTCGTAATCCAAGGTTCCATATATATCCAAGGTGTCTTGGTTAGTCTCCCTAATTCATCAAACATGTTTTTAAATCAGTTTTATTTAACATTATCCTTTTATTTTTAGATATTTTACCATTTTATATAACACCAGTGAATAAAAACAGAAATAAATATTCCATGCTGGAGTAGCATCTGTTTGATGCGCTTTGTGAAAACCCAATATGTGATTTGTGTCCATTGTAGTTTAGGAATCTTAATGGACCTGTAGTGAATGATAAGAAATGTAATACCTTCTTCTGTTCTGCAGGTTTAATATCTTTTTCATTTTTTCATTCAGTCTATTCATATCACTGGCATTTACACCGAACAATATTTGACAAGGTCTTGCTTATAATGGACATCTGGGACGGTCAATAAAATTTCCAAGAAACATGTTCCTGTATATACCCCTAGCAGTATGTGACATAGTGTAGTGTTTGCTGAAAAATAAACAAACTAGTATTGTGTCTCAAACTGCATCCTTATGAACAATTATTCTAGACAGGTAGTGGATATTAACACTAATTGTTTCCCTTTTATGAGGAGGTTTTGTATTTTAATACCCTGCATTTAAGTGGTATTCGGATACCGCATTGCCGCAGGTCATGAGAACAATTATGAAGATGGCGGAAAACTTTATACAGAAACAGATTTTATTACTTACTCATTCACTCATTGTTTATACCGCTTTCTGCTGTAGAAATGGTCACGGGGGGGGGCCTGGAGCCTATCCCAGGTGACTTAGGGCATGAGGCGTGGTACACCCTGGGCGGGGTGCCAATCCATCGCACGGTAAACACATACACCCACACAAGAACATTAATTAGCCTAATCTGTATGTCTTTAGACTGTGGGAGGTAATCGGAGTACCTGGAGAAAACCATCCAAGCATGGAGAGAACATGCGAACTCCATGCACACAGAGTCAGGATTTGGATGGCTTAGTGGTTAGCACTGTCACCTTGCACCTCCAGGGTCCGAGTTCGATTCCCGGCCAGGTTCGATTCTCGCCTCCCACAGTCCAAAGACATGCAGATTAGGCTAATTAGCATTGTCAAATCACTTTGCGATGGATTGGCATGAGTGTACACCGACTCGTGCCCAAAGTCTCCTGGGATAGTCCCCATGGAGAGACCCTGTATACAGGATAAGGCAGAATAGACAATGAGATGATATATCTAAACAATAATTGGCATGGGCAAGATTTTTTTGATAAATTGCCCAGCCCTACAAACATGTATATGAACCACGCTGCTTTCATGGCCACCGCATGTGGATGCAAAGTCACCTGTCAAGAGTAAAACTTGCACAAGACTTTTGTCCCATACTTTTTTTACAGCACCACTACACTATGAATGCTGTTGAAAGATACAGTAGAAGGGGTGTTTAAAATTTCTTTAAAACAATTCGTCACAGTTAGTGGTCATATTCCAAATGTGCGTCATGTGCAGAACTAAATACATCAGAGGAATAGAAAACCAACACATTTCCAACTAATTCAGGATGTTAGGTGAATACTACTCAGCAGTATCAGCTCTGAGCCTTTCTACTAGCTCATTTACAAATTCCGAAACAAGAAAAAGGTCAGCAAATTGTGTAAAACCTCCTGCAGGGGAAGAGACAAAGAAAGGCGAGGATGGCTCTGGCCCAGGTGCAGCTGATTTGTGAGGAACAACCCCACACTCATACAAAACACTGCTCCTGCTGCAATACACTCCGTACCTCCCCGGACTATCGCTACCATGGCGACAGCACCCTCCCTCTACCGCTCGCTCCCGCCTTCTTGCTCGTAATACTACTATAAATAGGATGCGAGAGCAAAGATTTTGGGGGGAAAGAAAAAAACAGCTTAATGTGGCAGAAGATGGAGAGACATCTGAGGGTTGTCGCAGCCACACAAGGAGCTTTCTATCTCTCGCTGTCTTTTTCCTCTTTAATGTTTTAACCATTGCAGCCGCACACAAACACAAATTGTCAGGATTGTGAAAAAGTGCTTCATACACACACACACACACGCACACACAAACACAAAATAAAAGGCTTTTTTATAACTTCCCCATATTTTCATGTGTGGTATGTTTCACAATTCCATTGTATCATAATATGCCTTTGAAATTATGGGTCTGTGGAGTGAGAAATTGCTACCAGAAGGCGAAATAAAACATACAGTGGAGTTAACAAAATATGCCACAAAAAGTCAAGTCCAGGCCAAGTGATGCGAGTGAAAGTGTGACCAAGAATAACCCTGAAAAAAAAAACAAAAAAAAACACTCAGCCACGCTTAGTATCTCTCATGCTCAGCAAGATGTAAAAAGTCCAAGATAACGCAATGAAGGTAAGTTCAATTCTATGACATTTCCTTTCATGAATAATCCATGAGGCAACTTCTAAGTGCTACGAGACATCCAGGCTGCTCTGAAGGCCAAGATTAAGTGATGGCAATCTAGTAAGGACATGCCACTTCTATGGGTTAAAGTCAAGGACCAACTTCATTGAATTATCTCAAAATATCAGCTTTGGGTATGTGTGAGATAGGTTGCTTCTTAACATCAGTCATGGTAGAGGAGAAGAAAAACGGCATTTCATAACAAGCCAAAGGAGAAGAAAAAGAAGCTTTATTTTCCCTTTCACCTGACTTCAAAGCAAGCTTGTCCTGCATCACGAGCCAGTCCTGGAAAACAACTACATATGGGAGAGTGGAATATCCCGATTCACTTGCTGTTGGTTTGGCTCTGATGCTTGTAGTGTGAATTGTTTGTTTGGTTCATTTCTTCTTGAATTTTAGGTAAAGGGAATACAATGAAAACACTCACACACATAAAGAGCTTGACGGAGGAGATTAGAGCAGCGGCGAGATCAAGAACAAAGCGCTTTGCCATTTTGCTCTCCTCACATTCTCTTCTTATCTCATTTTTTTCAACTTGCATAAAATGAACTCCTTGCTTTGTTTCATCCCATAAAGCCAGAAGGAGAAAGAAAAGTAACAAGCATGTAAAATATCAGAGACGAACCCAAGATAAAAGACACCTTTATGGTTATTTTATGGCTACGTTTTAGCATTTGGCTAGAGCCAACAGGGGCTAATTTGGCGAAAGCGGCGAACCGTTTCGCTTCGTGTTATATACGCATTCCCGACATCGTGCATGCATTAAACTGATGAATGCACCTGAATATTTAATAGCAGGGACTCTGGAGACTGAGTACTGTATTCCATCCCATTAAGAAATCAACAGCTATTTTCCAGAAAAATATCCATCTCGCTATTTATGTGAGCAGCCATTACAAACCAACAACAGGTTCTCATTCATCATTGTTTTAGCAGATTTAAGGAAAAGAATGGAAGGAGTCACGAATCACTGACATACATCTAGTAGTCACTGATGTGGAACCCTGTTTTTTTTTCGTGTCCCGAGTGAGATCAACACTTCCACCGGTTCTTGCATTGCTCATTAGGATGATTAAAGAAGCATGAATTGTGCTCAGATAAACGTTCTTACCTTTAAGCAGGCAGAAGATGGGGGGACGAGCATCAGCCGAGCATTTGAGGAGCAAAGGACAAAGAGAGAGAGAGAGAGAGAGAGAGAGAGAGAGAGAATAAATTATTATATAGTATACCAGTGGCAGATCCATAAAGTACAGTCAGCACCAACATTAATGACACCAAAATCTCTCACTATTATTATAATATAATCTATTACTATATGTTTTAACTGATTTCTGGTTTATAAAGTTCAACACACTTATTACCTCAACGTTGATAGAATGATTAAGAGAATTAGACCCAGGTGTCACACCCCAGGAAATGAGAAATAACCACTTATAAACACTTATGTCAGCTTAAACTGACATAAGTACAATATAAACATTAATAATGGTTAAAGAGTTTGTAGCAATAGTTGAAGGTTAGCTGAAAATAAGCTGATCAGCTTTAATGTAATCAGTGATATTATCATTTCAGGTTGAAGCCCACTTACTGTCTTTCTGTACGTCAGAACTCTCTGCCTAACTTATTAATATGAAGAAATGAAATTTTTGTAAGGTTGAGTATCTTGCGCCTTGTTCACGCTAAGTTGTACTTCTTTCAGCGTCAGCCAAATACACTCACTATTTGGTAATTGGGGAGTGAATCGCGCATAAGAAATCGGAAAAGTAGATTGGACAAAGATTACATTTTCTCTTAAAATGACTCCAGGTTTTTAAAATTCACTTATACCACTTCAGCACTGTTATTTCAGTGGTGAAAATATGAACTAATTCCAGGAAATTATTCAGTTTCACTTTTTTACCCACGCCGGCGGTTTATAATCTGGCACACAACTGTTCATAACTTCCATTCTACTCAATATTTTCATTTCATTTATCATGCAGGTTTAACTTCAGGCAAAAACCTAAGGACTGGCAAAATGTCATTGAATTCTATCCAGACAGTTTTGTGTGATGCTCTGACAAATTCTGTCTGGACAGACATACAGACAGAGACAGATGGACAGACAAAGGTTTTGTCTTATTTATATGAATGAATACCTTTCAGTTACATCACTAATGAACTAACTTCACCTGTGATTGACAGGTGGCTGTTTACTCTACCTATTTTTCTTACTTCAAAAACACAACTGATTCTGCTCTCCTGACCATAAGTGATTGTGAGAAGGCAAACAGTTTAAAGAGCTAGCTAGTTTCTTTTCTTATTTAAACCTATGCACCTCTTTGTCAATTATTAATTATATTCTTGCAAATAATAACAGATTGCACTGACGCTCAGATATCATTAGAACTGTGTCTTAGGCTTTTATGCTCTCTGAGGATGCTGGTAATTGGAACAGTGGTGAAAAATGAATTACATCATCGCTTGGTGGGCTTTGATGGGGGGGAAAATAGGGTCGCCAGAACAAATTCCAATGTTGGTTTAAAAAAATATATATATATTCACAGATTTATAGGTCTTCCGAATCACAAAGAATACTTAACTTTTTAGCTAAAAAAAATTCTAAATTCATGTCACCATATGAGTTTAATGATATTTATAACAACCATATATGGAAACTGCCACTATAGAAATAAGAACAAAGTAGAACAAGTCCATTAATATAACCATGTGATTTGCTACCAGAACTTCTGTCAGCTTTGGTGTTATAGAGGACTAATCACTGCTTCGTTAACAATTACAATGAATACTTCAACAACACAGTGGTAAAAAAAACAAGTCCCACCACACACACTACCTATTGTTTAAATGTTTCCAATAGAGCGGCGGTAGACATTTGGAGAGACACCCACCCATACTAAATGATCCTGATCAGCTTTGTCTCCTACACAATCTGACGTAACACTCTGTGAGTCTGATCTCAGATAGCATAATATTTCCTCTCTTCAACACTATACCTGACCAAGAAGAACTGCTAAGTTACCCAGAGAACAGAAAAGCAAAGCCTGTAATCCAACCGAAAGCCAATTTAGCTCGATGTAATCCGTGCATGGACAGGATATGCAGAGAGAATTAGCAGCAAACGACTGCTACATATCAACTTATCAGAATCTCAAGGCAGTGTCTGCTGATTCCAACACCGGCATGCTGCATCTCATTAGTAGGCATGCTCTCTGCTGAGCTGAAGGGAGATGTTGCTTAAGGGTCTGCTTGGGAAGATAGGGAAATGGTTTTAGGACAGTAACGTGGATACACAGATGAAACAGCGAAGATAATCCTATGCATGCTTTTAAGTGAAAAATCGAGTGATGCTTTGTTGTTCTGGTGTAGAATTTTACTTCCACCTGTCTGTGATCCTGTAAGATTGCTAACAGTTTCAGCTTGAGCTTTTTGATCAATAATATAAACATGTTTGTTTCAGCTGCTCCCATCAAGGGGTCGCCATCCGATTTGCACACAACTTGGCATAGGTTTTACACCAGATACGCCTCCTGATACAACCCTCCCACTATTTCTGGGCTTGAGATCAGCCCTGCATGCAGTGGCTGGGTAGTATAGGATGTGGCAACCCACCAACTGGCGAGGCTCGAACCCGGATCCTATGGTTCCCATATCAACAACCTAGAGCATTAGCCGCCTGATCCACCACTCCCCAACAAATTACATATGTTTAAATCAGCGAACAAATCTGACTTAGTGAGCATCTTGTCTAAACTAACTCACTCACTCATCGTCGTCTATACCGCTTTATTCTGTATTCAGGGTCGCGGGGGCCTGTAGCCTATCCCAGGAGGCTTAGGGCACAAGGCGGGGTACAACCTGGACACACACACACACACACACTCACACACTCATTCACACACTACGGGCAATTTGGGAACATCAATTAGTCTAATCTGCATGTCTTTGGACTGTGGGAGGAAACCGGAGTACCCAGATACGGGAATCGAGCCTGGCCGGGAATCGAACCCAGATCCTGGAGGTGCAAGGCGACAGTGCTAGCCACTACACCGCCTTGTGTAAACTACTTAAACATAACATGCTGCTTGGATCTTAAATAATCTTTATCTTTATCATGAACATTAAATCAACAATATAATGTCTTTTTATTTTTGCTTCACGGCAAAGTATTTAGGGAATTAAACACTTATTAACACATTAAACACAATAATACACTACCTGGACAAAAAAAAAAGGTGCGGTTTCAGAAAAGCCTGTGAGGGGACTTAAAGGATTAGAACTAAACATCTGTGTGGCCATAAATTAGTGAGACTAATCAGGAAAAAAAGGGTTTCCTCCCCTTTTTTTTCACAAAAAGTGGTTTTGAGATATTGAGCTTCAAAGTTTTTGCACTCCATAAAACAAAACCGTGAGTCCAAAAATGAATATCACTTAAAAAACACCTCGTGTTACCTTCATATGTTGTCACACAATAAGAAAATTGTGGTCTGATGAGTCCAGATTGACCCTCTTCCAGAGCGATGGGTGCATCAGAGTAATAAAAAGGGGAACGCATGAAGCGAATGCATCCATCATGCATATTCCCTAGTAGATAAGCATCTGGAGGCAGTGTTATGATCTGGGGTTACTTCAGTTGGTCAGGTCCAGCTTCAGCAATGGTATTTGGCAATCAGATTTTACTGAGTGACCAGGATGTCGCATTAATGGATTTTTTTCTTCTAGGACTCAAACTGTGCAAGAGTGGTTCTGGGAGCAAGAGGAATCATTTTCACCACATTGCACGTCATAATTAAAGCTAAAGGGGGTCAAATGAACAATTAGAGTGGCATGGTCTCTAATACTTTTTATGCCATCCCCACCAAAAGAGAGCACAGCCAATCTGCTCTCATCATACCCTCCTACAGATGGCTGTACCATTACCGGGAAATTGAACAAATTACTTATTGCTGCTATGTTGGAAGCCTAATAAAATGAATTTTTCCGAATTTTTACATATTTAAAGTGTACAAAGTAAATATAGATATACATAGCACTATCACCTTCCACCTCCAGGGTGGGGGGTTTGAATTTTGCCAGTGTGTGAGGAGTTTGCATGTTCTCCATGGTGGCTTTTCTAAAGGTACTCCAGTTTCTTTCCACAGTCCAAAGACATGTGGTGTAGGCTGACTGGCATTTCCAGATTACCTGTAGTGTGTTAATGGTGTGTGCTTGGGTCCTGCAACGATTTGGCACCTTATACATGGAGTACACTGCATTGTGCACCAAAAATAAGCACATACTAAGAAACTCTTTGCCACTCAAGTTGATGAATAATATAAAGTGTAAAGAAAATTGTTAAAAAACACACACACACACACACACACACACACAAAACAAACCATTTTCACTAATCATCCCAGATCTTTGGACACCGGAAAACTACACTTCAATTTATTATAAGGCTTACATTATGTTAAGTATTCATGTCCTTGTAAATTAGCGTCACCATAGAAATGACAACATATTAGAACAAGAACTGTACATTAATATGAACCTTGCAGCCACAATCATCAGAGCTTCAGCTACAGGGGATTCAGCAGTGCTGCGGTCTAAAATATGACAAAATGCCTTACTGAATATTGTGGGTATTATTAATTGCCAGTGCTTTTATAGTTCCTTACAGTCAAGATTATACGATTGGATGTGTTATCGTCAAGTATAAATTAAACAAAATGTAGGAAATGTTTTATTAATTAACTTAAAATGCAAGTGCAAAACATAATAAAGGAAATAAAGAATCCCGTAGCCATGTTAAAATTAATCATGTGCAGAAAACATTAAAAAAAGATCCTTTTAGTTGCCTCTCCAGGGCTCTGTAATGTCTTTCTCAGAAAAGCGACAAAACGTACTATCTCTGTTCAAAAGGTTCGTCATTAAAACCTGGCACACACACACACACACACACACAAACAAAAAAGGCTTATGGCCAATCAAAGTGCACAGTGAGAAACGAGACTTGGGATCAGAAATGAGAACTAATGGAATGGAAAAGATTATAACAGGATTTTACATTGTGGCTAGTGCATTGCTTATTTGGGAGAAACTTCATGTTGGGTAGAAAGAAACAGAGACAACGTGGTGGAAAAAAGAGCACGATAAAAAGCTCTATTTGTTGTTGATGGTAAGTTTTACTGTAAAGTCTATAGCCAGTAGCATGAACTGACCTTGACTCCTCAACATCAGAATGCCAGTGGGTTGCCAGGCTGGTGTCGAGTGTACAGTAGGAAAGTAATACATCACTAGTGCTCTTTCTACATGACAGATCGCATATTCATCCGATGGTGGAGCGAGCCATCGATTTCTTTGCGATCGAAAAAAACAAAAAACAAAAAAAAAACATCAATTGGACTTAATGTGTATCTGGCCAACTGTAACCTTCATCGTCTTCACAGTTGTATACCATTATAGCCACAAAATGATGCAGAATCAATATTAGGGTGTTATTGTGCAAGCGCTTTGATTTCTGGAATTGTTTAACCACTACTGTGCACATGACCCCACCTGGGGAGGACCTAAGCAGAACAGACTTCATGAATTATGATTTTAAAAGCTTTTGTATCCCGTGAACAAGTACGCTTCGTGGAGAAAAAACAAAAAAAAATTATGCTGTGCCCTCCACAATAGAAAACCAGAGGAAGTAATAGAGAAGACTCAACCAAATTGCGCTTAAAAAGGTCCCTTGAATCCTCTCCATGGCAAACTACTGTCACTTCAGTATGTATAATTTCTAAGTTCCATGACCTTACAATATTCTCAGATAACATTAACTAACCCCACTGAAAAATAACAACTTCACGACAAGCCAAATCCATTCCTGCCAGCACATATAATTAGCTAGATGTACCAGCAGTGAATCAATCAGAAACCACATGACAGCACATGCTCCCTATAATTAATATAAGATCAGATTGTTCTGTCATAGAGCATTAAGCTCAGCTGGCCGCTCTAACATATGTAATGCATGTGGAAAGTAAATGAAAAGAAAGAGAGTAGATTTATCACTTTCTCGTGTAACAGGAACTGAAATATATTTTAGTATCCCGTGTGAGTAGTAGGACCGAGGAAGCATGACATGAGGACAGGGAAAGGAAACCAGACAATACGTGTGCAAGACAGTGCAAATGAAGTGCTGAGTGAATCTGTTAGTCCAGATGTTGAATTAATCATCTTTACCACTCGCATGGAGGAGCTTGCAAGTCATAATATCCTGAATTATTCATATCCCCAAGCTGGAGTAATTTCTCTCTGAATTATTGAATTCAGCAATTCAAAGACTTATTGGATTATTGGCCTTTTTAACGCTGCTCTGCCTACTTTGAAGAAATTCCAGCCTCCCTCATTGACTGGTTTGGAGTCACCTTGACAGCGGAATGTAAATCTAAGTGAGAATTGGACTAAAGGGAGGAGGCTGAGCGAATCTAATCTATATGCAGTGCTTTCAAAGTTCATTTTGTCATTTATTGCTTCATCATGGTTGGATCAAAAGCAGGAATACACCATGGACAGGAAACCTGTCCCATTACCATACACATGTTTGTAGCACTCACTCACACTTAGGGAAAGTTTAGTCTAGCCAGTTCACATTTCAGCATGCTTTTTCCGAGATGGGAGGAAACCCAAGAACGTGGGAGAACCTCACATGGACACAGGGAGAACATTACAGTCAGTAACATTTATCACAGAATGTCCATAATGTTGTTGTTCTTTCAGCTGCTCCCATTAAGGGGTCGCAGCCAACATTTCAGCAGACGCATACAGCTTGGCACAGGATGTTTAAATTGGATGCCCTTCACGATGCAACCCTCCTATTCTATCCAGGCTTGGGACTGGCACTAAGGATGCCCTCCAACCAGTGGCTGGAAAACAAACCCCAGGCCTTCCACAAGGCAAGCGAGAAGCGTACCACTGAGCCACCAATGCTCACATAGGATTTCCATAATATATATATATATATTTTAATGAAATGGAAATATTATCTTCCCCAGATCTGGCTCTTTTCTTTCTTTCTCATCTGGTTTTAAATTTGTTTGATATTTTTCTGGCCCTATAATAAGCTACACAGCTCTGCCCATTTTCCTTAAACATCTATTTACAGGGCATATGTGGTTTGACCAAAACGGGTTTAAATAGGCCAATAAAGAACACGGCAGTATAATCATCACTCAGATATTTTTACAAGTGGCATTCAAGTCAAACCGGGACCTGTGATGACTTTTCTTGTGAACGAAGGTGTAAAACTGATTGACATTTATTACAGTTACTGCCACAACCTCGTATAGTCCTGACCTCGCTCCTTGCGGCATTAAAGGAGCTCCTGGGAGGTCAGGGTTCCAGACATGAAGCAGGCAGTCCGATCATGGCTCCGGAAACCTTCATGGTATGCAAGCAGTAGTGAAACGATGGAATAAGTGCAATAGTGTAGCAGGGGATTATTTTGAGAAAGGACTCTCATAACTTTATTCAGTTGTTCAGCACAATCAAATGTCCCTGCTTGACTTGAACATTCCTCACATATTTGACCCAAGACAACACCATGCCGCCAATGTGGCTACTTTGCATACAACGTAAATCTATCACACATGATCTAAACTGTTATTTTATTTGGCATGTTTTAGCAGCAAACTTGGACTGGTATTCAATCTGGTATATATAGAAACATAAGATAATTATAAACATTCTGGCCAAGGAGCGTGTGTTATTTTCCATACGGGTATATCAGTGTTAGCGTGATTATATAACACTTAATAGAAGTGTGAAACAGCTTGCAACTGATGGACGCATGGCCCCCTTGAAATATTAAACATCTCCGTTTAGCTCTGAACCTGTGGGAAAGCTGGAGGGGGAAAAAAGCAGGCCAATTTATTACTCTGAAATCCTCACTTTATAGAATCAAAGCACTGGATGAATTCTTCGGCTAATCTCTGCTCCGTTTCTGTTCCCCTGAAGCGAGGCTCTCCTGCATCACTGCCCGGCTGGAGCCTCTGAGTCTTGACCAAAATCAGTCAATTTGCACAAAAATTCTATTGCATTTGCATTGGAAAAACCTACCGTATTGTAAAAGAATACAAAGCAGAAAAACAAATAGTGAAAATTTTCCTGGAGACAAGCTAGCAAAAATGGCAATTAGAAACGTCAATATTCTGTCACTTTTGACTAGTGAGTGATGGCACATTTGCTTAGTGTTAATTAGACTGCAGTTGCACATCACTTATTTAATAAATTTTTTTTTTCGGGCTCTTCCTAGTATCCCCGTCTGAAGTACATCTTTCAGGCCTATAATTAATTAATCAGTGCGATTAGAAACAGCAGGCTACCTTCCTATCCTGCCAATTAGATTTCTATCTCCCAAATGCATCTCATCAGCTACAGGTGAGACGGTGCAGTTATCTGTCTCCCTTTCTCCACGTCACCACAATCTGCTTCGCGAACTAATGCAAGACCTGATGTCTTTAACAATCCAGTTCCAGCAGTAACAGAATTGAACATTGTTGAATACAGCTGGGTGAGTTACAGTGCTCCAATCTGAGATGGCAGGCATCATGGTGAGGTAGTTGCTAGGAGTACTCCAGCTGCCGGTGCCTCGGGTGTATCAGCCCTCTTTTTTTTTTCACTTGTGTCTTTATGCTGCGTGCTTCTTCCTGCCGTGTGCCTGCCACACATAACCACTATCTCATCACTGCCATTCAGCACTGCCTGGGGTACAGGCTGATTTTCAAGGCTTGATATCTGCCGCTAGTGTTGAGCCTGGAGTTCTTAAATGTAGACCAACATTGTTCACTTAAATTACCACCTAGAGATGGATGAAAAGGCGAGGAGAAAAATACTGTGCTCATTACACTGTGGGAGCGTTTATTTATTTGCAGGGACAAGTCCCGTTTAGAGAGAAGCATCACTGCAAATCGATAGAGGTGGATGTCAATCCAATGCCATCATGTGTCCCTCACATTCAGGTAATCTCAACCCACCTCAACACCTATGGGAGATTTTGGAGTGAAGTCTTATAGTACACAGCACACTCCTTGGAAATTTGTGTTCATTTCTACTGTAAGGTTCAAGTAAATCAAAGCACTGAGTCTGTTTTGGAAGTTTGTATTGCTTCAACTCCTTACTGACACAATTTGGTGTATCTTTAATATGAAGATATAGATTATTTTTAAAAGATTACCATAAGCAATAAAACATTTAATCACCACGTTTCCCACGTGTATCAGTAAACATCTACTCACATATTTTGGGCCAAGCCAGTTATCAATATTGTTAATAATCATGAAGAATAATTTCCAAAAATTAGGCAGAAATAGCTAAATATCAACCTACTTTTGCAGCAAACATGCCCGTCGGACTGACATTGCAACTGACCAAACACACTATATTCCATATCCTGTCAGCAAATATGTGAGGCTATAATTTACTTGCCACTAACCACTTACAGCACCAGCTATAAAAACACAATGTCATGAATTCTTTTTAAAGGGGTCATACGGTCCTACATGCACTTTTTCAAGCTGTTTGGACTGAAATGTGTGTTAGGAGAGTGTGTAC
>JAQMYJ010000011.1:9814296-9827252 GCA_030014305.1 Clarias laeviceps | reverse complement strand
ATCAGATGACGTCACCCGACCGAGGTTATATAAGCCAAAATTTGGCGTGTTTGATACACACATGCTTCACAACCGGCGACATGACAAGATGTTATTATTTCATTAACATTTACAATGCATGAATGTGACACAGTAATAAATGTTGTTTTAAATTTCCCCCACCAACCTGCATTAATATCTGCTGTAATAAAACTTCTGGTTTGTTCCAGCCACAATCTAAACGGCAACCTAATTTTACTCGTGGCCATGATTCTGACAAAAGTTGTCATTTTTCAGCATTTGCTACATGGTAGCTTGACAAAACTCCCATCCACTTTCAGCCAAGATAAAAGGAAGTGAGTATATTCGGCGAAGGATGAAGCCATATATCTTGATCCATGCGCTGAGCGGGTAATATGTCTCTTTTTAAAAAGTACATTGGAGGAACGACTGTTGCTTTTAGCCATGCGATCTGCAGCTAGCGCAGGTGTTTTCCTTTTCCACTTTTGGCTGAAAAACTGGACTTTTTTGGCAACGAGGCAAGGAGCTTTCAAAGTCATGCTGGAAGACTAGTTCTCGGTCATGCTTCAAATCCAATTTTAATTGCAAATACGCTAATGAATGCATTATTACAATGAATAAATAAATGAAATCAAATCCTAATTAAAAACAACTCACAGTATGCATTCTGACAGGCCCAATGTTCTGTCAGTGGAAAGTAACCATTCCCTCCAGACACCTTCTGTTTAGACTACAGACTTCCTAATGGCATGGACCATTATGGAAAACAAGAGGAGGAAATTCTATTAGTGGATACAATAACCAGACCATTTTGGCTGATCGATTGAGAAGTAAATAGTGGCTGACTTGTTGCTCTACTTATGTAAATGATTCCTTGCGTTGTACACTATGATAGGTTACCCCGGTCAATATGCTCACTGCTCTGTCTTGTGTCTTTCCAGAAAAACACATTTGCACCAACTATGCGTTCCATCTAAACATAAGGCAGGAGCACGCCAAGGTCCAGTGAAGAATGTCAAGCCTCATTCAACTTCTCTGCAAAAATGACTCCCCAATCGTTTAACTGCCTGAAATGACTCACAGAGGAAATCTGTGACAGGCATGGTTTTTTTCTACTGATCCACATATCCACTCCATGAGTTTGCTACTTTCCTACTCAGCATTTGTCCAGTCCTGTTTTCAGTCTTGCCATCTCAAATTACAAAAATTGTTTTGTCATATGAGCCCTGCATCTTCTACACTGAAATCGTACCATTCCATTTCTTCACCATGATCAGAACTAAATAGCAAGGACTATGGATTCCTTTGTTACCAGCTAAAACTGAGCTTTGGGCCTTCTGAAATATAACATATGAACCTCTTTTCTGATGGATTTACAGCTTTTCTCACAAACACACAAAGTTTCTGCCAGTTCCGTTCAGTTTTTTTTTTTCCAATGAAAAATGACTCCTGGGTCTTGCTACAAAGTCCTTGTTTCAACTTAGTGTTTTCCCTCCAGCTAATGTTCCATCATCACAATGCTATGGTGCAAAAAACAGCTAAGTGTAGCTCTCTGTGGATCGAAAGCGATTTCTTTTTAGCAGGTGGTGTAGTGATTTTGACAATTTCTAAAGATGTCTGGCTTGGCAAAAGTGAAAATTGATGTTAATGACTTAAAAATTGCATAAAACCCAAGGTGGTTGGAGAATGTTGCAACAGATGACAATAAGCGGAAAGTATTTTAATGGCTTTCTGGATCAGTTTAAAATGTCCACATTCTTGCACATTTTATTTTCTTCCAGGATTTATGCGCTTTAGAACCACTTATTGACACTTAATAAGTACCATTCATTAAAGTATATTTAACGTGAACCATTTAACCTTAAGCATAGCAAGTGAATTGATTCATCTTAAGGACGTTTTCTCTTAAAATCCCATGGATGAGAGGCCATTTGAATGCAGAGCACTATACAAGGACACAGCGTCAGAGCAAGGGGTAATTTAGCATAGCCGGTCCACCTACTGGAATTTCTGGTGGGAGGAGACCTGAGCAAAAGTGAAGCTTCGCACATACAGTGACCTGAACTCAAGATTGATCCAGAGACCCTGGAGTTTCTAAGGTGGCAATTCTACCTGCTGTACCACCATGCTGCTGTTACAACCTCATTCATCATTTTGACATGTGTGCCACTGCATATCTCCTGGGTCCAAGGTGTTGAATCTTGATCTCATGATAGAGATGTATGGAATTTTGCATTTTCTCCTCATGACTTTCCTCTCAGTACGCCTGTTGTTTTTTTGGTTTGTTTTTAACAAATGTTCTTGTAGGATTTTGGATATCCGAAACAGGTCCTTATGACGACTGAAAAATTGCCGAACTCTTATATTTGAAAAGCGTAAAATGTACTTAAGCAGGTTCCAGGTATGTTTGTGGAAGAAATTACTGGGTCACAACCGCAAGCTGCTACAGTATCTAAGAAACCAGCAGTCAGGAAGTGTGTGAAGACTATGGATCTGCAGATGTTCTGAATAAACTACCAGGTCTGCAGCGGGACCGTAGCCAATCTTGTGCCGGATGAAAAATAAATGGACTTGGGGAGCCACTCCATTCCTCCACAGAGACATAAACAAACAGACACCATTTCCCTTGCTAATCCAGAGTTATGAAGGATTAGTTGATTTTTTTTTATTTTTTAGACTCCTAGATTAACATTCTTTACCATGCCAATCTCACCGGTTTGTTTTTAATTAAACCCAGCTGCTTTCATATACAGTAATTACGACAGCTAAAGAATGAAAGAAAAACAAAAGAGTCAGGGAACTGTATTTTAACAGATGGCCGTATTAACTGTGCGCTTTCTCACTCAAGCATAACAAAGCTAAAGTGTGACAAAGACTGGAAGATGAAGAAAAAAAAAATGCTTCGCATTCAAACCTAATGACTGTATAGAACAATATGTTGCAAAGCGAAGCGTAAATCTCGTGTCACGTATACTGTACAAACAGAGAGCATATTTTGCCGCCATGAATTAAAGTGATGGCTCTGAGATGGGCGAATGAAGACAATGTATTCAGTGCCGTCCTGCTAGGCTGAGCCCAATTTGCACCAGTTTCCCAGGACAGCTCATTTCACCAACATTACGAGGTGATTTTCCATTGTCAGCAACTGCCATCATTCATTTCTATCAACAGAGTGCCTCTGAAAGAGGCTCGAGACTCATTCACATGGGCTATTGATGTTCCTGTGGGTCCTCTCTTTCTGGATTTCATGGGCGTTCACAAAAGCGGGTTCCAGTAAAGGAAAAAAAAAAAAAATCACATTCCATTTAAATGGAAGGGCATCTCATTAAAAATTAAAGGTTATTCAGCAATATGACCAACTTACTGCTTCATTAGAATATTAAAGAGGGCAGAAAACACTTAAGATAGGAAAGACACACAGAATACGCTTAAAGGCAAAGTACCAAGCCAGCAGTGCTAACCACTATGCCACTCTGCTGCCCACCGTTGATATAAAGGACGAAAATAGAATTTGTGCCAACAAAGCATTTAAATCGACTGGCAGACTGTGGTCCAGATGTGCATCTTGCAAAGCACAGTATTTCATTGGCCTGAAATGAATATTTAAAAAAATACAGCACAGATTACAAACATATAGGAAAAAACTGGCTGTAGTTTATTTTTTTTAAACACGATCCTCTTACGTGGCCAATTACATGTATCTATGTAAATAATTTATCAGACTAGACATTCCCTATAATAGAGGGGGGAAAGGTTTCACAGACTTTGATCGATTTTACTTCTTTACCCTCTCTGGTCTGGTTAGTGACATTACAGCATGAAAAATTTATTAAAATGCAATTTTACGATAAACTGACAGAAACTTTTTTAATTTTAGTTTTTACTATTTTTAGGATTAAACAGTACATAATAGTTATAAAAAGTGATCTCAGGAAAACACTTAGCATCCCTAATTTTTTGAAAATGCAGCCTTCCTGCAGTTTTCATATCCACTGAGTGCTTTTGCGATGCTGTCAGGTCTAATATTTACACCACCCCCTGTATACTGCCCCCTCAAACATTGTTTCTGACATCACCGTTATAACTTTGCCAGATGTTATACACTGCCTTCTTCAAATCCTTTTTAGACATATAGAGTGCACTGGCTATTAGTGCTTTTTTTCTTATGGTTTTTTCCATAAGCATTTTTTGGTTGATTTTAGCCTTTAGGGATACAAACCTTTGTGGAGTAAATGCCATCTAAATAAGATTAGATTCAACTTTATTGTCCTTGTCCAAAGTACATTTACAGAGCAAATGAAATGCATTTGAAAATACATATGATTTTCCAGATTATTACATCTTTTCTGTCCAGCTAGGTTTTAAACTAAGCATGTACTAACTGTACCCACATTCATACACAACAAAGCATTCCTGTCTTGTACACTGGAAATGAATGTAGATGAAAACTCTAGGTGTAGAACGTTGAATCGATGCCTCCTTGACTCATCAGTCCTACATCCTTGAGCTTATGACCTGAAAATCAATCAAAGTCTACCCGCCTTTCACAGCAACGGTACATGGGTGCTTTTTATTGTAGAGAGTGATGTAATTGTAGGACACACAGGTCCCATAAATACAGCAACACAACTGTGCAAGAAGAAAGCAAGACTTCTCAATAACATACGAGAAGGTCTTCTCTGGCTCTCATTTCCAGTATAGTCCCTTTAACTGACCAGTTTCAGCTTTTTGGTTAAGCCACGAAGTGATCGCTGAATCATTCAAGCATAAAAACCATCGAACTTAATGCATGAACCGGTGAGAAACAGGTGCAGATGATGACAGATGATCATGCCGGTGATCAGTACACTGCTGATGCTGAGTACTGAGTGGTAGGAACTGATGAGAGGGGAAATGAGGTTGCTGCTGAGGTTGTTACCTACTGTAAACAACTACTTTTAAAATTGTATCTTTAGGCCGTTTTTTAATTGAATCTACATAATTGAAGTGAATTTTAATATAAAGAAACGAGCGGTGGCTCAAGACTTTTGCACATTATTGTACTTCAGTTAAATCTTCTACAATCACATGATTTCCATGTATCTGAAGGATACGTTGGAAGGATACATCTTAGGATGTTTGAAGAAGGGAAAGTAGAGAGTGCGACATTTGCTTTATAGAGTAATAGGTTTATAACATAGTAAATGTGTTTTATTTTTGAAGCTCTAACCTAGAGAATAAACTAACTTCTCTTTTATTCCCATGCACTCTTTTTAATTACCTTTTTTAGCTGAGATTTTTACTAAAGTGACTTATAATTAAGACACATTGCAACTGAGCAGTTATGTAAAGTATAGAAGGTTATGTGTCTTGTTTAAGGACCCAGTGAGGCAGTTTGGCTGTGCAGGGGTTTAAACACACAACCTTTTGATGGTAGGTAAAAGATTTTACAAGTTATTCCTCTAAGATTCCTCTAACCATTCAAGATTTAAACACAGCATGGAAACATCATTATGGGCATAACAACTCTTGCAATGTTCATGTTTAATTTAACTGTTGTTAAAGTTAATAAAAAAGACTGAAGTTTTTAAACAACTGCCAAAGTCAATAAAATGACACTACTCTCGAACATACCCAATTTTGAGCATGAGCATATTTTGAGTAGATATGATTATAAATAATACTAAAGTACATTCCTTTGCCTCCATCTGAAATTTATACCTTCTAAAAACCCCATTTCTGAAGAATTGAGAAGGATTTTATAGACCTTGCACACTTATTATTCATCACATCTCAACAGACTCGGCGTAAAATAATGTGTGTTAACACAGACAGCTGTGTTATAGCATTCTTTACCTTAAAATAAATTTTAAGTTAACTCATAAATAACCAGACATTAATATAACATAAATAGCATGATATTATGTTAGAATTTGTTGAATGAATGTCTGAACAATACAGTAAGTTATGTACCATGTCATATTTCTATCAAAGAATTTCAATCTAATCAAACCCATTTGTTATAATATTTTAATTGCCATTCCTCATTATGTATATTTATATGATCATTAATGTTTGATTTTGTACCGTAACACAATAACTTAAGCCACTTCCAAGCACCGCTGCACACATGTACAGTATAATACAGTGGCTTTATTTCTCAATCCCGCACTTAGGAAACATCTTGAACAGACAGCAAAAAAAATAAAAAATAAAAAATCACACTATCAAAATAAAAATGAGAAACTCTTTGTGCCAGCCAAGGTTAAAGGAAATTCAACAGGCACTTCATTTAGGCCATGAAACGCTATCAAGTGGAACCACAAGGACACATAATTTTAAGAACATAGAAAGAATAAAAGTGTTTAAAGCACAATTCGGGCTAAAGTGTCTTTCTGACAACAAAATTTATTCAATGTGCTATTTCACACGTTGTATATCCTAAGGCACAATTTAGATTGAAAATCATTAATGTTCATTTCAATACATAGCAGACATTAAATAAAGACATGTTACAATCATTTAAGATTCAACTAGGAGAACAAATTAAAACTGTGCCAGAAAGGTTCTAACTTCCTAAATGAGTTCTACTTGGAATCAATGTGAAAACAAACTTTGTTTTAAAGTTGTATTTTTATTTAGTGAGTTCATAAGAAGTTGAAATGTCTCTGCAAGTTTCAGTATACAAAAAGCAATAATGGAAAAAAAATGCCTTACATCAAAATGTCAATTGTAGATACAGTGGTACATTGGCAAATGAACAGAAATTTGCCTTGGCATAAAAAGCATTACTGGTAGCTGATCAAAAAAATTTTTTATTTTTTTTTTTGCATTCTCTGCCAGTGCCAAGTTTAATCATAAATTAACTTTAAGTAAAGTTTATTGTCTATTTATTTAATATTTACATGCCTTTTTTAAATATTTGGATTGTTTTTATATGCAACAATATAATTATAGTGTCTGAAATTGGTAATGTCGGTAATATTTTTGTACTGTATGCCTGAAACGAATTTTTTTACTTCCTATGGGAAAATGCATTTCACAATACTAATTTTCGCCTCAATAACTCTTATTAAATTAGTATGCAGAGGTACCACTATAAAGTAGTAAATCATACTATATGATAGCCCTATTAAAAAATACACAATTCTTTACTCTTACGAAAAACCTGAAATCTAATTCATAATTTTATTTGCCTGGTTACATTATAAGCACAACAAAGGTAACGGAAATTATGATCATGTTCAGAAGTGTTACTTTTCATAGATAGCCTAAGTCACATCTTCCTATGAAGCACCATAAACATGCAAGAAATTTGCCACGTGATTATGTCTTGTATCAAAACTAAGGAAAACCTGCTGATTGTGCATTTTGTCTTCACACTATCATGCCCCATTTAAACAACTGTAGCAGAGAGAGTGACATCGGAATCCTTTCACTTGGTGCAACACAAGCAGAGACATCACCAGATGATTTAAAGCTGGTAGGAATACCATTTCCTGGCTGTAGAACAGATTCTGAACAATTTGTTCCACTGCTGATCATGCTAGGTCTGGAAGGCCAAGAGTGACAACGCCAAGACCAGACAGACAAATTCAATAGCGTAATTTCAGAAATCATACAGAAATTGCTACCAACAATATGATTGTCACATATTTCTGCATACAATTAACCTCATTTATTTGTCAAAAATACATTTCATAAGAATTTTTTTTTTGTTCAAAGTTTCCATTGCCCATGAGTATACATAGCTATATGAACGGATGTTAATAAGATAGAGGAAAAGAGGCTATTTAAAAATATGCAGCAAACACTTAAAATTCCAATAATTTATGTAAAATAAAACATATTTTTAAAAAATCAGTCAGCTTTAAAACAGCTGTCTGATCCATGAGGTACAAAAGGATTTAAAAACTAAAACTTGCAACAAAAAAAAATTGCTATAATAAAGTTTCCATAATCCATAGGAATGTTTATAAACATCAACCGCAACATTTTTTTATGTCAGATAAATTTTATAGACTCTCAGTTAGATTTTTTTTCTTTTTCAAAACAATTTCTTAAGTGCTACCTTCTTACTCTCTCATTTAACCACTGTGCATGCTTCATCTGATTTTACCCTCATTCACACTCAGTGACAATTTATTGCTTTTAAAAGCGTAGACAATTGCCTTAAAGGATAATACCGCACTCCCAGTGAGCTGTAAATTCATTCATTATTACAGGACGTGCTGATTGCAATCTTGCCTATTTATTTGCTGCTCAGCAACTTTTGAACCTTAGGTAAATGTTGTTTGATTAAAAGCATACTGAACTTTGTAGAGCACCTTTAGAGGTTTACGTGCCACTTTTCAAAAAAAAAAAAAAATGGGTACATTCAAGCCACGAATTTAGAAAAAAATAAGCCCATGGATTTGTCGAACACAGCTGGATGGGAGTTATTCTAAGTACTGAAAATTTGAACTCAAACCAGGATGTAGAAAGAAAGAAGAAAGAGGAAAAAAACAGTTAAACATTAATCAATAAATACATTATAAATAACAATAATAATAATAATAATAATTATTATTATTATTCTTAACGTGAAAAGAAACCACATTTTTTCAGGTGCCTATCGAGCCACTGTAGAGGACATTGAGTAAGCACACATCAATGTGCAACAGAGCTTAGGCTTGTTCGGTTCAGGCAGCAATGTGTTTTGTAATTAATAAAGTGGCTAAACCTATTCGCAGTGTGCAAGTGACCTACACGAGCCGTGCAATCATTGTGCTGTTTCTAATGGAAATTATTGATCCTGCTGAAACGTTGCGCTGAGGAAAAACAAGCTGAGAGAGGAAGCATGTTTACTTCGTTCCCTAGCTGAGGCTGTGTTAGTTACAGATTTGTGAAGATAAAGGATAAAGACTACACACAAGGCAAAAGGGTAAAGGAAAGTTTAAGGAGAACGTAAAGCATAAGAATCTGGAGTTTTCATCCAAAACAGATGCAGGAATTGTCCCTGGAATTATTATTATTATTTTTTTTTTTACATTTTTCCTTTCCACTTAAATTAGGATTTTTCACTTTCATGCCCATGAGGTGTAAGACATGGTAAACCACCAAATTCAAGTGATGGGATCCAGTAAATTCCTACTATGTTTAACATCCAACCTCCACCCAAGTCATTTCTCTCACAGCTTCAGCATTCTTGAAAATGTATTGATCCTAACTTGAATGAATGAATGAATTTTTTATCAGGACACGCACATAAAAGAGTAGCCTAATTAAATGTCGAAATCATTCTAATGTAGACTCTTATATTCTAGATATGTATTGGACCCATATTTGTATTCCTGTAAGATCTACTTAGCATAGGTTTTCATAAATATTTTTTTTATTAGATTCAAGCTGTTATTGTAATTTATATTACAGTTATCAACAGACCTACTTGTGGAATAAATTCAAGTGAACAATCATGAATGGCTATAAGTACACAGTGACGTGTAATTGTTTTTTAGCAATATTAGTTTATGATTATGTTAGCATGGTGGCATAATGGTTAACACTGTGGTTTTGCACCTCCAGGGTTGAGGGTTCAATTCCTGCTTTGGGTCTGTGTGTGGAGTTTGTGGAGTTCCTAAATTATTTGTGTGAGTGAATGTGTGTGTGTGCATGCTTATGCCCTGCGATGGACTGGCAGGCACCCTGTCCAGGGAATACACCGCCTTGTTCCCTGAGTTCCCTGGATAGGCTCCTTATCCTGAATTTCCTGAACTTTTTAGGTTTTTCAGAAATTCCTGGTCTTCCTATTCAGACAAGACGGTTGTATCTCCTTCATCTTTGCACACACCCAGACCCCACGAAACGTACATTACAACGTTCAGCCGAGCACAATGCACAGTTTCAAATCCCTTTGCCCTTTAAAACTGGTCCCAAACATGCTCAAAAATGCTCCATACAGAAACAATACGATTCTTTCTCTCTCTTTGAATCTCCCTCAATTTTGCACTAACTGACGGAGAAGCAACTTAGTCACATTCCTATTAAAGTCTATTCAAGACATCAGGGTACATTCTCTGTGTGTGAGTCAGCCATTCAGAAGCAGACATTGTTATGACATCTGGGCTTAACCACGCCCCCCTCCACTCACACACACAAGCTAGATGAAAAGTTATAGCTCAGGAACTGTATGGCCTAGAAATTAGCTGTTTTCACTGTTTTGCCCAAGAAAAGTGATGCATCCGCGCGACCCTACTTTATAATTTCTCTAGGGATTGTCTCTATGTTTTCTAATTTATTATAGAAATTATAAACTTTTATACGGTTTATAAGCTATACGGTAATGTCAGAGCTGCTCTTAGAGAAAACAAATCAACATCTGACCAATCGGACTTAAATATAAACAAAATGCACGATACAATTAACTAAAATTAAGGCTGCAATTTCTTATTTTAACTATTAGGCAGGCCATGAATTTCAAAAATCAATATCTGTCCTGCTATACACAGTCATAAGACCCTGGGGACTTGTGATTTAAATGCAGGGCATACCTAACCAAATGCAAAAGAAATAATATAGTATTCATTTTTCATTTGGATCATATTTTAATAATAATAATAAAAAATTATATGTGGCTCATGTGACAGACAGTTAAAATAATACAGAAATGAAATGTTCATCTGAAATCCATAAGTGTCTCCAGCAGTGATTATATGACCTTTATGGAAATAAGTCGATTCTCTCTCTCTCACTCCAGCAGGATCTCCCACACTTTTGCCGCATTGAATTACTTGCCACTAAGAACAGTGCTGTGGCATAAGTTAGTGGCCAAAAAGTCAAAGTTTTAATCGCAATCTCATTTAAAAAAAATAAAAATAATAATAATAAAAAAGTAAATAAATAAGAATAGTACTTTTATGCAATTAAATTGCTATACAGTCAATATTTAGTATGATGTCCTTTATTTTTTAAACCCTGCTGGATTGCATAAAGTCAAAAAGACACCTGCAGTACTCTGGTGTCACTCTCTCCATCCACGCCTGCTTGATTGCTTGCTGAAGATCATGTACAGAAGACGGTTTCTTGACTGCAACTGCCGTCTTCACCACTGTCCAACAGTATTCAACTGCGTTTAGGGCATGGCTCCAGAAGCTGAATACCACTGTCACATAGGCAGTTTTTTACAACCCATCAGTCAGAACTAACGAGTACCATCACCTGTTTTACTGTATGCACAGGGAGAACTGTAGCACATGGCATATGCTGTCTTAATACTTTTGGCCGCCACTCTACACTTTCTTGAACAGGAATAACCATGTACACCATCTTATTCATGCATTTTTCTATGCAACCTGCTTTTATGCTATAAAATGATTAAACAGCAGAATGGTGAAGTGATCTGTGACTTTGAAAATGGCAGGGTTATGAGCTCCACGGAGTAGTGTGAATTTCTTTTTTTTTTTTTAAGTTTTAAACACTTAATGTGTTCTGAGTTTGCTTAGTAAGGTTGTTAAGGCAGGTTAGTTGAGCTACCATTGTGCATGAAAAACTGAGGAGATAATGAAACAGACATCCGTGTTACAATCAAAGTCACTATGCTGACGGTCTTTGATGTTATCATGATGTTAACTAAAGCTTCTGACCCGTATCTGCATGCTTTTTGTATTGCGCTGCCTCACATGATTGGCTGCATGAATGATCAAGTGTGCAGGTGTTTCTAATAAAGTGACCAGGGGTGTATATATGCGCATGACTGGCTGCCTTTATTACTCCCTACACCCTTATCATGAACCATGACCAGACTTATCATTCGCCGAGGAGGTGGAGATCTTGCTGTACATTTTTCTGGTTGTTTTTCTTTTTTTCCCTCAAAGGGGTGGGTTTGTGATAGCCGAGTAACCTTTTGAAATTGCTTGGAAAGTGTGCAGATCGATAAAGGGGCAAAGTCTCGACAGGAAAGCCATAATATGCCTTTCACGGAGGCGTGACCCTGCTATTTGAAAAAGCGGTCAAAGTCTTTCTGAAAGTGACCACTTTGACAGAACTTGTGCCCCTTCAGGCTTGGTCATAATTCCTTCTTTTTTAGATGACTGAGTGTGATAGCTTCGTCTGGTCACGTAATGCGATCCAGCAAACTGACTGCTGTGCGAGATTCAGCCCATAGCCTACATAGCACTACAGTATACTGGAATTACCTGTCCCTGGGCCTGACGAGATTCACCAGTGGAGCTGTGTGTTAAGTAAGATGATGTTATTTGTGCTGCTGCTGCTCTTGTTTGCATTCTTCCCTCCTGTCAATTATCAAACCCCAGAGAAACTTAAGACCTGCAGGGCAGCAGCATCCATTATGGAATAACTTCCGAGCTTCACACCAACAGAGGAGACACATATTTCATCTTCAACTCAGCCCTAACCCGGCAACCTGCATCAAATATACATTCAGCTACTGTTGTTTATTTGCCATACTCGCTTTTGTCCACAAGCCTAAGAAATCTTTTGATGTTGATTTTGGTCCACACTAGGAGTATGCATCAGGATGGACATCCTGTGAGACCTCTGGGACCCAACAAAAAAAAGTAATGCGACTGTTTACTTTAATGTGCATGAGAGTGTGTGTTTGGAAATAAAAGTCACAGTACAAAAAAAAGGGTCATTGAGTTTCTATATGGGAGTGTATTGGGCTAGGCAGTGCTTAATAGCTACAGTAGGCTGTTGATTCAATATAATTCCTGAGCATTGTTATTTCTGATTTGATTCAACAGGAGTAATGCATATTGTCTCACTAAAGCTACGTTTACACTGTCAGTTAAAAATGTGATCCAATTCCGATTTTTTGCTCATATGTGACACATATTGGAAATGTTCTATGTCCATGTAAACAGGAAAAAAAACGCATGCATTCAGATATTTTGAGATCGGTTTCAGGCCTCCTTCATATGTGGAAATAAATCGGATATAAATCAGATATGTGCAAATGTGATTGTCGTGTAAACAGACAG
>JAQMYJ010000011.1:9795012-9814196 GCA_030014305.1 Clarias laeviceps | reverse complement strand
AGATGGTATGGCAAGTGTAAACACTTGAATCGGATATGGGTCATAGTTGAAAGAACGTGTAAACAGACGGTCAAAAATATCAGATATAGACAACAAATCAGAATTGGGCATCGAGACCTGCAGTGTAAACGGGGCTTAATGCTGATTTGTCTCAAGCAGCTTCATTTCTCATGAATTTTAATGTTTTAAGTAAAACTACTTTAAATGATTATATTTATAATATATAAATATAATATTATATTTATATTTTTAAATGAAATATTTAATAAACAGTGTGTTTGCTATGTAACTTGAATTGTTAATTGTTTAATGCCATGTCTCATACAAAGCAATAAATGAGCTGACTGTGGAAGGAAACCCACCAAACTCCATACACACACATGCACGCCCAAGGCAGGAATCGAACCCTGACCCTGGAGGTCCAAAGTGACAACACTAACCACTACGCCAGAACAGAACAGAACTATCCCTTTAACTGGCCAACAAAATATCAATTAAACTACATAACGTCTATTTATTTACTCATTCATTCATTTTAGTAATTGCTTTATTCTAGTCGGAAATAATTACTCACTTTTAATTTGGAAAACAAAACGAACTAAGTTGCTTCTGTCAGAGGACACAACAAAATAGCTAAAGATGCAATCACTGATCAGCCAGTGAGCGGAAACGCCCGGTTTTCAGCTTGAAAGGCCATGACCAGTCAGTCTCGAATATATCTGATTCTGTGGCAGTTAAATTAACATGCAAATTCTTCCAGCAGGAAAGAGTTCGTCTAGGGAGCAGACTGGCCATGCTTTTCTCAATAGCGTAATCCTCCAAGTGTGTTACGCTGTGGTCGGACGGCGCGGTGCACCTCGGACGGAGCGAGTCATAACATTCGTCCTTCCCAGTTGGTAGCTGTCAGCTCATTTTTAGTTGGTTTACAGTTGTATAAAAAAAGTTCTGTCAAGTAACCTGGAGCAGAAAACCTGAAGAGAGAAAGTCCTTTTCGACCTTTTTGAATTTTGAAGAAAACTATTGAATAGTCCATTTTTACAGTAAAGCAACACCCACATTAAAACTCATAATACTGATCATGATATATTTTAAAAAGTGGTTTGTTACAGTAGGTGTTCAATAATGCAATAAGGATTTACAATGATGTATTACACAGCTGTATGTGTTACGCTATGTGCGTTGAATCTGATAGTGTGATCAGGGATGCAGCAAATCTATAGAATCTTTTTGCAATAGAAGTAACCTGATAAATATCTTTGGTATAAAACTCAACACAAAGTCTATTCGTGGGAGCATGCTGCAGTGTGAAAAAAAGGTCTTCAGACAATGCCTAACTAGACGCTGGAGCAATTAAACTTTTATTATTTACAGTTGTATAAAATAGTTTTTTTGTTAAGTGAAACAAAACCAGCTCACCGTTGCAACCCTACCTTATTTAATGTTACTAATTTCCTGGGGTAAGGCATTAATTTGGACTTAAAGAATGAGCCAAGAAGAGTATGCATTATAACCTAAGCCATGTATGCATATACTATGGCAGATAATTAAAAGGAAACATAAACAGCGCTTAAAATTAAATGTGCAAGCCTCCGAGTGGCGCAGCGGTAAAGCGCTCGCCCTATCATCCGGAGATCGCTGGTTCGATCCCCGGGTGATGCTGTTACCTCTCACAGTCGGAGGCCTAGAGAGAGCTGATTGGCTGAACTCTCTCAGGGGGGAGGGATGAGAGGCACTCAGTGCATTAATGACGGCTCTACAAGACAATCAGGGGCGTCTGTGAGCTTGCGCAGGCGAAGGGAGCGAGCAGTTCGAAAAAAATGGTCGGTGATGCCACGTGATCGGAGGAAACACGTGGGTCGGTCTATGGCCCTCCCGAATGATGGGCGGTAGAAGCTTAATGTGGGAGCATCTAGCAACTGGGTGGAATTGGACACTACAAAAATAAGGGGAAAAATTCGGAAAAAGGGGGATAAAGTTAAATAAAATTAAATGTGCAATTATGCCCCAGACTGATTACTCATTTACTCACTCACTCACACTCATACCCTTTTATCCTGTATACAGGGTCACGGGGGGGCTGGAGCCTACCCCAGGAGACAAGGCGGGGTCAATGCCAGCTGGAGTGCCAATCTATCGCAGGGAACATACTGTACTGTACATACACACACACACACACACACACACTATGGACAAAAGACAATTTGGCAAAAGATAATTATCTTAATCTGCATGTCTTTGGACTGAAACCCTGCAAGCATGGGGAGAACATGCAAACTCCATGCACACAGAGGAGAGAACCAAACCTGGGCCTTGGAGGTGCAAGGCTGCAGAGCTAAACCACTAAACCACTGTACTGTTTCCAGACAGATTAATACTAAGTATTTTGGTATCTGATCTGGTTTGTCATTTGCTGTGATTGGACAGTTCTCCAGACATTTGTTTTTCCAGACAGTACAGTACATAAAATCCTTCTTAGATTTTTTTTTTCTGTGAGAACAATAACATACTGTTATATAAATGCTTCCTATGAGCATCTGCTGCAGATAACATTTGTGTTTCTTGCCTCTTCATAGCCAGTGGTGAGAAAAGACTGTTTGGTACTCCACAGCTATAAATGAGCATCTAGGGAGTGAGTCGTGAGATAATATGCTCTCAGCCCAACCATGGAATCAGACCTTATTGATTGCTATGACAGAACGAATAAAAAAAGCACCCAAATGGAGCGGCAGAGATGCAAGTAGAAAAGCCAGTCACTCGTGATCCATTAGTGGCCTCTGTTCTTCTTTGAATATTGATTGCAGCCTGCATGCTCAAACAGGTACACACAGCTCACTCCATTAAAAATCTAAACATATCCGAGACATCTGAAAAGGGGAAATATGGCCTTTTAATTATGTATCGTTAGTGTTAGCCATACCGACTGCAATAAACATCATATGGTGTCTAGAGCAATACAGGCTATTAAACGCCTTATGGTACACATAACCTAGTCACCGCATGCCATATTCATCTAAATGTGCATTTGAGAAGGGAAGAAGGATAACTTTTCAATATTTCTAGAAACAGCAGATTACTATATATACAGTACATGAACACTATTTTCTGACTTTTACACATTTTGGGTTATCAAGGTTAAAAGTTTTCTCTGTACACCAGAGCCAAGATCAAGCTGCCTGCTTCACATCTGAAACGCTGGCCTCCCAGGGACTCCTTTAATGGGCCAAACATGTGGAAATGGCTTGGAGCGAGGTCAGGACTATATGAGGGGATGCCACCTCAGCCAAGATTGTCATTCATGGACCTACGGCCTTCTATAAAATGTATGCACCATTCAAATGTTTTGTGTGGCTAAGAGTTTTATACCTTCATTTAAAATTAATTTCACCACAAGTCCTGGATTGACTTGAACACTGCTCGTATTATTCTCTAACAAGCAAGCTTGTCTAACTCAACACTTAATTCAAATTGCTATAAGTTCCATGTCTTGAGCAAAGAACATGGATACCATATTATCGATCAAAAGCCATACACACTGACGATCCAATCATCATTTTTTTTTAGCATACCAATCCACTTAACTAAATCTATCCCCTTTCCCCACACTGCCCCCCCCCCCACCCCCATGTGGCCAAAAACCATAATCGTGCCTAAGGAAGTAAATCTTACACAAATATAACAGTGTTGTCTTTGCGCCTTTAAATCGCGAGGGGAATCCAGGACGACATTTTGTCTCAGAGCTGTTTTCCACTGTATTGAACTGTAAACTCTGTTTCGTTGAAGATTTTTTTACGAAATTAAAATTATTCACCATCAGGACAGCCATTTTCTATAATCGTGCTTTTGTGTCTCTTAACATCCGCAATATGTCAAATAAGACATTATGTGATTTGTGTGTTGTTCAAATATCATGTTGTATATTTAGCAAAACTATACAGGATACTGTAGCGTAAGCAAATGTATTTTTTTTTTTTTCCCGGTTATGCTTAACATCCTTGTGACTAAAAAAACATGCACAAAATATTTCCTATCAGTGTTCAATGTGTTAAAAGGGTTTTCTCAAAACTGCAAATATTGAGTTTTGCTGTCAGAATATTAATATAATGTATATGTGTACACATGGTTAACATATGCAATTCATTAGCTTTGGATTATAGCATCATCTGGCTGCTCAGATCCACTAAGAAGTATCTGCTGTAATTGACAACATGTTTCTAGTAGTGGGAAATACGTAATTAATTAATAGCAGATAGCCTGCGGCAAAAGCAAGCAGTTCCCTCTCCAGCCATACAGCCTGAGCCAAGTGCTGCAGAAATACTGAAGCCACACAGATTTTATTGACATCTGACAGCATAAATCAGCCATGCTTGTTCTTGTTATGATTTTTTTTTTTTTTTTGATTTGCCAAACAAATTTAGTGCATACCCATTTTAAACTTCAAGTACTCAAATGTTTCTAAACATGATGAGAAGATTATTCTACATAAATAAAGATCGGGTGGCTTAGTGGTTAGCACCGTCGCCTTGCACCTCCAGGTTCCATTCCCACATCGGCTCTGCGTGCATGGAGTTTGCATGTTTCTCCCACAGTCCAAACACATGCGGATTAGGTTAATTGGCATTCCCAAATTGCCCGTAGTGTGTGTATGTGTGTGTGGACTGCAATGGATTGGCACTCCATCCAGGGTGTACCCCGCCTCATGCCCTAAGTCTCCTGAATAGGCTCCAGGCCCCCGTGACGCAGTATACAGAATAAAGCGGTATAGACACTGAGTGAGTGAAATAAGGGACAGCATAAATTTTGGCACAAAAAACAAGCAAACGTGGATTAGTTCTATATGGATTAGTAGTTTTTATAAAGACACCAAATGCATACCATGTTACAATTATAAATTATATATTAGCACTATGCATTTTTTTATATTCCTGAAACATCTTGGCATGCTTCAGATTTTGAGTGGTGCCTTTTTTATCATTGATAATTTTTCATTAACTACACATCACACTGTGCTTTATTTCACCTTTAGACCTACAATTTGAATAAAAGACCTTTTATTTATAATGAATGACAGCATACTTTTGAATCTATTTATAGTTATTTAAATGTCACTGAACATATGCTAAACAAGTTACTTTTTGCTTGATTGTTTTCACTTCAGTCTTTATTTCTTAAAAAAACAAATCTTATCTGGAGACATGAATATCTTCTCACACAACAATAATTGCTTTTTTTTTTATCTAGGTAAGTTCCTGTGTAAGTTGTTACTATAGAAACGGGGACAAATTTGAACAAGCGCGTTATAAACATTGCAGACAACACGCCTGTCAGAGCTGCTCTTGAATCATCAGAATTGAGACTTTATATAAGACTTTATATAATTTATATAACATCGAATTCATGTCCACTTTGTAGAATAAATGGTGAAAAAAAAACATAAATGAGATCACTTAAATTAGAGATCCCTTAAATGCCTGGTGAAGTTGCATTGTAAAAAATCAAAAGGTGTAATGATATAGACAGGGTAGGAAAGAAAGGAAGGAGTGTTATGATCTGGGGTTGGTCACGTCTACGCTCAGCAACGTTATGTGGCAATAAAATGAAGTCAGATAAATCGTTGGCCTATGTTTTTATAAAAGTTCATAAATGTCAAGGAAATGTACCCAGTTTAATTTAAAACCTTAAACATGATGTTCATTATCAATAAATTAACTGACTAGGACCTTCTGTTATCAGATTTATATCACTAATCTTAGTAAAGTGCTATTTTGCGCTATTATTATGTACAGTATGAGGGGTGTCCAAGTCAAACCAGGACTTTTGATTGTACAACACAACAGAACACCGTTATGAAAGTAAAAACTACCATTATTCCTCTATATAATCCCCTGTTACACTAACGCATTTATACCACCATTGAACTGGGGCTTGGATACCATCAAAGTAGAAAGATTTCTCAGGACGCCGGAGACATGATCGGACTGCTTGCTTCACATATTAAACACTGGCCTCTACGGAACTCGTTTAATGGCCCAAACATATGGAAATAGCCTGGAGTGAGGTCAGGACTATATGGGGGGGATGTGACAATAACTCCCAGCTGAGTTCCTGTAAAGTGCATGTGGTGCTGGTGAATGATTGTGTGTACCGTTCCCACAGACCTATGTGGTTCTTCTGCAAGTTGGTGATCCGTCAATTTCTAGGGATCAGGGGTTCTACTTGCTGAATGTTCATGAGAATGACTGCAGTGTGCTCCGAGCCACCTCGGCCATGATCCTCGTTCATTTAAAACGTTTGCATCATTCAAATATTTTACTGCAGCTGAGAGTCTCCATCATCACTGTGCTTGATGTCTTGTGTAAATGTTCTGAAAATCAGTTCTATGCTATCATTTATGAAGAATTTCACGTCCTGATTAGACTTGAATGCCCCTTATATAAATAATGTAAAACAGGTAACAAAATTAAAATGTAAGTATATTAGGAATCAAAAAATCCTAAAGTATCAACCTGTTCATGTTACTATTATGCATTCAGATTTCGTCCGAATTACGCTAATTAACAGATGAAATCAGGGACTCTCCACAAAAGTCAGTTGTTTCCATGGAAACACATAACACCTTAACATCTTTTACTGATTTTTACTGATGTAGAACTATAGGTGAAAATACAGTGTACTCTTTATTATGCACCCAATACTACAGACTGTACAGAAACATATAGTTATATCCTGACATTTTACTCCTAACTATATGTAAAGCTCCAAACTGCTCCCATTTATTGTGTTTATATAGTCTGATTTTCAGAACTATCTGCATTCCCAACTGGTAATTATGAGTTCAGGAAAAAATGTGAGAGACTTTTTTACAGACAGGAAGCTTGTAATTACGGTAATTCTGACATGACATAAATGGACTTTTCCTTTCAAATAATGCTTAACTCGTTGTTTTATTTTTTTTGTCTAATTATAATGCAATCATTCATACATTATTCAGGTAAGTTGATATTCCTATACACTAGGTATATAACTGAACTGGTTTATATAATTATTTATATAATTTCATATAAAGCAATGCAGACCATCCACTTTGCACTGGGCGTCTTCAGAAAAAGTTATTATAATAACAACAAACTTTGCATTTATTCAGCATTCTAAGGTTCTTAAATAAAGCAAGTCCATGATTTTTCAACAGAGCTTACTCAATGACTGGCAATGATGACGAAGCCAAGTAAAGTAGCCGAGCTTGAGGAACTGTACAAGATAAAAGTTTTGTTCTGCAGATAGGTATTTGTCATTATATAACTGTGAACAACAAGGGGTTCTGTTTTTTTTTTTTCCCTAACTGTTTCCGCAGGCAGTGTTATAGGTCACATTTAATACAAAAAGTTGGTGTATTAAACAGTTGCAGATATAGATAGTAGGACTAGACATGTTTAAACACTATACCGTACATATCCAATTACTTTTTAGGATGTTTCTAGGATTCCTTTTCCTTTTCTTGGAAACTTAACAAGGTATCAGTGTCAAGGTCAAAATTTTTGCAACATGACAACACTAACAAGGAGCTGTTGGTGGTTGAAGTTAAATGAAAGGGAGTTTTTTGTGCTGAAACACAAAGAGGTCTGTTTCTCAAGGCCGAATCTCTTGTTAATTATCACCATGCCCCGGAAAGTTTCTTTCCCTTAGCATAATCCAGCATTATTGAGGACATCAATCGCCTTAGATCAGCGGCAAGGCGTCTGCTGGCATGGCTCTCCTCGGGCTTCTCCTAGCTGGAGAGGAATGAACACTTTCACCACACATGCATATATACACACACTCACATGCACGGGTAGGCCTTGATCAACATCAGCAACAGGAGGCCAACTGGTTGTCATGACAACATATTCTGCTGCTGAGAGGGCACCAAAGATGCCTGTGGAATAGCAATGACCCCGGCACTGACTTCAGAGAAACGGGCCACCATAATCAGTGCAGGAGCCACTCACAGGGATACGTGTGTCTCTTAAAAATAAAACCTGCTACATATGCTTTTGAGAGGAAGTTCAAATAAAAAGTAATCATTTGTAACCTTCAACGTGTTTTCCGCAGGAAGAATGGCTTAATAGTGTAACTTTCATAATTCTTTCCCTTTCATGGCATTTCTGTTTATATTAATGCGAATGGAAAAAAAAAAGAAGAAGAAGATAAACGACAAATAAACAGTGCTTTCCGATTCAACGGGGAGGTTGGGAGAATCATCTATGAATGCCGCGTGCTGTGCTGAACCTTCCTAGCTCTTAGAAATACATAAAACATCAAGATATGATGAGATCGCTATCTTGTTTAAGTTATTGTTATTCCATCAGATAGTGCTTCATCTCCCAGGAGGCATCGGATTTAAGCTCAGCAGAGCGAAGACTAAGATTGTTTCTTGTAGAACATAGCAGCTGTGTGAGGTATAAAAATGAAAATGTCTTATTAAAGCTGAATAGTGGAGGAGGCACTGAACTGTAGCACCTGTAAGCATTAAAACGGGGTCAGTGTGATCTTCGAGAGTCCATTCCTACATGAAATTCAACAGCTGGCTTCAAATAGCAAGTGAAGCTAAGTGCCCTCAGATGTTATCAAGAGAAGAATACTTTTTGTAGATAGAGCGAAAGAAGGGGATAAATCGTAGCTATGTGATAATACAAATATAGCAATAGATACTTTACCAGAGCATTGTGGGTAGATTTTGTTTGCTTTCAAACATCCCTAGAAAAAGGCAAAATCTTAAGAGTTTACCATAATTTTTTTCTCTTTAATAGGGTGAGACTTACTTGACTACATCCCAAGTACAAGTTGACTCAGTTGGTATGTTCTTTGTAATAAATCAGTGACCCATTAAAACCAAATTCCACATGCTTTTATCTTCATCATTAAATTTAATAATGCCACCTGCTCTCAACTCCCTATTTTTATCTTTTAAAATATTTTAAACAGCCAAATTCACCAAGAAAAAGTCCAAGAATGAAGAAGGGGCTTGAGAAATTGGACGATACTGTACATTAGATCCTTCCTTGGAGGGGGTGCTGGTATTAACCTTTCCAAACAAAGCGGAGAAAACGATTATTAGCCCTCCTCTGGGGGCCTAGTTAGAGATGCATGTGAACCTGTGAACTTGTCATGAGAAGCCAGATCAGTGTGCAAAAGATAATTTTCCCTCTCACACTAACGCTGCGAGCGATGTGGGGGTTCTCTGCTTGCCAAGTCGGAAAAAGTGGCAGCAGGGCCAATAACCAGCAGTGATCCCACTCCTCCCACTGTTCCCTCCCTCAGTCCCTTTAGCCCGGTACTAATGGAGTGAAGATTTTAAGTTTGGCCTTTCATCAATTACCACTTCTCAGCACCTTCTTATGAAATACGCCCAGGGGAAGCAAGGCCAGCACTTTGGTACAACGCTGCCTATAAAAGCCTAATGAAAGCTTGAATGCTCTTGGTTAAGATGCATTAACTGGTCACACATGGGTAAACCATGCTACTGCAACTCATTCATACCAATTTGTCTTGATTTAAAGACTGTATACCCTCACAACAATAAAGAACCTGCAGACAACAGCAACGTCCTTCAGAGTTCTTTGTTTCCCTTTAATCAAAACTGGAAAGTGTCATACACCGATGAAGGACACAAGGCTGCTAGTGAGAACAAATCTCCTTCATTCACTTTTCATCTGCCGTGACAAGTGAGGGATGGGATCAGTGTGTGCACCCATAAGCCTTTAGGAAGCTTTGGAGTGAGGAAGGAAAAGAGACTGACATGTCAGCCCATCTTTTCTTTGCTCTAGCTGAGCCTCCATGGTGCCCATCAACTATATTGTACTTGTTGAAATATGCTCTTTCTCCATGGATTCAGGCTGCAGGAAGAACAGAGGTGGGGGGCACTGGAGTTTGGCGACCGATCTGGAAATTAATTCTTTGTTAAACTGGACATTCATTTATGATGCCAAAAATGGACTTCCTTTCCCCTCTGAGATCCCATTATGACAAAGATTTGCCTGTCAGTCTATTAGAAGGCTGTGTTGGCCACTTAATAGCTACAAGATTCTATACTAATCTAGTACTTGGAGAGCAGAATTAAGTAGAAGAGCAATGGCATTTTGGGCATGCAAGGAATCTGGACGCCATAACGGAATGGAGCATCATTAACATGAAAGCATTACGAAGCTCATAGGCGCCTAGACTGCTCTTGAGTAAAGTCTAACCTCTACCATTTATTCGGGCTAATCTTGGTTGGTCAGTAATCTAAAACGGGTTCCAGGCTATATCAGTATGAGATATCAATTGCAGCAGCCTGATGAGTGTTGAGGCAGTCATGCTCAAGAGATATACTACTGTCTGCCTTGAAGTCTTTTTTTATAAGTGACAGCACAGCATGAACAGAAGCTACAGTGGGGGATATTGTATAAAAAGGTTTTTAAAATGGCTGAGAAGAAAATCCTGTGACTTTTCCCATAAAAACCATATCCATTGTCGATGGCTTTATGCTAAGAGCATGGTAGACGAAAAATGGCATTTTACCCTGTGCAATTATCATCTAGAGACCACAACCACCACCAGCTTTTTTTTTTTTTTTTTTGTCCATAAATAAAAAGTCTGTTCTCTATTTGGGCGGCACAGTGATAGTAGTGGTTAGGTTTCCGCCTCAGGGTCTTTGTGCACGATTTTGCATGCTCTCCCTGTGCTTGGTGGGTTTCCTCTGGGTACCCCAGTTTTCTCCCACAGTCCAAAGACATGCAGATAAGACTAATTCATTCCCAAATTGCTGTAGCGTGTGACTGGACATATGAGAGTGTATATGTGTGCGTGTGTGTGTGTGTGTGCCCTGTGATTGATTGGCACCCCATCCAGGGAGTACCCTACCTCATGCCCCAAGACTTCTGGGAAAGACTCCAAGCCCCCCGCGACCCTGTATGCAGAATAAAGCAGTATAGACGCTGAGCAAGTGAGTGTGCGTTTTCTATTGGTTCTCAAAAACCAAGAATCAAACTCAAACACAGCAAGAAGCAAAACACTGCCACTAGCATATGTGCTTCTTTCACATCCTATGTCCTTTCCCCTTTAGTGAAATGACTTCTGTCAGGTTAATTTTATGCACATTTAGTCTGACCTCTGCTTTTGCTGAATAAGCAGAAAAGTGCGCTTTCATGTTTCTCCGGCTGTGCCAAGGGCTCAAAAGTCATGAAGTTTAGCTACAGCTAAAACGTAGATGTTGGCACGTCGGTTATAAATTCTAGAAAACCTAGTCAATTAATATGCTAAGTGCTTGCGCTATAACACCAGGAAAACAAGTGCAATTCTGAAACCAGCTGAGTTTATCTGTCACTGCGGTAATTTTTGTTTCTCGACATGAAAATACATAAAACAGACATTAAGTCTATGCAGATGCATTTATCCGGCGCTACTTAGACAAAGTCTAAATACATACGATACAAAAGGGCAGAGTTGCTTAATCCAGTGTTTTTTAATTATCACTCAACAGGCTGCTCGGTAAACCTGACCAAGAAGCACACAGGAAGAGGGCATTTGACTGACAGCACAAACGGCCAATCAGATTATTAATATTATAAATTTCTATTGACATTATAAAAAACAAACACATCCCAACAGCAACAAGAACACTATGACTATCTGTATGTCTCAATACAGGGGCAGCATTCTTCAAAGCACATGGTCCATGTATGTGGTTTTCATAGGCTTGCTGCCTTTGCTGAACTGCGAACTCCGAACCGAAATGAGGCGGTCTGGTTTACAGAAGATTTCCTACTTGTGTCACAAGCTGTTTTTGCCCGTACCCTTTCATCAATGTAATATGATCTATAAATTATCTATCAATTATTGGTTAGATATGGGTAACAATAGGGGCATCTTTCTTGTACGGATAGCACTGTGGACTTGCACCTCCAGAGTCGGGCTTCGATTTCCACCTTGTGTGCGTGGAGTTTACATGTCCTCCCTGTGCTTTGTGGGTTTAGTCTACGTACTCTGTTTTCCGTCCAAAGACAAACATACATTCACTCACTCATCTCCTATACCACTTTATCCTGTATTCAGGGTTGCGGGGACCTGGAGCCTATCCCAGGAGGCTTAGGGCACACGGAGGGGTACACCCTGGACATGGTGCCAATCCATCACAGGGCACACACATACATACTCACACACTCATTCACACCCTACAGGCAATTTGGGAACATCAATTACCTGCATATCTTTGGACTGTGGGAGGAAACCAGAGTACCCGGAGAAAACCCACCAAGGACGGGGAGAACATACAAACTCCATGCACACACAGACGGAAATCGAGCCTGGCCGGGAATCGAACCCAGACCCTGGAAGTGCAAGGCGACAGTGGTAACCACTACACCACCGTGCCGCCCAACATACATACAGTATAGATTAAGTTAATTTGGTGTTCTCAAATTGGCTGTTGTGTGTATTTGGAATATGCTCCAGGCCCTGGGGTCCTGCGCCTGCCACCATCTTTTTCATACTTTCTCCGCGCTCACAAACACTATGTCTTGGGATAGGTTGGTGGAAAAGTAGGACGCATTCATATGTGTCCTTCAAAAGATGCAGCACCCAAAATGAAACACCATATGGCTGGGCTAGACAATATAGGCTAGAAATATTCTAATGACCAAGCTAACACTAACAAAAACAGACCGGCCTTACAACAGAATAACAAAAGCGATGACGCTGAAGGCACTAAAGACAACAGATGCACAACAAAACCCAACTAAAACACAGACTTTAAATAGATAGACTAATCAAGCTAAACAAGGTGCAAGTGAATAAAATTAACATTGTGTGACTGTGATGGGTGAGGTGTGAGGTGCAGTGGATCCTGGGAAATTAAGCTTGGAAACAAACATCAGCATAAAAATTCCTACAATACAAAAGACAAAAGAAAAGCAAAAAAAAAAAAACTGGAACAAATTGTGGGTAACCATGACAACTGTCCATAGACAGAAAAGAAAAAAAAAATTTCTCATGTTTGAAAAATCCTGTGTTGTCTTTCCAACATTTCTGCTTTGCACTTCTTTGATTAAGTAAAAACACTAAAGATAAAGCTGTGTTTTCTATCTTGTTAATCCACCATCGTGACTGTTGCTGTAGTGTTTGTTATTCATACACGCTTCCATCCACCGCCGATGTTTATGCACCTATTAGATGTGTTTGACATGCGAATGACATATTTAATCAACTGAGTTTGTTTTGAATATGAAGATACTTGACATTGCTGTCAAAAATGTAAAAGATATGGAAAAGCAGGAAAGCCATCATTATATGAATCTAAAGTGGATTGAAGAGAGGCACTGCGTATCTGATGGAAATTTCCCATTGGCTCATCATCCATTATATTTATCTTCCCATCACTGCTGCTATTCTCTAATAGGAACTGATTTTTTTTCTTCCCCTCATTGCAGTTTCTTTATTGCAGTCACTTAAATAAATTTAGACTGATTTCAAATCCTTCCCAACAGCTGCATGTGTAACAATATAAAAATCATTTGCATTTAAGGTTAATTAATGCTAAACTTGAACAAACAAATGAAAATCCATAATCAAAAACCAGTGCGATCGTTCATAAAAAAAAAAAAAACAACAACAAGGGAAAAGAAAACAAACTAGTTAATCTAGCCATACCATCTGGAAGTGCTCAAAGTGGCTATAACATTAGCAAAGTATATTATAGGCAATTGTCCACTTGCTATTGTTTGGAATAATGATCTATTCACAGCACGAGTAGCTAGTCTATATATGTATATACAAGCAAATCCTGTCTGAACCGGTTGTGCTATTGCTGAGCACTCGTGTTTGTCATTAGACGTGATTGGCACTAGGAAAACAACCGAAATCTGTTTAGTGGCTCTGCTCTCCATGTTATTTACAGCAAACAAGTCCTTTCTTGGGCCAGGCAGCTGGAGCAAAAAAAAAAGAAAAAGAAAAAAACTTAAGGGAGCTGGGGCAAATTTACAAAAAAAAAATAAAAAAAAAGGCTTCCACGCCTCAACTGTGGCGTGGAAGCCGAGCCGCAAGGACGCCTTCAACTATAGAGCTTTCATTTGTTGTTAGTGCTTTACTGATGTCTTTGTTCTAACCCGTCCCATTGTTGTACATAATAGATTTTCCATGGTAGCAACCCCAGGAGTGTTGTGATGTTATAGAGGCTTGGAAGAAGGAGACTGGTTGGTTATTCTTGTGTCTCACAAGAATAGGCGCGCGTATATGCCCTGAGGGTCAGCGTCAGGATGAGGTAATGCTTTCTCTGTCATCTCAGCAGGCTGACGATCCTCCACCCCCCTCCTATACCCAGTCTGGGTGATGCAGGTCCCTGGCTCTTTGGCCAGCACTATATCACTTACCAACAATAGACTGCTAACATCTGCGCTGAGAGCCCTTCATGCACTAAGACTGCAGTGTGTGTGGAGCTCTTCTTTGGGAAGGACAAAGGCTGGTCACGTCATGCACGTCGAGCTGGCCTTTTGTGTCCCTTGCGAAAGATGAGAATCGTGCATCCAGAGGCTGGGGAAATTTGCATTCAAAAAACATCCCTGCCCTTTATAGTTTTGAGGATTCTTCGGGCGCTGAGAAAGGAAGGTTGAAGAGGAGAGATTTCCACAGGAATGAAGAAATGAATCAGGAAACCACACCATCCCATTACAGATTGGTTGTGCCCGGGTCAGTTGCAAAAATGTCATCGGCAGAATGACCTCATTCGCCTAACACATTTTCTTGACCCATTCACCACTGACCTTGACATTGCTCATGCCCATCCAATCACAGAGTGTAGAGACTAATCCTATTTTGGACAGTCCTATGGGCTTCAAGGCTCTTGAGGGATTTCATAGTTAATCTGGGATATACTGTACCCTCCAGCTTGGGTTGCACTGTACAGCAGTAATGAGAGTACCATAATTTGTACCATAATAATACCAAATTACTGAAAATAGTACTAAAAGTACTACAATATTTCAGTCATTTTTTTTTTATGATCTACATCACAGCTTTCTATTACAAAGGATTATTCAACACAACCTCGGTGAATGGAATAATGAAATATCAGAATTTTACAGTAGTTTTAAACACTAGACTCTAATTGGTCAGAAGGAGTTCATTCATTTTCTGTAACCCCATCTCTGACAGTAGCTCAAACAAGGACTATGCAAATGCATTCATTACACACACAGAGACTGGTTTTGCTGATGATCTGTATAAGGAGTTAACAATAGTGTGTGTGATTGTTATTATGGTGAAATTTTCTGTGCGGTGATGTTTATTTAGTACTTTTGGGAAGAACTCACCAGTGCAATGGTCAGTAACAAGTCAACGAAAACTAGAGTCCATAGTCTATCTACATTTTCTGAATCTCAAAAACGGCAGGTCTTGTGTGGTGTTCCCAACATGCACTGGTTAGTACCATTTGACAGTAGTCCAAAGAATGACAACTGATGAAGCAGTGACTTAATTAGATTATTTGTCAGATGTACCTTACAGCACGGTGAAATTATTTTTTTCACATAGTTAGGAAGATCGGGTCAGAGCACAGGATCAGCCAGTTTACAGTGGTGATGCTGGGGCTTGAACCCCTGACCTTAGTATCAGTGACTCAGAGCATTAACCGTTTGAGCCAGCAAAGCCCTCTGAAGATGGCCTGATATAATGAATTGTGTTTTACCTTTAAATCATGTTGACGTCTGAATGGGTGTGTGTCGCCCGTGATACTCTTGTCTTACAGTACACATTATTAGTGTTTTTTTTTATTTAATATGTGTGTATATAATAATATATAATATACACATATATTGATATGTACCAGATCATAGGGTCAAGAGTTGAAACCCCAATGCCACTAAGCTACTACCATTAGGACCTTAAGCAAGTCTCTCAACCCAGAAATGCAAGAATAAGACAACAAGGGATAAACTCAACAAATATATACAATCATTATTATTTTTTTTTGTAAAGTGAATTGTTACCTTAAACCTACTATCAGTGAGTTTATTCTTTTGTTTTCAAGTCTTGTTTGGTTTTTATTATTTCTCTAGCATCAACATAATCAGTAATCCATTATGAATTATTCAGTGATTACTGCAGTAGTTACACAGATGATTAATGTATAGTATGTCTGGATGTTCAGACAGGTCCTGTTTATTTAAGGGCTTAAACTGATACTTTGATGTAATACATGGTCAGAATTCTTTTTCTACATACTTTAATGTAATTACTAAGCCATGTTGCACTGTTTGTTTCACATGCTTCAGGAACATTTCTCGGCATCAAATCATTTATTCATTAAAAACTGATATTGAACAGATATCCAGACTCAGCACATTTTAAATTTGATTTGATGAGTACTGGTTTAGAATTACCGTAAGAGTACTTAGTAAGGCATCACTACAGAGGGCACACAACCGTTGTGTTAGCATGATGTGTACAGTAAGCTTGTTGTGTAACCAGGCTCTGTTTTTCTATTCCTTTTTTAAAGCAGCATGACCATTTTGCTGGCAGCTTGTCCCCAAAACCTAGATATTGTAATGCATAATGTGTATTGGAAAAAATGTCTACAAGCAACATGATATTTAACATACCAGTAATTACCTACAGTTCATTCCTCCTTATTTAAATAACAACTTATCATTAAAAACTCATTTGAAGCCTTCTGATACTAAACATAAATAGTTATACCCTGTGTAACAACACCGTCCCAGATTGTTTTAATAATTCAATTACATGTTTGAGTAATTTGTCAATGATTAGAATTTTCTATTAAACAAAACATGACACATGATACCTTGCATTTAATGTGGTGGAACGTCCCTGTTATTAGGAGTAGCTCCGTCACTAGCCTCTTTATGGTGTGTCTTAAAGTTATTAAAGCAAACGTGCAGCTTGTCATGTTACACAGAAACAGGAAATCCTCTGTCCTGAAGACTTTCAAGTCATGAAAACATCATTCCAAAGAGCTGAAACAGGAGACTCCTTTCAACAAGTCTAAATAAACATCACTTCAAAGAAAACTTCACCATATCCACACCGTTTGTTTAATCCAATTATATAGAGCGCCACCATACAAGTCCCTCTGTAAGTTATTACTAGAACTGATACTGTATTAGAACAAGAACCTAATTAAATGACGCCTATTCAAATGAACTGAAGGCGGAACATCAAATGAAGCCTGAAATGCTGTCGGAGCTGTTGTTATATTTAATTTGATTTTATTTGCACTTTTTAACATTGACACAAATCGGATTTGCAGAAATATACATTCAAGTTTGGGATAGAAAATGAATCAATATTCTTGTCTGACCAATCAGAATGAAGTATTCGACTACACTGTAGTACAAAGCATAATTAATGTATCGACGATAGTAAAAGAAACAGCATCGGCATTACAAGGATGGAAAATCCACCACCCATTGTTCTTTTGTAGAGAAAGCGAGAACAGAAGAAAATGGAAAGAAAAAAAGATGGGTACAGAAGAATGTGCCCTGATGGATTCTGTGTGCATCGAACCTCCTTTAGGCTGACGACCTCCAAGGGAAAGACTAATCCGATTTTTCAACACTCCTATGTCATTAACTGACAGCACTGCAAGACAGCAAGAACAACCAACAAAGATTTTTCAATACCGTCACCACCTCCCTGATCTTCCATATTTCAAAATTTCCCTCTGTTTTTTTTATTGTTTGTTTTTTTGAGTAGGGGTGGATTTTTTGTTAATTCCAAGAACGCTTGATCTTGATATGATCACAAGCTTACGCTCCGAAGGATGATGCGCCATCTAATGCTTGCAGCTTCCAGCTTTACACAAAGTGCACCATGTCCAGTGTGTCTCACGCTTTTTATTATGATGATGTGAAATTTTGTATGTAATAAGAATTGGAAGTCTTACCTAAGCAGAAGCCAGTGTGATGACAGATGGATAGGTGAGATGCAGCAAAGACACAGCAGAGCAAAGGAGGGAAGAAAACAGAAACAAATATTACAAAGAGCACACAATATATTAATGAAATGGTCAGATGTGTCCAGGAAAATTTAATAAAGGTCTTTCTTTATACAGGTGTATTTCATCAAGTGCACTTGTATTTTCCGAGCTTTCTGACATGTACAACATAATACAAGACCTTTTTTTTTTTTTTAAATAAGAAAATACACTCCAATGTGACAGTGAACACCTTCAAAAAGGTAGTGGTCACAGATACCCAGAGAAGCAATCCAAGGATTAGGGCACATGTTTCTACAATGGGCAATCAAGTGTGAAATTAATAGAGCTGGAGGGGAGTGAGTTAAGCCACAGCCTCATAGTCTCACCTCAGCACTCGCTGTTGAGTTTCTTTTTGTCTTCGCAATCGTCTGCGATCACTCTGCACCGCTACACTCCAATACGCTGCACACAGTTAAGGGCCCTACACCAAACCCAGTCAGATCTATCTTTCAATACAAACTGCCGAAGTGAAATGTTTGCCATCAATCATTGCTTATCTTCATTTATACAACAGTTAGTTCTGACCGAGTAATCGGATTGAATATGAGAGGCATTCCATAAGGGGTGATATAGAGCAGAACAGCACTGGGATGTTATATTACGTATATATATTAACTATATACTGTGTTATTCCGTATCAAAATCATTAATTGCGCTAACTGTCTTTTACAGTACTGGAAAGAGGGGAGAGCAGCTGCCTGCCAAAACCCACATTGAAAAGCCGTCACGGGACCACATAGTCTTCTTAGTGCTTTCTTCTAAGTCCTACCCATGTGGTTTGGTCATACTGTACTGTAGCTAATCCAAGCCACAAACCTGAATCCCAAATCCCCCTCTAACCCCTGATCAAGGGCACTACTTGGTGTGTGGAACAAGCACATTAGCTTTCTATTTCATGCTATTTGGGATATAACCCCGGAAACTGGAAGTTAACATAACTGATATTCTAAAATATCAGAATATGTTAACCACCAATCAGGCCTATATGGTAGAGTAGCCAGACGGAAGCCACTCCTTAGTAAAAGGCACATGGCGGCCCGCCTGGAGTTTGCCAAAAGGCACCTGAAGGACTCCCAGGCCATGAGAAACAAAATTCTCTGGCCACTCTATATAGGCCTGATTGGTGGATTGCTGCAGAGATGGTTGTCCTTCTGGAAGGTTCTCCTCTCTCCACAGAGGACCT
>JAQMYJ010000011.1:9784189-9794912 GCA_030014305.1 Clarias laeviceps | reverse complement strand
CCATTTTAGAATAAGGCTGTGACATAACAAAATGTGGAAAAAGTGATGCGCTGTGAATACTTTCCAGATGCACTGTAGTACCATTACGTTTTTAAAACTTTTACACCCCTGTAAGTTTCTCAGGACTGTCTACCACCTCCATGGTTTATTCTCCTCACCTTTTGGCTACACTGTACCGGTAAACTACTCTTACCCCGTTAGTTACAATAACTGTCAGGCGCCAACTTCTCCAGTTAGTAATTTCCACCGGTTTCAGAATAAAGAATGTCGACCTAATGTATAAGAGTAATATCACTCCCAAGGTCATGCTGTTGTGATATCTTCAGCGCTTGGGCTGCACCCTCGTGTCTATGACAGCATCACAGCCGTGCTGCTATTCAGTACAACAGAACTCACTCCCGTGTCTTATTGCTTTAGCGGCTGAATAAACACTGAACCATTCTCAAACAAAAGTATAAGTAGTAGTAGAAGTACTAATCTGCATTCCTGGTGCCACCTGACAAAAAGTTAAATGTTCTAGATTCTTGGTAAGATCAGATTTGCTTGTTATGATGGCTCACATTCAGAATTACAAGTGATTTTCGTTCCACACATCTGGCTTCTGAAAGAGTACACATGTGCACATTGATACGTCTTTGATCACGCCATCTGGGGTAAAATACATTGTATTTGTGTGACCACTCATTAATTTCAAACAGTGAATGCGATTTTAGCAAAAAAAAAAAGGATGCTTGGGATTTTGCTCTGGAGGATGGCAAGCTGTTGAGGTCCAGAATAAGAAAGAATGCCAGATGCCTCGCTTCAGGTGTTTTTGCAGCTATGAAATTCCCGAGGCTGACCGCTGACGTCAGTGCCCAACATGCAATCTGACCATTCTCATGAGCAACTCACGTGACCTTGTATCATATATACATATATCCAATCCAGGACTACATAAAAAAGTGACTCAATTCCGATATGAAAAACATCAAACAGCCCTAAAAATCAGATCAGTGTACATTAGGGTAGTCACTCCAGATTGGTAATTTGAACATAGCCTTTATCTCTATTTATAACATGAAGATTTTAACACTTTAACATTACTTTGTTTCCCTCACACACTCATTTTCTATACTCTTATCCTGTACGGGGTTGCAGGAGGCCTGGTGCCTTTCCCCAAGAGATTTAGTGTTTCCTGGACAGGGTGCCAGGGCACATGCATGCACAGACTCACACACTTTATGCAATTTGGAAATTCCTCTCCACTGAGAGGAAACCAGAATACCCAGAGGAAACCCATGAAATGTGTATACTCGAGCATTTTGACACTTCTCCCCCACTTACCATGCTTTCTAAGACCTGTGAAGCCACTGCAACTTCAGGCTATGTCACAGCACTCTGATAATGACCAGACTGCCTACTGATAACTTTCACTCACAGTTGCCTGGTGCTGTGAGGACGGACAGAGGAAAGAGTAAAGGGTCATTTTGATCCGAACAAAGCTATTACACACACACACCAGGCAAATCAACAATTAGATGGAGACCTGTAGGCCACTAGGAAGATTTTCGACACAGATTAATGGGTGGGGACACAGACCCTGCGAATGCGTTTCCTATTACTTAACTCACAGGTCATAGGCAGAGCTCGAGGTTAAGCAGCAGCATGGTTCTTAAAACAAGAAACAAAGAACTTTAAATAAAACAGCCACTTCTCTCCTCATGTGCACAGCATGTGTCAAAGAAAAGCGTGTTATTATGGACAGACATCATCAGAGAGTTGTTTCGGTTCCACATGAATGTTTTGACCTTGTCCTAAACCACTCTGAGATAATCACAGCTTCTGCAATATGTAAAAATATCTATGGTATTCTAGTCAAAGTGATATCGCAAGGTGGTGTAGGGGGGGGGTTATCCAGGTCATTTTCATCCACGGAGTGCAATGCATCATTAAATGCAGTAGTACCGTGGTTTGGGTTTGATGGAACACTGCAATGTCATTGCGCCTGATCAGAAATTCTGATTTAGACGTTGTGCTAAGGTCAGAGCGTATTCAAAAAGAGCCCGATATTAATCAGCACAGAGTGCTTTCTCAGCTGTTTCATCTGCTATTTCTCATTACCTGTTGCTCGTCTTTTCCTTTAGCGCTGCATATTCATGTTTCTATTCATGTGTGCAACAAAAATGCCCGCTCTGATCTCGCTGCAGGTTCAGAGGGGAAAGAAACCGCATTCTGTATGTCACCCGACTGGCTTCTTTATTAACACTGGCATGTGGATTTATAACACTACTATTCCTCTTCTCTGCACTGAATTAATTAGGACCATTGCTCTCCATTAGCCTGCGCATGCTGAACAAAGAGCTATAAAGCTGTCTGCAAGGACAACAATGAAATCGGATTACTTTACTGGGTTCAAATATATTTCGCAGTTTGACCACAGTATATTTTCAAGAAAACATTTCAGGTAAACAGGATAGACATCGATTGACATTAATAGTATGTGGGCCAGGGTTGACATATGGCCAATTCAATTTTGAAATGGGAAATATAATATGTAATAGCAGATGAATACAAATAGACAGAGGCGATGTTCAAATCAGAATGTCCAATCCGGTTTTTTTTTTTACGCATCTGATAAGGTTTTCTGCGACCTGACAAGTAAGAAAAAAAAAAAAAAAAAACACTTTAAATCTCATTCGTCCCTGTTTTTATATTTGTGTTTGGATTTCTGGCCACACAATCATAAAAAACAGTATTTAGTCTTATCTAATTGGCTTTCCTTGTGTAACTTTCAATGGGTGGAAACTGGAGGGAATTTACGCAACCTTTTAAACCCGAAATCAGAGTCCATACGAACAGTTTGACAGCAAACTTGAATAACTTTATTTGTGCAGTTTTGAGAAAAGTGAAGCAAGAATTTTTGCACATTGAGAATATTTTTCATATGTTTGTTTTTTTCACCATAAAGTTGTTAAAAGGCACAAATAGCAAAAACATTTTGACAAAATTGCTTGGGTTTTTATAGGGGTGAATTTTGTGTGATTTTTCGAAATGCTATAACTCCACCTCCCACAGCTTTGCCACAATGGATAAATCAGCCTGCGGTTGTTTTTGTGGTCATTAAAGTCTTGCAATTTAGTATAAAAAATATGATGGTTTTGAAGGAGTTTTATTTAAAATAAATATGGCAAACTAATGCTTTGATTGTGATTTGGTAGTGATTCAAACAGAAAGTAGTAACAGCACATTAGATCAATGAAAAAAATTATAAGTTTTGGTATACAGAAAATTTACAAACAAAAATGACAAAGACTGATGAACATCATGGAAAACATTATAAACAATACAAGAACACCTTCTCTACCGCTAGTGTAGACTACCAGTCAAAAGTTTGGACACACCTTCTAACTTCATGGTCGTTCCTGATTTTAAATCCTTTCTACATTGTAAACCAATATTGAAAGCTTCCAAAATATCCAGTAATCCCCTTAAAACAGTTGATATTGAGATGTGTCTCATACTTGCGCTCTGTAAAGCCTTCATAACGGCTCTAATCTGAGGTGCTGTTAATTGGTGTTTCTGAGGCTGGTAACTCTAATGAACTTCACCTCTGAGTTCACCTCTAAGTTTTAGTCCTGCTTCCCTGGAATGCTCTTCAGTTTCATCATGGTGCTTGATGGGTTTTGCAATTGCAACTGACAATACTGTTCTTGCAAGAACCATTCCAGAACAACTGACCGTCGTGTCCGAAAATAACAACTGACTATTGCTGTTGGTGTTGTTACTTAATTACCTAATTTCATTCCTTATTTCACAGTTTTCTTATTTATTTATATTTTTCCTGTATTTTTTCCCCGATTTTCTCCCCAATTTAGTTGTATCCAATTCCTCCCAGTCACTAGGGGGCTCCCACGTTAAGCTACTACGACCACCCAGTAGGGAGGGCCGCAGACTATCATGTGTTTCCTCTGAACCACATGATGTCACCGACCGCATCTTTTCGAACTGCTCGCTCATGCACCTTTGGGAGAGAGGCGTAACAGACTCGTAGGACAGCGCTATCCACTTCTTCCGCTTGCGTGAGCTCACAGACGCCCCCGATTGGCCGTAGAGCTGTAATTAATGTGTGAGCACTAAGTACCTCTCATCCCTCCCCTCTGAGAGAGCTCGGCCAATCAGCTCTCCAGGACCTCGGCTGCGAGAGGCTACAGCATCACCCGGGAATCGAACCAGCGATCTCCGGATGATCTTATTTCATAGTTTTAAAATCTCCAGTATTCTTCTAGAATGTATAAATATGTACAAACTTGTGTCAAAATTTTTCGAGCGGTAATGTACTGTAGTGTACTGGATAATAGCCCTATCATATCATAAGGCAGGTACTGTATGTGCCATCTAACCAAAGGCTGTCCACACACAGTGCGTGCATCTTAAGTCTCTTGTACACATATTGCATGTGTATATTTTAAGGTTTGTAACATTATTTTTCTGCATTACCACAGCTCTTACACTACAGTATCCTATACATATATTATACACATAACATGGTTTTCAAACAACATCCAAATGGCATAATGTCCTGTTTCACTATTAAGTGAGGCATACCTGTCAATCATTACTGCTGGAGTGACTGCAATGGCAGTAACTGAGTGTAAACATCCTTTCTCCATACATTCTCCCAAAACCCTTTGAACATATTTAAGCCACTCACGGCGGCCAGTGTTGCACAGGAAGTATCTTTGCTTCACTGATTATGTGACAGAAGGAAGCAACATGATTGGCCTTTCGCAAAGCGCTGGCTTTTTAGATGCAAAATCTGTGATTTGTTTTCAAATTGAACAAGTTACAGACAAGCGTATGTGTCAGAGAATAATAATTTGCTAAAATCAGCAAACAATCTGTTCCTATCGAGAAGCAAAACACAAATTAAAAACTAGTTCAGGAGAAGATAAAACTATGAAATGTGGAAATTAAGTCTTAGAACCATAACTTACAGCAACATAATTAAGAAGAAACGTAAAACAGCTAACACAATGAGGCAACAATCAAATCAATGGCAGAGCAGGAGCGAGACAAGTCAAGAACAGAAATCAAAACAAATCATAGAACATGGCATTCACTGTGATGAGACGAGGTAACCATGACGCCTCTGCTGAACGCCTGCATTATGTAGAACACAATCCACAATACAGCTATCAGATAGGTTACAATGCTAATGTAATATTTCAACACTTATTGTGTTTACAAATCCAAAAATCAAAAATCAAGGATCAGCGTTGAATCTGCTCGGAAACTGATTAAAACATGTCTTGTTTCAGTTAATTGTGGCTAAATCTCAGATGCTGATCAGTTGGACATTGTATGTACAACACATTTTGGTTATACACTATGTAGTGAGTATACGTAGTAGGGATGAGAATAACCAGAAACCAGCTGAAACAATATTTGTATTGCTATAATGTTAGTATAAAAATTTAATAATAAATATCCTAATGAATTTTTTCTCCAATTTTTTTTTTTTTTACAATTTTAACCAATCTGAGCAATTAATTAGATTCTACCACACAGGATGCTGTGCTGCCTGCCAATCTCTGAATAGTTTAGAGCGCACCACCTGGAGGATTTAGAAGAACTGAACAGAAGAAGAATGTACCAACTCAAATGCAAACATATAGAAAGTAAAAAATAATAATAATAATAATTTTATAAAAATCTATTTTGGAGGGATACATGAATTACAACACAGAAGAATCGCGTTACATCACTGGTTCGATTTATTGTCCCGTATCTAATGTAGATGTAGTGGTCATGTACAGTATGTTGCCTAGGAAATCTAAAATGTATTGCTTTGCATAAATAATTGGCATGTCATTTCCCATCAGCCCCAGCAAATAATATAACCCACGCCTTCCTGCTCACTCACACCTGTTTAATGTTTTCTTTAATTAGTTCCACTATTTATGTTTTCCGTGTGTAATCACTACGCTTTTGTTGTGTAGAGTCTGTTGTTTCCTCAAGTCTGTTCTGCGTTTCATGCCACATGTTTGTTTTGCTATTTTTAGGATCCTGCGTTTGACTTTGCTTGTATTTTTGTTAATTATGAACCTGCACTTGAGTCCGCCTCCGTCTCTGCTGCCTGACAATAAACAGTGATTTCAAAGTCTGATAAAATGATCATAAAAGGAGACACATTTAACGTGGAATGTATGTTAACTCACTCAATCATTCACTCATTTTCTACACCACTTATCCGGTACAGGGTCATGGGAGTCTCCTGGGGCCTATGCCAGGAGACTCAGGGCATGAGGCGGGGTACACCCTGGATAGATGGAGTAGGAATACATCAAAGGGCACAGAATCACATGAACACTTAATCTCACACTAGGCACAGTTTAGAAATGCCAATTAGCCTACTTTGCACATCTTTGAACTGTGGGAGGAAACCGAAGCACCCGGAGGAAACCCACCAAGATTGGGGAGAACATACAAACTTCCCAGGCTCAAACCCTCGACCACCATTCCACCCTGCAATCATCCGGAGATCGCGAGTTCGATTCCACTCGCAGCCAGATGTCTAGAGAGAGCTGATTGGCCGAGCTCTCTCAGAGGGGAGAGATGAGAGGTACTTAGTGCTCACACATTAATCACGGCTCTACAGCGATGTCCTCCGAGTGTGTTACGCCGACCCCAACAGTGCGTGAGCGAGCAGTTCGAAAAGATGTGGTCGGCTGGCGTCACGTGGTTCGGAGGAAACACGTGATAGTATTTGGCCCTCCCGACCGAGTGGTAGTAGTAGCCTTAATGTGGAAGCCCCCTAGTGCCGGGGAGGAATTGGACACGACTAAATTAGGAAGAAAATCAAATGCTTTAAACTTTTTTTTTTCTGATTTGAGAACTAAATCAGATTTGACCTGCTATCTGCGCAAGGCCTAAAACCCTATGCCAAAGTTAATTCTAGGCTTTGTATTTATATGTGCAGTCACCCAATTAAAAGCATCTAATGTAGCAGCAGAACTCTATAATAAGCCGAAAAACAACACAATGTCTTCTGCTTCTGTTTATTTAGGTGCGGTTGGATTCTTGACTGGAAGCCAGCAAGAGTTCAGCTCATTTAGATATATTATTTCTAATTCAGTGAGCTTGATATGCGATTGAGATAATTACAGATTCACCTCATTAGTAACTTAGAGAGTGCTGAGGTTACCGTGAGGTAGTTGGAGCAAATATAAATTCCTGTGGCGCAAAACTTCTAGGATAAGTTTTTCTCTTTGGCCAGAGTTTGCATCACGTCTGGTTGGATTAAAGGTCATCTGAGAGCTACACCTCCTGATTAAAATCGCAGATCGGCTTTTTTGCTGTGCTGTTCGCTATTTTTCATCCAACCAGTATGATTTATTGTCATTGCGAAGGGGTTTCATGAATGCTTAAAAAGAATGTGTAAAATGAAATGCTGATGTGTGCTAATATACTGATAACATCATATAAAGGGTTAGACTTGAAATATGCACATCAACGGTTTATTGTTAAGGAGGAGAAAGGCAAATATTGTGATTAGCAGCAGATGCTGAATGAACGGTGAAGGAGTTTAGGAGATACACATTCCCAGGCTCTTCGAAAATTCCGGGTATATTAGCAGGGTTCAGTGGTTCGGCCAGTGAGATCTACAATATGGATGTCACGACTATTGAGCTACTTGTTTAAAACTAAGATACCAGAAGAAAGAAAAGAATTAATTTGTTGCATGTTGCTATGTTTTAATGACTTCATCCATTTCTTATGTATACTGCTTTCTGTGTAGGGTTGTGAAACCTATCCCAGAGAACTTAGGGCACAAGGAAGGGTACATCCTATATGGGGTGCCAACCTACTGTATCATAGGGCACAACCACACGCACACAAACTCACACACACTCATTCATAAACTACGAGTAGTGTTGGAAGCCTCAATCAGACTGTCTTTTGTAAAGAAACTGATTTGAAGATTCGGTCCCCAACCCTAGAGGTATTGTATTCTATTCTATTGAATTCCTTTTATAATCTAATCATTGCTTCATCTTCAGTAAGTACTTTACTCTGGTTAAGATCATGGTTCGTTCATTATGTATCCCAAGAACAAATGATGTAAGGAGCAGTTAAGCATAGCCAATCCATTTTGCAATATTGCCATATTTTTGGGAGGTGGGAGGAAACCAAAGAAATCCAGAGATCATGGAGAGAAAATGCAAAACTCCACATAAGCAGTAACCCAAGCTTTAAACCCTGCAACTATGACTTAAAAAAAAAAAAAAAAGAACCAGACGCAAAGCCAGCCATCATTAAGTGCAATTTGACATGTTGTGAATATCATCATCTTTAAATCTGTTTGAGATTGGAAGGAAATGAAAGAGGGAAATAAAGAAGAAGAAATATAGAGGCAGATGCACAGTTTAGTACCACAGCAAGCACTCGTCTCTACTTTGTAGCAGCTCCAGGTCTATTCACACTCTCAGGAATTCACTGAATGCAAATAATAACCAGATGAAAAAACGTATGGAGTATATCCAGAGCTGAACCCCACGGTTTGAATCATTTCTCCCCTCCCAATATCAGCTTTGTGTCAGAACTGGTGCTATAATATGGCTCTCCTGTCACAACTTGATACAGTATTCCATTGACTAACATTCCCAATTACAAATGATAAGTCGTTCTGTGGGGGAACCTGAGGCGAAGCTCTGGAACATTCTTTGGGCCAAGAGGAGTACCAGTGACCTCTTCCTTCACTTCCTGCAGGCATATGAGGAAAGTGTGAATCTTGTGACAGGCCATTTGGGCTCTTGCAAAAAAAAAAAAAAAAAGGGAAACAGCAAAGCACCTCTCTGATAAAAAGGTCACAACGTATCCAATTACTACTGACATTTTCCACTGAATTCGCAAAGATGGGTGACGAGGGGTTCTCTGGGACCGGTTTATTGCTTAACCTGAGCATACTTATAGAGACTTAACAGTCTTGCCATGTGTCGGCTGTATCTGTCCATCACCATACTCGCAAGCATTTCACCAGTAATTAAAGCTGTTTACTGAGCCCTGGCCACTGCCAACTAAAACCAGTGCATGTTTACTGCTCAGTGCATAATAATGGCAACGGAGATAAAATACAAGTCTGGTATTTCTGTATAATCCAAAAAAAAAAATGCAAATGTTAGTATATTCGTCAGTCTACAGTAGTTAACACTCTGGTTATATATATCAGTGCCAGTGTAGGGACGAACAGATGCATGCTCAAGGTCTTCTGCAGTGCATGATTGCAGATGCATGACGTGTGCCCTGAGCTTGGCTGGACTGCAGCCAAGACTTGAGAGACATGATTTATACAAATCATTTGTTTCATCATACCACCTGATGGATCGGTCCAGGCCTCGCGGACACCCATTTTTCAATTCACCTGAAAATATCAATGAAAGCCGAAAGCACAGGTGTTGATACTGTAACAGTCAAGTCTTTCTTTCACCCAAGGTGAATTAACAAACAGGAGATGGGCCATGAGTACAGTCAGATCAGATGTATATAAGAGCTCTTTTCCTGGTGTTGAAAAATATGCAGCGTATTCACACTCCTTTAACCCATGAAGCACTCGTGTAATAAGCAATGTCCAGACAGCGAGGGTTTGAGGCAAGCCTCTTCCACAGAGCACCGTGTGAAGAGGAACTTCACCCCACTACACATCGGCCTGTCTGCGCTCGAGAGCTCAAAATGCTGTCCACACTTGAATGAGCTCTAAATTACACGCTGTACTGAATTATTCTGCAATCACATTTAGTCAGTTGCACTCACGGAGCCTCCGTGTGTGATGAAATGAGCTAAGTTTGTTTATCGGAGAAACATGACTGCAGAACTACTGGGAAAAAGAAAAACATTGACTCAATGGCTACCCATGGAGTACAGTAAATCTACGTAAATACACTAAATTGAAAATGCTGTGCAGCCTTTGACTGTAAAAGCTGTCTTAATTTAATAACTAGGTTTTAATCGAGAGCTCTGTGCTCACACTGTACTGTACGTTCCACAATGCAAGTGCTCACATTTGTGTATTTAAACAGAATCACCAAACGAGTTTGTTCACTAACAATTCCAATTAAGATCTATTCAAACGAGATATTTCTACCCTAGAATACAATTCGCTATAAAAAAAAAAAAGATAAAAGCAGAGTTACACTTAGCAACAAAAACCGAAACATGAGAATGGATGCGAGACTGGTCGAGGAGATGCAGAGGATATGGACTGTCTGTTTTACAGAGAGAATTTAAAGTATGTTGGCGCATGTGAATTGAGGTGAGTCCATGTGGAATTGTGAAAAATTGGATTGATCAAAATTCTTGCCACAAATTCATCCAATTGTCAGCCCTTTGATCGAGGATCTGATTATGAAGTCAGGGGTGACTAATGGGATGAATTTGGAGCAAATCCATACAGTGATACATATATCTGGCCTAAGAGTTGCATAAATAGCCCTTACACCACTTTTTTGAATAATGATTCGTCAGTTGTCTACAACGGCTCTTAATTTACGGATTATAATTTTAGCTGCAGTGCAAAACCAATGGATGCAACCTGGATGGGGTGCCAATCCATTACAGAGCCCACATACAGTATACACTACGGGTAATTCGGGAACGACAATTAGCATAATCTGCATGTTTTCGGACTTTGGGGAAAAAACAGAATACCTAGAGGAAACACACCAAGCATGGGGGGGGGGGGGGCGAG
>JAQMYJ010000011.1:9732638-9782638 GCA_030014305.1 Clarias laeviceps | reverse complement strand
TTAATCAAATTGTCATTAGTTGATCAATGTGTATATACTGTATATAAATCATGATCAAGTCTTAACAATTTGAAGGGATATACATTTGCATCACCAGCAAAATTAGAAAACCTCATCCCCACAGGCTACGAATCATGGATCCTCTCGATAACCTCCAACTCCCAAACATTTACCCTTAAGTATCTGTTTCTGGATTCACATGTCTGGTCGTTATTAGACACGTCTAAGGGCCTCCTACACTCGTCCAGGCCTCCAAACCATACAGTCACATGGCCCCGGTGCTGGAAAAATGATTAGTCAAGTCTCATTTGAAGCCCCTAGGCCACTGGAGCGGACGCGTATTTTATTTCCCTGTGTCATCTGCTAAAGTCTTCAAACTGTCCTGACGCGTTTGTTCCACTCCAAAATTTTTCCACATTATAAACCAATTGCCTGGGCGACACTGAAACCGGGTGATCATGCATAACTGTGCAAGTTCAGAGAAGGTGTAAAGTTAAAAATCCCTCACTTATACAGTAATATCCTTAAAGCCAAAAATCACACCGGATCAGTTTTAGGCTGCATCTGTTTGTTTTTTTTTTGGTTTTTTTTTACAGAGCAAGTCACCCAGGAATTATTTAGACTAAACTCCAAAATCCAAAAGTACAGGAATCCTTGCAATATAAATCACTGTTAACGCGTCAAAAGCTTTTTTGTTTGTTTTCTCTGTTGTGCAAAATAGCCTATACTGTACAGTAAGTAGATTTGTATTTTCCTACAAACTATTTAAATTCTTACACTGTACTATACAATATGAAAATTCCTCCAATAAAAGAAGCATGACAGGATTTTTGTTAGATTACTCACGGCTGTCAGAGTCATGGCAGGTGTTAAATAAGTATTAGTATAAATAGTGCCACAGGTTCCTCGTGTACCTGCAAATAGAGCTGTCAGAGTGATTAGAAGTTATATGGATTTTGAAATGGTTTTTTTTTCATAATATTTTAATAACACTCAAATGTTACAGATTTGGAATGTTGGACCGTTTAAACAACGGTACACCTAGAAGGCATTAGACCATGAAATGCATAAACATGAATAAACAATAAACATGAATAAACAATAAATTTCCTGATGAATAGGAACAAACCAGACTAATCTGCTAGACCACAGTGCTGTTCCGTTATTAATTCTGATTGGTCAGAAGGTGGTAATTAATCTTCCATCACAGCAGTGCTGACACTAGTGCTGATTTCAAGCCAAAGCATAGACTTATACTTACAGTATGCTCTCCCTTGAATACAATACCATTTCTATAGTAATGTCTAGCACAGGGATGACAATGGCTACACACACATTACCAGCCTGAAGTGACTCAATTCTGATTTTTAGCCTGATATGACACACAAATCTGATGCTTTTCAGATCTAATCTAAGTCACTTTGGAAATTGGATAATATCCAATATACGGTCATGCAACTTCATGCGACTTTTTGCCTCTGCACATGTCTGACTTTCTTTCTTCTTCTGGACCTTAAGAAATACACACTGCTTGCCATTCTCAAGCAAAAAAATCTGGCTGGAGTATATTTCTGGCTGGAGTAATAGAACACATCAAGATGGTTCTTGGATTTTTTCTGTCTGTTTGTCTGTTTGTTTGTGATAACATCACGCGAAAACTACTGACCAAATGTTTATGGACTTTTCACAGATGTGTTTGGCCCTAACCCTAGGTAACATATAGGCTTTGTTTCATCACAATCGGCCAACAGGAAGAGAAGATATGCTACTTTGAAATTTAAATGGAAAACGCCCTTATATCATCATAAAATCACATTCATCTCAAAATTCAACAGATGGCACTGTACATTTTTTAATATATGGTTATAAGTGTGCAATTAAAATCTACTGAATAAACATGATCTCACACCTTCATCGCATGCACTTCACAGTAACACAAACATTTTAGTTAATTCGAAAGTTCAACAGATGCCGTTTTTTTATGAGTGTGCAATTAAATTCCACTTTAACAAATCTGCAGGTACATCTAGTGTTTAATAACAGTCTGATCTTTTTTTTCAACAAAGAAAAGTGTTAAAGTGTTAATATATTTAACGGTTTCTCTGTGTAGATGTGTATATAACATTTTGTAAGGAGTCCACAGTGTCAGTAATTTGAACAAGTCAGGGTAATTTTATGTTATTAGATAGAGAATAGTCTTAGTGATTGAAGACCTTCTCAATACCAGCCAAGGGAGGCCAACTTGATTTGAGCAGAACTTCCTTCTTATAAACAAGTTAACACATACATTTGCCTGCGAGGCATTAAGAGATCTCACACCTACACGGTCAGGAGGGTCGAGTCCCGCCTTGGGGCCTGTGCCTGGGGAAATTGAGATCTGTGCTCAGTACTCCAATTTCCACCAACAGTCCAAAGACATGTAGTTTAGGCTAACTGGCATTTCCAAAATGCGTGTAGTGTGTGAGTGAGTTTGTGAGTAAATGCGTTGATTGGCTCCCTGTCCAGGGTGTCACCATCTATGATAGGCTCCAGGTCCTCTGCTGAGTATTATTTGAATTTGCTGACTATTCTAATGCATGACAAATTTAGTTGTTTAATTTACGTCTTATCAAATGAATCTATCCAAATTTCTAAAACTCTCATTAGGCCTGAACCAAAACTAGAAAATCATAGTAAAATTGATGGATGCCCTGCACGAAGATCCACAAAGTTTTTTTTATGGTTCCTGTTTTCTTCCTTTGAATGAATGTAGGAAATTCATAATAATTGAAACATACAAAAGGAAAGGTAAAGTTACAGCAGTGCTCCAGACTATAATAAATAAATCATTAAGTATCATTCTAAATTGATAAAATATATTCATATGATTCTAGTGGTTCATTTCTAGTTTTTAGCTGTTTCATTGCTGTTGGAGTTTTGCAACAAATCTGCATGTGCCATGTTTTATCTACATGCACATATATCAAATTTTAATGAGCAGATTCATTCCCCATTGTAATATGTTACCAAGGAGACCTTAAAAGCATTGTTAAGTTTTGGTTGATATGGCAATAGAAAGCATATTTGCATAACAATGTCCTTGAAATAAAATGGCCTTAAGAGCAATATCTTTCAGTCCTCGCTGCTTTCACATTATTTTGCTTTGGAAATGAAGGACAGAGTTTTTTATCGAAAGAAATACAGTGGAGTTGGTAGTAATCAGGGGAATGAATGTGAGGAAATTAAATACTAGTGAGTACTGGGCTGTGCAGGTGAACTCTCACTGTCTATAAATGGCTGGCAGAGGGAGAGGGACAGCGCCACACTTAACTCCCCTCTCCCAGCATCATGGGCTGGTAAAAGGGTCCATCAGGGCTTGTAAATTAAGACAGAGCTTTTTATCTCTTTACTGAAAGAAATGTAAAAGCACAGGGTGGCAAAGAGTGAACAAAGAAAAAGCACTGAAAGCACTATTTTAGTTTTCCCAATAAATCAAATTTAGGGGGGGGGGGGAAACACTACAGCTCCTCACAGGTTGTTTGGATACTTCAAGGCTCTTAACTTTCAAGAGGAGCTCTACTTAAAGCCCACTCTAATAGAGCGAACTCTTAATGGTTCAACAATACATAGACCTTTACCTTTACCAAGAGATATACACTATAAGCCGATGAAGATCAAAACGCCATGATGATTTCTAACAAGAACATACCTTAGGAAAAAATACATATTTGTTTGCAAACATCATGTTTTCTTATTGTTCTAGAACATTTCCACTAGATATAAACAATATATAATAGGAAAATACATTAGGGGACCTATTATGCAAAAATCACTTTGGTAGTCTCCAGTGTGCGGGTATAAAAAGAGGTCTCAGCTTCTTGTCCTTTTACATTTTTACTAGCCAGGACTTAAAAAAGCCAATTAGAGTTTCACCCTATTGTGACCTCATATAAGAAGAGCCTATAGACACTGAAACTGCACATTTGGAAAAGGAGTAAAATAAAAGGGAGTTTAGGGTATGGAAAACTTTAAGAACTGATTCATGCAGATACATTTAAGAAGGTTTTTGATTCTAGATTTGAATGTATACACACTTCCTTTTAAAAGGTTTTCACAAGGGTTCTATGGGAGCCCTACAGGCAGAACCTATTTGATGCTAGAGCCTTTAAAAATCTATGAGAATGGCAAATCCAAGCCTCCTTTATATTTCTAGATTTTAATCTACTTTTATTCACCCTGAGATCTGATGGAGCACAGTATAGCCTGAAGGTCCTATTTTTCTAATGCTGCTACAGCTGCTTTCTCAGTGCAGTTACTTTCACACATTCTCCACATACTCCGGAAGAATTTCTATCCAGATCATTGCCAGCCAACTTTCCTGAGTGGTTAATATTATTTGGGCTTGACTGTACAGTAGAACAGATTATGTATCGTCCACCTTTAAACATTACATTTCTACCTACTTAAGCTTAAGGGATGAAAGAGCAACCAATTTTCTACAGTTGCTAATTGTTTTTTAGTGATACTGGCAACTTTTGGGTCTCTAGCAATTTACTTCCACAAATGCATGGTGCTCAGCATTGAACTATCTGCATAGCTGTCTGAAATAAAGTCACTATAACAGTCCACCACATACAACAAGACTAATTTTAAGCACGTTATGAAATTCTGTCATCTATTATAACATAACAACAAATATTAAATATAACGTGATGAGATATGGGAAGCAAGCAAAGACACCATAATGTTCCATAATGTTACCTTGCGAGCATTAAAACTTGGCTTGTACATCTACAAACGTTTTACTAAAAGTAATGCCAAGTGGGCATGACCTTTTTCTTTTTAACTGCCAATATTATACAAAGCTACTCCTTAACATAGTCTCCATCATAAGCGATGCTTTAGAGCCATTTCGGTCTCCCTCTGCATGGTTTGTGTTCAATGCTGGTTTCTCCTTCTTTAAATTTCCATCTGTGCACATTGCTCTTATCAATGGTGTCATCTCCATAAACATTCTGCAGTGCAGCGGAGACCATCAATTGCAACAAAAGGGCTGGGAGTTGGGTTCAACAATGTCACAAATGCTATGTTGAGTAATGGCTTTGTGAACTCTACCATGTGCAATCTGAACAACCTCTGTGAGTGGCCACTTTGTACTGCCGTTTTTGCATAGCATTCCCAACACATATAAAAAAAAAAACTGATTCATATACAGACATGATGTTCAAGATATAGTGAAGAGCTAAGAATAACAAAGGGGGTAAGTTATTTTTATTCTTAGGCTCATTCCTGACATCACTTAATTACATACACCCACATACACTCAGAAATAAAGGTACTAAACTATACCCTTTCTGATACCACTCCAGTGACAAAAAAAAAGTACTAAATGTACCAGTAGACCCACGTCAGAACTACAGGCACGAGAAGGGATTTTGGTTCTTTATTTTTATCATTATTGCTTCAACTGCTTACATCAGAAAAGATGATTTTAAAATAAATGTTAGACATGTATTGCAACAAAAACAGAATACCTTGTGTAGAAGTGGAAAGTCATAAAGCACAATTCCTTTGATACTGTTCTCTAGTTTGCTATTTAGGTGTCTTTACTTCACATTTGACATTTACCTCCTACCTTTTTTTTCTACTTCATATTCAATAAAATTTCAACATCATGATATTTCTCTATAAGCAAGTATTTATTAAGCAATATAGTTACATCATATAGCTTCAAGGAATTTATCTAAATTCCTAATACAGTGGCACCTTGGCATACAAATTTAATCCGTTCCGGAGGCGATTTCTTAAGGCCAAATTTGGTATTTTCCCATAGTAAATAATGTAAATGCAGATAATCCATTCCAGCCACTTGAAAATATTACCAATATTACCAAAACTATAATCATACTTTTGCATGTTAAAACATTTAGAATTTTTTTAAATAAGTAGACATTGAACCACATTTATCCTTAGTTTATGATTGCTCTTTGCACCGACTGCATTAAAAACAAAATTGAAAGTGGCTCCCGTTTCTTCTTCTTTCTACCGTCCTTGCTAACATTCTTGGGATCCATGGTGCTATGTCTTACCTAAATCTTGCACAAAATGCAAAAAACAAAAACCACAAAAAAAAAAGTAAACTTGCTTTGCTTGGATTTCCACCGATGCAAAAAAGTTTCGTGCCCACGTATGGACATACAGTACTGTACGCACAACTTAGCTGGCGATTGTTTCAGTTCAGTCGTTTGTACAGTACAGCGAAAAAATTTGCAGAGGCAAATTCCTTGCAAAATTTCAGTTCTTAAGACAAAAATTCATGAAGCGGGGAATTCATATGCCGGAGTACTATTGTAATCCAACTTTTTACTAGAGTGAAACCTAATACATATTACTATATTCTATCAGTCGCTATTCAGTGCTCACTATCTATTAGCGTTGAACTGGGTTGTAATAATAATGTTTTCCTGGGTGAAAGTGGCAGTAATTTCGTATTAGTAAATTAACATTGTGTGGTGTGACGCTTTTTTTGTGATGTTTTTTGTGACGTTATGATACTTCAGTCAAACTTTTCTCCTTTAACTTGAGTAAAGAATTTGAAGCTATATTTCAGCGTGAGTAAGAATTTAAGCAATTTTACTGTATCACCCTTTTGTCTTTTGTCAACGAGACATCCATTGTTAATGAGTGGATGAAATATGAATGTTAATTTCAACATTCTTAAATAAAAGAAAGACATCACCAACACTGCTCTAGGACCAAATGCAATATTTCTGTTCACCAGTGTTGGGTGTAACGCGTTACAAAGTAACAAAAGTGCAAAAGTTATGTTTTTGATGTAACGAGTAATCTAACTAATCTTATTTATTTTTTCAAAAATGTAATCCGTTATTCAGACAATTTATGTAATCCGTGAACCATACAGCAGTCATTCCCAATCCATTAGTGTGTGTATGTGTGTGTGTGTGTGTGTGTGTGAAAGTTATCCTACAAGCCCCGCCCCCGATAACCCGCCCCACTGTCATTCCTGCTGATATATACCGTAATCTCACCTATGCGGTTTGACTATGCGAGGACCGACGCATGAAAAGATGTAAACGTAATCACAGCACCAAAACTCACTGTGAATCATGATTAACCGTAATTACGGCCACCGCGTGAAACCGCGTCGGTGAGATAGGGGTATTGGTAGTTAACAGATTATGGGCCAAACTTTGCTGAGTGATAATGGTAGAATAATTATAAAGGTCTTGACTAAAACAACATGCATGAGGAATCACAAAGGAGTTTTCATTTTCTGCAATGGTAAAGTACTCGAACTAGTTACTTTTATCAGAAAGTAACGCTGTAACGTAACGTCCCCCAACACTGCTGTTCACTATGTTAGACTGAGTGGGGGGAAGAAAAAACGCACAAAACTGTAAAATATAGAAAATTGCATAATCTATAGTAAATGAATAATTGCTCTTCTATAACGGTCTGCAATAGCCATTGAAAACTAAGGTAGCTTAAGTTCCATGCAGGATAATGTTACCAGGATGCACAGATGTAGCAGAGCTAATTCATAGCACTGATCATATTAAAGGGGTAATCCTTACATAAGAGTCCAGGATGCTTCCTCTATAATTAGATTGGCCATGTTCCTCTGGCCAGAGACAATGGAAAATGCTAAAATGGTTTCGATCAATAATGAGCTTGTGAGACATGTTATTCAATTATTCACACACTAAAACCTACAAATCTGATTTGACCGAATGGTTCCTTTTGTAAAGATCCATCTTTACAGTAATCCCTCATTACTGGAGAACTGGCATGGCGTGGACTAAGAATCTACACATTTTCCATTATTATGCTGATATAATTATTTCTGGAAGGTTTAAAGTAACAATTTTAATATAATTTTTCACCAATGCAATTTTTTTTTCAAAAAAGCCAATGCATTTGCATTCTGCATTAATATTGTCTTATATACTGATATGGACAATATAATCAGACACATGAACTAACAGGGAAGAAAAGATATTTTGGGGGCCTCCTGTGTGATGCAATGACAAGCTGTTCTCTCATTTGTGAAAGTCTGGCGATGCCATATCCATCTTTTCCATTGACATTTCAAGCTTTTCTCTGTAGACCTTCGAAATTGTTTATGTTGGAGAACTTTAAATATACTGAAAGATATCATACCTTAACTAAGAATAAATGAAGAACTTTATTAGTCCATAAGTAGATAGTGTGTCAACAGTGCTAACCCGAGGAGACAAAAGTCATCACTCCTCAATTTTATGTTTTTTTTTTTTTTTTTGAGAGAAATAAGTAAAGGCATAGTTCTCAGGTGGCTGTTGTAACATAGTAGCAAGAGGTCAAAAATTGCAAGTGCTATGGATAAATTGTTGTCAGCTCTGGCATAGACTCCAATTTGTAGTGCTGGTGTAGTAAAAAAAAAAAAAAAGCCCTGAAAAAATAAAATCATTTGATGCATTTCACCTCTAAGGAAAGGCAAGAGAAGGCTGTGAAGACTGTTGGGGTAAATACACAGCCATAACACTACATCGCAAAACATCATGCCCAGTATTGTAAAGGTTCACCTTATGCCACCTGGGCAGCGTTGGCCTCTTGGGGTATGACTCCAGAAGTCCTCTAGAGGTGTGCCGTGGTGTCTGGTACCACATAGTTGGCAGTAGATCCTGTGCGTGCTTCTGGTTGTAAGGTGGGGCCACCATTGATCAGACTTTTTTGTCCAGCATATCCTATGGACTGTGATTTGGGGAGTTTGGTGGCTAGGTTTGTGGCCTCTTTACTTTCCCAGCCCTGTATATGGCTGGCTGTGTTTCATTTGGTATTCTGGTGACATAAATGAGCCTTTGACTGCATGAACCTGTCACCAGTTTATTGTCACCACAATTGATAAAGAATGTTGATGTTATGTGGTGTTAATATAATAATGTTTTAAGTGGTGCTTTAGATTCAAAATGCTCCCACGTCCATTTACTCATTCAGGATCAGTAAGCACTGGTTAGGGTCACGGTGGATCTGGAGTCTACCCCAGGAACACTGGCACATGGCACAAGGATTACACCCTGGACAGAAATCCAGTATATCTCAAGGCTGTTTTCAAATCAATGTTTGTTATCCAAAGTGTCAGAGTGCAGGACTTGGTCCAGGAATGAAGCTCAACAGTTGCTGAGGATTTAAGTGGCTCTCTGGCAGATCTGGCATTTGAACCTACAACCTTTCATTCACAGGCAGAAAATCTTTGAGCTATATTTTGCCATTCATTACCTCTGTTTGACAAGTAATGAACCATCATATTATAAGATCAGATTATAGTAAACAAAGAATGACAATAAAAATTCACAAGTAGCAGAATTTTATCGTCATGGAAGGACTTTTTTAGTTCACTGTATCCCTTCATCCTGTGAAATTACGCATGGACCATAGCCCTACATTCCAACTTCCAACTTAAGGTTCATACCCCTAGAATGCCCACTAAAGTTCACGGTTTTAATTTAGCCAAGGTTGAAAGTTGTTCTCTTTTGTGTCCTTTTTTCCTTTACAAAGGAAAACAAGTGTGGGAAAGCCAATTGAGTCATAAAGTGCATATCAAATTCACATAATTGGATCTGGAACTTCAGGGCTACTTCAGAGGTCCTTAATATAAGGTTTCTCGGCTTTGTATTTTGAGCGAAAAGATAGAAGAAAAAAAAAATCAAACAAAGAAACCAAATTACAATGCCTTTAAAGGGGCACATATAAAATGGAGACTCATATGAAAAGGCTGCCTAGTTGAGAGCCACTGTAAAGGAGAAAAACACTGGGTTTCCCAATTGTGCACACACAATCTTACAGACAACAAACACATTTGGCCAAATAAACAGGAACAGCAGCTCAAGAAAAACCTCAAGAAGCACCACGTAACTCAGACTGCTTGGCTGTTCTGGCACTGCTCAGTTGTTGAGAAAGGAAATAATTGTTTTATTGTATAGACAGATGACTGAAGTTAGCTCGGAACTATAAGCTGCTCTCTTTACTCTGGTTTTCTCCCACAGTCCAAAGACATGCCGAGTAGGCTAACTGGCATTTCCAAATTGCCTGTAGTGTGAGTGTGTGTATGCTTCTGCCCTGCAAGGGATTGGCACCCCATCCAGGGTGTACCCTATCTAGTGCCCTAGTGTATAGCATAATGACCCTGTGTAGAATAAGCGGTATAAAAAAATGAGTAAGTGAAAGTGAGTAGATTGTCCAGTTGCTGGAGTGAGTTTAAAAACTAGGCTAAAATAACAGGCTCATATTAGCGTTTGATTCCTGTGTGTATTAACATCGCCTTTTAAAAAGATTTTTTTAAAGGGGTGAATTGCAGAGAAGGCAGTATTTTCACATTCTGGTTCATCCATTGTGAGGCAATAACCCATTTTAAGCTATTCTTGTTCAGGATTTCAGACTGCAGACCTGAATTCTGCACCTTATAGCTCATTTCTGTTGCCACTGAAACCCAATAGCCTAATTACATGTTTGTATGCGGATCATTGTGAAAACCTGTATTTCATATTCTCTTTGCAGCAAAGTTTTTTTTATTTATGTCCTTTTTTTTTTCTTGTGTGCACTGGGTTTGATTTGCAGTCTCACTGATGCATGACTCATGCTAATGCAATCCCATTCAGTGGTCGATCAGCAGACTTATTTTCAGGGCTTAACCCAATCCTCGTGTGTAAGACACCCTGAGCCTTGCCGCGTCCCTGTACATCTGCCTCACAGCATCTAAATATATGGCAAAATTTAAAAAGGCATTTTGCTCCTTGCGGGAATTAACGGTACTTTATAACAGTCAACAGTGCCGCGACGCTTGCGGGAACGTTCCTCTCGAACGAGCAGGTTTGGTAAGCGCTGACAGCTTTTGCTAGATTGCCTTTCAAGGATCAAAGATTAATTGAGCCCATTAGAATGGGATGACTCGATGTAGGGACAAAATTAAAGTGAGAATGATTTCCTACTTGGAAACAGTTTCCTATTGGCAAGTAATATGGGTCCAAATCATTTATGAGGAAGCTCATAACTCTATAAAAAAAAGAGCTTTTTTCCTTTTTTTCAACTGGAGTCAAATGTACAAATGCGAGAATGCATTTGCATGCATAATGAGGTATATGCACGAATCACCCCATTAGCCGTCTGACCTCATTGTAGCAAATCTTTCCTAATCATTCGTTCAAAGTGAACGGGCCCACACAATGTTTATTTATACTCTTTGGCTAGATAAAGAGCATTGTTTAAGCACCATGTTACATGTACAGAAACTCTTTTGACTTGAGCCTGTATTAATATTACATATCACTACAATTGCAATCAGTTGTCTTTTACAATTCATTAAATTTTTATGTGCATAGAGCTTTAAACAATAGCCACAAAGCAGCTTTAAGGAAATTACATCCCTAATGAACAAGACATAGGCGGCAGTGGCAAGGACAAACTCCCTGAGATAAGGAAAGGAAGGATCCCTTAGAGGAACAAGACTCAAAATGGAACCCATTATCTTCTGAGTGACACCGGAGAGTGGGATCATGATCCTTATGGCTGTAAAGGTGTAAAGATAAAAAAAATATTTCTAAGCTATGTTAAAAGGAATTTCTATGTTAATGCATCAAGTGTAAATAAACATCCTGGGATGAGCATAGCGCCAGTTCATAAATACAAATTCACTGAAGCAAGAGTGATACATGAGAAACCAATTTTTGAAACTGCTCATCGGTTATATCACCAAATCACTACATCTTATCAGCTCTCTTTTTTGTTTGGGAACACCACTTAGCCTAACCTGCAAGTCTTTGGATTGTGGGAGAAAACCAGGGCACCTGGTGAAACTCCACCGAGCAAAGAGAAACATACAAACTACAATACAGTATGTACTACCACTCATAACCCTCCGTGTCACAATTTACTGTATTATTAGTCTAGGAATCCTTATTTTAGCTTTTGATTTACTGCTGTTTTGCCTTTATCCAAGTAATCCCCACAAACTGAGGTTATGCTAGCAATGAAGCTACAGTATAGTGAAAGAAGACATGGATTGCGAAATCATAAACGTCACGGACATGACCTGTTTTTGAGGATCATATTGTGCTTATTCAACAAATGTTTTCTCAGATTGCAATGTATGCCTCTCCTAATAATGTTAAATACATTTTAAGCAGCATGCATCATTGTCATGTACTCAACTAAAATATAACCATAGTTTAAAGTGGGTCTCAGTCAAAAAAGTGATTTTTTTTTTTTTCTATTAAACAGCAGAAATCAAGTGTTTATTCCTGCCTCACACACATTCTGTGTTTAGTGAATTATAATGAACTTTATACAGACATGGGCTCAGATCTGATATGAAGCCATATGAAGGTCATTGTATAGTTGCATTTTTTTCCCTCCCATTTCTAAATACACAAGCACTGCTAAGGTCAAACTGGCCTTCTTTTTTTTTTTTTTTTGGCTAAACACTAGCCTGCCCTTGGACATTCAGAGCCCATGGAATTAAAAGATATAGGCCTGTATCTCACTGTTACATATAAAGGTCATAAACACATATTGAAACACAATACAATGCAGCAGAAATACAATCCTGAGGGTGCTTTTAAATTGTTATCCATATCGGGATTCCAAAGACATCCCATCTTCGGTTGAAACGTTTCGCTGAATGTGCTGGGAAGCCAACCATACGCACTGTAAAACTTCCCATCAGAAAAACACCGCAGGGTTAAAGACGCACAAGCCCCGTTACATCATCATTTCGCTCACTTCATGGAAACGTTTCGTCTTTTACTCACTCCTCAAACGTGCTAGTGCTAATGGTTTGACTGCTAATGGCAAACAAGTTTAGAAAGGGATCTTATAAGCAGGGATGGGGTGTTAGCTAAAGATCTAATGGATCCAAATGGCAGCAATAAAAACATAAATAAACATTAAGGGGAAAGATAGTTTTCCCAGAGCCGACAGTGAGCACTACAGGTAAGTGCTAGGAAGCCAGTAAAAGCCTCTGTCAGAGCTTTAATCGAGTTACGCCGGCACTTGGAGAAAGGAGGATCTGATTAGATGCGGACGGGAATGCAGTGATGGATGAGGCAGACTCTTCTAAACCCTTTGAGCGGCACACAATATGGCAGCACAGAAACTCCCTCGACGCATTGATCTCTATCATTAACCTCCCAGGGCCATATGGCAACAACTCCATACCACGTGTGCACTAGCACGCATGTTCGCCTGCCCCACAGCCGGGCTCTTTCCATTTTGATTCCTTCCCGCCTGGCTTCTTTCTTCGGTTGTATACACTGCTTGTCTATTTTAAAAGTACAATTCTTTTCAACCACTAATCGATTAGTTAAAACAAAACAAAACAAAAATAAATAATAATAAAACTTCAAACCTACAGTACATTTTGAGCTTTGTTGCTTTTCATTTGGGGGATCTGGATCTGAGATTGAACTGCATGAAAGCTCATGTCCTTTAACAAAGCCCTCCTTACAGATCAGTGACCTTCTCTAGGTGGAGGATGCTGTGTCTACAGTACAATCTAGGATGTCTTTTCCAAGCTGATACTCAACTGAGGTTTGAACTGCTTTTGTTCACCAATTGGTGCAGTGGTCGCTAGCGAACGGACTGTACAGTAAGTGGATTAATCCCAGCAACACCAAGGCTATTTTCTGTTGTGGTTGGACTGGAGAACAAAGGCAGGAGGCACTTTCTAGAGCTGTAGTCTAATATAAGGGGATATACGTCATTCAGTCGGCTGTTATGTTATCCCCAAGAGACTAAACTCTCCTGTTTAAGTAATTACTGAGGTCATTTCGCACAGCCTACAAAATCTCGTGGTATATCGCTCTCGATGAGCCATATTCCTGCGCATTTGTTTCCAAGTTTCTTTGGCTGTGGCTCCTTTTGCAAAAGCGATGATGGAGAAGCAGCGCCCCTGAATAAACTAGCCCCTGCTAGTCTATGTACATGATAATCAAGCAAGTGGTTAATCCCAAACCGTTTCCTGTCTGACATGCCTTCAGGCAACTGTTTTCCATTCTTATAATAAAAAAGCCTTGGTGCACTTACTTTGCCACATATGTCTATAAAACACTGCTCCAGCCTCGTTCTAGTCAAAAATACTTTAATCATATAGCCATATGGTAAAAATCTACTCCACATGCCGCTACAAAAGAAAAAAAGGAGGGGGGAAATCACAAGACAATCTGCAGCACATACTAATATCTGGTTGTCAAAAACAAAACCCAACATAATGAATAAACGTAGTGATGCTATTTATAAAAAGAAAAATTTGGAATGACTTGTAGCTATAGACAGGCAAGATTTCTCAAAATAATGGAAGTATTATACCAGAAAAACAGCAACAAGAACCTAAATTTCAATATTACTATGTAAAGCCTGAATGAGCAGGTCTTGCTATGAGCTAAAACATCCTACACCAAAGCATTTATTTGTTAGCAGCCTCGAGCACAGATTTCTTATATTTCAAAGGAAGAAAACAATTTAATACTTTTTTTTCCGAATCTGAATATAAACTAGCTAACCTTGTCAAATCTGGTGCATTCTGGGCAACCATTGTGAGAAAGCAGGGTATGTACCATGCACTATGATGATATGAACCCTCTTACATTTATTTCTGTTTATTATGAGGCCAGGGAGATTAAAAAGCTCACATGAGCTCGAGCTGAGATATGAATGCTCTGGGTGTAAAACAATTAAGTCGCAACCTCATTTAATGCATTTAATCATTCGCCATACATATGTTGCACACTTCGAAATGGATTCGACCAAACAAAGGACTCTCATCTTTAGCGAAGTTAGACGTGTTCTGTGATATCTGTGCTGAAACGGTTTCTAATGCGACGAGACACAAAAAGCTAACTATTAATTTAGTTTTCCTAAACCAAGCTCGTTCTGTGTGGACTGCACCAGTAATAACACGCTCCAAAAATAAGCGAAAGCCAGCACAACTCTAGTCAAGTCTCTGATCCAGCCAGATTTCACTTGACCTCTTTTTCTTTTTTTCAGATGTGTGCAGCCGCAGAGCTCGCTACAAAGATGAGCTTTAAAGCTATAATTGTGGTCAGCTGGGGTAATTTTCAGGGCAGGAGACCAACTTCTTTTTTCTTCTTTCCCTTTCTTTTTTTTTTTTTTCGGTGTTGAACGTGAGTGTGGTTTTTGAGCTTTGAGCTTTCCAATCCATGCTCTGTTTATGTGTTACTGTAGCTATGCTTCATAGGTCCAACTAGATTGCCATGTGTTTGACCTCCATTTCAGAGCCATCAATGGCAGAGCGGCAAGAGGCAGGCACGGCTGGGTGAAATTGAACACTGCGGGAAAGAGCTGAAATTGTCATGTCTTGAGAGAGGAGAGTCGTTAGCAAGGACCTTCAGGAAAGGCGACGTACTGTTTTCAGACTACCCAACAACAGTCTGCCAGATGGCTTGGGATACCTTTCAGCTAAAAAAAAAAAAAAAAAAACACACAGCCAATCAGACACGGCCTGTAGAAAGGTGATGAAACCGATGAAACTCTGGATTATGGATTCCAAAGGAGTGTTCACTTTGGCATGCTATGCTGCGTTTCCACGAGCCCTCCTGACATCGGCAAATTGGAATGCTGAGCATCTCAGTGGCCCTGCTGAAATATGCACAGCATTCCAAGACCCATCATCTATTTGTTCTCAGCTGCAATCTCTCATGTAAAATAATACTTATCAAAAGCAACATAGCATATGGAACATAACAGCCGCGGGGACATTTTTGATTTCTTAACCTGAGCTCTGGCACGGCTGCCCGACACAAAACGTAAGTAACAAAATAAGAGCAATTTAAAGACAGAGACAAGGCTTTGTCACAGAAAATTAATAGGTTCGCTATAGCGAATGCATCACGAGCCATTTTGAAAAGCATTCTGGGTAACCTGTAAATAGCAATCGGTAAGCTGGAAGCTTGTTTGCATATATTTGTGCTGGATTTCACTTTCTTGGATTTATCACATCATTTTCCCTTCAACTTACCATGTGCTACCAGGTCCCTAGGTTTTGTGGCATTCAACAACAACCGGGTGTTTCTCTTACCGAGCAGTACGGCAGAAAGAAAGCCCAAGGAGGACATGGGCGACTCTGAGGAGCTGATTTCAGAAAGACTAATTAAAGTGTCAATAGCAATTAGAGAGTCCTTGGTGAGGGACAGTTTGGAGGAACCTGCCTGCCAGACACCCAGAGGCATCTGTTACAGCCACAACGTTTTTATGGGACCTTTGCTAAACTAGCAATCGATGTGGGATGTGTCACATCAAATGGCATATCCGGTCAAGAGCAAGAGCTTTCATGAGACGCGGGATTTATTTCAAGTACCAATATGTGTGCTCTTTCTTCTGGATAGTTTATAAGATGCTTTGCTTTTTTCCTTCTTGTGAGAAAAATAAAAGTATTGATTAAATGATAATAACATATGCATCTTGTGATAAATACTTTGAACTGCAGATCACATAGATACACAATTTCTCCTTGCTATGTCCTGGACCTATAATCTATAATTCATATTTTCGTTGTAATTAATATTGAGCTCTGAGAGTCAGACCCTAGCAAAGAAACTAGCGGTAAACTGTTTGCTCGGAAAAAACAAGACAAATGAGAAAATGATCAAATCTTCCCATTTACAAATAGCTTTAAAAGTAAAAACTAAAACGAAAGACTAAAATGTGTCCGGGTGTCCTGGTTCACTCACTGGATATGTGTTTAAACAGTTAGAGCAGCAGGTCAACAGGGAAAATATCAGCCATGTGGAACTCTTGCACAGTTTCTACAAGGAACATTAGTCTAGCGGTTCATAATGACTGTTCATGCCAAAAGGGGGTACACCAAGCAAGCACTTCTCCACTATGGCTTTTATGCATCAGTTAAAAAACACAGCATTCTGCTCAATATGCAGAACAGAGCAACACAAAAATAGAAAGGGAGGTCCCTGCTTGCAAGCTGGGCCATCCTCAAAGCCAGTTTTTTTTTTTTTTTGTTCCCTCCCCCTAACATCAGTGCCACTTCAATGAATAATGTTCTACACTGCCTTGGATGACCAACTATTCTTTGATGTTGAGGACATTTAATTTTATAAGCTAATAAAGCACTGAGCTTTTTGATTACGCTTGGGTAAAGACATCTTCACACAAATTACCAGGGCTGTTCAAGTCAAACCCGGTTAAATACAAACTACCTTTATTTCTCTATATAATCCTTTGCAACATTAATGCACTTATACCAGAGTTTCACTAGTGCCTGGATACCATCAATGTAGAAAGTTTTCTCAGTACGTCGAAGCCATAATCGGACTGCTTGCTTCATATCTGAAACGCTTGAGTTCCTTTAATGTCCAAGTAGTAAGGGTGCTCCGATCGGTCGCCGATCGAAATGTCTCTCAACTGGATGATCACATAAACCGATGCTATTGATGCAAAATTCTTGAGCTGACGGCCACATCAACATTCCGTCGTCAGTCTAGGAACATTACCAAGGCCTTCGAGGGGCGCAGTGGTAAAGTGCTCACCCTATCATCCGGAGATCGCTGGTTCGATTCCCGGGTGATGCTGTAACCTCTCACAGGGGAGGGATGAGAGGTACTTGGTGCTCCCACACAAGTAAAAAGAGCGGATAACGCTGTCCTCCTCCGCATGAGCGAGCAGTTCGAAAAGATGCGGTCGGCTGGCGTCACGTGGTCCGGAGGAAACATGTGATAGTCTTCGGCCCTCCCGACTGAGTGGTAGTCAGTCTTAATGTGAGAGCCCCCTAGTGACGGGGAGGAATTGGACATGACTAAATTAGGGAGAAAATCAGGGGGTAAAAAAAAAAAAAAGATGTCGAGATGCTTTGTTTTTTCAGAAGGGAACGTCTGCCAAAAGCTTTAACACAACAAACCTTATTCGCCACAACAACGCAGTGCAAATAATTTGAGTATGAAAAGTTACACACAAAGGCAGCTGCTAAATCTTATAAGTGAACCCTCACTTAACCAGAGCATAAGACCTTAAAAAGATCGAGGCTTACTCTGCAGAGAGTAAAAATGCTGAACCCATCAATACAAAAATAATATCGAAGAGAGAAATGGAGACCGGATCCCAGCTCTGGCTGAGGCAGCCCAGGTTTACATTACTGCTTCATGCGCGCAGGTCGACAGTGACCGACTATTCAGCATGGCTGCACACATTCTGGATGAAAAGTGGAATAGACAGTTTTTTTTTTTTTTTTTTTTTAAAGCAGAAATTCTGAGATAAAAGCCTGCATCCGCTGCTTACTAATGAAAAGCCATGATTGGCTTGGCAGATACAAAGGGACTGAGGTGTGTGTTCATTTAAAAGCATTTCGATTTGTTATTCATTGCCGCAGCCTCGTGCTGCATGTACTAACGTGAGTATAGTAAGACTGTCGCATTTCAGATAAGCATTTTGACATTAGCGAGAGCCCCTTGATGCTAGTTAAGGAATGGGTTTTGTTAAAATGTTTGCTTCCTTCAAATGTTGCTGTGCCTTAAGTATTCTGTTTTACGCCTGTATTCATGAGACATTTCATCACAAGTCCCGGTTTGGCTTGAACGCCTCTCTTATGTAATTTTGACTTGTTGACAGGACAGGACTTTATTAAACTACTAGGGGTGCAACAATATTCACAGGTTGGTCTGTACAGTAACTCGGTTTCGAAGTCACATTGAAACAGGTTTACAGTAACAGTTAAGTGTTTTAAATCGAACCAAACTGGTAGAAGATGACTGAGTATGACAGGCTTTAATTCTAGAAAACAGTATGGGATCTAGAATTAAATAAAAACAGCATGCCTTTCACACTGTCGCCGTTTGATGTCATAGGCTGAGAAAATGGATAATAAGAAACTGCCATCAATTTCGTTCTGTGATGAACAATTCAAGGATGCAAGAATTTAAGAAAGACCATAACACAAAATAGGCAGTACATAAAGTTTCTGCAAGACACATCAAACCTTTTTTTCACATGGACAGAAAGTAAATTACCTTTCAAATTTGCACCTTAACTCAGTAGAAACTACTAACATTTGTCAACAGATGTGACCGGCTTGAAGCACATGATTTAAAAAAAAAAAGCATTCTTGTTTTTATCTACTGTGACATCCTGTGCGCCATCGGCAAAGAGGTTCGAGATGACTTGAGAACAGCCTTGTGACCACCTCTGTCTTTGTGGTGTTCGAGCATTCGGTAATGACTGATACCCGGGGCACTTGGCTGCTGGAATGAGATGACCCTGCGCACTTAAGGGCAAATCCTGTGTCAAGAAGCTGTACTTCAGCCAGCAATAAAAAAGCTCTGTCACAACACAAGCATAACAGCTCTGGATGAAACCCAGCAAACCAGTGCGTAGTGTGCTTTACTGCTTTACTCAAACTGGCTAGTGGACTACGAAATCATGCTTATGACGAAGGGGAGTTGATTAATTAAGAGGCGCGCGGGACGACAGACATGTCGTCTGAGAGGCTAAGTTTCTTTCCTAATATCTGCCATCATCACAACTTATCCGCATGGTCCACCCGGGCCCGTTGCTGGGCCTGAAGGAATCGCTTCGAGCCTTCAAAAGCATACAGAGTTAATTAGGACCGATATCCGAGCTCTCTCCTCCCCACTGGCCCTCTGCACTTACATCAATACATCCTCCTCTTTGCTAATCATGGCCAGGATTACACTGTGGATATGTTACATTTCAGCGCTTTACTGTAAGTTAGTCCTAACTTCTGCGAAAACTTACAATGTTGGAGCCCCACCAAGAAAAACAACATTTCAGGGACACAAATCCCGTCTTCAGGGGTGCAATCAATTTCAAAGTGAGGGCAATGAGAAGCCATTCTCCCGAAACAAGGGCCGAGAGTAATGGGAGTCCATGGAGGCCATGCTCCCGGCTCTTGTTAGTGCTGCTCGTGAGCCTGGCCTTCTTTGCCAGAATGTGCACCAGATCACAGCTAATGTTACCTTTCAAAGCAATAAAAGGTAGCTGCTACTGTTCCCGAGTCCTGGCCTTGACCCTGGATTGCAGACCGAGTCGAAAAGGGAGGGGATGGAACAGGGCCCGGCACACACGGCACACACGGCGCACACACAGCTTGCAGATGCTAGCATTTAAAGACAGGCAGCAAAGAGATGGCCTCCAGAGAAACTCAGTGAGCTGGGTAATCACAACCAGATTTGGCGCATTAAGATGGAAACAAAACTCAGACAGCTTGTAAAGTTTATGGCTCCTAGATCTGTGTGGGTGCGCACGTACACAGTGTGTGTGTGTGTGTGTGTGTGTGTTATACAGTTTAAATTAAAGTAGCAACCTGAAAGGATGGATGAACAAATACAATACAGTTTACAATGACTAGTCTTTTTTATATATTTTTTTATCCAATCCAATATATATATATTATGCACGCCATAAGGGCTCTATTTTTGTAGCAGTGAAAGTGTAATTTTCAGTATAAAACACTCCAGATGTATGCCTTTTTTAAGCTGTAAGCAGTACAATCACTAAAATAGAGCGTGGTACATTTGCAGGAAAAAAACTAAAACCTTAATAGTGGCACGCCACTATCACATCTGTTAATTCAGAGATTTATTTCGGTATGAAAATTCATATTAGTGCAGTCTGAATGGCATACTCTTGGTAATATTAAACAAGAAATTACACTCTTACCTTGAGGAGGAATGAATCATGAGACCGAAGTGTCAAAATGCACCCGGAAAACCACGGCGATTCAAAGGAAGCAGCACATAAAAAGAGAAAACACAAACAAGTTAGAAACACTGCCCTGAAAAAAAAGATTTTACACAACGTGCAATGACATATGAAACGCACAACCCATATCCCCAAGCTAGAGGAAATAAAGGGGTCTTTTTTATTTTACGCTTTGTGCCATCACAAAGAGACATCTTTCATGTGCCTGGTAAGGCCATAAATCACACAGAACAGTAATGGAGGCGAAATAGGAGCCCTTGACCAAAATTAATCCCATTTAGTAGAGTGCTGATGAAAAGGACGAGAAGATCAGCAGTGCTGCATGAAACGTTTAAAAAAAAAAAAAAAAAAAGTGATGAACCATTTCTTTCATTTTCTCACTGCAGGAAAATCCAGGCAGCCATCAGATTGTTTGCCGCTGGTAATTAAATTTGTGTTAGCTTAAAAGATTAGTGCTATCTCTAGTTACACATCACTGTGTCACTGCTTGGGTCACAACGTGATCAGATGCGAGTGCGAAAAGAAGTGAGCCATGCCGATCCGAGGTATTCATGATTGAGTAGCGTGAAGACAAGTGGTAGTAAGGTTGGGTCAATGCTTATGGCACCGGGTTACTGTTTAGAAAGTTGGGACCTGTCACTAGTTGGAGGCTTTAAGCGAAGCCTTTAACCCTTCCTGCCTTAGAGCCGCTGACCCTGTGCACTGACCCCAACTTCTAATGTGAAGGAAAGAATTTCACTGTACTGTTGCAACTATGTCACAAATAAAGGGCTTCTTCTTCCCTGGGCCATACCATAGCACGCAGAATTCAAACTAACATCTGCAAATAAACCAAGACTTAATTCATCTGGTAATGAAATTAGAATGAATGGAAGGCCGAGAGGCCCTGGCCTGAAAGTGCACTGAAAGCTGGGAGAGGAAATCAAAGCACATTAGAAGCAAAGGGTCTTAATGAATGCCAAGTGTGAGCATGTTCACATGAGAATGTCATTTATATGACCCGGTGTGAAAGTGATAATTAGTGCAGCAATGTGGGGGATTCATCAAGCCAAAGGGCATCCTTGTGAGCTCAAACTGATTGGGGCACACAGGCAACGAGATGGGGCACCTTTTCTCATTGTAAATGTCCAGAGCAATTCATTTCAGGCGGGTGGTCTTGTTGCTGAACGCTCTTACTTAAATGAGACATTTAAGGAAAAGGATGGATAGTCACCTAAACTTAGTGAAACCTTTAATACTTGCCTTTAATGCTTAACCCTTAAGAATTAGATCATGGCTTTGTTTTTTTGTTTCATTGTGGTGCTTTCACATTACCACTATTGACATTTCGGTTCAGATGGATATCATAAATCTTTTGTTTGGCAATACACACATCACCACACTGACTCCAAAAATCCATTCATTCATTCATTCATTCATTCATTCATTTTCTATACCACTTCATCCTGTGTACAGGGTTGCAGGTGCCTGGAGCCTATCCCAGAAGGCTTGGGGCAAGGGTTGGGATACATCCTGTTCAGAGTGTATATATAAAAGTATAAAAGTAAGTATACCTTTGGACTCTAAGAGGAAACTGACATCCCTGGAGGAAACGCCAAGCACAGGAAAAACACCTGGGGCAGAAATCGAACACTTGACCCTGGAGGTGCGACGCTGCAGTGGTTAGCACTATACCACCATGCCACCGCCTTCAAAAATTATTTTTATAAATACACTTTTAATTGCTATATGTTTGCATTTGAGGTTTTAATAGAGTGTGGTGGCATGGTGGTGTAGTGGTTAGCACTTTCACCTTGAGGGTCCGGGTTCGATTCCCGGCCAGGTCTGATTCTCATCTCTGTTTGCATGTTCTGCCCACGCATGGTGGGTTTCGTCCTGGTACTCTGGTTTCCTCCCACAGTCCAAAACACATGTAGGTTAGGTTAATTTGGTGCTCCCAAATTGCCCATAGTATGTGTGTGTGCCCTGCGATGGATTGGCACCCTGTCCAGCTTGCGCCCTACGTCTCCTGGGATAGGCTCCAGGCCCCCCGTAACCCTAAACACAGGATTAAGCAGTATAGACGATGAGTGAGTATTAATATGGTGCAGTTTCTCTATAATCACTATAAACAATAAGCTATGAACTATTCACACATTGGCAGGCAGCACAGAATCCCATGTGGTAGGTGCGAATTATTTCCAAAGTTCATTTAGAATTGCAACAAAATCTGATAAAAGTAATATAAAATCATTATGGATAAAGAATCGCAATACAAATCCAATCAGCACCTTGGTATTGTGATAATTCGTATTGGTATCGTATTGACTGGCCCCTCATGATTCCCATCCCTATAAGGCACTTTTTTATTATTTCAATTTGAAATATAGAGATGATAAAAACCATACTTCTTGTGTCTATATGTCTTCAAACATTATCATCATCATCATCATCATCATCATCAAGGCAATGCTATAAAATTGCTCATCAGACCAGAGGGAACAAATCTAATTAAAAATCCATGAAAATATGTGAAAACCCATCTAGTATGACGTAAACCGTCTCACCCTGTAGGTAGTCTCTCATCTGATAAGCAGATAGGGTTTATTTTATTACTTTTTAATACACATATATCCTGTCCCACGTTGAGTACTAGGTTTTGCTGGGCATACAGTATAATCTGGTATATAATGTATAACCCATTATAATTAATAAAACTAATCATTTAGTGCATTAGAATTTTTTTTTTCTTTTCCTCTGGGTCAATTCTTTAAAGAGCAACACAACAGAGAATGTTTTAGCTTTGTTTTAGTTGCATTTTTTGAAAGTGAAAAGTTAAGCTGACGCAGCTTGTGAATTGCACTTGACAAAACTGCACTTCACATTCCTTTTTTTAGAACCCAAACACACACTCAACAAACCTAATTTAATGACTTCTCACGGCATACTTGCATCAGCCCACATATAGGGGGACCATTCAAAAGTCCTTTGAAAATTTCGACTTGTGTTTCCACCTGGAGGTGGAAGCAACTGTTTACAAAGAACACAGACAAGAACCTTGAATCTGCATGAAAGCAACTCATTCCTGCTGCGCTCATCTCATTCTCTATACCCTGCGTTTCTGTGTCCTTTGGTACATCGGCTCCAGCTACACCTCATCTAACATGTATATGACTCAAACAGGCCTTGGGTTGGATTTATTCCGGGGACGCACCGTTGGCTTTACTGATAATCGATCAAAGTAGCAATGCTTCATTTAAATCTGTCTTTATGGCACCGCCAAGCATGACCCGGACTTCCTGATCTGTCTCCTTGTCACCAGTTTGGTTGTCTTCGCTCCAAACAGGCTTCCATATGTTAAGCACAAGCACCTTGACATTCTCTGCAACATTAGAATTATTGATTCTCTTTGATGCTTCACAGCTGGGATAGTGCAGTTGCTGCATTCAGCAAATCTGACAAAAGAAGTCTTGCTATCTGTCGTGTCCATTCCATATACCGCAATTTGTTTGCAATATTGATAACAGGAAATTACAATATCTGAAGGATAAAGAAGTCGAACAGAAGAAGAAGACAAACAGGTAAACAAACATGCGTCATATAACAGTCAGGATAATGGCACCACCCTGTTTTTTAGTATGTAAGTATGTAGTATACAGTATATGAAACGCCACCTACTGTAGGTATCGCGATAATATCATATCTGCTGGTCCCTTAGTGATTCTCATCTCTATTAAGACCCACTGGGCACTTTAAATGATTTTATAGCACACATCTTTCACATTCTCAAATAAAAGATGCATATCAATTATGCACCTATTAGTCTGGATAAAATATTTATATACTGTATCTTATTTTTGCTTTATTCGGTTTGGCTATTTTTGGTTTGATTTATTATCCATCGCATTAAAACAACCCAAAAAAAAAAAAAAGACATCCTTGGCTGAGGGGTATGTTGGGCTGAAAACATATTTACAGTTTAAAATGTTACTCTTTAATAGGAGTGTGGTGAATAACCTTTGCTTAAGTTGTAGGAATCACACTGTACATATCCAAGTATGAGTGTATGAAGGAAACAGGGTACGCAATAAATAAATCATTTCAAGAGTATCGCATCCAGCATTTGTTTTCTCTTTTTGTTCATCAATCAAGTTGTCAAGGATAAATGACAGGGCTGTGCATTTTAGCTGTTCCGTGCAGCCTATTGCTCACTTGGTTTGAGCTCTCAATACAAACAGCGGGTTTGATACTTCCTACAGTCGGGCTGAACCAGAGTTGATGCTTTCGGTCACTGCAGGCCAACACAACTCTCACAATGCTCAGCCGTTCTCATGCTGGTTATGGTCCAGTCAACTGAACTAAACAATGCATAGGATGACATAAAGCTCTCTGAGACTGTCCTTATGTCTGCCAATGTATTTTTTTTGTTTGTTTAACAGCTTCAAGCTAATACATATAGTATACTATACAGACCAGACGGCATGGTGGCTTTGTGGTTAGCAATTCAAGTCAGAGTTCAGTTCCCGGCTTGAGTCTGTGTGCATTGAGTTTGCATGTTCTCCCCGTGCTTTTCCTCCGGTGGGTTTTCCTCCGAGTGCTCCGGTTTCATCCCACAGTCCAAAAACATGCAGATCAGGCTAATTGGTGTTGGCAAATTGCCTGTAGTGTGTAAATGAGTGGTTGAGTGTGTGTGTTTGTGTGTGTGCCCTTCGATGGATTGGCACTTTGCCAGAGTGGACCCTGCCTCATGCCCTAAGTCTCCTAGGATAGGCTCCAGTCCCCTGTGACCCTGTATACAGAATAACGCATTTAAAAAATGCCATTGTCCTGACCAGCAAAACACCCTACAGTGATGTTTACAGATGTTTAGTTTCTATATTTTTCTAGAATATTTTTTTGCACAGAAATCATCTCTTCTCCACATTTGTACAGCTAGGTTTTCTCATATTTTTCTTATATTGCATATTTTGTCTTATCTTCTATAGATATATTTTTCTTATCTTAGCTAAATGTATTTTCTATTTCATTTCTTTTTACTCACATTTCTTTCCTATTAATAATCTTTTATTTCTAAGGTCACGGGCGGTCGTTTAAGCGTTTCACTGCATATTGTACTGTGTATGACTTTATATGTGACAAAATGTTGGTTTGATATGATTGACCAAGTGTCCAGTTGGACTGGTACAAACTAAATCAACAATGTGGATTTTACTTTGCATGTATTCTAATATGTAGAATTATGAACTGTACGTAAGGAGTTTGTACTGCCTGTAGTAAACATCAAAACTAAGACTGCACGATTTGTTTAAAAAAAATCACACCGCAATAATTTAAAACTATGAAACTTCCCCTTTTGTATTCAAACGTATTCATCTAGGCTAACATCAAATAACTGGACAGACCTAATTAAGAGGCTGTTTGCCAATATTTATTTATTGATTTATAAAGTTAAAACTATACAAATTAATGCTTAATCAAAATCACTTGAAATCAAATGTGAAGCACTAATCAAAACTGTTCTTTAGTAACCCCTGCAAGCATTTTGAGACATATTTATCATTAATGTTATTGTGTTTTAGTAATAATAATCATTTGACTGACAATCAATTTTAATCCTAGGAGTTTACTAATATAAAAAACGATCACTCTATAAAAACTTCTACGTGGTCTTTCATTTTCCATAGGTTTCCAAACATCCACGTATTAAATGTTACTGCTGTCTGACTGACAGGACGATCAGCTGCGTACATAAGAGTGGGTAATTACACCAATTATGTCTATTAAATGTCTAGTCTATATAAAGTGTCCAATTACAGCAAATGCCTGTGTCTTCGTAAAGTGATGTTTAACTTGTAATAGTCATAAAGCCAAATTTTGCTTTTTAAAAACCGCTCTAAAATAGCAGGCAGATTTTTAACACCATACACTCAAAGCAACTCCACGGCAAGAACCTCAACGTTATTACTACGGCATGTTAAGTAAGAAGACAGTCTTACTTAACTCAACCAGCAAACAATAGAAACCACAGAGATTGTTTTAGTCTGTTTGGGATTTTCGTTCCACTTTAGACTGCCCTATATGTTTACAGTAACCTAAATCCAGTATCAACACGAGAGATGTAGGACGCTAAGAACCTACAGACTCCCTCCTCTTGTGTCAGATGCTGAAACCATGCCAGCTATTCGGGCTGCTGGTCACACAATAGAGATAAAACAGAACAAAGCTGCTCCTGCACGTGGAACCCACGGAGACATCAACACGCAACATCTTCAGCGTTTAGTGTATGACCTTAAAAACAACCAGCTTACCCAAGCCAAGGATACTCCTACAACTACTGCTGGCCTGCTCATTTTTTGTGTACTGTAAATTCAAAATCATGTCTACAGCTTAGGCTCGACGCAAGAAAATATAGTCCTGCCTCCGTGTCACGCTGGAAGTGGAAGAATGCCAACGACGGAACTGCTGGCACGTGACCGGGAGCTTCTGCATTTTGAGCGCTGTCATCTTGTTACTCACTGAAAATGAAATATCGCATTAGGATCAGGGCCAGAGAAAATGAAACGAGAAGAATTTATCACAAAGTCATCAGCTTTATAGGGCATGAGGAGAGTGGTTCATGCACTACAGAGCTCGGTCCAGACTACCTGTTAGAGCACAGCACCACGCTCTCGCTGGCACCTTCATAATTTATGGACTCTATTATTTTACCAAAATAAAGAGTTTAAAGCTGCTAGGATCAAAAAAATGATAAATATACACCATATTTTTCCTGAAATAAAAACTACGTCATCAATCATGGTGTTGTGGAATATTAATAACCTTTAAAAGCTTAGAAAAAAAAACAAGAATTCCACTTGTACTAATGGGGCTATTATAACATGAGAACATGTTGACATGCAGACCTGGCCTAGTGCTTAACCCTGGGAAGGCCTTTATTGTCTGTCATCGCTGTTAAAACAGAGCTGAAAGAGAGACTTAAGTAGAGCAATTTCCACAGAGATTGCTCTTTAAAGATGGATTATTTTATGACAAAAAATGTTAACTTATAGTAGGCTGCCTGGTAAATGTTTTAAAACTATACCTCAAAGCTTGGAGTTAGAGATATGAGAATGCAGTTTTGCTTTAACCTTGAAAATTGTTCGGTAAAGACATTATGTAACATAATATAGTTTGAAGGAATTTTCTGAATATTTGTAAGTTTTCCTGGGTCATAACTTAGAACATTTGTGAGTGTGGATAAATTTGATTTGATACCAACCCAATCCATTATTAGTCATTAGTGTTAATTAGGATGAAGCACAGATGATGTTACTAATAGTGCAAAGAGAATTAAATTTTAGATGCTTATTCCTAGGCGGCACGGTGGCGTAGTGCTTAGCACTGTCGCTGTGCACGTCCATGGTTGAGGGTTCGATTCCCGCCTAGTGGGTTGCCTCCCACAATCCAAAGACATGCAAATTATGTTAACTGACATTTCCGAATTGCCCATAGTGTGTGTGTGCCCTGAGATGGAATGGTACCCCACCTTCTGCCCTAGGTCTTCTGGGATAGGCTCCAGGCCCCTGTGACCCTGAACACAGGATAAGTGGTATAGGGTTAGGGGCGCAATTCTTTTCTGTGGCAATGGAACAAATGCAAGTGGAATGGAAGTGGCACAGCATGCTTTGTGGACATTATATGCCAAGTTTGAAACTGGACATTTAATTCATATTGAATCGGAATGTCTAAGAAAATTTGATACTTTGAGGACCAAATCGGGATCAAGGTGTTGTGGTAATATCGTATTGGGTGGTCCATGGTGATTTCTATCCCTACAAGATGAGTTAGTTATCCCTAATTCAAGATGTACAGTAGTCTGGTAATAAACAGGGTGCTGTGGAAAAACTCCCTGAGACAACATGTGATGGCAGATAGAGAGATTATAAATCATTACAGAACACAGGTGTAGGAAAGTGAAGGCAAACGCTGCTAAGTGCATTGAAAGGATGTTCAGGATGAGCAGATTGGAAAACACACTGCGAGTCCTGAGACTCATATTGTGAATCCTGGGATGAAAACAGCACAGTCTTCATAATTATCGCGGCAGTTGTTAGGTGCAAAACAGATGAGACTCTCCACTGATGCAAGGGAAACTTGAGAAAGGGAAGTGCAATTCTTTCGAATATCTGCGTGGGGGTTTCCATAATATCAGGAGGTGTGTAACTAAGTGCAGTAAATAAACGCAGAAATCAGAAGTAGCACATCAGAATAAACCTACATGTCAGATCATTATTACAATTTGTGTCTGCGTAATTTCCTCACCCTAATTATCTACAACAAAAAACAGAGAAGCAGTAGCCTGTAAAAATGTCTCAGGAAACAAATATCTAAAACACAACATGAGGCTGTGTTTCATATTGTTTTGAGAAATATGCTCAAAGATATCAGTGGCTAGAATACGTCTACAGCAGAGCCTATTATTTTCTTTCAGCCTTTGCTTCATGCAATCAGTCAATTAAATCTTTCAATCAATCAGTCAGTCAAAGCAAACTCTCAATTAAAAAAGAAAGAAACGAGGAAAATGAAAGAAAAATGATGCAAAGCCAGCAGCACGGTGGCTTTGTGGTTAGCACCGTCACCTCGCACCACAAGGTTCTGGGTTCAATTTCCGCCTCAGGGATGTGTGCATGGAGTTTGCGCATTCTCCCTGTGCTTGGTGGGGTACTACGGTTTCCTCCCACAATCCAAAGACATGCAGATTAGACTAACTGGTCTTTCCCAAACTGCTTGTAGTGTGTGAAGGAGTGCGTGAAGGTGCGTATGTGTGTGTGCCCTGCAATGGATTGGCACCCTGTCCAGGGTGTACCCCACCTCGTGCCATAAGTCTCCTGGGATAGGCTCCAGGCCCCCCACGACCCTTAATACAGGATAAACAATGAGTGAGTGAGTGAGTGATGAAAAAGCATGATGACATGGTATTAAATCTTCATCCCCTAAGTGTCCTTTATTCATTCTTCTGAGTCAAATATCTCGTATCTTATCGGTCCATATTTGCTTTTACAGGGAACATAAGGAAGAAGACATTGCAGTTATTTTGTCATGTTCACAAACAGAAGGAATCGGGGATCCCGTCTGTCCAGGCCTAGTTGATATGCACAAGCCAAAAAACAGCTCACATTGTGCTTCATCAGATGGCTGATAATATTTTGTCAAGCCTACTTACAGTATAAACCCACACAGCCTTTTCACCCAGCATAATTTGAAGAAGTTGCAACTGGTCAGCGTATGAAACAAATAAGCGGGGGTGGGTGGGGGGAATTGAAAACCAAAAATGAAGACACCTTAAAAAGATGACATTAAAGATTGATGAAGTGAAATATCCTTTTACGTTTGGTAATTAAACGGCACATCAATCACCTAAACATTTTAGCACTACTTTAGGACAGTTTTTAAAGATTCAAGTGTATAACCATTAAAGATAACTTTCTTCATTTGAATAACAGCCCTATGTTCTATAATATTGTTTTTCGGCTCCTTTTATTCAAGGTTATTTGCCTTAAAAAGGCTGGGAAGTGAGATGACTAGAGACAACAAACACCAGTTTCAAATTTGGTAAATATTTTCGGAGAACCAAATGAACCCAGGTTTGAGGTTCCCAGGTTTCCAAGGTGGATGAAAGGAGAGCCGCAGCCCACACTTCGGCGGTTTGTTTAGTTAAAGAGCTTGGCTTACAGTGACAGAGATTAAATCAACACCAGACTAATACCAAATTACAAAGTAAAGAAATGACCATGAACAATATCCCGTTGCTAGGTTAGAGCACGGGCTCCAGTCAGAATCGGTCAATACCCCACATCAAGTAAGGCAAAGAAATCTCACTGAAAAACCCAGGCATCTTGCTCTTTTTTTCCCAGAAAGCAATATGTCTTCTCTTGTTGACAGGATGAAAGCTGTGGTTGCCATCTCTCAGCTGTCATGTATAATAGAGAACGGTTCAAATGCCTCATCCGATACCTTTCCTATTGCAGCACTGCTGTCACGTCTCGCCTCACCTCGGCCAAAAATGGCACCCTTTTTTGCTCTGAATCCTAGCTGTCGCTCTGTCAGGAAAAAAAAAAAAGAAAAACGAGGAAATGAGACTGAAGACGTCCACCACCTTGCCATCCTTTAGCTGATGAAGTGCTTCCAGCTGCCAGGCAATCTTTCGAGGCAATTTTCAAAGATGTTCCCTTTGATGAAACATCACTGTTTATTATCAGTATCTTTACAATACTCACTAGTTCGACACCATTTAAAAAAAGTAAAATTACTTAATTGCTTGTATACTCGTTAAATGTTAAATCTGCATCAAACCCCTTAGCATCAAAAGACAGATTTTAGAATAAATACGCAATGTTTCTAAAGCTAACCCAGCAGGATGTTTTGGTTGTCAAAATGTTGTGGTGATGTTAATTTGGCAACAATACAGATGTTGGGACACCACTGGTATTACTTTGATGGAATGGTTACTATCAAATTAATACCAAAATGATGACCTGAGCATGACTCAAACTTCAGCTGCTGCGGTGGGAACACTGCATGCTAACCACTGGACCACAAGGAAACATGCTGTTGAAGCTCGTAAATACATAACAAATGCAACATATTACAGTAGTGTGATCTGGCTTGGAAGATGAACCTCATGGTAATTTTCCAAAGGAAAATTAAACAGAGGAGATGCGCGAGATGACATACATGACATAAACACTTGGTAAAATTGCGGTAACAAAAAAAAAATCAACAATCAGTCTGCTAGTTGGAAAGATTGGACTTTGTAGCAATGGAAAAAGCTTGTGTGTTCTGATGAGTTCCGATTGACCCCATTCCACAGTGATGGGTGAATCAAGGTAAGAAGGCGCCCATCATGCATAGTGCCTGTTGTACAAGCCTCTGAAGGCAGTGTTATGATCTGGGGTTGCTTCAGTTGGTCAGGTCTAGGCTCAACACCATTATGTGGCAATAAAATGAAATCAGCTGATGACCTGAACGTACCGAATGACCATGTTATTACATCAATGATGTTTTTCTTCCCTAATGGCACAGACATATTCCAGGAATTGAATTGTTAAAAAGTGGTTCTTGGAAAATGAAAAATCATTTTCACACATGAACTGGCCACCACATTGTGTGTTAGAATCACAGCTAAATGTGACTGAATGAAATCTTTAGTGAGCAATTTCTTTTTTTTTTGTTTGCCTAGGCGCTGTATAGTTTTAGTTCTAGCTCCTGAAAGAAATGTGGGTGAAAAATGTAGAACACAGGTGCAAACAGTCAACATAACATTTATTATTCGGGAACGTGGGAAAGAGACAAGGTTAAAATCAGGAAAAGGCAAGTTCATCAAGAACGGACACAAACCAGACACAATTGGTTAACAAACCAAAGACAGAAGAGGGGTTGAGACAGGTCTAGTACAAAAAACCAAGACAAACACAAGCTCATGGGAACCACTTTTAGAACGGGGATCAGTGACAGTGATGACTACTGAATGCATGAGTAGATTTTTCAGTGCAAGCACAATTTTTTTTGAAAAAGACCACAAAAAGATACAGCAAGAGCTATTTACCTCTAAATGAACTGGATATGATCAAGCCCATGTCATAAAACATTATGCAAGATTCTGTGGTAGGTTTTCTTAAGATGTTTATCTAAAGCAACAGCTAAAATTGCATTTCTGATGCTTCATGTTGCATGAACGCATGATCTACGGTCCAACAGCAGACGGTATAGTGTGACCATCTGATAGGCACTATGTTCAGTTCCAGAGATTTCAGATAGGAGTGGAAAATCTGGTCAGGAAATTCCTTGTGGGCAAAACCCAGCTGAGTCAGATCTCATTTATTTCACACCTTTCTTCAGCAATCCCAATTTATACAGCTGCTTCCTCCAATCGGGCCATCACCCAACAAACCCCTCTACTCGGCTGCATCTTTCAATTTGCAGCATCCAAACCACTAAACAGCACCACAACAACCACTTGATTAAAAAAAAAACTCTGCACATAGTGCATTTGTTCCATCCATGTGGGAAAAAACATGGCCAGAGTAGTATTAACAAGACTGGAGCATCATTAATATCCTGTGTAGAAGGGCGTTCAACTGCAGACTCCCCGGAAAAAAAAAATGCTAGTGTGGGTCTGCGATGTGTCACGAACTTAAAAAAGTCTCTCCGCTTCAGTTAATCACAGATGCTCTCTGAGATTCACTAAGGAAAGTGCACGCTGTAAATATAAGATGCTCTTGAGCTGCAGCCAGCAAAACCTGAAACAGTACTGATCCTGCGATAGCTTCCAAGACGGATCCAAAGAGGCCCCCTGCTAAAGAAAATACTGCGATCAGCCGTACTGCCTGCTGCTCTGGAATGCAATCAATTGTACCGTTCTTCTTCTTTCACACTAACATATTTCAATAACATTCGAAATAATAATAGAAGCAGTGAAACGCTTCCAGATGTTGAGGTTCAAGGCCTGGAAACTCCAGACCGCAGATAAATATTTCACTATGAGTTCAGGCGATTTATTGTTTTCCTGCTTTCCTGATTTAATAGCGAGGTCACTTTCCACACTGAATTCTGAATTCTGGCTAAGATGAAGTTGATCATTTGGTTCCCCCTCAGGGACGAGACCCCAGATTTCAACTTTTCCCCCCCAGATCCCTACGGAACATCGGGGAAAAAAAACGAACACTATTTCGGTAGCACTGACACTACTTCGAACACATCCCAGTGGACATCTTGAGGTGTTAAGCTGTTTGGTCCTTCACTCAGGGAAAACATGATGACTGAGGGTGATGTCAATGGCAGAGTGAGAAAAGCTACCCTCAGGGGGTTCATGGCATGTAGTGTCCTCCATGAATTCTCCTGCAGTTTTTCACAAAATAACCACATAAATACTAGAAGTCAAAGTCACTAGGGATCACTTTGCGTTTCATGATGCAATGACGACAACCTGGTGGTGCACAGAAGGAGTTGCTGCCTCACAGCAACTCCTCATAAAGCCTCATAAAGCCTACGTCATGCATGTGTTGAATTCCATGAACAATATTCCACAATAGCAGAGCAAACAGACATTGTGCCAATGATTTGCTTGTCCTACAGTATAGCATCATGCAAATGACAACTTGAAAAAGTAGACAGATGGACATCCTACGAGTCCAAGCCTGTGATTGGATGTTTCAAAACAAGCTGTGCTCAGACTGTTAATAATAATAAAACAGAATAATGCTTTTTTTTTCTTTTTTTTTATAAGTGCAAAGTGTCTCTGCCAATTGTGAAGCATTTAATCTGCCAGAAATATAAAAGGAAAAGAAGAAGAACAAGTATTCTTTTTTTATCCAAACATTGAGGTTAGGTCAGGCTTCACATCTTTTCCAACAAATTCCCCCTTCTAGGTCATGATTGGTTACTAAATATTGTCTCATCTCGGATTGGTTAAATGTTTTATTATGTATGAAATGTTAAGCCAAGCAGCGCCAGCATAACACAGATGGCAAAGAGTTGTGCTTATGGAGTTTACCAATCAGCAAAGGGTGCAAAACCTCATTCCAGGAAACTAGTCAAGTCATCTAGGAATATACTTATGCTGACAGTAGGGAAAAAATCAAATCAAGTGTTTATATGGCTAATATTTACATATCGAACAAAGGGTTTAAACCACCTCTCTCATTCCTATTGAAAATTTATTCTTATCCGCTGGATCTGATCCAACTATTACCATTGAGGTGTTACATTCCTGTTGATGCATTTTTTTTTAACCCAATTGGGTTATTATTCCAATTATTTGTAGAACATTACAGCCAATGTAAACGTGCCTGATGCCACCTGCCTTGGTGGAACACTGGTAAATGACAATCAGTACAAAAACTCCAAAAGAATGCAAGCTAATAATCTTGCCGAGGTGATTTCAACTTGCCACAACCATTGTACATGTCATATCTGGATTAGTATGCTGAGGGCATCAGAATAATAAAATCGAGTGAAACAGCAGCAATAGGAGACTTTTTCGGGTAAATAAAAAAAAATGAACCAATAAATATTTATGATACAAATTGTTTACATATTTGCACTACTGCTTTGCTGTATCTACTACTGTGGATATTTGTTTTGTAGTAATTAACTAAAAAAAGTTCCAATACAATGCACAAATATGGACAACTCTATCTACAGTAACAATGTTCTGTTATAAAAATAAAAAATCAAGTCAACATATCAAATTATCAACTAACTAGAGATGTTTGGAATTTTTTAAATAAAACAAATAGGCAGAAAAATCTATCAAAACCCCATAACCTTATTCCAATATATATTATTGGAATAACAATATATCTTATTATATACTGTATCAAAGAGTTGATTTTTTTAGCATTAAAATAGATACTTTGTGGGTTTTTGCTTCATCGGTTTTATCCACACTATGGCGAATCGACATCATAATATGCGATTGAAGAAAGCCTGTCGTTAAAGTCCACTGTTCTGGTGCTATTCATTAAAAGATAAGGCCACATGGTCGACCGGTTTTTCCACGTGAATCAGCTTCGAGTTGCGAAAAACAAGGCTATTAGGGAGGCTGATGGACACTTTAAATGACATGAGTTAAATCATTTCCTCATTATGCCTTTCAAATGGAGCACTCGGCTGAAGTTGCTCCTGTTAAGATAAGTAAGCTTAAAATTTTTAATATGTTCTCAGCGGCTCTCTAATAGGCAACCTGTAACCTGAGCGCTTCATAGAATAATTAACACTAACTAGTTGAAGACCAATTATTCTTGTTAGACATTTTCTCCATTACAATGTGCAGCGTGAGGTTCCTGCTACGAAGTTCTGAGAAAAGTGATTTCCCTGAAGAGCTAGCTGATGATGAAGCAGACCACAGGTGCGCACTGTTGTGATTACCCAGCCAACCCGAACACTCTACAGAGAGGTTTTACAAGAACACAAGCAGGACAAAGGTCAAGTCTATAACCCTGTGCAACTCAAGTCTGAGTTCAGGGTAATATAATGTCATTAGCATATGCCTGGGAATCACCAAGTACCCAGACTAACCTTTAGATGTTTTTATTAAACATATTTATACCACACTGTGGTTATCAACACAGAAGTGGCGATCAGAGGGTGTTTTAAACCTGTCTCTTTATATGAGAGAGAGAGGTATTTATACAGAGTCAGGCAAAAAAAAAAAAGTATATACACTTCAGGAAAAGAGAAATAGTATGATGAATATTATATTAATATAATATGAATAATATTATCATATTATTATCATTATACTATCATAGATATTAATATGTAACATATAGCAATAAATGTAGTATTAAAATATTTATACGATTGGTTATACACCAATCGTTTTTCTTTTACTGAAGTGTGTATACATTTGTTTTGGTTATATACTCTATATGTATAAATATATATATATATATTCGACACCAACAATGGCAGCAATGTTCTCCGACGATCATCATGCACAAATTGCCGAATGGTTTTAATATTTTCAAGGGTTGAGCTTGTTGAAGGTCCTCCTGATCTCTCATCGTTTTCCAGTGATATTCTTTCGCTCTTGAAGCGGGCGTCCCACTAAAAACACCAATCGCCAAAACATGTCAAATGTCTTTGTGGCAGATTTTGTTTTTGCAGTCCATGCAAAAACAGCAATGATGAAATGTGGTAACGCATATGGTAAGAATAGCACCTGTTGCACGGGGTGATGTCTTTTGGCACACCGACTTATGAAGGACGGTGCTCCCTTTGACTGAGTGTTTCCCTTTCCCTGTGTGTGTGTTGTGTGCATTTGGCCACACAATATATCACACCACGCCATCAGTGAATATTCTTCTTATTAGCACATTACTGGTTTTAGGCTATGTTCACATTACTGGCGATTTCGATTTTTTGCTCAGATCAGATTTGCATGTTGTGATGGTTCACGTTCATACTTAAAAGTGACCTTGATCCAATATCCTCTAGCATGGATGTTTCTGTTCTCTGAAATGGCATGTACACACAAATCGATACATCTTTGCTCACGTTATCTGGGTTAAAAGACATCAAGAGTTTATGTGACCACTCATTCATTTCAAACAATGGATGCAATTTTAGAAAAAACGTGTTTGGGATTTTGCTCTGGAGGATGGCAATCAGTTATTCGGCTGTATTTGCTGAGGTCTAGAAGATGGACGAAAGCCAGCCGCCTCGCTTTAGATGTTTGAGCACTGCTGTGAAATCCCCGTGCTGCCGGTGCTGAATGATGTCAGCAAGCACCCTACGCATGCACAGAGGCAGAAAGTCACATGAATACCAATCTGGCTGTTCTCATTCGGGGCACATGACCACATATCGAACGTGTATTTGATCTAGGACCACATATGAAAATGACTCAGATCCAATCTAAAATAAGACCAGATTTGTGCGCTCAGACAGCCCTAAAAAAATCTGATCTGAGTCAAATGGGGGTAAAAAATACGGAATGAGTCACTTCAGGCTGGTAATGTGAACACAGCCTTAGTCCTTCCTTTTACTAGACAGGGACAATTCCATTACTGTCTTTTAGTCTTTCAAAGTCACGGTTATAACTTGAAATTCCCCTGACAGCGTCTTTTAAGAAATAGACAGCTAAAATTTCGATCTCACTCACGTCAGTATCAAACATAATAGGCATAATTGCGTCATGAAATATTAGGGCCGATCGAGGTCTTATACAAAAGTAAGTGATGCAACAAGGGTTAACAAGAGATGGGGGCAGTGTGTGTGTGTGGGGAGGGGATTCATACAATCAGGATTTCTACTGTATATTGTTGATGTTTTTAACAATAACCACAGCCTGCTCAGAAAGGATAAAATTAGCAGGAGGAGAATAGCCTGAAAGAAAACCATGACCTTGAGTAGTGCTCACTATAAGTTGTCAGATTTAAACCACTGAAGACATTTTATTCTCTCTCTCACTGTCTCTCTGACAGCTTCTTTCTCTTTGTCTTTTCCTGCTTGTTCTTCTCTCGCTCCCTCTATAAATATATATATATATATATATATATATATATATATATATATAGAGAGAGAGAGAGAGGGGGGGGGGGAGAGAGGGCGCAAGTATAGTCCAGCTGTAATGGAAACTGGGACATAATTAATGCCCTGCTGTTTAATCTACCTGTATTATTTTATGCCTTTAATTTTAATATTAAATGTGTAAGCATGCACAGTTGTCAGACAGGATACAAATTAATTAAACTTCTGTAACAAATTCTGTTGTTGCACTACATGTTTGGCAGCACTAACACCACTAAAGTGTCTCCCTAGTGCTTTATGGACGAAGCCTGATGAGGCCATGCTGGAACTCTGAGTGTTTACTGAGAGCCTGGTGCTGGTAGCCAAGAAAAGTTAAATGACTGTGATTGCCTCCTGGAGCTGATAGATAGTAATCTAAAATACTGATTACTGACACAGACCTATACCCATTCATTAGAGCCTCACTTCACACTGTGCCAACCATATTTTATACGACATCGGAGAAAGGAAGTAGTGCAGAGTGCCAGATTGTGCTCGCTCATGTGGGGCAATTTAAAATGCATAAAAACGAAATTCTATAAGTTTGATTTGTCATTCAAACAGGATTGCACCAGGACTGGAAAATAAGCCTGGATGAATGCAATATTGAGATATTACTTATATTCACAGATATCATGAAATCTCAGATATTATGTACTTTAGTACACTCACCAACTCTAATGTTACTCAAAGCAACAACAGCTGATTTAATATAATAAACACACTTTCTTTTATATCCTTTCTATATCCTTGTTAAATCATGTACTTTTGTAAACAGGGCGAAGATAAAATTCAAGGCAAAAAAAATCATGTGACCTAACACAATTTGGCATAACTGACCTTCCTCGGACTTCCTTCTTCCCCCAACAATAGTCGACGATTATAGTTTAGTTATTAACACGCTATACGTTTCTGCCATTTGTAGTTTAGGTGTCTTGTGTTCTGCTGACACTGGAGACATTTAGTTAGAAATGTGACCGTCATGATAATTTAACAGTTCAATGTTATCATTCCTCATAAATTAGACCTACTTTACGCTATAAAGTACACAGGCAGTACCCCCAACCTTATAACTCACCTGAAGCAGGGACACGATGTGACTGTAGATCTGCCAGCCACTGCACTGGCACCCCCCACCTCGGGTTCGGATAAATCTCTGGCTACTACCCCCAAGGGTGGAGAGCAAAGTATTGCAAGTTTATTCCATGTGCTGCTGGCTAACAGCTCCACTCATTCAAAGATGACAACTGACACTATAACATTCTTTATTTGTTAAGACATCCAGCCTTACAGTGTTCTAGAGAATTAAGGCTTCGGAAATCTCCTCCACGGTTTATTGTTCATAAAATACAAATTGAATTCTGCTGTTCACTGGTGAGTTACCCTACCAGCTGCTTAAAAAGTGTTCAGCACATAGTTTTTTTCATATTGCACATAATTGTTCTTGTTAACCTTGAGCATCCTTAATTTTTAGGGCCAGGTGTATTACCACTGTACTGTACTATACATTTTAAGCAGGCAGAGAACACGTGTACAGAGCTTGTGAAAAGGGACAGTTTGTGAAAGGTATTAATTTCATTTGATTAGTAAATTATCAAACTCATTGAAATGCATAGCATCATTCCTGTGCATCGCCCAGTTCCATTGTATCGCATCGCATTTTTTTTTTTGGAGTTCTCCCAGATTATCTCCCTAATTTAGCTGTATCCAATTCCTCCCCGTCACTAGGGCGCTCCCACATTAAGCTACTACTACCACTCAGTCGGGAGGGCCAAAGACTATCACGTGTTTCCTCCGAACCACGTGACGCCAGCCCACCGCATCTTTTCAAACTGCTCACTAACGCACCGTTGGGGGCGGCGTAACACACTCGGATGACAGCGCTATCCTTTCCTTCCACTTGCGAGAGGACGCCCCTGATTGGCTGTAGAGCTGTGATTCATGTGGAAGCACTAAGTACCCCTTATCCCTCCCCTCTGAGAGAGCTCGGCCAATCAGCTCTCTCTAGACCTCCCCGCTGCGAGAGGTTACAGCATCACCCGGGAATCGAACTGTTTCGCACCAGAGATGCCCAAGCCTACCCTATAGCCTAGTGAATGCACAAGCCAGACTTAAACTCTATTAAAGACGTGGAATTTCATATTTTTTCTCAGTCCAAAGTAAGTCTGAATAAGATATTCAGATTTTTTTCCTGGAATGCCCTTTCGTGGCAGGCAAGTTAGACATCACCTTTCACACTGGGTTTCCTGTGGGGAGAAGCAGCGCGGATGCATGAAGCTCAGGCCAAACTGTGGCCAAACTGATTAGTAGTAGCGCAAAGCTGCTGGATTGTCCTGGCTTTTTTTTTCTGACTAAACATCAAGAGGCAGCAGTCAACTCCTCTGAGCCATGGAGACTTGTGACGGACTGCATTATAACAAATCACAATGAGAGTAATTAGCGAGTAAGGAAATCTGCTCAATTCTGTTGCTGTCGTTTTTGCCACTGGTGATGGAAGACGGAAAAGTTTTGTGACAATAATTTTTCAGCGTGGCTACAAATTCGTAACTAATCCAGGAAAAAAAAAAAAAAAAAAAAAGACTGTATTTGAAGGCAGATTTATGCAAAAGACAAAAGAAATACCGAGCAACTGTCTGGCATATACGCCGAACAGAAAGTCAAGACAGGCGACACAAGACAGATGTTTCCTTCATGCCAAATAATTACTTCTGGCACCAAGGGTGGGGATTAAATCCAAATCCCAACTAGTTATGCTCCAATACATTCGACAAGTGAAGAGAAAAGACTGTTCAATTTGAGTTAAGCCATTTTGTCCTTTGGAGGCCGTAGGTTGCCTTTTAGTCTTCGGTGGTAGTGTTGAGGACAAACTGTGCGACTGTTTGTGTCGGACGGAAAACGAAAAGCTGTGAAGTGAAGACGAATGTGAACATTCAGAAAGGAAACACGGGGTCAGACTGCTTACCAAAAACTGCATCAACAGCATTAGAGCTGTCTTTTTTTATTTAATTCCATTGCCTTGTCAATAGTGGCCTTGTTACGATGCCTCTCAAAGACATTCTTTATCTATTGTTCTTTCAACACTACTGTTAACGTGTTAAAGATTAAGAATGTACGTTATTTATGGCAGAGGGGAACCTCTGCACCAACCAGTATGTTTTTTTTTTTACTTTCCAAGAACTGTTGTACGAATCTCAACAATCATGTTGCCAATTTTTCATTTCTATAATTTCATTTCTATAAATGTTAAGAATAAACCCATGTTAAGAGAAACAAAAACACTTAAGCAGATTTTCCCCAGGCTATACCCATCAAAATACCACCTATATTTGTTTTAAGTGTTAGATAAGAGTGAAAGAGTTCACATCAATAAGGTTTATGCCATGGAAACAATCCAGCGAAACAATAAGTAAGCAACACAAATTGACACAGTGATTATTGCCTGGCCCCTGCATGTATTACACAAATATATCATACTCTTTTAACTCCAAGGTGAAACCCAATCTCCGCCAGCCTGGGAGCAAAATATACACACTGCAGGATCTACAAAACAGACCACCAACTGTTTCTCAGCTCTCATCCTGCACAGACAGTAGTGTGAACCTGTTAAACTTAACAACACACTTTTTTTTTACACATCTGACTCCTCAAAACAGACTTAATACAAAAATACTGTGTGTTATTTTAGGGTCAAAATGATAGTTCGGTACATTTCAGTAAAATAAAACTTAAAAATTATGGAAAGATAATAGAAAATATGATGGTTAAGATTCAAAAACTGCAGCATTTCGGCCTGATGTGGTACTCTTTAATAAATAACGCATCTTTGGTTATTAACGCAACACTTGGTGGCATACATTAGAAAATGATCAAGTTCATATGGGCTCCACCGTCATTGATTATTTTCCTACAAAAGCTCCCAGTCGTGTTTTATTCCTTACCTATTCATCTGTTGGCTCAGTTGTTTCTGTACAGTAAATAGCTACAGTAGATGCCAAATTCCATGTAAAAGTAATGTAAACAGCTTTAACACACAGCATTTTAGATGGATTCACACCACCAAACCAAAAAGGTTTCAATTCAATTCAAAACTACAGTAAATAGTTTTTTTCTGGATTTATTGCAACTCTGAATTTGTAATGTACTCTGGGTGTAGATGCTTCTTGCACTCGTTGTGTTTCCTGAAAATCAATCCCACCATCAATCACTATTACTACACCCAGAGTACACATCTACGATTAACTAGGATTACTCGCATAAGCATCTATTGCTGAACATATTAACTTTACAAACACCGCACAGCTGTCAAAGCAGAAGTACACTGTCACTGTAGGCCAAACAGGATTTACTGCTGTACACATGCTCCTTGTGACAGATTTCCTCACATCATGCTTTTCATGCTAAGATTTTGTTTCGTGGGTGGTTTACTTGTTTAATTTAAAAAAAAAAAAAAAAACAGAGTATGCGCATATTTGAGAAAGATTTTTTTTCCCAGGAAAATTGTATGACGGGTCACAGTGAGATATCCTACAGTATATTGCTGAAAGTATTCGCTTGCCTGCCTTCACATGCATATGAACTTGAGTAACATCCAATTCTTAATCCATAGTGTTTAATATGATGTTGGCCCACCCTTAGCAGCTATAGCAGCTTCGATTATTCTTGGAAGGCTTTGCACAAGGTTTAGGAGTGTGTTCATGGGAATTTTTGACCATTCATCCAGAAGCGCATTTGTGAAGTCAGACACTGATGTTGGACGAGAGTCTCCACTCTAATTCATCACTCCGCTCTCAATCTCCGCTCTAATTCATCCCAAAGGGGTCTATCGGGTTGAGGTCAGGACCCTGTGCAAGCCAGTCAAGTTCTTCCATAACAAACTCGCTCATCCATAACCAGAGCTTTGTGCACTGGTGCGCAGTCATGTTGGAACTGGTATGGGATTGTTTTTCAGGAGTTGGGTTCGGCGCCTTAGTTCCAGTAAAAGGAACTCTTAATACTTCAGCGTACCAAGACATTTTGGACAGTTTCATGCTCCCAACTTTGCGGGAACAGTTCGGGGATAGCCCCTTCCTGTTCCAGCATGACTGCGCATCAGTGTACAATGCAAGGTCCATGAAGACATGGATGGTTGAGTTTGGGGTGGATAACAGACCTTTGGGATGAATTACAGCGAAGACTGTGGGCCAGGCCTTCTCGTCCATCATCAGTGGCTGACCTCATAAATGTGCGTCTGGAAGAATGGTCCAAAATTTCCATGAACACGCTCCTAAACCTTGTGTAAAGCCTTCCCAGAAGAGTTGATGCATGTTTATGCTACCCAACAGTTGCCTGGGTGCATAGAAAAACAGTCAATATGGAAGGCAAATTTTTGAAATACATAGGAAACGGACTGATCATAGTTTATAATCAATGATCATCCTATTAATACTGTAAACCATACCACGGCATTTGCGAACTAGCTGTTTCTTGGTAATCTACGTACATGCTAAAAATAAACTTGTTCTTTTTTTTATGAACTTTGTTTTTTTTTATGCAAAAGGTCTCATAACAAATGCAAGCCAGATGCCACATCCATTAAACTAATAAACTGCTAGATATTTGTAATAAGCACATTCATTCCTGTTCAGTCCTCAATACCTATTACAGTATGTGTAAGGTCATGGGTTGCCTGAATCCTGTCCCAGGAAGCTCAGGGCACAAGGCGGAGGACACCCTGGATGGGGTGTCAACTCACTGCAGAGCAGAGGTATACAGTACATACAATTTTTTTTTTATATCGGTCTATATTTTCACTGAACAATCCCTTTTAAAAATTTGCAAACAATGGTGCACTTATGCAGGTCATGACCCATTTTCTCAGCCTCTATGAGTTCAAAAGTCAGATCTGTAACATTGGAATTGCCTGTTAGAATATTACTGTGTTTGATGGGTTCAAGGAGGTTTTTTTGTTACACCCACCAGTCTGTGGCAGTTTTATCTTTTAAATGATACGTCTTTAAAATCACTTCAAAAACTTATTGAAAGAAAGTCAGATATTCATATTTTGAAAAACAAACCATTAAACATTTAGACTATCCAGATTTTTGTTACAGTGATAGTAATGCACGCAACATACAGTAGGTTAAGGTCATTCTCTAACATACAGTATGATGAATAAAACATGAATAAAACGGCTAGAGTTTAGTAGAGCTTTGTAGGTGATTTGTGTCGTGTGATGCCACTGAGTTGAATGACCAAGAACCGTCAAGAATTTCAATTTGCCACAATTCATCATGCTCTAGCAAAAGGTTTGGGAATGTGGGAAAGCCCCCTAAGCCAATAACACACTAGTGCTACCATTTCTTATAGAAGGCATTCAGAAATCTGTCCATACAAGGCCTGGAGGCTGCAAATAAGAAAGCCATTACTGTAAGCTTCTCTAGCAGAACAAACAGGGCACTGTCTGCCACTGCAAATGGTTAAAACCTTCTCAGGATCATATCCTATTTACAAAGTAAATAACTAATTCTTTGCATTATTTCAGCAAGCATGAACAATGCAAGCATGAAAAGTTAAACAGTAGCACTTGTTTCAAGAGGATAATAGAGGCTACTTTGTTCACATTCTGCAGCACCAGAACTACAAATACATCAGAACAACAAGCATGTAAATGTCATTAGTGATGATGGCGACCCAGCGTGATTCCATCAGACCACCAGCAGCAGCTTTTACTACCAATAAGCCAGGAGTGCAATCACCACAGTTCGGCAAGAAAAGAGAGAAAAAGGGCACCACTGACAATTCTAAAAGCAAGAACTCAATTTTCTTGGAGGTTTTTTCTGCATAATAAATAGAACAGAATTCGAATTTATGAAAAAGAAAAAGATATATAGCTCAAGGTTACTACGGCTCCACAGAGATGAAGAATTACGCATCTCTGGCTTTTATCACTTATACATGGCTTTGGACGGAGCTGTAACATATGCAGCGCACGTCCACGGCACAGCAAACCTCCCCGCTGTCCCATTAAAACACAGCAAAGGTTTTCAACCTGCCACCCTCTGAAAGCAGAACTGAAAAATGTATCATTTGCGGAATCGAAACAGAAAGAGAGAAAAAGAAAAAAAAAAGAAAAACATGAGGCCTCCTGAAAGTCTTTTATATAGTCTTGAGACACAAAGACACAAAGGAGGGCGCCTCAGCTATCGATTCAGTGTTTTAAAAAGTGAGCCACTCTCTGAAATATAATCAGGGGTCTAAGGTGAAAATAAATCCAGTGGACAGCTGCTACTTTTGCGCGTTGCCCAACCGGCCAGGCAAAGTAACATATGTCCCCTTTGGAGCCTGGCAGCTGAAGTGGAAAAGCAACTGCGGACACAATGAGAAAGCTTTGAGACAAGTGTGGAAGCAAGCAGTGACTTGTCAGACTTCAGTATTTTACAGTTGTCATGATTGCCAAAAAAACAAACTCACATTTGTTGTCATATTATTTAACTTATCAGTTTTCGTATTTATTTTCCATCAAAACCAACTTTATGGACATTAAGAATCACTGCACCCCATTTCTAAAATCAACAAATTGAAATCAACCAGAGACACAACTTTAATGCACCCATTTGTGCCTCCATGTGATGCCCAGTTGAAGAACTGATGGATTAACCTAAGAAGCTTTTGACACAACATATGTGCAAAAGTTTGGGAAGCCCAGCAGTTGTTTATCTGTAAAATATAATGAGAAATCTGGTTTTGACCAAAATTACGTTCTCCTGTCCATACTATACATTGACACTTCAACTTTAAAGAACCATTAATCTGTTTCAACAAAACAATGTGAATAGTCTGTATTGACTTATCCTTTTAGTCTAGGTATTTTGGAGATAATCCTGCTGCAGAAAAAAAGGTAGTTTAACAAAACAGCAAACAGTATTTAAAACATTTCTAATGGAATTATTTTCTCTTGTTGTCACGCTTTGATCAAACTGCTAGACGTGACAGTCTGCACTGAAATGGATATAAAATCAATCAATTCAGGTTGTAATCCGATACTGGCTGTCTTAATGACTGTAATCCTCCTTCAGTGCAGTCGGGCTGCAGTGTTTAACATTAACTCTTTCTCCATTTTTACATTCAAATGTAGCCAGGTACTTATGATTATATAATACCAGTCAAAGGTTTGGACACACCTTCTAGTTCCATGATCTTGATTTTTATTTCATTCCACATTGTTAAACAATGTCAAAGTAAGTAAATGGAAACATTTCAAATGTAAAGGGTTTTCCAGGGCCATCACACAAAATTAATTGATTTACAGTGAAACACTATATGGCCAAAAGTTTGTGGTCACCAGACTATCACACCCATATGTGCACATGCAAGAGCATTGTAACAGGAAAAGGAAAGGAAACAGTTTTTTAGGCGTTTTAGGATATTTAATGTTCAAGCCAATGTATTACAGGTATTCAAAGTTAACATGCTCTATGAAAGTTTTACTGTGTACTTAATACATAGCTATAGCTTTTTGCATTCGGGGAAACCAACAATAACAGCTTCTGACTAATACAGTCTCAAAAACATTGAGTTATCCCTACAACACAACTTCAAATACAAGAAAAATTTGGAAGTAAAACCAAATGAAAAGAAAAAAAGCCATTTGAAATAACATCAGTTAAATTTATAGTCATACATGCTTGATACAAAACCAACATCAAAAAATCAGGAACAACATCCAGCATGAGAACAGCATCCAGGGTGTTGTAATAATGTACCAGTCTATTTGCCCCTGCATGAGAGAATTCATGATCAAGATTAATTGCCTGTTCCTTTGACTTTTAACTGCAGAGCAAAAGACAGAATTTCCTTCCACGCTTCTCCGACCCTGTAACCCTGTGAGCTTAACTCGTCATTTTTTTCAAAATGCTAAATTATAACTATGAGCTATTATATCAAAACAGCAGTTATAATCTATTATATCATAGCGCTAGGGGTTATCAATTCTGATTGGTCAGAAGGTTTTATGTATTATAAACAATATCTCAGACAACAGGTGTGGCTGCCAAACAAACTACAGTTTTTTGTACAGTATTGTGTTGTCATGTCTAGAGTAGCACTTATATATATTATATATAAGAAGATATATTAACAATTTGACAAATTAATTGATAAGCTTTCTTTAATAGGACATTCACGTTACAGTTTTAAAAGGAGTCTCCAGTGTCAGTGCTTTATAAGAGTCAGTACATTGTCCACCACAGGCACGTCTTTATGACAGATGAATTTTACTGTTATACTTATGATATAACTTATAAGTTTTGCGTTTGTTCCACGACAAACTACGACTGGGTAGAATGTATGCTGTGGTATGAAATGGATAAAACACTTGACGTGCCATTATTGGAAAGCTAGTCGAGTTGGAGCTGGTACCAGTCCTCCACATCACATACTTTCCTACAACTGGACACCCAAGTGTCTAGTCCCTTACGTATTAATTGTCTATTTTTAAATTAAGCGATGTAGAGGCATCTCGTGTGCGTTTAGGGATCACTTGAAGCTCATTAGTATTGCTGGAGTATATAAAGGACTTAGTATTCCGAGCATACCCATACTCATAACTGTATAATTTCAGCTAGCTAGCTCGTTGTTTGCAATGCATTACGTGCTCCTGTAAAAAAAACACTGCCCTGCTTAACAGGGAAGCATTATGACTCATTTCAGCATAACAAGGTTAAATCTCATCTGAAGCCCACGCATAAATTCCACTGTCAATGATTTATCACGTCTCCCAAGACCAAAAAGGAGTCGTGTTTAATAAATCTCACAGGGATAAGCTGTTTCAATCTAACCTTGACACATTTCGCTTGGTGCTATTTTAGAAGCTGGGCCAGAAGCTAGGACAGGAGTGACACAGGAAGAACACTCCTGGGGGAGAGAGAAAGAGAGAGAGAGAGAGAGAGATAGACAAAGAAAAAGGTGACATATTTAGAGACGTAGTATGTGGTTTTGGATGTATAGATTATAAGATTCCCTTTAATTCATTTTCTTTATTATCCAAAGTGTAATTAAATGATAAAAACGGTTCAGTGATACGGAATTTTTCCAACCTTCTGCTAAATTGGCAACATTCACATGCAATCTCAGATAGAAGAAAAAGGCAACTTGTTGGATTACATCAGACAAGAGACAGCATGGAGACACACAAGGACGGCGCAAAATCATTCCTCATCCAAAGGCGTAGATAAGGACGAACACCAAATCTATATCTCAGTGACAAAGTGGAAACAAAGTGAAAGCAAGCTTAATTGTCATAATGCCATCTTTTCCCTCAACAATATTTTACAAGTATTACTTTACAGGCAATTAAAAGAATCTATGTTGAATAATTCTTTGTTTCAATGCCTAAAAACTGCAAAATACAGCAGAAGAATGTTTTTTACAGCTTTACACTTATTAAAAATGCAAGACTCTATTTACATAAATTCTATAGATGTAGGAAATGCCTCCAAACGGTTTGTGCTTACACAAAAACACATAGGTCTAATGTAATTTAATGTATTAAATACTGCTCTAATAAAATAAATATTCATGTGACTAATATGCTCTGAATTCAATAAAAATAAGGTGTGACTGTATAATGTAAAGCTCGCAGAAAGACAAAAAAAATCATAACTATATAAACAAGTTAAAGTGTTCCTTCTGTTGTTTATTTATCCTTATATATTTTATCCTTTATATTTATCCTTTCGTAAACAGGAATAAGCTGCAATGTTTGTCCCTGAGGCTAGAGATAAAGAAACAGAAGATAAAGCCTGACATCACTGAGCCACCCTGAAGTCCAAGAGCGGATTGTATCTTGTAATAAGAGGTAGCATGCGAAGCCATGGCAAACAAGGCCCTTAAACAATGCCTAAGTGAATAAGGCGTCCCTCTGAGACACACTGAGACACTTATAATGTGCAACCAGCACCAACGTGTCTGTGTCGCCCCTGAGCTTTTCCTCAGCCTCCAGTGTTGCTCTCAAGAAACAGCCCACCATCATGGAAATTGAGCTCATTTGTATACCTGAAATGCTTCATGCATCTTTTGCCTAATTAAGCCTGCTCTTTAGCAGCTTTGGAATACAGGATCTAATTTATGCACTGTCAAAAAGACAAAGGTGCTTGTTTCAGTGTCTGCGCCATGAATTCCCCCTCCCCGCATAACCCACCCCAATCTGCCACGCTGACTCAGTGTCACAGGTGAGGCCAAGCAGACAACGGGTACCCCCCGAGGAGCTAGTGAATCAGGACTACAGTCTCGCCTGGCTCCCTGTAGACCAGGAAAAGTGCGTCTCCCAGAGAGTAGTCACACGTCAGACTGGCGCCAGGCCATCTGCTACGCTCACCTGGTACCAGAACTGCCAAGGCCTTCACTCCCCCAGATACCACCAGCCTCGTCCCTCAGCTAAACTGACATAGAGTCTGAGTCACCGGCTGAACTAGTGGGCTCACTATTTATTATTTAAGAATTTAGTTTAATTATTCATCTGCACACCATTGTGTAAATACTCTCCAGGCAGAAGCATGGCGCCCTTTGTGGTTCCACAGTGGTGTACCAAGTGCCAGAAGCAAAGCCTTTAGGGGCGGGTATTTCACTGCATATTTATTATATTTTTTGCTTCGTTAAGTAGATCCGGGATCATTTATAAACCTCTTGTTGCATTGTAGATTGGGAAATGTCAACTGCTTCATGTGTTCTAGTATGGCTTTAGGGTTTTGTACATTTTTCATTGTATGGGTTTTAATCTTTTAATTAAGGAATGCTGAAAACAAGGTTGGCCAACATACATTTTCACAATAAAGTCTATGTATTACTATATTTGGTTTGATAAAAGAGGACCAGCAAAATAATAGTTTTAATATTTTTTCCACCGAAATAATATAATCCCATAAAATTTGACATTTTAACGTCTAATCAGCTACTAGGTACTGTAATTATCAGTTCTTTACTTTAATTGCTTTTTGTATTAATGTTGCCTGGAGTGATTTTCGGGCATATATGAAAAAAAGCTCTTATTAATCCTAGCTAATGTCAGCTAACTATCCAAGCTAGTTTCTCCTTTAGCTTTTTTTGTCATCAATACAGATAAAATCTTTATGAAAATGTGAATTTCTCTGCAATTTTATTTCCCTAAATACTTTGATTGAAACATGATTTAATTTATATTAAAATGTGAGACTTGACCTTGCTGAAGCTTCTAATAAAATATTTATAAGCTGAAATAGCATTGGTATATATATATATAT
>JAQMYJ010000011.1:9711814-9731174 GCA_030014305.1 Clarias laeviceps | reverse complement strand
AAATGAAAACTCCTTTGTGATTCCTCATGCATGTTGTTTTAGTCAAGACCTTTATAATTATTCTACCATTATCACTCGGCGAAGGTTGGCCCATAATCTGTTAACTACTAATACTCCTATCTCACCTACGCGGTTTCACGTGGTGGCCGTAAGTACGGTTCATCATGATTCACCGCCAGTTTTGGCGCTGTGATTAGGTTTCCATCTTTCCACGCGTTGGTCCTCGCATAGTCAAACCACATAAGTGAGATAGGGGTATAACAGCAGGAATAACAGTTATCGGAGACGGGGATTTTAAACACGGGGCTTTCACACACACGATAACGGATTGTGAATGACTGCTGTCTGGCTCACGTATTACATAAATCTTCTGAATAACGGATTACATTTTTTAAAAAAATAACTAAATAACTGATTACTTAAATGGTGGACCTAACACGTTAGATTACTCAATACATCAAAAAAGTAATCCAAGTACTCTAACTACTTTGTAACGCGTTACACCCAACACTGACTGTGTAGTTATATAAATAAACAAATCGTAATCTGTAATTTAATATGTTGTTTGTAGAACTGTCGTATAAAAGCAATATCACAGTCGAGGATGTGCTATTGTACAGAATATCAGCACAGCTGTGATATCTTCGGTATTTAGGCTGCAACCTCATGTCTACCACTGCATCACAGCCGTGCTGATATTCGGCACAACAGTACTCCCTCTCGTGTGATACTGCTTAACCGCTATATAGCTCTAGTCAAGACTGTACATTAGTGTACAGAATGCTGGCTTTTTTCCCCCCACTAAGTCAGATCATTTGGCTCAGCTCGCCAATAACAGTCGGCTCTCTCGGCTCCCAAACGGCTCATTGCACTGAACTGTTTTTCTCTATAAAGTGGTTTATGATATTTCAACCAGTGATTGTTCCCCCTGAATTTTTCTCTTTCAAATAAATACTTGCTGTTCCTTCTAAATAACAAGATAACAGGACTATGCATTACATTTTATTAAATCGGTATTAAGAATAAATACATTTAATAAAACGTCTTCATCTCCACAATACAAAACGCCACAGGTGGAATCAATGCAGCATAAGAGCACAGATAATGCTGGATTATATAAAGAGCCATTAAATGAAGTGCAAAACCAGCTTTCGGCTCCCTTTTTAGTTTCCCAAAGACAACACATCAGGAGCAAATAGAGGGTCTACAATGAATGAAGCACCATGAATCCCATATTATTTCTCTCCCCAGTCCATCCACTGCTAGGCTGCTATACTTAGAGATTTGTGTCTGCTATTGATAGACAATACGGTGTCCTTTATGAGTAACAGTAAGGTCACGAGTGTGTCATGCACTCATCTCCAGCTCCTGCATCATCTGTCACCGCTTCAAGGGGTCAGGCTGCAATCATTTCGTCTGAGCTGAAATCCTGAGTAATGATCACAGCCGGAGGTCTTTATGTAACAATACCTGGCATAGGTCACGGCCATGCTAAATGCAACATCCTTAAAAGATATTCTTTACATATATTCTTGTAGCTTTTTAACAACACAGTAAAAAGAAATTATGTTTCATTTAAAGGAAAGAGATGTCCTAGTGACTGAATAGTTTTGTGACTACTCAAACACAGCTGCAGCCAAATAACCATCTCTTGCCATCTCGTTCTGTCTCTCCCCTGGACACTCGCCTTTCATCCTCCTGTCCCTTCATTACAAAGCAATGCACAGCTGTCACTCTGTTGCCCAGAAACACAATCTCTACACACAGCAAGTCCCTTTCTAGCACTGGACGGCTGTTATTGACTGTCTGTCCGAGTCAAATTTGCTTAATGGGGTAGTAAGTTTTGGTGAGAAGGTGAATAAATAAAATTAAATTTATTAAAATTAAAAATAAACACCACATTCAAAATAAAACTAACAAAAATGTTTTATCAAAATAGTTAAAGATGTGTGGTTTATTTGATTATGCAATCTTTTGTTGGTTAGTTTTCAATTCAGATTTGATTCGCACTGTTTAAATTATTTATGTAAACTAGATACTATTATCTATAATTGACCATTCAAATATAAAAGCTTTACTATCTGCTTCCACCTCAGCGTTTTGCAAGAGTATCGCATCTTTTTCGTTTGAGTTTAGGAACGGTTAATGCATTATTGCCAACGAGACGTGACATTTAAACAATTAACAGCATAAGCTGCACAGCATTCCCATCAGAAATCTTTGGTTTTGGGATCAGAAAGAGTGCTGAGCGAAGGCCCCTAAATCAATGTTGAAAAAATGTCTTCAAAACAATATTAATACCAAACCGACAGCCTGATGTTGGCTATCTGTTTGCTAACCACTAGATCTCTAGGTAACATGCTGTTGATGCATGTAAATGCGCGTACATAACAACAAGCAGAATGATAAAATACCAAAAAAACAGCAATTTACCAAAATATTAAATTAGAAAGCAGTCAACATTGCATTGGATTTTAAAGCTAAGATTCTAACAGTCTACGCTGAGAGATGCCTAACATGAGATACACAAGCTGTGTGTGGGAAGCTGTTGTTTCTGTCCTAATCTTAGATCAGAATTTTAAACCCTGTAAGAAACAAACATGGATGTGGTCAGATGTTGTGAGGAGTATTTGCAACTTTGTGTTTTTGTCACGCATTCAATGTTATCTCAACTTTTAATCAAAGTTATTCGAACATACTAAAATAACGGTATCCAGACTATTAACGCCATCACAGTTGTTGTTTTTTTTATATTTTTTTGGTTTTTTTCCAATTTTCTCCCCAATATTAGTGGTGTCCAATTTCTCCCCGTCTCTAGGGGGCTCCCACATTAAGGCTACCACTACCACTCAGTCGGGAGGGTGAAGACTATCCCGTGTTTCCTCCGAACCGCGTGACGTCAGCCGACCGCATCTTTTCGAACTGCTTGCTCACGCACCATTAGGAGCGCAAGTACCTCTCATCCCTCCCCCCTGAGAGAGCTCGGCCAATCAGCTCTCTCTGTGCCTCCGGCTGTGAGAGGAAAACAGCATCACCCGGGGTTTGAACCAGCGATCCCCGACGCCATCACAGTTTTATTACAACACTCATCCAATCAATCCAGGGTTCCTGCTGGGTTTTTAATGGTTTAGCGGTATTGAATTGAACAGTTTACCTGTGACTCAAAGCTCTGACCGTGGCAACATTGCTAACAAGAAAATTCTAGCCAATAGGAAAAGCATATTGGTAGCAACCCAAGCAAACTGGTAGACCAGGCAGCTTTTTTTCAAATGTTTTCTTATGTTTCAACGATAATCAAACAGCAAGGCAAATATCCAGTGTGACATCTATTTAATAATGAGCATATTCTCCTTACATACTGACTAAAGAGACCACACCCTGCCTTCTTTAAAACGACCAAGGTTTTTTCCACTGTCACATGGAATTTTTTTTATCAAAGGCAAATGGCCATCTTATTTGGTCTGTGTCCTTTCTCCCTTAGTGAAGTGTCTTTTCAGCCAATTTTATCCGTGTTTGGCCGCTTTCACAATTTAGGTGGATTCTGTATCATTGAAGCAAGTGGTCAAAATTACAAAAGATACAGCTGTAGCCTCTTATAACATAAAAAGCATGATCATTGACTGACATCACCAGACATCAAATTATGAATAAGCCTCAGCATGTGTGCTACTTGTCTGACTTACTTTGCCTCCTGTCCTGAATTTTCTAAATATTTCATTATATGTTCCAATGAAGCACAGCATGAAATAATGATCATAAACTGAGTCATAATGAAATCGTCAAAGATCCTTGGTGTGCAATTGCATTTTTTGGAGAAAAGAAATTCAACCAAATCACAGAAGACTATCTTGCTATCAATTTGGCTTCCAATACAACAGGTTCCATAACATAAGAAGAAGACGAAAAAAAAGCTATATACGAGTGATTAGAGACTGACCAATAAGAACCTTCAAACCTTTAAAATCATGCGGAAAAAAAAAAAAAAAAAAAAAAAACAATGTAGGTCGCCCTTTCAGCAATAAGATTCTCATTTATCATTTTGTGTACAGCATAGAATAATTATATTTTCATATAACTTTAGTTTTGCTTAAAAAGGTACTGCGCATTATGAAAAAAAGTACTCATTTACAAACAATCTCTGTACTGATGTCTTTAAAAGGCTGCTATACAAAACAGCATTTTGTTTGGCTTCAATATCAGGCAAAAGAATTGAGAAAATTGGGCAAACCACTGTACCCTAAACATTCTAATGAAGCACAGCATGATATAATGATAATAGACTGACTCATTAGACAACATCCAATTGTGTCAATGAGCCTTAGCGTATAATGTTCTATTCTGAATGATTTCTGTTCTGAACCTTTAAAATCATACATAAATGAACGGAATAAAAAAAAATATAACCTCCAACGACACGGTTTCAAACGTAAAATATTTGCGCGTACTTACTAAAATAATCATTTCAAATGCTACCATCAAAAATACAGTATAACATTCCAAATTTCCAGGATTTACTTAAAACAAAAAGCAACAAAAAAAGGGGATATCTGCTGCAAGATCAAAACTTTTTGCTAATCAGGTAAGATGATTTTTTAGTTTGCTTTTGCCTGCAAAAATATTCACACACAACTTTAATGAGAAAAAATAAAAAATAATGGCCATGCCATGAGGATGTACTTTATATTGTGGTTATTATTGTTCCTATTGGCACGGTACTCCTCCGGGACCAGTCACACTACACACAACTCACAATCTTTGTAACAATAAAGTGACAATAACAGTATGTCCTTTGGTCAAGGTCTTCATAAGTGTGGCCTCCTGAAGCTTGACGTTATCTTGTGCTGAGTTATAAACAAGTATTGAAAAAGATACAACTGATGGTCGTACTGAGCGTTAAAATGGATCGGTGGGTGTGAGGATAGTACAGGATGTTCTCAAGTAGCACTAAGCTTTGTCAATCACCATATTGGGAAATGAACTAATTAAGGATTTTCCTTATCCTGGGCAAACCTGTGTCCAGAGACTGTCTTAACCAATAACACTAATGAGAGCAAGAGTCCTGGGGAACCATGAGGTGCCTCCATCAGCACAAAAGCAGAGGAGAGACGCAGTGCTCTGTCCACTCCGAGAGTAAACTTGTTCTGTTCTGAACTGGGACAGTGGCCTCTTCTTTGTTCAATTGGTTGCTTGCTGCGATACTCATTAGGATTCATAAACAATGGCTTTTCTAATGAGAGGTCTTCAAAATGGCCTGTCTTTGCAAAGACAGCCAGGCTTGATTTCCGCTACGGCTGAGCAAGCTTTCAAGTTTAACCATCCAGAATGTGGTGCAGTTTACTCAAGCATATTCTATCAAGCATATTCTTTTCTCTAGAGAGTTTGAGAGTGGTTTTGGTTACAGTTTGCACTCTGACGGGATGATTAATATTGACTCTACAGACACTAGCTGTGGAAGCTGGTTAAAACTGGTAGCCAAATCATAGCCTGCTCTGGTGATTTGAGTGTCTAATGAGTTTTCCTATAAAACGGTGCAAACTACTGTGTCCTTTAATGCATTCTCAAGACATTCTCTTGTTAGTGCCCTCTTTCAAAACGCCATTACAAAGATTGCTTTATTAAATCAAGTACGTTCAAGAAATGAAATGAAATGCATCCAATGAAACTTAGAAATCTACAGCAAAAATTAAACCAGGTGTTATCTATATAATTACAGTAAAAAGAGGTCTTGTAATGATATCTTAACGTTTCATAGTCTGGAGGACCCAAAACCAGTCTCAGAAAATTTTCTGTCTGGCTGTCTCTCTGTCTGTATGTCTATACAGCCAGATTTTGTCACAGCATCATGCAAAACAGGATGGACAGAATTGAATGAACTGGTATTTGGTAAATGATTTGGTAAATTTGGTATTTGCCTAAAAGTTAAATCTGTGCCATAAATTAAATCAAAATGATGAGTACAGGTGAAGTTATGAGCAGTTTTATGCCAGATCAGAAACTGGAGGTTTTGACAGCGTGCTGCGTATGCGTCAAACTGTGGGCGCATCCTCAATCGATTGCTGCACAGAATTAATTGAAACTTTGGCAGTACAGTAAGTCCACGACAAACGAACATTGGAGAACATTGAAGGAATTTCCGCGGATACAAATAGGCGACAGTTCATTGTAGAACATATTGCGGGTAGTATCTCACGTATGTTGTACAAAAAATACACACTGCAAGTGCACCAGATACCAATATTTACAAATATATACAATAATTTTATACACAAGTGAATGTATAAAATGTCCAAAATTAATGTCTGATATATCATGTGTGTGTGTGTGTGGGCAGGACACAATGACAGAAAATGGCTGTCCTGTAAAACTGTCCAATTTTTCTGACTTATGAACAGGCTCCTGAAACGGAATTCGCTCGTATGTCTGGGTCTTAATGTACTTGCATATACAGTATGTCTGAAGTTTACTCTCCACCATAAGTGAAAACAAAATGTTTTGTTGGATTACAGCTTACTGGATCAATTAAGTTGAGTGATACACAACCTTTAAACTTTTTATTTCTTTTTGTATTAATAAGTCACGCAGAGAGTTCTGCCAGAAAGACAGCCAGACATGTACGTGGGCTTCAACCTGAAATAAAAATATCACTCATGACATTAAAGCTGATCAGCTTATTTTTAGCTTCAACCTTTTAACTATTAAGACACTGCCATCAAAGACTCTGCCGTCAACGACACAACAGATACATCAGCTAGGAATATTAAATGGTATGCTTATTAAAGGGAGCTTGGTATATAATTCTTTAAACATTTTGATAAATTGTTAGACAGATTTGAACTTATTAATGATAATGCATTTATCGTATTCTAGAAGAGAAACCAATCTGTTTAAGATCGTATATCATATTAAAATTTTATACTTTTTTTAAAAAAATACAGGTCCAACAAAACTTTGTTAAAATATTTTGTTAAATCTTTTCTTAAAAAAATGCAAAGCAAGGAAAATAATTTCCCCTAGAACGGGGGGTTTGTTGCCCCGTCACATTCACCTTCTTTGTATTATTATGTAATAATTTTAATACTTTTTAAAAATTATTATTGTTCTTTTGAGGTGATAAATAATGCTTAATGAGAACATTTGTGCCTTTATTTGGTGTCGGTATATTTGATAGTCAAATCTTGCAGTTTAAATCACAACCGCAATTTGTTGCAAAACAATCACGTTTTTTTTTTTTCCTTGATCATACAGCCTTTATGTTGTCTTATTTACCTTGTCTCAATAAGCCTTAATTGCCATTTTTAGTTCCATCCGTTCCTGGTTTAAACCCATGCATGTGACTCTTCTGATGGCTGATATAGATGGAGACTTGAATTTACAACCAATTAAGACATCTAATAAGTGTACACACTTGCATCTTATCAGTGATAGCAATTCATATTACAAATGGTAGGAGATTGGCAACTGTTCAGAAGTCTCATATTTCAAAATATTTAATGCAATTCTTCTGTGCAAAGTGCAGAAATGGATGTTGCTAGTTTTAAGGCACTGGATTTGAAGACAGCACTGCAGAGACTTGGTGACTAACATTACACTCACAGTTGTTACTCTGTTGACACATCCCACATCTCGCCCACTCCACACCATCTGGCCCAGTCATAGACAGACGAACAAATGAGGAGGCCTCAGAGCCATAAAGACCAACGGTCTGCGGCAGACTTTTAGAGCAATCTGCTCCACATTCACTGGCCTCACCCTAAATGGTTGTCAATCCTAATAGATTTTCTCCACCTGGCCCCAGTCTGAGACTCAGCAATGCGTTAAAAATCTACATCCAACCGTTTTTTTTTTTTTTTCACTGTTTCGAAAGCTGCTCAGACATAGGGTTTGAAAATGAGAACTTTATAAAATAAAAATATTATTTCATGTGAAGCTGTAAGCAAGTGCGCAGAATTCATTAAATCACTAAATCCAATAAAGGCTGTAACCCCAATTACATAAACAAATAAAAATATTATTTCAGAAATCAAATCTGCAACCACAGCAGAATCTTCGTAGAGTCACACGTGCCCATCTATCTTAGCAACCTTTATCAATTATCCAAAGGATTGACATCTCTTTGTTCCTAAAATCTACACAGATGTCCAAAATCGGGGGGCTTTGTGTTAACAGTGATCTCACTGATGCATCAGCAGCTACTGGAAGCCACAGGATATATGCAGGAATGAGAACTCTGGTTATAAAAACATCTTTTCAGAACGCATAATCCAGGGTAATGTTTTTTGTACTTGGAAAAGTAATTTCATACCTTCGTGATCAAGGGTGCTGACAGAAATGACCAGGCTGGAAAAAAAAAAGTCATACTTTATCCTTAATCCGTAACCTTTGTTGCTTAAAGCACCATAGTCCAGCAGAGTGTAAAGGCAGAGGAGACTATTTTTTTTCTCCTAATCACCTAAAGCCTCTAAACTCCTTTGGGCAGAGTAGATACGGATGGAGTTTTCATCTCAGCGGGCAACGTCATGCCTGGAATCTTTATAAAAGCAACACGACGGAGACGTGGGATTCGGACGATAAAGCAGACGGCTTGGTTTTAGCCGGAAGCTTGAATTAATGGCCCGAAAGTTATCGGCATTTGGCGACATAAACTAGAATCATCGTCTTTATAACATTGTAGTATTACAGTCAGAAAGGGCTTCACCAGGAATATATTTCAAGACCAACTGTTACGAAGGAGCAGTATTATTTACTTTAATGGTTAGCATTTTGATATTCAAGCCGTGAACTGTGATTACGGCGTATAGCATTGGCAATGAAGGAATGACACAAAGCAGCATGAAGGGTGGCGGAGTATAGAGAGGCACACGGAAAGTGATCAAAGGTGAGGAGGCAATCACAGAGATAACATCACGCTCCCCAGCCTCAGCGGGATGCTCCAGGGCTTGTGCCAGAAGATTGTAGAGGTAAATAATAATACAGTAGAATAGCACATGGTGTGCCATCTCTTCACTGCAATTGTACACAAGTAGCAGATCAAATGTCAATGATGTTTCCTTCAGTGATGCCACTCGCTATTAAAGAAATGAATGCTGATGTCTACCAGCCCTTTCTAGCACTTCTTACTATATCGGTTATGAAATTTACGGACATTTTCCCGAACAGGAAAAAAAACTGAAAAAGGGTGAAACGGGATCACTAGTGCAATGATCTTTTGACCTCAATATCTAAATAAAGATAAACACACTTGTGGTCTGAATTGCATGTCTGGATAATTTGACAACTCACATAAACACCAGATAACGACTTTACAAGCATGTGCACTTTCATTAGACACACGTTTGTCATCTCTTATTCAGAGCATGTGTGTGTGTGTGTGTGTGTGTGTGTGTGTGTGTGTGTGTGTGTAGAACAATTTCAGCACTCCTACAACAATGTAAATATTAGCCCTAAATAATGATGTTTGAGAAGAGCAAATGGACCAGCTTGATAGAATAAATAAAGCCGTATTTAAAGAAGCAAACCATGACTTAGGACGTAATGATATTTTCTACGCACTAATGTAAAACTTCAGCATCTAGAACATGCCATTATGTGGGTTCGTATATAACACATTGAAATTCTCTTCAACCACTGCGTTGCTGAATTCTTAATGTTCATTTATAATTAATAACCACAGCTCTGGCTCTGATTCAAATCACAGGTTTATATTTATGCACTTAATACATGCAGTTTAATACAAATATTACTTGTGATTATTTTCTTATTATTTGCATTTCTTTTTTAATGTGTCTCCAGGGCCAAGACAAAAGACTTCCTCATAAAAGTTTATGTTCTTGTATGACTTAATTAAGTTTAAGTTCTAGATAGAAAAAGTGTGTGTTTAACAGATCTTCCACAACAATAAATATATCTAGATATGAATATGACAGACAAATAAATAATAAAATATTCTGGCATTGACAAATTGCTGTGAGATAAGAGGCATAAAAAACACTGCATTTTTTTATTGAACATGAGAAAATCAACTTTTGAGTGACAGTAAGACTATTCCATGTCAGGCTACATTCACCAACCCAGCAGTGATACCTTTCCTATAACAGCAGGCCTGCAACTTGATTTTCTTACTCAAAAGAACATGCAGCAATGAACACTATTCTAAACACTGAGGTAAACTTCTACATTGAGCTGAGCCTTTTACTTTTGTTGAGACATAAAGAAGTTCGGAAGTTATACTGTAGTTTGTCATGTTAAAATTATTTTATATTCCAGGAGGCAAAACTCCCACCAAAGCATGTAAAAGCCCCCTTTTTTGGTGGTTACAATTATACTGGTATATAGCAGATACTTTATATCAATATTGACACTGTATCAGCAGTGGATAATGTAATCCTATAGTTTTGTGAATAATAATAATGGGCCTCCATGAAATGAAACATACACCGATTAGCCTTAACATTAACACCATCCCCAGGTAAAGTGAAAAACATTGATCGCTAACTATACACCAGGAAACTGGTGAGAGGATCATGGGCACCCAGGACGCACCCTTGCACATGGGGATCAAAAGCCAGCCACGATGGAAAAGCAGCAGAACACCTTGCGCTTCACAGCTGCTCAGCAGGCAAAGAGACGAGCGCCACCGACCCAGCTTCCAAACTCCAGAGATCCCAATCTGAACAAGCACCTATGAGATGCACCGGCCAAATAAGTCTGATCCATGGAGGCCACACCCCACGTCACCCAAAAGATCCGCCGCTGACATCCACAGAGGCCTTGCGGAAATCCAAAACATAGGTTGTTTTAATGTTAATGGTTTTAATGTTATGGCTGATTAGTGCAGCTTTAAAAAGAAACAATAGTACTATAACCAGCCATTAACAGTAACTGTATGTTTATAATATTATTGTTTTTATCATAATCTTAAATTTGTCCACATCTCCGCATTAAAGATTTTAAATTGTCCGTTCCTCACAAATGAGGCACAATATCTCCTAAGCACAGAGCTGAGCAGTTGAGGGTCAAGAGTCTTGTTAAAGGGGCAAATAGTGTCCCTGAAAGATTTTTGTACTCATTTACAGCATTTGACAGACGGCCTCATCCAGTGTGACTTATATTTTAATTCATTATACATTTGAGCAGGTGAGGATTAATCGCCCTGCTCAAGGGCCCAACAGTGGCAACTTGGTGGTGCTGGGATTTGAACCTGGGACTTTTCAAACTGTAGGCCAATGCCTTATCGACTGAGCGACCCATGCCATTTTGTACTCACCACTACTTTCCATACACTTACATAGAACCTTATTCACCGAGATCCGTCTCTTTTGATGCAGCTTATGTATGTCATATAACAGAACTGCACGTGCATAACGCCAGGCCAAAGAGGATAAGGTCAGCTTTGTTTATATGGACGTGCTTTTCCTTCACGGTAAAAGAATCTGTTTAAAATCAGATGGTCTTTCAGCTGCTTGCATTGTACTAAATTTGGTCCCTGCTAATGACATTGTTAAAGGGGACTGAATAACAAACTACAAAATACCTTAAAGCTAGCTCAAACTTCAATGTGTATGACCTTTAACCCTAATACAGTGCCTGTAAGAAAGCTATTCATTTTTACTCTCACATCCAGGCTATATTTAACATCTTGTAATGTCCTTGCCTGTACAGAAAGTCCAAAAACAAGGCTTTAAAATGTGACAGCCCAAAGGCGTCATTTCTATCTAACATGATGTTAGCAACCTTAAGGTAAAATTCAACTCCTGAGAGAACAAACGAATCAAATACAGCATTCTCAGCTCATCACTCAAACACATTGAGACACTTGGCAGGGGCTGTCCAACACCCGAGGATGAGCGAGCCACCATTGCTAGTTATTACATCACAGACTGATGAGTCACTTGGAATCACGGTCCCAAACCTACTACACGTCAACATCCACGAGCCACGAAGTAGGACACAGATGAGGAAACAGGGAGCCAGAGAGGAGGTCATGGAGGAAATGGAAACAGAAAGAGAGAAAACCAGAGAAAAAGATTCCCCTTCTTTCCCTGGCACTGTGCTTATGCTCTATTTGGTCCTGAGCCAGATTCTTTTTAAGGACCAGCTTAGTGTTTTAACTGGATTAAAAGACAAAATGTTACATAATCAGAAGTTTCCTACTGCAGGATATAAAAATAGTAACAACAGTCGAGGATTTTACTTATTTTTCCAGCTGGCTTTATGTTTGTAACTTGAACAATTTTCGAACAGTTTTCAAACTCTTCACACTTGAACAATGTCCAGTTGTCCCTTTCAAGGTTAACAGGTATAAAGACATAGGAATAACAAGGTCATCCCAATATTCCTAGGGTCCTACGTTCACAGGGTCCTATGGTCCACAGATTTATAAGCTACATAATGGGAGTATCACAAAGGGTTCTACTGTACTGTATATTCCCAGAGCCCAATGTTCCCCAGATCTAGGATCCTAGTGTTACCAAGGTCCTATGTTTCCAAGACCCTATGTTCTAAATGCCATTAAATGGGAGGGTTGCGTAAGGAAGGGCATCTGGCATAAAACCTGTGTCAAGTTATGTGCAGATCGGATGATCTGCTGTGGCGACCCTTCGATGGGAGCAGCAGAAAGAAATAAAAATTTTTTTTTTTTAAAAAACATTCCCTGTCTTAGACACAACAAATGTGTGCACACCCTTGGTTTTTGCATAAATAATTGCCATTATAATTTTCAAATTATATATTTTGTTCTATTTTGTATCCCCAATCTGTGTTGTGCTTTACATAAGATCAGTGATCTTTAAAAATCAATGACTGTACCTTTAATTATGAGATTTGCCTGAGTTGTTACCGTTGTGATGAATTAACACCCATCTAAAGCCATCTGTTTGCAGCAGCAGCAAAGTGAAAAACGGTTTTAGATCAAATAACAGAACCAACACAAGCATTGTGTCACTGAACAAGAGCTAAGATGGAGAAATGTTTGGTCCATAGTTGAAGGTTCAGTTCTTTAACATCTGCTCTCTCCTCGTGAGTCGGTAGGCCTGTGCCGTTAGCCGACCCCTCTCATTCAGTGAGGAGGGAGTCTTTCAGAGCTGGAAGGGGTTCGTGGCTTTTCAGCATGACAAAGCCCACTCCATCTCCCTCCTTTTTGTCCCTCTCTCTCTCTCTCGCTCTCTCGTTCCCCCACTGCTCTAAAGAGCAGCTCCGAAGCCAGCACAATGCAAATCAGCCTGGGTCCGCATTCATGTCATGATTAATATGCACAGACCGCCCATTCTTATCAAATGACAAGCAGTGGAAAACACCACAGAACTGAAAGACGCTCTGTTGTAACGTATGCTTTACATAACAAATTACAGCGTTTTTAAACTCTTTTTATACACAGCTGCAGTGTAAATAATATTTACATATGTATACACAATTAGAACAATTAGCCATGTGCACTTTGCTTTAATTTTAATATAGGAACATGCATAAGAGTTAATGAATGAATATTAACTGCTATGTGGTAAAGAGAGGGAAAAAATTTAAATGTGCTGTAATCAAATATTATTTTTCCATTGCAATTAAACTTTCCTCGAGTCTGTAACAGATACAATATAGTGTAATTGTAAACAGAAAGAAAAAAAACTTTACCGAATATCAGCTTTACTAGATGTTAGACTGTGGCTTTGCTGTCACCATGCATGCTCTGGAATTGGTTTAAACTGACACATTTGAGAGCAGTTACATATTTTGGAGCAGTTACATACCTGTATCGAGCAGTTACATATTGTATAATGTTCATTTGAATAGTAAACAGTAGACAGTATGACGTTTATTATAATCTGGTCAATACAGACTAGAGGTTGACCAATATGGGTTTTTCTACAGCCAGTGCCAATCTTTAGAAATCAGTGCAGCCAATGGATATACACTGACTGGACAAAAAACAACAAAAAAAAAAAAAGTTTTGATTACAGCCACAATGTGGTGGCCAGTTCATGTGTAAAAATGATTGCTCATGCTCCCAGAACCACTCTTTCACAATTTGACTCCTGTAATATGACCGTGCCATCAAGGGAGAAAAAATCCATTGATGCAAAACTCTGGTCATTCAGTGCATTCAGCTGACTTTATTTTATTGCCACATTATGTTGCTGAGCCTAGACCTGACCAACTGAAGCAACCCTAGATCATAACATTGCCTCCAAATGATTTTACAGTGGCTAATATGCATGATGGATTTTTTTAACATGCAACTTCACCAAGTGTTTATGTGATCTCTATTCATATCTTTGTACTGACCACATTTCTTCCGCAACATTGACGGTTCAGCAATATCCCTTAAGGTTTTGATAATGTGTTGCAGGGCTTTTAAACCAGTTCTAATAATGTAAAATGTCCTTAGTTGTTTTCCTTGCTCAATGCAGCCCTATAATTTTTCCTGTCCATTTGATAAAATATAATGGTTTTATAATAACAAATGATACACAAAACTGCATACATTAATTGAGACTGCAATCATTAAAAAAAGGTTAGTATTAGATTTTTTAAGTCATTTTATAATTATATTAGTCCATGCACACTACAATTTAATACTATTCTGTGCTTACTAGTAAGTGAGATAGGCTGATCCTAGTCTGACAGATAGTTAACAGCTCGCTTCACTCCCGAGTGGTGCAGTGGTAATGAGCTTGCATCCGGAAATTGCAGGTTCAAATCCCGGATGATGCTGTAGCCTCCCATAGCCGGGAGCCTAGAGAGAGCTGACTGGCTCAGGGGGGATGTATATATGGCACTCTAGCGCTATCAGTCGTGATACAAGCCAATCATGGTTTACGCTATGAGTTTACGCAAGGGGAAGAAGCGGATAGTGCTTTCCTCCGAGAGTGTTGCACCGCTCCCTACAGTGAGTGAGCAAGCAGTTTGAAAAAATGCAGGTAGGCTAGCGTCACTTGTCCCAAGGGAACCACATGATAGTCTTCTCCCACCTGACTGATTGTTGCAGCTTTGATGTGGGAGTGGCCTAATGACAGGTGGGAACTAGCTACGACTAAATTAGCGGAGAAAATTTTGGAAAAAATTATCAAAAACAAGATACCAGCTGCCTGGCAAGATGTTTATTGAAACAAAACCATGTTATCAATTGTTCCCTTTTTATCAGTATGAATGTGGTCATAAACCACACAAAAAATAGATTCAACTGAAAAAATTTTATTTAACCAGTGTTTAGCACATTTTAGCAGAGGTCATCCCTATGTTCCTAGAGCGTTATATGTTCCTAGAGTCCTATATGGCCCCAAGATCTACAGTATATGGAAGCAGAATGAAAGCATGAAAATGGGTCACTTGTTCCAAAGGCACTATGTTCCCCAGTTCTACGGTCCTATGTTCCCCTATGGTTGATATACTGAGACATATAATGAAAAACTGAAAAAGATGAGTTTCAGCTCTCTATTGTTTGAAAATATTTTATTTTCTAGAGAAATCCAAAACCACAGAAAATGATAGCTAATAGTTGAGTTTTGTTTTAAAATTGTCTTAAGATAAACTGGATAATATTCAAGAAATATTTTATCTTGAAATGGGTCACATTTGTCTGAAACAGAATAAGATGGTTAATATGTGTTAGGAGAAAATGAATCAGTAAACATAGGGCCCTGGAAACAAAGATATGCTCCCCATTTTAGATAATGATTAGAACCACGCTCCTTTTGGAAGAAGTATATAACAGTCAGAGGTAAATTTTTCAAAAACATTATCAACACAAGACAGAGGGCTTTTTCATTTTAGTAACACAACAAAGCAGCTGTCATATTTGTTTGTCTTATTTCAATTCAAGAATACTGTTAACCCAAAAGCTGATTTTCAAATACTAATAAACAGCCCTGGGAACAATAGTTTTAAAAAAAACCTCCATTAATGGGCTCAAATTATCACTTCGCTTGATTTCGGTTTGGTTTAAACACATTTGTCTTCCACCACCATTACTGTAAAAGACATCAGGTATAATGGGCTGCTGAGCTTTTAATCTGATGTCAGTTTTTTTATTTCAGACATCGCAAAACGAAACACTGCCACAATTACAGATTTAGAACCAATGTAAGGTTAGTACAACATGAAAACAAATGCAGTTGGAAAATTATCATTATCCTAATGCCTATTTTGCACATTTGCAATGAGTACAAATAAGATGCAAAGATGCAAACAAGTAATCAGCATCAGCGCCATCACCGTTCAGCTGTTTCTTTCTTTGTTTTTTTTGTTTTTGTAAGTGCATTCCAAGTTGAAATATAATGAGTTTCTAACCAGCATTACAGCACATAATGTCATAAAGCATGACACAATATCTTTCTACAAACTGGGTTCCAGATATTTGTCCTTGTCCAATGAGATGTTTACGGTCTTTTGAGTAATAACAGTGGCACAGCGTAAAGTCCTCGGGTCAGATATGGCCATCCATTAAACTCCATCCATCTAAGTGTTACACAGCTTATGATGTTTCTTAAGACAGGTACATTTACTCGTTGAATAGGTTTTCAGTGCTGCCTCACTGCTTCAGAATGTCCACTCCAGGCAATGGTATGGATTATTACAATGCTTTGCAATTGCTAACAAGCATCTTTCGATTGCGAGTTCACTTGTCCAAAGCATTTCACACAACAGCCCTTAATTTTGTGCTAAAGAGGGAATAAATTTTTCTCCACTTTTCGACACATCTTTTCGATGGTCTAACATTCAGTTCTCAAGAAATTGAGAACTTCGGAATTTATTTAAACAAAGGGCAGGAAAATACTGGATATATACAGTACACACACATACATAAACTGTTCACAATACTGACTGACAAGCAACCAAAACATTGTTATGAAAAGGTGTAACATGTAAGAAATACTGCTAATGTTTAAATAACCATTTCAGATCTGCCAAACTTCATTCATCTGGAGTAGAAGCTTTGCATTTTAACAGCAGGATCTAAAAATATGCCTAAAGTGCAGTCTTTTTCTCCCTTAATGAAAAAAGAAAAACAGCAGGAGGATCTGGAATGATTGACATTTATGCATGTAAATATGCCATGATACAGTGCTCTCGCTTCATGTCATGGATTTCTTTTTTTTTGTTCACTGTGAATGTGAAATAAATCTATCAATATGTGTCTGACAAAACTAACATTAAATAAGTGTAAAATAGTAAGTAAATACAATTATGAATGAACTATGAAATATAGTTTTTCACAAATAATGTTCATGGAAATTATAACTAGACAGTGATTTAATACGTTGTGTGCTTGCTTTGCTCTCCTGAACTGAGATCACATCATCTTTCCTTTGAAGCATTTGTGAACGTGCACATTATGGCTTACAGTGGTTAGTTTGTCAGCGGCCATAGAAATCACTGTCTTTCAGCTTTATTAAACATACCCTACCAACAAAAAAAGTGTTCTAACTAAAAGAAACGTCAATATTTATATATGTATGCCCACTGCACAGAGAGCTTTATTAAAATAAATGTACATTTCAAATAATTAAGGCATCCGTAGCTTGGAGTCTAGAGAGCAGATTGGTCGTGCTGTTTTTCAGTGGAGAAAACATACAGCATTGTCACATCAATCAGGGCAACACTAGCCAATTATGGGTGAGCTCACACAAGAGGAAGGTGCGGATTGTGATTTTCTTCGAGTGTGTTACACTATGTTGTGTGAACATGCTTGTAGGGAGACGGGAGGGAATTGGCTACGACCAAATCATAATGAAAATCAGGGAAACACAACAAAATTAAAAAAATATATTAAAAAAATAATAAATAGATTTATATAGTTGCTTTTCAGGAACTGTTAGGAACTATTGCATAGAATAGCAAACATTTATACTAATTTTTTTATATATTAAATTACATAAAATCACAAAGATCAATAATAACCACAAATTCACTTACAATGTTTAAACTTCAATATGTATGAATAATTCTGTTCTACTTGTTTAATTAAATAATTAATGTATTTAGTCATTAGTATTTTTTGTATCAACTTTTCTCCATGCAGATGGTGTGATTGCAGCCCTTCTTTAAAGATTAGAAAACATTCATGATTTCAGAAGAGATTTATTGATTCACCAGGTCTGGCAGTAATCAGGCCTGGATGTGACAAGTGAACTTTAACTCAGCTTCCTAAAAAACACAGCTCATTCCTGATTTAGCAAGGGAGGGTAATTACTTTTTCACACAAAGCCAAGCAGCTTTTTTCCCTTTAATCAATGGAATCATTTAAAGACTGCATTTTGTACTTACTCTGGTTATCTTTGTGCAATATAAATTTAGTTTTTTTATGATCTCAATCATTTAAGTGTGACAAAAAAACAACAACAGGAAAGGGCAAATACTTTTTCATGCCACTGTGTGTGTGTGTATATATATATATTATTGCTCACTTATTATTGCTCCTTCTACCATTCTTTTACCACTCCTTTTACCATAATTTACCAGAACAATGTTCTGCTGTATTATAAGAGTATGGTTTGATTTAATTTTAATTTCCTGTTAATAATAAGCAATTACTTTTTATTATTATTATGACACAAGAATGTTTAAACAGGCACATTAATATGAATCTGTGACTTTCCTTTCGGTCAGAAATACTGTCAGTGCTGCTGTCATAAAGAATAATTCAATACCTTCTGAAAAGTCAAAATTAAGAATTCATTGCTACCGTGGTACTTTGTAAAGCAGAGTATTTACAGTGGAGCTGATAACATACTGTATTTTTAAATAAATAAATAAAACACATTTTCAGTGGTGCCATGACATGGTTCGTGGAAAACCCTTCACTGCCAAAATAATATTCAATTAGTGGTAGACCATTTCCACTGATGGACAGAGTACAGCTACAAGGTGACCTATATGGCATATGAGCATAATAAAGTGACAACTCCATAGACAACTCCCACACAACTTCTTCCTCTGACATTTACACCTTCTAATTTGGAATGTAACATCATCTACAGTAGTCCTTGCTTCCTCTTCACACAACTGTCACACCCAGCACTACCTTTCACTTCCAGTTCCTCAGAGTTAATGCAGGAAAATCCTCATTCTGCAAGGTTCATCCTTTAGACAACTTTTTAAGTGAATGAGTTACCCATTTCCCCTACTTGTATTTTACTGCTTTTAATCCAAATGTATGGTTGTCTGACTGGTGGAATGGCATGCAAAATAACACTCTAATTAGACCAGTGACACCCCAGTGCATTTGAGAAACTAGAAACAAAGTACCTACAGCTAAAAAGCTGAATGAACTATATATAAGAAATACAAAATAATTAGAGATGCTCCGATCAGCATTTTTGGGGCCGATCACCAAGATCATGATCTGCCGATTGCCGATCACTGCCGATCA
>JAQMYJ010000011.1:9698641-9711714 GCA_030014305.1 Clarias laeviceps | reverse complement strand
GGGTTCGCCGATCAAGCTATTTTTAGCCAATATCGGCCGATCATGATCGGTGGCCGATCAATCGGAGCATCACTAAAAATAATATTAGAAATATTGGAGTTAGGTCAATCTTGTTCAGAAAAGATCTTCGTTTTACTGCTGGAGGCCAGAGTACAGAGAACAGATCAGATTGGAACTTTCTGAAGCAAGGTTCTGAAGGCTATGGTTATAAAAGTGTACAACTTACATCAAAGATTTTGCAGTTAACTCATTTATTCATCTTCTTCATCTTCTGCTTTTCCTGTACATGGTTGCAGGGGCCTTTGGCCACAAGACGGGGTAAACCCAGGACAGGGTGCCAATACATAGCAGGGCGCACACACACTCTAGGTGCAATTTGGGAATGTCAATTAGCCCACCAAACACAGGGAGAACATGCAAACTCCACGCACACATACCAAGTTTGAAATCGAAACCCTTGACCCTGGAGGTGCGAGGCCACAGTGCTAACCACTATGCCACCATGCCGCCTAGCAGTTAACACAGTTAGTAATAATACTCACTGACTGGAATGTGCCTGGGTTGGGTGGTATGATAATATGTGCTCTCAAGGGAAAACAAATTTGAACCCTCCTGTTCCGTGTCGCCCAGAAACTTATTGACTGAGATTTAAAAGAATTGTTAGCTACATAATCAATAAAATATGTGATTTAGCTATTATGTAGATAAGTAATTAGCTAGTTTAACACGTTAATACAGACACAAACAAATATATAATTTCCAATGAAATGTACAACTCATAATGTTACAGTCATTATCTTATTCTAGTTAGGTGCCTATTGTGCTTGCAATCTCCCTATATTCAATTCTACCTTATTTTTTTACTTTTTAAAATGCAAGATTACCGCATGATGCAACGGCAGCAGATTTTAACTGCACTTTTAAAAATGATATCCATCGCACCTCATATGTTATTCGTGCCCAATAGTTAAACTTACTGATAAATTTTAATGTGCAGAAGGTGGTGGTTTTCAGTAGATATAATTAGGCTTTTGTTGGTTATTCAATTAATGGGTCAGGTTTCTAACTGATTCACACTTTTTTAATTATTTATGTCAACCTGAAAACATTAGATGGTCCAAAGTTGACCAAATTCCTTAAACATTTATCACAACTTTCTAGAATCCATATACTTTTTTTTCCTAAATACTGTACTCGCATGTTGTAAGAGCATCACTTTTTCTTCTTTAGGGTTTATGGGCATCTGATGCAATACCGCCACCTACTGGACTGGAGAGTGGAACAGACAACACAAGTTACACAGCATTTCCATGCTTATTAAATTCTTTCATTAGCTTTTAGAGAAGTAAAATCTACTAAAACAATCTAATAAGCATTTCAATAAGGCATCTGTGAGCTCACGCATAAAGGAAACATGTGATAGTCTAGCTCTTCCTGGTAGGTAGTTGTTGCCTTGATGGGAGAATGCCCTAACAGAGAGACAGGTAATAGTTGGCTAAAATCTGGGAACAAAAAAAAAAAAGGAAGAAAAGTAAAATCCATTACTAATAATGACACTGACATATTATGTGGTTCTGCTGTGCGGATAAAAGGCAATGTGACTGACAACCAAATATACCATGTACATGACAGAAAACCTCATTGAAGAATTCTGACTACACCACCAGGCTTTATTTAGCAACAGAGAGAGAGGAGCGTGAATAATGTTGTCTAGCATAACATCAGCAAACCACCTTAACTAATGCATTAGTAACAGCCAGATGAATCAGGATGTGAAGGCTTCACAGCACATATTCACACTACAATTTGCAGGTATGTAGATTGTTAAACAGGACAATTTGCCCTTACAGCAATAAGCAAAAAGATAAAATCAGACAAAATAATGAATCTGCTGATAACAATCAATCATCGCTCACATTGCACAGATTGCGGCTGTGTCAAGACGGCTAACAGATCGCTTTTTTATTTTATGCACATTTACATAATTAAAATAAAATTTAAAAAATCCAATCTTTAACACAAGATGATTATAGAATATGGAATTGCAATCAGCCCTAACCAACCGCATTTTTAATCACATTGAATATTCTTTTGTTTTGTTTTTTTCAAAAAGGATCCCAAGAGGTAAAGCTCTTGGGTATATTTTGTCTCGCTGGTCGATCAGTCTGACGCAAGCCAGTCAGAGGCATCTGTTTGCTCATGAAAACAAAAGAAGTCAGTTAGTTGTTGATGCTGCACTGGCAGTTGTTCATGGTGACAAATTTAGCATGTGGGAACAAGAAATGGGTATAAATTACTGGAAAACTCTTAATTATGTGTGATAATATGATATCATGAAATGATATGTGATTAAAAGTAAGCGACAAAAGTAAGCTAATAACCATAGTTGAGATTTTTCCTCATTTTCTTTAAACTCACCAGAATTGTCACATTTCTGGACTTTATACATAACATAGAATTCCAGAGCAGAAATAGAGTAAGGTATAATTTTCTCTAGTTATACCCATTTCCCCTTTACTTTCTTTCATTCTTTCTTTATTCATTTTTTTCCTTTTTTCTTTCCTTTTTTTTTTTTACAGTTTCCTCCGTGCAAAAATAGGCCGTTTGTATTTTCATAGCGGCTTTGAACTTACCGCAGAGGTTTAAGTTCCAGATGTGAATCATTTTAAGACTTTTCTCCCCACTTGTGTTAGTTCTTTATTCTCGACTGTTGACTCATCTTAAACTTTGCTTTTCTCTTGAGCATAAACTGTAGACTAAACACTTAGGAATGGCACTTTCTTCTACTTTGGTTACTTTTTAAAGGCATGTTTATGAACTCATGTTGATTTCGATTTCTTTTGTACTTTAATGAAATCCAGGGAATCTGATGACCATGTGGAGCTCATGCGTATCTGATCAATGTTTTAAGTGATGCATCCATGTCTCTGAAAAGGTCTGGTCTTTTAAGTGTTTTGTCTGTATCACTAGCCCAGCCTTTACCATCTCTTTCACATGCAGACACACAAAAGCAGCTGCAAGTCAACATTAACATGTCAACACCCCATGACGCAGAAGCAAGAGAAACGGTGCGCAAAAAAAAATGGAGGGGGAATGAAAGAGACTGACAGGTGCAAGTGTGCTCTACAGTTAGCAGCAGCATTATGTACCTGCTTTTACTGTAGTACATCACCATTTTCCTGAGCAATTACTCAAGAAATGCTTCTTAAAAATAATGCCATACAGAGATAGAGAACAAAAGAGGAAAGCGGAAAATTTAACTGGAGGGGGAGGGAGCGGTAAAAAATACACAGTGGAGGAGATTGACAAAAAAGCAAAATCCTGAGAAAGAGGGAGACACTGTGAACAGTGTAGAAGAGAAGAGGTGGAAAGGCTCACACGCTGCGGGACACACTGCGAGAAAACAGAGACACTGAAAATGACAGAGTGAGAGAGGAGAGAAAGGAAGCAAGAGAGCAAGAGAGAGAGACAGAGGGAGAGAAAGAGAGAAAGACATGTTTGGGGAGACTTAAAGGACACAGGCAGTCAGTGATGGAGCAAAAATAAATGAGTGACAGAAAAAATGAGAGGGTGACAGGGAAGAGAGGGGGTGGGGCAATGAGACGAGAAAAGAAAAAGGAAGGTCAATAAAGAAAAGAGATATACTAAGGTGGAAAGAAGGTGAGGAGGACAGAGATACAATTGAAGTGATATACAGTAAATGGGGTGAGAAACTAAAAAGAAAAGAAGACGCGGAGACAAGGAAAAGGAGAAAAATAGAACCGTAGAAGATAAAAAGACTTGAAGAAGAGGACACATACAGACAGGGATGTGGACCCAGCCAGTGGCTGGGAACTAAGGAACATGCACAAAAAAGAAGGGTGCAATAACAGAGAGCGAGAGAGAGAGAGCGCAGATGGGGACAAAAATGGGTGAAAGAAAGGCGAAGATTAAGAGAGAGACAGAGAAAAGGAGGGATACGCATGGAAAGAGAGATGGTGTGTGTATATGTGTGTGATGGGGGGGCGGGGGGGGGGGGTTCTGTCCAGTCTCTCCCGCCTTCATTCCAAATTGACAAGCTCAGCACAGCGCGCGCTTCAATAACGCCCGAAATAAGGTATTACTGAATCAAACTTAAATGTCCTGCAGAAACTGTGTTTTGGGTTGTTGTTGTTTTTTTTTATATCGCGGATGGCAAAAATGTTCCCGCCAATTATCCAAGACTTGGTTCCTCCAAAAATTCCCTGCAATTATAGGTTAAACAATGCGTTAACGACTGTACTGCACTTAGTAATTGTGTGCGCGCGCGGGTATACCACACATCGATATTTTAGACAGCAATTCAAACAAATACGGACCAGAACACTTTTTGAGGAAAAGTTTCGCCCCTATACAAGTTGTAGAAATATAAGGTAGCATGCCAACCTCGTACACCTAGAAACCCTATAACTTTTTTTTTCCACACAAGAGCGCAGTAAGAATGGACTGAGCTGAGCGTGTAAGAGGGGCCACGCGCGCGTTTGGTAACAGTACACCTAGAACATCACAGATACACCGCATCACAGGACTTGGACCCGCTGACTTGAAGTTGTGTACTTTTATGGTGTGCACTATTCAGTGTACAGTGATTGAATGTTTGTTTCTTTTCGCAAAAAGACAACAAACAAGCACGGGAGCAACGTCGCGCGCACCGCTACTGTTCCACATCCAGAACAATTAGAAGCTACTACGAGGAGATGGAACCCAGGCCTGTTCCTGGATCAGATGTGATTATGTGCACCACATCATGGTGATAATCCGTGATATAGCCAATACGAGCTACCTACATCATGCTTCGTTGTAACGCTGAAATCCAAACTGCACGAGACATAAAATAAAACAAATCCTTTCCACAACTTAATAAAACAGCAAAATTATCCAAGTGCACCAAAAAAAATCTCAGCATCCCGTAAGCTATAAGCAGTTATAACCGCATCAGGACCGACAGGATGCGTGTAGGGTCTCAAAAGTTGAATCCCCTCTTAGCATCCATTTAAAAAAAAAAGGAAGCAGTCTTATATATTTTATGCATGCATCTTTACCTGCATGTCCAAAGAGCAGCACGGTCCAGATGAGATCCCTTGTTTGAAGCATTGCAATCTCTCTCTCTCTCTCTCTCTCTCTCCGTGAGGGATGACTGAGCTCGGTTTAGTATTTTCAAGCCTTAGCCTTAGCGCTCGTGATGCTTCCTGGCCGTTTCCCGGTTATTGGAATAAAGTGAGTAGAGGGAAAGAGACGAGTCCGCTGAAAGGGGAACGCGCTGAGCGGAATGAGAGCGAGCGGAGCGCGCGAGCCGCAGCACCTCCTCCACTGGAAACCAGTACGCCTGTGCGCAGAGCGCGCGCGCCCCCTTCACAGGATTAAAGCGCCTGGAAAGAAAGTAGTGCGCGCGCCCTCACGTGCAGCAGATGGCGGCGGGTAATTCGGATTAAGAAAAAAAACGAACAGTCTGTTTTTTTTTGTCTTCCCCTAGTTTATCTCAGAAATCCAGAAACCTAATCACGGGCTGTTAGTGTAAAAAGAGATGCTGATTATTCACACAGGAGTACTCTACATGCAGTACTGTGTTTAAAGTGAAAGCAGGGCACATTTTGGTATTTGTGAAATAATTGTAAAATAGTTGACAATAATTAAAAAAAAATTTCATAAACAAGTATCCACATTTCAGCTACGAATGAGAACTGAAGCTTTGTTTCCAGTGGGGTTGTTTGTAACACAGTTAACGGGTTGGTGGCACAGTGGCCTAGGTGTTAACACTGCCGCCTTGCATCTCCAGGGTCGGAATCCGATTCTTGCTTCGGGTTTGTGTGCATATAGTTTGCGCGTTCTTGTTGGGTTTCCTCCGGGTACTTCGGTTTCCTCCCACAGTCAAAAGACATGCAGATTATGCTAACTAGTGTTCTCAGTGTGAATGAGAGTGTATGTGTGTGTGCCCTGTTTTGGATTGGCACCCCATCCAGGGTGTACCCTGCCTCAAGCCCCAAGTCTCCTCATTTCATTATCTATACCGCTCTTTCCTGTATACAGAGTTGCAGAGGCCCAGGAGCCTATCCCAGGAGACTTAGGAGACAGAATTACCTGGAGGAAACCCACTCAGCATGGGGAGAAACATGCAAACTCCATGCAGAGAGACCCATGGCAGGAATCAAACATGGGCCCTGGATGTGCAAGGCAACACTGCTAACCATTATGCTACCATGACTCCTGAAAAATACCCATACTCCATAATTTCTGAAAATACGTTCCATAATTGCTTTATTCTGATCAGGGTCATTGTGGATAGAGAACCTGTCCCAGATATACTGAGTATGATCCTCGATCGGATACCAGTTCATTACAATCAAAACACACGCACGCACACACATTTACAGGAGGGACTCACAGGAGGGCATCAATAAGTAATGAGCAGTCACTGTCTGGGTATATTGTAATGCAAGAGTTTCTATTAACATTATTTTAAAGGTCATTGCAAACAAAAAAGAGGAAAACTGTAAAAAAAATAATAATAATAAAGGCTCCTTCATTGAAATACACACAAAAGCAGACATACGGCTCAAAAACAAATGCTTTAGAAAAAGAATTAAAGTGTACTACTAACCAGTGGCACGCATAACAGTTTAAACTAGCTCTAGTAGGGGTAGAAAATGCTGAGTCCTGACAACTGTCACAATTACAGTGAGGTGATGTACACCAAGGTGGGGCACATACATGTCATAAATGGAGCTCCAATGATTGTCAAAAGTGCCCTATTTCCAAGAGTATCATAATTTACAGTAGCCCTACCAAATTTGCAATTGAACCACCAAACTAAGTAAATTCACTAAGCAAATGAAACTATATGTTTTACAGTATGGTGTAATAAACGCTTCCCTGCCAAGAATTTAGTCTATTACAACGTACATTTTCTGGTGAGATTTCTTTGAAATTACTTTCACCTAGCCCTAAATTAATTCCCCTCAAAAGCACGTAATAATAAAAAATGGGTGACATTTAAAACAACATACAGTATAAGGGTGCTGAGTTGATAAATGATTTCTAGAAAGGGGGGCTTTTGGCATTTTTAACCATCATTCTTGTGCAGTGTGTTATCAGTAATAAGGACAAGATTTATTATTGTTACAATTATGTCTGGCTTAATGTATAAATCTTGCACTTGTACTATATATATATATATCCTCTTATGTTGTTCAAAAGACAAGATATGGTGTGTGTCCAAATTTCTCTACTATGATTTCTATAACGATTACTTATGAGTTCAGAGATGTGAGGTTAACATCGCTAACACATCATGAAAATGTATAACCACCAATTTAAGGTAAAGTGCAATGAATTGTAATGCCAGGATTAGGCCAATCTTTTGGCTATTACACTATTATTTAATCTAAGGACAGGACAATTAAGACACCCACTGTGTAGTTCAAGTTTCAAGATGAAAAAGGACACTAAGATATACAACAGAACTATAGAACTGTGATCATATTGTCTGACTTCCATAACTGAAAAAAAGATATCTGTTCTAATGTTTCTAATATTATTGATGCTCTTTGGCACCAGATGGTTTCTTTTCAAAACCAGTTTAGTTTAGAACTGAATGTGCTTTTCACCATCATATATGGATGTTTTCCAAGGGCGCTAGAAATAATTAAATAAATGTTCAGATTAGAAGTAATAGAAATTCTATTCTATACAATATATAGGCCTATCTCTTTTGGTTCACTGTCATAATGTGATATTCAAGCATTTAACAATTCCTGCTGAAAAATTGTTTTAAGGTTAAAAATTGTTAAATGCTTGAATCTGATTGATCAGAACATGTTGATTATTCCCCCCATCCCCCCCAAATATTTTTTTTTCTTAGGTAAAGGAATAGGTCAGGACTCTCTCTCTTCCTCCATCTTTCCTTCTCTCTCTCTCTCTCCAGCTCCCTATGTCAAGCTACTGTACATATGTTTATCCTGAGATATCATTGGCCCTAACCCCATCAGGGTGCCCAACTTTGGTTGGAGTTCACATCACTTAGGAATCACTTGTTTCTGCTGAGGATTGCCCCAAAGTTGAATTTGGGAACCATGAAGATGGCTTTGCACTGCAACTTTGAATTTTTTGCTACAGTGGCTTAGGACTGTGGTTGATATGATAGCTTTAGCATTGCATTTGCCACAAACAGTTTTTCCATTTAATACTCTGTCAGTGAACAATTGATAACTTCAACAAAATAAGCTTCATTGTCAAGACAGTAATGTTAGTTTTTTACCGTCAAGAACAGAATGGTCTAAAAATTACAAACTTCTTTTGAATGTGATGCTGTTAAAAATAATCTTTTAGATATTCACAGTTACTTTGCATCTCATCCGGTTGCTTCAGGTCACTCTATCATTGATTATTTTCCTATATTACTATGCAGCATTATATTTTATATGTATGAAATAGTCCGGTACTGTTCCATTAGTAATGGTGCATAGCATAAGTAGGAGTGGAGCTTCTTTTGTGTACTGAGATTTTCTTTTTCACTAGCAGTAAGAGCCATAGTTTTCAAATGGACTTTATGACATTTCAGTGCAATTTAATGACCTTTTTCATGACATTTATATATTTTTCAAAAGCTGGCTAGGGTTTCTCCTGAGCTTGAAAATAGACAGTTAAATGGTGCAATACTCTCAGGCTGTCTTCTGTTTAATTCTGGAGAGTTTTTTCAAAATTTGTGCACTAGTTTATTTGTTAAGTTTGCTAATTCTGTTTTAGATTTTCCTTATCTATATTTCTTGGTGTAAGTTTAATGCTCAGCATCAGTAGAAAAAAATGTGATACGAGTTAGTATTCCTTCAGTGTAACTTATCTGTTGTAATGCTTAAACATTTTTTTTTCGAGGTAAAGGGTGACTATATTACTAACTTCATCCTGCAGCTCATGATTTGTTCCAATGCCAAGTGACCCCCATTAAATAATGTCATTTTTATTCTGTGGCATGCATTTTTATTCCACTTGGCCTGTGCTTCTCTCTGCTTTTCCAAACACACCCCCATCTTTGCAGGATCAGCATCCCAATGACCCATGTGTCTCCTCTTTTTATTCATTTTAAACAATTGGATTATAAAAATGTATTGATGAGGGAAAGTGATAGTGTACCCGCATGAATAATGTGTGCTGTGTCTTGTGTAGACTGATAACTGTAATGATTTTGGAATGATGGCTGATTATGTACTGTACACTGCTGCGTAACATAGTTGACAGGTAACATAGTGAACAATTATGTTTAGTTTTATTTACAGTATTTATTTAAATAAGAGAAAACTTACCACAGCGTGTTAAAAATGTATTCCACAGAACAAAATGACATAATTTGATGCTGGTCACTTTCATTGCGACAAATATTTTTGCGTTACAGAAGTTTTGTTAGTAAATTAGTCAATAGAACTTTTACGGACATTAAAAACTTTGATTAAAAATATATAGATTTTTACATTTATTTTGACATTTTAAATAAATGATATAATAATAATAAAAAGTTGTTAACTCTAATGTTTTTATGCATTATTTTGAAACCAAGAAACCCCAAATTACAAAACCAGTCAATCTGGGAACATTAATTTGCATACAGTAGGTGGCACATAATGCATAATATACACATAATATGTTTGTATGATATTTTAACATGTTTTTAATATGTTTACAGACAATATTTCTGATAAATATACTTATCATCAATGGACATGAAATGTACCCCAGATTATAGAATCATTCACACATTGATCATTCAAATGAACAAAATAAGACAAATGAATTGAAGGTTGCAGTATTCATATTCTAAAATTGTGATTAAACAAACAAAAAACAAAAAAAAAACAATCCATAAATTGCTAAAATATTAACATGGATATTTTGACCGTTACAACAGAATTATTTTAAAATAAATAATGTTTTTACAGAAGCATATGTCCCACTATCACCTCCATTTTTTGGATTGTGTAAGTAGCCCAAGTTCAGGGTCAAATCCGGGACCGTTGATCTGTGAGATGGCAGTGCTCCCCACCTTTCTGCTGAGACACCCATAATTGAAAAACTAGTTTAATGTGAAACATATGTGTGATAATTTAATTCAGTTTTCAAAGAAAATACTCACACATACATATGTATCATGCAAGGATAAGAAAAAACACACAGTGTGTCGTAATGACATACCACAGTCTGCATGTGACTGCACGAGAGAATTCACGATCAAGATTAATTGGATGTTGTTTTACTTTTTCACCAAACAGCAAAAGACAGAATTTTCTTCCACGCTCCTCCGAGCCCGTGATTGGTTTATTTAACTTTCTGACAAAGCTGTTAAGTGTAGCCTGTATGTTGGAATGTGACAGTGTGTACAATATGTATGATGGATAAAGCTGAATTTGTATAGCCATGTACTGTATATATAATGATGTGACAAAAAGAAAAAGAAACCAGTTTTGGTGCTTTTAATATGCTGCTAGAACAGCATAGTTTATTATTTAGTGAGACGTAAATCAGAGAAAGCATACTTTTGATGAATGACTGAAGCCTAATCTAAAAAATAAAATAAAATAACTCTGTACTGTGACTGCTGCATACAGTACTGTTACAGCTTTTTGGGTATAAAACATTTACAGACTTTTTTCAGGTAGCACAAACATAGTATATCAGTCAAGACAAGTTTGGTGTCAACTTTTACTTTCTTATACTTTAATTTGAGCTACTGTATAGTGCTAAGGGAAGCAATGCTAATAGCTATAATTAAGCAATATCACATGAGAGGGAGTGCTGTTGTGCTTGAATATCAGCATGGCTCACAGCTTATGATTATGATTTGTCACATATCCTTCCACCAACTGGTGGAACTAGCGTTTAGCCGGCAACTGACATTTAGCAACTGACAGAGTAATTAACAGGGAAGGGAAGTAGTTTTAAATTCTTACTAGTACTACAGTATGATGCAAAAAGATAAGTAGAATAAACCATGGAAGTGGTGGGCCATCCTGTAAATCTCCAAAATAAGTTTCTCTTTATATTTCCCCTTATTCTGCTTTAGAATAAGTATACATATACTTATATAATAGTTAATCTGACACTTCTTTTCCTGGGATAAACTCTAGATCCACTGCAACCCACTATTTCCTATGTCTGGTTTATTTAGGGATGTAAATTAAATTTTTTTTTTTCAATAAAGCCAGTTCATAACAGTGTCTATTGTTAACTGTGCTTATGTAAGACAATTATAATGTTCCATACCGTTCCACCTTGGATCGTGTTTGTTCCGTACAGTTTGCTTAAACAAGCCAGCTGGAGTGAGTTTGCAACACCTGCAGGGGAGGTTTCACTGGCCCTCTGTCAGGAAGCTCACACTGATGAAGGGTTGTTAATGAACGATGACCTCCTTCTAAAGCTCTTTATCTTCCACACCTAACGAGACTCGCTACAGGTAACAGTGTGCCTGAAGATGGCAAGTGAAGCCAATTAAACAAATAAGGTCAAGTAATTATCTAATTACATTAATATAGGCATTATCATAAAAAGTTCACTTGAGTAATATGTTACTCGTTAAAGGAATATTGAAGATGAGTAGCTGAATGTTTTAATATGAAGCAGAAAATGTCTCCTTAAACATCTTAAAAATAATAGTTTTACTTAAAAAAAAAAAATCACAGAAGTGAAAACTCCTGCTTTTATCCTAACAAATGACTCATCTTAAAAATCATTAGGAGATTTTGAACTTTAACAGTTAATCTTTCAATCCCTCTACGTAGTTATACTTCCACAGCAGACCATTGGTGTCCATTTAACTCTGTCTACCACTTCCTCCTTTGTCACTCCAACCTCATGCATGTCCTTCCTCACCATACCTAAACCTTCTCTTGGGTCTTCCTCTTCTCCTCCTGCCTGGCAGCTCCATCTCTAACATTCTCCTCTTGATATACCACTCATCCCTTCTCTGCACATGGCCAAACTATCTTAATCCGTCCTCTCTAACTTTATCCCCAAACTGTCTTACCTGCATTGTTTCTCTAATACTGTATACTCATTCCTAATCCTGTCCGTTCTTGTGGCTCGGCGTGTTAAGGCTCTGAGTTACTGATCGGAAGATCGGTGGTTCAAGCCCCAACTCTGCTACTATACTGTAGGTTTCCATCCTTCTGGCAAGGCCATTAACTCCGTCTGTTTCAGGGTAAAAACGGCTGACCCTGTGCTCTGATCCCTGCCTTCCAACAAAAAGCTGGGATATGCAAATAATTAAAAAAAAAATCCTTGTGCAGTAATATATGACAAATAAAGGCTGAACTTACTTTAACTTTTATCTTGTTTCTACTGATCTTCATGGCCCTTCTCCCCAGTGCTTCTATACAACTCTTTAGTCTTGTCTAACTTCTTCCATCAACCTATCCATCACTATTGCAAACAGGAAGGGGCTAAGAGAAGATCCCTGGCGCAGTCCCACTCCCACTTTAAACCAGTCAGTCGTACCTATAACCACCTTAAGTCACTCCGTTTTAAACCTTAAAGTGAAACCTCGGATTGCGAGTAACGCGGTTTGCAAGTGTTCTGCAAGACGAGCAAATATTTTAAATAAATTTTGACTTGGAAAACAAACAAGTCTTGGTTTACGAGTACCGAGTATCATGTGTCACGCATACGCTTCTTGTTTTGACGCCGAGCATCACGTGATCACAACTGAGCCAACGTTTTTTCTCTCTCTTGCGCTTCAGAATTGTGGGTAATCGTCTCTCCTGCTGGGTTTTAGTTCTCGTCTCTTACTGGTATAATCAACATCCGTGCATGTGTGTACTGTTTACTATAACACTATGACGTGTGTGTGTGTGTGTGTAAAACATATTTTATTTTGTGTCTGTATGCGTGTGTGTACAGCAGGCGTGTAAAGCAAAAGCAAGTCTCATTAGAGAGATTAAAGATCCATTTTTTTCTACTCTTTGTGTCTGTGTTCGCGTGCATCATTGGACACCGTGCCACACACACACACACAGACCCCTCCTACTTTCGCCTTCACAGACACACACACACTCTTTCTCTCTGCTCTACACAGA
>JAQMYJ010000011.1:9677777-9695992 GCA_030014305.1 Clarias laeviceps | reverse complement strand
GTCTGCGTCATCGAGTGCGTCCTGTAACGCGGCCACCGATTGGTCCGTCCAGCGCGCGACCTCCCTCTGAACCGGAAGTCGGAGCAGTCGTGACGGCAGCCGACCTCACCGGCGCCATCTTGGATCCATAAAAAATAGAGTAGATCTACTGCCTGCCCTATCAATAAATTAGAACCTAAATGTCATAAGAGACGACGAACATTTTTAAAACTTATCAGAAGCTGGTGGCAAGTTATATATTTTATCTATGCAATTTTATATAAAACGTCTCTTATTTGGAGACACAAATACACACAGGGATATTTTCTCAAGCCAGGCCCCAGCTCAAAAGGTTAAGACTGAAGTGTTTACACATGAGAACAGTTAAAAGAAAGAGGAGAATAAAGTCTAGCACAGGTATTAAAGTTTGAAGCTACTGTAAATTAACTCCCCAGTTTTTCCTTAGTGTTTTGTTTAGTTTCTTTCAATTTTTACCAATGTACTGTATTATAAAGTGTTTCATCTGAAAAGTTCTTAAAAAACATTACTTTTTTTGTTTCTTGTTAATGTTTCAAGGATCCTCACACACAGAAAGAACATTGAGATCTAAGATAGAAACAAGATCAGCCAAGAATGAAACAACTCAACAAGTCAATAAACACTGACATCTGAACTTAATCAATTGCCAGATGTACTAAGCTGCATTTATCTCTTTTCAGGTAGAATTACACTGTATTAATGTGAAAATACTGTTTACAACCCTAAACACTCAGATTAAGCTTCATGTCTAGAGCAACACCAGCCTCCCTCCTTTATACTCATACATTTATTGAAGAGTTGTGAAAAAATTCAGATGTAGATGTGCACAGGTGGTTTCTATTCATATGATGGCATTCAGACAAGAAGCCCACAGAACAACAAAAAATGCCACAAAAAAGATATAGGAAAATGAGAAGTGTGGTTGATCTCATATTCCCATTGTAAATACATTTTGCATACGATTTTGTCCATATTTCACAACAACAGTGGAACCTGGCAACAATGTGTCCATTCGTCAGATCATTATAGGAAGTTTTCCATAACCTTAAAAACACTGACAGGTGAACAGACAAGCAAATAACTTTCATTCTTGAGTCTTCTTATATTGGAAGGAGTGGGATATAATAAACAACAAATTAACAGTCAGTTCCATTGGTGATGCGTTGGAAGCATTAAAAAATGGATAATCTGAGCGACTTTGACCAGAGCCAAATTGTGATGTCTAGATGACTAGGTCAGAACATCTCCAAAATGACAGGTCTTGTGGGACATTCCTGGTATTCAGTGATTAGGAAATAAAAAGTGATCCAAGAAGGGACAACTGCTCAACCAGGTAAAGGGTCATGGCTGTCTAGAGCCCAATAAAGCATGCCCAAACCGAGGACTAGCCCATCTGGTCTGATCCCACGGAAAAGCTGCGGTAGCGCAAATTGCTGAAAAGGTTAATGTTGGCTAAGACAGAAAGGTGTCACAGTGCTTGCTGTATATTGGGCTGGGTATATTGGGATATCATTTAGACTGCCCATGCTGAGCCAAAAAGCGCCTACAATGGGCATGTAAACATCAAAACTGGTGCATGGAGCAACAGAAGAAGGTGTCCTGTGTGTCCTTCTGGCTTTCCCTTTCACTGGGACCATACTGTACATAATTGTTATCTCTCCTTTTCTTCTGCTCTCTCCTCTGTCATCTTCTCTTCTCTTCTCTTCTCTCTCTCCATGTCCCTCTGTGGTGCTACACTTGTCGCTCCTGAGCTGCCAGTGATCCAGACCCCCTCTGCCCTCTGGACCTTTCTGACTCGTACTGGTGCCCCGCTTCTGGTTGGAGATCTGATCACATGAATGCCCCATGTGGTCTGTTTGGGATGTGTGTGGTGACTGGAGATGGTTCCACTTTTTCAATAAAGACGGTCCTGGCCACGGCTGATGCTGACAGCTGTTCTCTGAAAACTTGTGACTGCAGTCGCTGAATAGTTAGGATAGACAGGAATTTCCTAGAGTCTACCTGAGCCTCCAATAACAAACTGGACTCTGTATTAACTTAAAGACATCAGCTGTTATATTGAACTTCCAGCTGCCTAACACACAGTATGACTGCAGATCAATCCCTGCTATCCGTTATCACCCAAATGAGGATGGGTTCCCTGTTGAGTCTGGTTCCTCTCAAGATTTCTTCCTATTGCCATCTCAGGCATTTTTTTTCTTGCCACCGTCGCCCTCAGCTTGCTCATCAAGGACTAATCTAATCATTTTGATTCATACGCATTCACATTTCATACAAACTTCCCTAATGTCTATTGATTTTGTAAAGCTGCTTTGCGACAATGACAATTGTTAAAAGCGCTATAAAAATAAATAGAATTAAATTAAAACCTGAAAAGATGGTGGTGAACCTTTGGTGGTGGTGAATCTTTGAGGAAGGAATTTGGTTGGAAAGAAATTTGAATGATCATGATTAGAGATCACTTAAATGGTTATTATTAAAAGAAAAATAATCAAACTCATGTTAGTGTTTAATAGTGAAAGTAAGTTTTTTTTCTACATGCACAATGTAAAAAGACCTCAAAGGATTTTGAGCATTGGAAAAAAGTCATGTGGACAGATGAGTCCAGATTTACCCTGTTCCAAAATGATGGATGCATCAGGGTAAGAAGAGAGGCAGATATAGTGCCTACAGTACCATACAAGCCTGTGGGTGCAGTGTTATGATCTGGTCAGGTCTAAGTTCAACAATGTTACATGCTGAAACAATGAGGTCATCTGACTACCTGAATATATTGAATGAACAGGTTTTTCCATCAATAGATTTTTTCCCCCTCCCTGATGGAACGGGCATGTTTCAGGATGACAATGCCAGGATTCATCAGGGTCAAATTGTAAAAGAGTGGTTCAGGGTGCATTAGATATCATTTTCACACATGGATTGGCCACCAGTCCAGGAGTCCAGTCCTTAACCCTACTGAGAATCTTTGGGATGTGCTGGAGAAGGCTTTATGCAGCAGTTCGACTCTCCCAGTAATTCATGATATTGGAGAAAAATTAATACAACTTTGGACTGAAATAAATGTTGTGACATTGCATAAGCTTATCGAAACAATGCCATGGCCATAACTAAAGCAAAAGGTGGTCCAATGCAATATTACAGTGTGTGATTTATTTATTTATTTTTGTGGCCAGGCAGTGCATATACTGTAAAATGAAGATAAATGTGGGGAAAAAAATGCAACACAATATATGTAACTTGGTCAAATTTGAACTTAATTTTTAGGATTAGCTTACCCATTTCATTTTAATCACAGTGTCAGTGTTCTGGGAGTAAGCTCAATTCCAATTTGAATAAATTAAATGTAATAAACAATTAAATAAAACACAGGCAACTGTCTCACAGCTAAATTATATTCAAATTTGTATTGATTTGCTGTATACCTAAGAAAAGTTTAGGCTGATTTACTTTAAAGTTGTACAGACTGAACAGATTGCTGCAAGCTACTCACAAGAAGTTTAGTCATCCTTACCTGATAATATTTCTAAGAACGGAAGTAAAAAAAAATGAAATTTGTAGTTAAAAGAAAACACCTGTGCCTTTTCATATCCTTCCGCAGAATATGATTATGAAAATATTTGTGATCATTCACAGACCAGTAGGGAAAGAGTGAACGCTGTAAACACACACATTTCATGCATGAACCATAAAGAAGTGGGGGAAAAATGAATATGAAAAGAGCATGAAACATTTCCTTCCTGTCTTCTGAGATGTTGAATATACCCAGAGCCATGTCTCAGAAAGCCTCGAATACATGCATGCAGCTCTAAGCTAATGACGTTCATACTATGACAGACTTGCACACGACTCCTTTAAATGTCTCAAAGCCGAGCAATTACTTTGCAAAACTGAGCATTGATGATTTTTCCCAATTAAGTCTCATTTAATGGAAAAATGGCATAGAAGCCAGTTCCTCAAATGAAGCTCTTTATAAACTAATTACCTGTCAGATGGATATCAGCACAGAGGGTGAGTAAGTAAAGGTTCCAAAAATTCTAATGGAAATAAGTGTTAAAGTGACTATCAGCAATCCAGTGGGCATTGGACAAAAGAAAACAGCAAGAATAAGCTTTCACTGTGTGTTGATAAGTAACCGTGTGTGACAGCATGGTAATTAGGAAAAATTATGGGAGGAGACAAAGGAGCAGCAATTTCTTGACTGCAACAGTGTGGTTTGTTGAAAGCAGACCATCTGATGCCATTTCCTTGCCAATCATATGATTGTAGCCATTTTCCTCAGACTCCACCCGTATATCAACAGTACTGGTATTTTTTGAAAATATATCAGTTTTCTCTGCCATTTACATGAAAACAATATTTTAAGTCAAAACAAACCTTTTGAAAAATGTATGCATGCCCTTTGAGGTTTTCTGTGTGTTACAAATGTGACAAGGCTCTGTTTATCATGGTTGTTGACCAGGTTCTTGCTTTGTGGTCTGTAATTTCTTGTTTTATAAAGTAAAGAGTTTCTGCTCATGATCAGTGCATAGATACACCGATTAGCCATAACATTACAACTCAAAACATTATGCCTAGTTTTGGGTATGGTCTCCTTCTCTCACTGTTGCAGCAGATCCTTTGGGTGATGGGGTTGAGGGATAGGTCCTCCGTGGATCTGACTTTGTCTGGTGCATCCCATGGGTGCTCAATCAGATTAGGATCTGAGGAGTTTTGAGGCCGGGTCAGCAGCCTTGGGCTGTGTTGCACTGGGTGCACTGGTGCCTTTCTTTTATGGCCAGCTTTAATTTTTTTTTTTTGACGATTTGTGCTGTAAAAGGTTTTCTGTGGGAAGGTACTAAAGGGTCTGGCTTTTGGGTGCCCATGATCCTGACACCAGTTTATTGGCATATACAGTCATGTTCCAAAGTTTGTACCTCCTCTTTTAATTGTATTTTTGTATAATACCATAATAAAATCATCTGATCATAGTGGGTCTTAGTATTAGGCAAATACAACCTCAGAACAACAACATAAATGAATTATTGCATGGTGAAAAATGCTTTAACATAAATGAAGCCTAAACAAATCTGAGTACCCCCTTACTGCTTCCTCAGGATTTAAGATGGTAATTTGCAGCCAGGTGCTACCAATCATCAGCCCTTGTTTAATTGATTGATTGCTGATTTAATCATCAGCAGGTGTGCAGATCTCTATACAGTAAAAGCAGAACCTTTAGCAGTTTGCTGGTCTTGTGCAAAAAGCATTCAACACAGTTGTTAATCTTTTGAGGAGTGGCTGTCCCAGCACATTTACCCCAAGGCCGAACTGTGCAATGTTTAGAGAAATTTTAAAGTGGAATTTTTTGCCCTTAATGGAATTTTTTGCCCAGTGCCATTTTTGCGGAAAACCAAACTGTCTAACAGCTAAGGCTTGGTAGAAATTGAGTCATGCAACAGAACAATTATCTAGTAAATCTACATCAGAATAGCTGATAAATAACAGAACCAACATTTTGGTATGGCCTAGTCAGACCTCAACTCAATTGAAATGCTGTGGCAAGACTGTTGTAAAAAGGGTCAAAATTCCTCCACAATGACATGGAAGACTGCAAGAAATGATTACTTCAAAATTATTGCTGTTAAAGGTGGATCTAAATGCTCTTTGTTTTCATTTTTGTTAAATAGATAATGACATTCTAAAAAAGTTTTGTAGTTGTTTCTCTGAGGTTGTATTTGCCTAATACTGGGACCCAATATGATCAGATGATTTTTTTCTTTTACTATACTATTACACATAAACACAGATTTAAATTGGGGGTACTAACTATTGAACATGACTGTAATTGATAATCAATGTTATTATGTTAATGTTATGTGGTATTAATGTTATGGCTGATTGGTGTACTAACCCTTTCTTTGTTATTTTTATTGTACCAATCGTACTTAATGTAAGTATGTTAATGAGATTTTCAAGTTTATGAAATATGATCACCTAATGGGCTGGAGTGCTAATGAAATATGATCACCTAATGGCAAGCTTCAGTTAAAACAAAGCACCAAAAGCTACACTTTAAGAAAAATCCATATACAGTACCTGTGGAGAGGGCCTCAGTCATATCTGAGCTTCACATTCCAGCATACCTTGTTGAAGATTTTGTCAGCAAGCCTCACAGCCATGTACTGAGATCTGTACCTACTATGGTCAAACACATTGCTCGCTAATGTTTTTTTTTTTTTTCATTGTAGAATTCCTACAAAATCAATCGAATTTTTTAAAAAAGATTAAAAAAAAAACTTTCACTCCAGATCTGTTTTGAGTTTGTACAGATATGTTAGAAAGAATGCGCAAAGGTTTGCCAGGCAATCTGGCAGACTTAAAATGTATGAGTGGAGACCTGAGAAAACCCTTAACATGGTCAAACTTTTACTATACAGTATACAGTAGAACTCTTTAAACAAGAAATTAAGTAAACTGAATTAAACATGATCTCCTATTTGTACATACAGTATCTACACCACAAGTAAAGTTCCGGCATTTTAAAATCTGGTTAGCAGTAAAAAGTTTATAACAAGATTAAAGACACATATCACGGATCTTGGACTAGACCTTCATGCAAAATTCATTTTAGCACTCTTTATCAAGTCAAGTGAGTTTTATTGTGATTCCGAGGGCTGTAGGAATTAAATCTGCTTTTGATATTGATATGGCCAAAGCTATGTGGACATCTGATAATCATACCCTGGTGTGTTTATTGAACATTCCATTCCAGATTTAGTACCTGCTTTGCTATTATAATATCTTCACTCTTCTGGGAAGCCTTTCCACTCGACCTTGGATTGTGGCTTTAAGGATTTGTGATCATTTAGCTAGAAGAGCATTAGTGAGCTCAGGCACTGATGTTGGGTATGGGCTAATCAATGTTCCAGTTTCTCCCAAAGGTGTTCAGTGGGGTAAGTACTGTGCAAAAGTCTTGAGCCACCTCTTATTTCTTTATATTTTGCTTTAAAACCTTTAGACTTTCTTGGATTTTTTATGTAGTCTTCAGGAGTAGTTCTCCAGGCTTTCTGAAGGACTTTTTTGGCTCTCATTTCTGGCAAGTTTTGGCTTTCATTTTTAGTCCAAATTGTACCTGATAAGTTTTATCAAACATTCTGATCAAGAATGTTTTTGTTTGTTAAGACACACAGTGATCTATGAATCATTCAAGCATGAAAGACATCTAAATTATGGCATGAACCAGTAAAACACAGGTACAGATGATTATGCTAGTGATAAGTATTCTGGTGATGCTGAATGCTGAGTGGTTGGAACAGACAGGAGGGGAAATGAGGTTGCTGCTGAGTTATTGTATATTTATGGACTTTGGAGCCTGTCACAGTAAAACTTTTGTTCCTATTTCCTTAATTTAAGCCACATTATAAACTTTATTTGATGCTGCATGACCCAAGATGGTTACATGGTAAATAATTTTCATTGTGTACAATACAGCATTGGTCAAATCCTGAAAATGTCTGCCAAGCACTTTTAACATATGAAAATAAACATAAGGCTTTTTGTATTGGTGTCTGCTTTATCTTTATTTTAAGACCTGCATCTTTAATAAGAACTTATATAAACCCTAGTCATATACTTTACTCCAAAAAAAAAAAAAAAATCATAAACTCCTATTTCAGTACGGGCTCCTTTTTTTTTTTTTTTTTTTTACCTTATTATCTTTAGATTCCTGTCAGACTGGAAAAAGCAAAAGAAACTATTTTCTGTGTACACGAAGTTCAGTACATACTGTAAGAGTGTCTGCCAAATGCTACTAATGTAAATGTGCTGCTTTGCTCTATTTTAGGAGTGTTCTAAGTTCACTCCTTGTTTAAGCATCAGTGTGGTGCCTTATTTCTAAATTTATTCACAGAGTTTAGCAAAAAAGCTTCAGTGTAACATGTTTAATCAGAAGAGATTATTGTCTATTAAATTGCCAAATGGCAAAGAAAACCTCATCATATGCTCTGTGATTCATTACAATTGAACAATTGCAGGCGTCATTCATCACTACCGTCACTGATAATCATAATCATTGGAACTACTCCATATCATCACATTAAAAATTAAAATCTGAGTTGCCACATTACCTGAATGTATTATACAGTATACTGTACATTTATTAGTACTATGAGATATATATAAAAAGTATTTTATAATTATGACCTGAGCATATAATTATCCTGTAATCTGTTTGAGAGGCGTTGTAATCAATCCTTATTAATGAGTAAATTCCAAATGATATTCAGAAAATATGAAAAAAATGGAACAGGAGCTGAGAATGCTGTTAGCTTATGAAGAGGAGAGAAATGAATCACCTATAGTGAATGTAATTTGCAGGAAGAACTATCCTGGACTGGGAATGGGTCTTTTTACATAACCCATAAATTAACTCTCGATCTCTAGTTCAGTTCGGTCTCTGGCGCCTTTGCTTCTCAGTAAGCAGGAAATTAAATTTGGGGCCATCTGACAGATTGGAGTTCCATTCTGAACAAAGGAAATGTATTACACCAAGCTTGATGTGAATTTTACTGCTAATGCTATCACCTTGTGAGAAGAAAAAAAAAATCACAGAAGAAAGTATCTTGAATTTTCTTTCATGCTAAAAAAAGAACATAGGAAACAAAAAAAACCAACAGTAAGTCACTGAGGTACATACAGAGGTACAAAAAATATGCAGACATTTTGGTGGTTTTATCAAATCTAAAAAAGGCAGCTTATTGAAGGATGGATGATTTGTGTTACAAATGGTGTGAATTATAATTCTTGTTTAAATGAAGTAAATCATTGTTCCTTTTTAAATCACATAAATTTGCCAACAACTACATAAGGAATGACAATTTATTTTTTGTAGTGATTTTAAGGCCATGTCCACACGTAGCCGGGTATTTTTAAAAACGGAGATTTTTCTCTGCGGTTTTCGTCCACATGCAAACGCAGTTTTGGTCATTAAAAACGGAGCTGTTGGAAAACTCCAAAGTGAAGATTTTCCAAATCTCCGTTTTCAGTGGTGTTGTGTGCACAGGGAGAATTTGGCTTGTTGTAATGTCACCATGTGCCGATGATGTAATTGTCTGTGTGGCGTCTTCTTGATTTGACGTCAGCTTTGTTTATGAGGATATTTTGTGCAATAGTGGACTTACGTACAGTAAACTAGTGACTGTGTTAACACTGTGTACTGGACTTTTTGCATGCGTGTACATACACGCGCAGTTACTCACACATTATGTTAATAAATTGAGGTGCCTGAATGTACTACTAAGCCCACTGTTGCTACATACTATACAAAACTCTGACGACACAGACCCCGCAGACAGCGACAGCGGTTTCAGACGATCTACAAAGCGTAACAGGTAATGACGTTTTATCTAGGCTTCTGATTGGCCCCCTGTTGATTAAGGAGGATCCTAACAGCACTTAACAGGGCGTTTTGCGTTTTCATGTGGACAAAGATATTTTAAACATGATATATTAAACCGTAGGTCGTGTGGAGAGAATAATTTTTTAAAAATGAAGAAGAAAAATCTCTGCTTTTAAAAATACCCCACTACGTGTGGACATAATGAACATCTATTAAGCATGCTGGATCACTGAAGCATTTATAATTACTATACTATGAATGTTTACATATGTTATGTGTTTAACAGCTGTTACCTCATCAGCCCCTTTTTATTCTCTTTTAAAATTAACGAATTAAAAAAACAGCTTTTTACATTACAGGGAAATACAGAACTGCTAAGGAAAACTTAAAGGAAGACCTTTACCTCTGGCTATAACATATTGCTGATACTGGAGACTTATTTCATAAAAAGTTAAATAAATGCCTCGTCATGGAAAGTCAATCAATCAGAAAAGATTTTTTGACCATTCAGAATTGAGAATTGAACATATATTAATGTCATTAATAAATAAAATATAGTACAATGAGACATAGTTGAGTTGGTAATTGTCTATTAAATAGGGTCTAAGTTGTGTACTGGAAAAAAAAGAACTGATTTTGGTTTTCTAAAGAGCTTTTTGGTAAATAGGATCTTTGTTGGTGCTACTGGAAACTGAATCTCTTTAGGCACCTTCAAAGTGTTTGTTTGAATTATAGTTCCAGTCAGCCAGATTAGTTACAGTAGCTTCAAGAAAGGTCAGAGCAGAAAGCATTTGGTTTATAAAATGATAAACTGCTGAAGGTTTCTGAGCGTCAATGTAGTGGAACAGTAGCTTTAAGCATTGAGACAGATCTAAGCAGCTGGTCCTTGTCAAGGAGCTGTCAGGACGTACAGAAAGGCTGAAGATGCTTGACACCCCCCACCAATCCATCCGCTCCCCCCAGATGTCTATGGTTCGAAGTCCCAGTGGTCCCCTTCATCAGAGGGGAGTGTAATCCCAACCAGAGTGTGGAGCACATCTATACACGCCAAGGAGCTGACTCCACAATCTGTCTGTAGCAGAGGGTTATTTCACTCCACTTTCTTCCAGAGCAATTTACTGTATGGTTTCCTCATGTCCCTTATTGGAAGTTATATTGAATTTCCTTCCATTTTCCCCACAAGTTACAATCAGGACATGTGATTCCTTTTATGTCACAAAGTAAAAATTTGTTTTTAAGTGTATGTTGATTGTAATATGTCTAGTCTTGTTTATCATGATGGTTAAAAATGCTTTATGAAGGTTTCACTGAAACTACAATCACATATGTAATGAAATAAACACAAAATATGTGTTTTACTTAGACTGAGTTTTCCCACAATGACATATGGCAAACATAATTTTTTTGGCCTGTACGCTAAAAAGACAACCCTCAATTAAGACAGTTATAATCAGGATACCTTAATATCTTGTGATCTTATTTTAGCACGCTATATGGCCTAGTCTTGGCGTACAAGACTTGTTGTGATTACGCATTATCAGCCACGATTGATGTATTATATTTTCAGTTTTCACATGTGCTTTTTGGGGGATTTTTTTACACAGTTATTCTTATCATTTTAGTTACTGGCAATTCCCACCCACCCACTGGTTTGGTCTTTCCAAATGACCACTACTCACCAGGGAGGGGCATGCTTCCTTTGTAAGCCGGCCGCTTCATCTTTTTCCAATTGTTGCTCATGTTAGATAACAGGGCAGCTTAATACTCTTGGAGTTGGAAAGCATTCTGCTAGCTTCCACATATTTCAGCTAACAGTACAACAGATGCTGGGTTAGGGCAAAAAACAATATGTCATCATGCGAACCCATAGAAACAAGGCTTTGTGCTCTTTTGCACTCCCAGCTACAGATATTTTTGTGAAGTTATTTTGGTAGTAATTGTGTAGTTTTGCTAAACATTTGATTTTTCTCTTGCTTTAAATCAATAAACACTCCTGAACTTGGACAGATTCTTCAGGGGTTCCCTTGATGCTATATAGAATCTTTACAGAATCCTCTAGAGTGCTAATGACCCTCAGAAAACCTTTAAAAGGGGTATATTATGCTGAACTCACTTTTTAGTCATGTTTTGACATTCCCTAAGTTCTCCTGTGTGAATGAACAAACAAAAAGAACATTCTTTGCCTTTTGTCCTTTTTCCATTTTTTTTATTGGCTGGGGCTTAGAAAAGTCAATTATATATATTTTTTCCTATACTGTGGCCCCACATAAAAAGATACCCTCCCACTCCTTGTTGCTCAGCTCCGCTGTTCTCTGGCTGGGTGGGACTCAACTGTAGCTCATTTACCTTTACCACAAGTAGTGTCCTGGGTCAGGGGTTAGAGGGGGATTTGGGATTTAGCTTTGTGTTAGAAGCTAGTTACAGTAGCTTTGTAGGTCATGTTAGCTGTGAAACACAACACTTTTTTTACTGAAAGTTCAGGGAACTGAACTTGGTTTGAATGTGTGTTTTGGCAAAAGCATGCAGTAAATAACACCCCTTTTGCCATCCTGAAGTGGGCAGGACCATGACAGACAGGTGTTGTGATGTCTATTGAAAATGGTCTACAAAGCTTTAATCTGAATCCTTTCTGCCAAGGAAACACTGTACAATTCTACATACAAACTTCTGCAATTTTCTTATAATAGGAAATAATTCCTAAGGTTGTTGTTACTTTTTCTTAGCCATCTTTCGAGTGAGCATTTTACTTTTACACTCTTCTAAGAAACAAACAACCCAAAACCACCCAAAAGCCCTATAGTCTCATGAGACTCCACTGTCCTCATATGAGGAAATCCTATTTTCTCGCAGCTTCGTTATGAATATACAGTAGTTGTATGGTCCTCATATCAGGACTGTACAGTAGTGTAATATTCTTTTGCAACTTCTTTCTGTTTCAAGATGTAGGTTAAGTTCAATAGAGATCAGATCCAAATAAACAGAAAGATTTAGGAAAACGGTACACCACACTAACATTTGCTTCTGAGAAGGTTCAGTTTTTTTTTTCTTAGCAGTGAAGATGTAGCCTATATTTCGGATTATGGTGAGAAAAATGATAAAATCTAGATTCTTTTGTAGTGAATACTCTATCATAGGGTTCTACATAGATTCACATGGATTAACCAAGAGAACTATTTATGGTTAGACTGAGACTTCTACTCAGTGACAAATATATATATTTTTAAACATGATTAAAATGCCAATGTAAAGAATAAATGCTGTAAAAATAGTGAGCTATTTAAATATCCTGTTTCCATGGTAATAGTCTTTAAAATAGTGCCTACAATAGAAAATGTGTTATTGATTCAAATTTGCATCTTGTCTCAGAATTCTGCACAATTATGATTAAATACATTTTACACAAAATATGTCTGATACAGCTACAGAATATACATTGTCTTAGTACACACAAAGTACACACTAAAATACAAAGCACAAACAATGCTGGTTTTACTGAAAATAAAGAATGTGCATATTGGAAATATAATAATCATTCAATCATAATGGTAACAGTCAGACATACAGCTTTTCACTTTTTTTTATAATAATAATAATAATAATAATAGAGAAGATGTTTTGATGTTCCACTTGCCAGATAACCTTGACATTAAATTTAATCTGGTGTCAGGGGTTGGACTGTGCAGAGAAGAAACGAAATTGCACAGTACATAGTTTGCAACAGTGACATTGCACCCTATAGACTTACTGCTGTTTTATAGATGGAGTGTAGATCTGTCACACTCCTGCTGCTGCTGATCTGAACTGAAAGAACTGGGTTGGGAGAAATGAAGTTTAACAAATAATAAACATTCCGAGTCTAGATCTCAGTAAGACTGCAATAAGCAGCTAAACCTTAAGCGTCCTCGGTTAGAAATTATTGATTTATGTTACATTTTGACGATGTACAGTATATGAGATGTTTGTGTTTCTTTTAGTTCTTTTTCTCTCCATACTTGCCATCACTGTGAATGCTCAGTGTATCTCAGCATTTATTATTATTTTTATTCAAATCCGCAAGAGAACCACAATATCTCTCTCTTCAAAAATGTTCTTTTTGGTTGATGATGGTGATAGGATGCAGTAATGATATATGTGCCAGTCAAATGATTTGGAATACTTAGATCACAGTTTTATATTAATATACTTATTATAATATGTTATAATATCTACAGTAGTAGTACCAGCAAAGGTACTGGAATTTCAGTAGCAGATGCTTCACAAGGATACTCACTCACACTCACTCATTCTATATACCACTTATCCTGGGGTCACCTAAGGATATAAATAAGCTATTTAAAAACATCCTATTATATAACTGTAGTGAAGATGATATTTAAGATACTAATGGACGTTTTCCCTCAATGTTTAGCTCTTCAGGATGAGGGACTTAATGATTTTTGGTTTCTATGTAACATGACAGACATCATTTTTTATATTATTAACTTATAAGAAATAGAAATAAATAGAGGTTGGTAAGGGAATGACTTTATAGCTGGACAGCAATTAAATAAGGAACCTAAATCTTTATTGAATATAGTTATTACTCTGCGCTCTTAATGGCACTCTAAATAAGTGTTTTCATTAAATGCAGGTTCACCTGAAGGGTAAAACTGTTAAGCCTATACGTAAAAGACTCATAGATAGGGGTCATATTAACTGTGAAACATAAATGTGCTGCAAATGTATTTCAAATGTGTCTGATTAGGGCAAAAAACTTCTAAGCCTTTTCTGATTAGATTAGATTTAGATTGTTCCAGCTAATTAAATACATTTCTAATGCTCTTCTAATACTTTATACACAGCAATCAGTTAAACTTTTGTTCTCTCCTGTGATGTCAGCAAAGAACAGTAAGTTTAAGTTGATGAGCTAAGTTAACAGTGCATCTCTTGGTCTGTCTGTGTCTATTTTGCTTGACAGCCAGTTTGTTGGGCTGTGTTGTTATATATAAAATGAGAGTAAAATACAGCTGTGAGATGTATTTCATCACAAGTTCTGGTTTAAGTCAAACTGGAACTTGTGATGAAACTTATAGTGAATGAATAATTTAAAAAGATTGCCATTTAAAGAAACCTTCAAGCGGAGATAAAACTCTTTGGCAAAGTAAAACATTTGAATGATGCAAACATTTTGAAGAAGACTATAAGTCTGTGAATGACACTCCTGATTGAGGTGGCTCAGAGACCACTGCAGTCAATTAAATTTAGGCATTTGGCAGATGCCCTTATCCAGAGCAACTTTCATTTTTATTTCATTATACATCTGAGGGTTAAGGGCCTTACTCAAGGGCCCAACAGTGGTAATTTGGTGGTTGTGGGATTTGAACCTTAGACCTCCCAAACCATAGTCTAATGCCTTAACCACTGAGCTACCCCTGCCCCCAGTCATTCAGTGAGTGGAATGCCTGATCATTTAAAAATTGACAGATAATTTGCCAAAGAGATACATCTATCTGTGAGAACTATACACACAATCATTCTTGAAAACCACTTCCACATTACAGGAATTTGGCTGAAAGTTATTGCCGCATCCCCCATATAGTCCTGACCTGACTCCAAGTCATTTCCATACTGTATGTCTGGCTCATTAGATTAGTTTCTGAGGCCAGTGTTTAAGACATGAAGCAGCCAGTTCAATAATGGCGTTGGTGTACTGAGAAAACTTTCGACCTTGATGGTATTCATGCTGGGATAAATTCCTAAGTGTAGAAAGGCATTATAAAGAGAAAAAAAGTTGGTTCTTACTCTCATAACTGTGTTCTGTTATTTACAATCAATCTTTCCAGGGGCTCCCTCTGTGGTGACCAGTTGAGGGATATATGTGTGTGATGGCACGCCCCAAAGGTGCAAATAATCGGGAGGTCAGAACCGTCTCTGAATATAATGACATTGGTACTTTTCACATATCAGTGAACCACATAATACAAAAGTATACAGTTTAAATAAGTTAAATACTTAAACCGGCACAGCCAGCAGTGTTTATGTCTGAGGACTTTTAGAGTTCCAATAAACTTTTTAAAAATTACAGATTGTGCCTAGTTTGGAATATGTGTATATTCCTTTATAGTGCACTATTTTTTTTATTAGGTTCATAAATTGGTTTTGTTATTTGCAATATTTCATTCTCTTAGATATTATCCTGCAATCCCCTCTTTGACTGTTTGACATTGTTTTACAAACAGTGAAGGCAGTGTTAGCGTTAGTGTCAAACCTAATGATTATTCATAGCAATTCATCTACAACACCACTCAGCATATGGAACTTATCAACACTGTAATATTGTAGTTTGCAAACACAATAATTAACTACATATAAAATGTTGGCTCCATTAGTTCTACAGAATGTGCAGTCGCTAGATTCTATTTTTCTTTTTTTTTCCTTTGCTGATTTCTATAACGCGGATCCCGACAAATTAAATGTATATAGATTACCTGACATACCCTCTCAACTCTCAGCGCTTTTCACAGTAAGCTCCTCTGCTTAAAGTCTTGTTGCATTCAAAGCTTTCACTCGAATGTGTATTAAAGGTTTTAAAGAATTAGACCTTTCAGTGTAACACATCGATAAATATTTAATTTATTTGCAGTACCATCTTTGCCCTGATCTCCTATCTAAAAAACAAACAAACTTCAGAACAAAAATAAGTAATGCATGTTTTATTTCATTAATTAAAATTACATACTGTGATTAGGATGGATTTTGATAAAATATTTTATTAAACAGATGATTACTTAAGGGTAATTTATTAGATCAGTCTTTAATCTACTTCTGAGCTGATTTGAGAAAATGTATTTTCATTATAAAGAATTGATTATATAGAAATGAAATAGTAATGTTACCTGTAATTGGTGTCTGACATGTAAGGGCATATAGAATATGCAGATGATTACTTAAGGGCCTATGAATTTTATGTATCGTGTTAATGTATTTGATCAGAGGTTAGCACTGTCGCCTCGCACATCTGCTATGTGTAAGTGGAGTTTGCATGTTTTCCCCATGCTTGGTCGGTTTCCTCCTGAGTACTCTGGTTTCCTCTGACACTATAAAGACATGCTGTGATAAGCTCCAGTCCCACATGATCCTACACTGGTATGGATAATAGGTTTAATCAGTATAAAAGAGAAAACGGAGAAATATGACTACTCATCCGTAACTCTGCTTCAGTATTATAAAACTCTTAGTGCAAAGACACTGACTACAGGCAAAAACTATTAAAATGTACACACAATACAAACCAGACAGGAAACAAAATGTGTGCTCTTGTATTCAAGTGTTCAACATGCCGTTTGTTTTCTGAATAGTAAGCATGATAAGCAGAAAAGCTGCACTTGCCTTTAGTCAGCTCTTTCATTCAAACCACAATGTCCAGTTCTAAGGTTTTTACTGTACGTTGATTTATTAGTGTTTGCATACTCTACCCTACATACAGGACTACTTCGAAATGATTGATTTTGCTTATCTTTATTACCCCAATGCATTTCACAAGTGACTTCACAATCACTACTGATGATTTGTCTGTGGGCGTGACATGACTGACAATGACAGACTGAATGATTCTATAGGCTGGACTATAAAGAACTTAGCCCCAGCCTCTACTTGGTATTATTCTTAGGTATCTTTTAAGTATTTTTATCTAGCATTGGTAATGCTGTTGTTCTTCATTCTGCAAAACTGAAGAAATATTCCATGCATTTGTTGGCAAAAATTGAGTAATTATTTTATGTACTATATGTTTGCAGCCCTGCTAGTTGATTGCAACATCAAAATTCACAAAGCTATATATTTATATTAGCTAAGACAGCTTTAAAAATAAATTTATAGACCTGTCAGTTTTCATGAACAGTTTATTAATGGGTCATGTTGTTCTGTGAAAATTACCATTAAATAATATGTTGGCTTGTAGATTTACATCACAGCATGTGCAATTAATCTTTTTTCTCTATAGACTTTCTGAGAATAGCAAAGTGTCATTTGAGTGCTATAATTTTCTCATCACACACTAACTGTTACCAGTATTTACATATTTAGAAAAATAACAAGTTGCCATGACTATCAACATGCATTCATAAGAACAAACTGACACACCATTGAGAGGCAGAAAAATCATACAATTACTCTATAATATTGTGCGGTTACGCATATAATGTGATCAGACATCTTAAAAGAAGTAGCCCACTTCCTATTCCCATCTCAAATAAATGGATTTAGTGTTGAGGGACCGATTTTATATACTCAGGAATGTGGCTTTATGATAAATGGGTATTAGGCCTAAAAGTCATAATTAAATATGTTGTTGCAAATTTAATTTAGGGGAAAATAGTATCAGGTTTATGGGAGGAAGCAGTAGTCAGATTTGATTTTAAGAAAATACAGGAAATGTGATTAATGTGATCTATTGGAACGATAGTTGATATATTAAAGTTTTCTTAAGATGTTTTATTTTTATTTTGTAATTTTATTTAGTAAAGATAGAGGTAAATATAAAGGATGGAAGAGAGGCTGGTGTAGAAATGGGTGTTTATAGCTGCTATACAGTTTGTGGGTGTTCCAGATTATTAAGTGGAACTACAGTATACAATAATAAAAAAATAAATATACAAAATTGTTAGCATTATAAAAATGCTGTGTTATATGAAGAATAAAACTTGTCATTTTAACTTGTATAAATGTAATTGCTTTCACTATGCTATAACTGTGACAGAATGTAATGTTATACAGATGTCGCCTTTAAGACTGCGCGTGTTTTCCCGCGAGAGGCCGCAATTTAGCGCGCGGCGTGCCGCGACTT
>JAQMYJ010000011.1:9647227-9666987 GCA_030014305.1 Clarias laeviceps | reverse complement strand
CGCGTTTGGGTTTACCATCCACGCTACATTGGGCTAACCGCTAAAGCTACGTCTTCTGGTCACCAAGGTTAGTTCATTTTGACAAATACTGAGCTAAATTTTCCAGACTGGCTTGTTTTTCAGACCAAAAGACGGCTAGGTAGCTGCTAATAGCTAACCTACCCTGTTCCAGCTCATAGCTGTGTTGTCACTTTTATGCCACTAAACAGTAATGACATCATGACAAATTAACACTCTTACACCCAGGCACAAACAGCGGCTGCTACAATACAGAAAATCCTTATTATCCCCCTTTATTTTTTTGTCAAGTATATGGTTGGGAACAGCCAGGGAAATAGCAGAAATTCCAAGCTTGAGTGGATTAAAAAAAAAGGGCATTCGGGGGAAGAACAGTTAGTTACGATTTTAAGATTTTCATTTAGCCTTGAACAGGGGATAGTATTCAATGTAACAATCTTTGTAGAAAATTATTGTATTATACATTCATGCAACACATAAAATTGTAAATTAAATCTTAAGTACAGTACTTAAAAAAAAAATCCATTATATCAGTGGTGCAAAGAGGTTGAAACAATGATGTTGTTTGCAGATGCTATAGCACAATCTCCCATATTTGTTATTACAACCTTGGGTTCATGCATTAAATTCAATTCAGCTCCACTATTAACAATCCCTCTTTTAACTAAAACAGCTTTCTAATTAGAACAACTCTTCAGCCAAATTGGCTAGAGCTAATTAGGGAAATCATGGCATATGTTGTCTTAATACTTTTGGGCACCACTGTAAGAGTGCGATGAAAAGTTCATGAGAGTCTCTCAATATACATTGAGAGACCAGCTTATTTGCTATACATACCTTGTGCATTTTACACATACATAACCACCTAATAAATGAGTGCATATTGTAAATTTACAAATATACTTTGGTCCATCAGTGGCTGCACAGCTTCAGCATCGCCACTATCCTACTTATCATGGATCAGTTTTTGCTCAAAGGACCACTGCCAAACAAATAATTACAGAACAAAAGTGGTTCTAGGTTGGTTTCTCTCCATTACTGGGTGTGATAGAGGGCAGATGATAAATTGCACAGCAACATATGGGCTACAGTCCATCTAGTTCTTCCTGTGCACAAATCAGGTGATTTGATTAATTAGTTTTAGCCTAATTAGTTTTAATCTGGCTGAAGATTTGTGCTAATTAGATATTAGATGAAACAAATATGTGTCAGGACTTTACTTTCTGAACCTGGGGTTACCACCTCTGTTGACTGTTATAGATCATGCTTACTTGGGTTTTTTATGTTTTCTTTGTTACGTTCTTGACAAATCTTATTTTATGTGCTGTTAATTTTGTAACTGTGCTTCCTTGCCTTTTATTAGAATATATCTTGTCAGAATCCCCTCTTGCCATCATGGTTCCTGCAACAACCTCCATAAAAAACTTTCTGATTTTAAATAATTTATTGATGCTAGAGCTTTCTGAGCAGAAAAACAATCTTTGTCTCAGAACATCAAAACAGCCTTATTAAAGTGGACCTAAGTACACTCCTTTTTATGAAGTTCAAACGAATTTTATAGGTCTCTGTGTCTGACAGTATAAATGTGTCTGACAGTATTTCAGCTGAAATATCAGATAATTCTTGAATTTCCTCCTGTTTCCCTCCATTTGCACTGTTGTGCTGTTTCAGTCTCTGTAGTTTTAATTTTTCACACATACAAAAAAAAAAATAACACACACACTCGCAAAAAAAAATCTTATATACAAAGGGAACATTGTGTGAAAAACTGTGAAAAATAATAAAATGTTAATTCTTTTCAATCGAGATAAACACTCATGAAACCTAGCACAAAACTTAACCTTTCATATTTTAATGGCTTTGACACTGTGAAAGAGGGGAAAGTCACATATCTCTGAGACTATTTTTTTTTTATTCCACAATGATTATTATTAGTAAGATTTCTTTGCATTTTGCTACTAATATATTTAGAGAATTAAAAACATTTTGGTAAATAACCCATTATACTGCAAGTTCAGTGCAAAATGTTACATAAATATTTAAAGTTCACTAGAGCCAAGATTGCTTTTGTGGAGGCATCTTTGCCGACCAACACACCCCACACACACTTTACATGTTGAATGTGCCAATGTCAGAAATAATGTTCGACATCGACAAGGCACCACAGACATAGCATTAAAAAGCTCCTGCTTTATCATGAAAAAGATTATACAGCAGAGCTTTGCTGTCAACAGAACAGGTTCCAAAGTTTTCTATTAAGAACTGCCACTGTGTGCATCATCTCATGAATAGATAATTAGCTGAGCTGAATCTCTACGATAACACGGGGCAAACAGCATCATAAACGTAGCTACACTACTAATTAATTAATTAAAAAAAAATTTTTAACACACCAGTCAAAGGTTTAGCCACAAGTTTGAGTTTATTTTCTACATTCTAGAACAATAATGGATTTTTGAAACTATGAAAAAACACATATGCCATTAGGTAATGAAATAACAGTTGGTTGTTATTTAAATTTATGTCAAGTGCATTTGCAAAACCCATCAAACACCATGATGAAACTCATGAAAACCATCCCAGAAAAGCAAGAGAAGTTCATTTTGAGTTACCAGCCTCAAAAATCACCAATTAACAGTACCTAAGATTAGACCTGTTATGAAAGCTTTACAGAGCATACATAGCAGACACACATCTCCATATCAACATGTTCAAAGGAGATGCCTTGAGCATGGTTTTAGAATGTAGAAAGAAATAAAAATCAGGAAAGACCATGTAATTAGAAGGTGTGTCCAAACCCTTGACTGGTAGTGTATGCTGCATCCTGGAAATTTGTGTTTCCGCAGTTTCTATACTGGATTTCTTAATTTTGTCTCCAATGAAGAGTAAAACCTGACCATTAGCCATAATATTTGAGATTATGTTTATTTATGTATTTATTTATTTATTTATTTTATTTAAACCAGATTGTAACTGAAATAGGAATGTTTCTCTGGGACACCCAAACAGCACACAACGAACTAACCACAATGACAACCACACAACCGCAACCACAAGTAAGTAAAAAATATACAGTGCCAACCAATGAATTGGCAGGAGAATTACTACTAATCATTACATTCTGAGGGTCAATATAAGTCATAAAGCTACTTAACTGACATTAGGAAATCCTTTGTCCCCAGAGCCATTCAGCTTTTCAACACCTCACTACAAGGACATTGGAATGTGTACGGGGAGATCTAGGCTCGTCTGCTATATACATCACCGTGGTACAAGCATAACTCTTTTATCTGTTAGCTTCAGGGTCTGCTCAGTTACAGTACTCTCACTTTTATAGATTTTGCCATTACACACAGACTCAATTTCATTGTCACTTTCATGTTGCTCTTTGTACAAGTACTTACAGTAGGTGTTTGCACAATTAATACTATTTGTGCTGTTGTGACTGTGCCACATATAAACTTGCATATCAAGTGCACTGCAATTAACTTTATTTCTTTTATTTTTTTATTTATTTCTTTATTTTAACTTGTGATTTATATGCTTTATTCATGAACTTCTTCTATATCTTGTATTTTTTGTTCTTAGCATTGCATTAACCGGTTGTACTGTATGCTGACCATATGTAAGATATACAGTGTGCAATCTACAACCAGCTTTTGTGTTACTGTCTCTATTGCTGCTGAATATCCATCCATCCATCCATCCATCCATCCACCACAGTATTTATTGTGTTTCAGCATATACCAATCAGTTGTAACATTAACACCACATAAACATTGATTAGCAATCAGTAAACTGGTGACAGGATCATTGGAGCCAAAGGCTCACCCATGCCAGTGGGGAACAAAGGACAGAAAACCAATGCAGGACAAAGCACCAACAAAATCGATGCTGGCCCAGAAAGGCACCAGAACACCCAGTGCACCACAGCCCGCAACACACTGCTCAGCAGGCAATGAGCCCTCTTTAACTGATAAATTCATTATGAACTTTGAAGGTGAGGAAAAAAGATTAAACGTACTCTGAAAAAGTCTTAGGCACACTATATTTCAAAGATCATTGAAAAATATTCAATGTCATATTTTTCCTAAAAATAAAAATCATTTCTCAAAAATGTCAGTAGAGAAAGTAAAATGTTACATAATACACCACTTTGCAGATTTTGCCAAAAGAAAAAAACACACACAATAAAGACTTACCTGCAGGGATTATCTGCAAAAAGAGAAACAAGTGTGACAGACAAAGTCTCCAAAAGAACTCAGGTTCTTGAAGAAGCTTCGAAAAACTTTCAGTGTTCTCACAAATTGGTATGGCGTATACCTCTGACTATATACTGCTAGACAAAAGTATATCAGGCCAGAAATTGATTTGCCACTGTAGTTGTAGTTTATTGTTGTTTGCTGCTCTTTGTATTTTTAATGTACAGTATATACCATGTATTTTGAAATTTTGAGTCATTGCTTTACAGCATTCTTTTTACCCAGGACTTTTCATTTATTTATATCTGTTCCTGATTTGATAAAATCACAAATAATGCACAGTAATTCATCACTGCAACAAACTGAGATGAACTGCACACAGAAAGTGTGAATGTTGTCAGTCATATGCAAAGAGTAATTGCAAAGTGTAATTTTGGGATGAAGCAATATGTAAATTAGGCTATCTAAGAGGTGCATGCGCAAATGAAAATGAAACTTGCCCATAGGAGCAACAGTATACAAGCTTCAATTTGAGGGCATGTACAGTAAGTCCATTTCTGGTGAACTTTACAAGAAACAGGTCTACATAGTACATGGTGTGTTTAATTTATGGGGCTCAAAGTTAATTGGATGTCTGCTTGCTCAGAAAATGAAATGATTAAAAAAGTAAAAACTGAATTTAATTTAGCTATGATGTCTGCATCTGGAGACTTGCTGCTTTCTCTTATCATTATGATCAGACAACTGTCAGACAACAACTAAATTTTGGACTGTGGTGGCAGATTTTGAGACAATGTGAATGTGCATCCAGCTTTGCCTCAAAACCTTTACGGCAACAGTTTGATGAAGGCTCATCCTGTATATTGGTGCAATGGTGTCCATAAACTTTTTTTTCGGTATAGTTTAATAAGGTTAGGTTTGGTTTATACTTTATATAAAAGTAATCTTGTAATTGATGCTACAAGCTTGGCACAACTTTTGGTGCACATGCTACATGCTTGCCACACATCAACCACTTACCTACTTACTTACTCACTCATTGTCTATACCACTTTATCCTGTATAGAGGGTCACGGGGGGCCTGGAGCCTATCCCAGGATACTTCGGGCATGAGGTGGGGTACACCCTGGATGCTTTGCCAATCCATAGAAGGTCACAAACACACTCAAACATTCATTCACACACTACAGGCAATTTGGGAACGATCAATTATCCTAATCTGCATGCCTTTGGACTGTATGAGGAAACCAGAGTACCCGGGGCAAACCCACCAAGCACGGGGAGAACATGCAAAATCCATGACAACAGACCTGAGGCGGGAAAAGAACCCATACCCTGGAGGTTCAGGAATGCTTTATTGGGTTCAGGTCTGGACTCTAGCTGGGCCACTCCAGGACTTTCGCAGAGTCACTTTGAAGCCACTCCTATGTTTTTTTTTTTTTTGTGGTACGCTTTTCACCTTGGTTTCACTGAAATATAAACATATCCCCAGCCTGAAATCCTGATCACTATGTAGGATGTCTTCATTTTTCCTCCTATTCTGGACAAGTTTCTTAGTCCCAGGTGCAAAAAAAAATCACCACTGCATGATGCTGCCACCACCATCTTTGACTATAGGGATGGTATTAATGAGGTGATGCCTGATTTCCTCCACACACGGCAGGGGGGAATTTTGTCATCAGACTATAGGATTTTGTTTTTGGCAAACTCCCAGATTTAGGACGACTGTTTGGTGTTCCATATCCCTTCCATTTGAGAATGATGGAGAGTATTTGCAAAGCTGCAGAAACTTTATTGTATCCTTATCCTGATATGTGTCTTGACACAATCCTGTCTTGTAGGTCTACAAGTAAATTCTCCCAACCACATGACATGCGTGTCTTTCCTGATTATGTCCAATTAATTCAATTAGGCACAGGTGGACTCCAAACAAGTTGTAAACCATTGATTTGATCTGGCATTTTGAATTTTATTTGTATAGCGCTTTTAACAATTGACATTGTCGCAAAACAGCTTTACACATTCAAAATAATTATTTAAGTTTATATGGAATGTAAATGTGTGTGAATCAAAATGATAAGACTGTCCCTGATAAACAAGCCGAGGACGACGGCGACAGTGGCAAGGAAAAACTCCCTGAGATGGTAATAGGAAGAAACCTTGACTGAACAGGGAACCCATCCTCATTTGGGTGAAACAGATAGCAGGGATTGATCTGCATCATACTCTGTGAGACTGGAAGTTCAGTATAACAGGAGATTTTAAGTTTAAGTTAAAATACTAGGCTTCACTACATGAAATGGTTAGGTTGTATGGGGAGCAGGGTTAAGGGTCTTGTCCCAGGCCTTCTCAGTGGTGTGGTAGAAAAATTGTAATCGACTGTTGTCTAAAAGACTAAAAGTCTACATGATCACGGGTCAGTTAAAGTTGCAGATTTGGAATGTGCGTACGTGTAAGAAAGAACAAGATGTACAAGGAGTAAAGGCCTTGATCTATGTATCTATGTACTGTACGTAGATCTCGGACAGGGACTTGGCGCCAGCAGGGTCACTCGTCTGCTTATCAACACCTAAGGGAACAGCTCTGTTGTTATTGTGTGGTTTATGAGATGTCACCATGACCTGCTCCGGTAGAATATATAAGGCACTGTTAGATGAGGGGGGTGGGGGGGTTACCTCTCTCTTGCCGACGCTTTTGCGATGTGTGTAACAGAGATGTCCAGCGCTGTTTAAATAAACCTCTGCTCTTGTTGTGATACTATTTGATGTCTCCTGAGTTGTTAATTTAATTTCCACCACAGTGGTGACCCAGTAGTGAGAGGGTTTGGACCTCCAGTCCTACGATCAGTAACCCACAGCCTCAACTACCCGAGTCATCACTGCCTCACACCAAAACTTATGTATGCAATAATAATAATAATCTAATTGGATTTTTATAAAACCTAGCAAAAACAATTCAACATTGTTACTATTCAGCAATCATCACAAGAATGAAAACTCATCATGAAAACTAATGCATGATTCTCACCAATTACTGACCAACAACTTAGAAAACTTGAAACGCTTAGAAATCTAAAACCCCATTGCAAATCACTGAGGAGTCAGTGCTAACAGAGGCAGTAATTGACTATTGCTAATTATCTCCATTTTTTCTCAATGGATAGCAAATCCATGAGCAAATGTAGCTAGACTCCCTCTGGCCATTTCACCACTTTGATGAATTATGTCTGTTTTAAGTTTCTAAACTAAGTTTCTAGTTTGTTTACCTACTTTATTACATGGCTTATGCTTAGCATAGATATATCCATTTTCTGAAGCTAAAGTGTGTGGTTGGTTTATTTCACACTCATTTTCTGATTATGTTGGTGATTAATCTGACATATACATTTGCATAATACTGTATTTGATATTGTATGATTGTATCTAATCATACAAATTAAATTTTAGTGATGAAATGGGACTACACCTTTCAGAGGTCAAATACAATAATATTAATGATGGTTTAACTAAACTTAACGGAACTACAGTGATACTACTGTATCAAAGTTTAAAAAATATATAAAAATTTTGAACTCGTTACCAGCAAGGTTAACACATTTGTATGCTTTGTAAAATACACTCCAAAATAGGAAGAAGGCAAAAGAAGAAAAACTATTTTAGACATCTGATCTTGTGGTGACCTTGACCCTTTTTCAAATTGTAAAAAGCTCATCAGTTGTTTACGATGCCAAATGCATATAAATCTTACACACATTCAACCAATTGTTCATGAATTGTCATGCTTGAAGAAAATCTCAGTGGGATGCATGGATGGAAAATAAAATATAATGCCCTACCATTTTGTGGTAAAGGCACAGCAAATCCATCTGTTATTTTTAGCTCCCAGAGATCATTGCAGCTTGTCTAGCCCTTTTCCCTCAGGGCTTGCCTCTGGTCAAATATCTCCACCACTACTTCTTTAAATCCGAATACAGATACAAAACTGATCCAGATCCGAATAGTGTCGTTATGCCACACCCATTGGTCCCAGTAATATTTGAAACTTTCCTGAAGACCTAGGAGGGCCTCAGGGTTTGCCTCTGGTCAAATGCTGTTAGGTAGCGATCTTGGTAATCATTTCCTATTCCTAAATTCTAACACCACTGACAAAACTTCTGTTAGAGGGATGAAATTCTGGCATTCTGTATTTTAAAATCAAAGGATCTGTTGTTGTTAATGAAGCGTTCATAAAGAATCTGATGCTCAAGCGCCATTATATAAGAACACTCCATTAATTATAGTAATATTTCAATGTGTCAAATACTGTTTATCATGTCAAGCTGTGCCATATGGAAAAGTATCCAGTTAAACAGTGTTTTTAATCATTTTCCTCTTGATGGAATAACTGCCATAAATATATAACTATCTAATGAGGGGATATATAACAAAGTAAGTAAGAAAATTTTGTTCTAGTTCTGTACTACTGATGGTCAGAGCACATCAACATTAATGGTAAAAACATCACAATGATGATATAACCAATATAATTAGAAATCAATATCTTTTTTTAGATCAGTTATTTGAACCATGTGGAAAACTAAATGACGATATTTCTGCAGTAAAATCGTCAGCAGTAATATGCTAACGATTATGCATAATTACGTGATATGCCTTCCCACCGTGAAATGCTTAGACTGTGTTCCATTCTACAGTGTACTTTAAAGCGGTCCCTCCTCCCTGCCTCCTGTGCAGGGAATGCTGGTTTAGGGAACTTCTCTCAGCAAAATTCCACTGTACAGAAGACCTGCGACATCACCATACAGACATCACTTCCTCCGTGCATTACCATGGAAACATAAGCACCTTGGGAACATGTTGCCGATACTGAAAAAATTTTACACTACTTAAATAAATGTTCCCCACATGCTTTCTAGATTTTCTCTGGGTGCTACAGTTTTCTCCTGCAATCTAAAGACATGCTGGTTAGGCTAATTGGCCATTCCAAATTGGCCATAGTGTGTGAGCGCGTGCGTGCTTGCTTGCGCCCTGTGCTGGATTAGATTGATATCCTGCCTCCCCCCAAGTCCCCTGGGATAGGCTCCAGGCCTCCCTCAACCCTGTATAGGATAAGCAATACAGAGTGAGTGAGTGAGTCAAATAAACATCCCCTTTCAAGCTCCATTTCAAGCAAGATGCAGTGACTGATGGGGAATTTTTCATGTCCCCTTCCAGAGAAGTGATGAACCATTGTTCACTAGTTCCCTTCACCAGTCACATTTCCCTTTGAACTAAGCAGTTTGGAATCATACTTAACATGGCTGAATACCCTGTGCAATCTACTTTGCAGGGATTTAGCTTGCCAATAGGAACCCAGCTTTTATCATGTAGCAGGTGTTTGAAATCAGAAGGGGAGACAGTTGCAGGCAGCCATGAAACAGCACATTCACAGCCTGGAAGAAGAGAGAGAGAGAAAGAGAGAGAGAGAGAGACTATATGACCTAAATGTTATTGTAACATACAGTTGTACAAGCTTAGTATTTTTGATACTTAAGTAAATTTGAAGATAAGTACTATTCTACTTTTTTCAAGTAAATGTAAATAGAGGACTTCTACTTCAACTTAAGTAATATTTTACTTGGCATATCTCTTTTTTTTTTTTGCTCAAGTACAAGATTTATGTACTGTACTTTGTCCACCTCTGCTTATCATGTATTTTATTGTGTTTATCCTAGAGACCTAAAAAAAATTATCACATTTGGCATAATATCCCTAAACTGCTGTATTATATATCTACCGTTTATCACATATCTTGGTGGCTTCCATAGTAACCTACCTAATTATTTCCTTTAGTGGTGATCATGAGATTTATAAAAAATTAATTTTCCCTTCACAGCCTTCCCTGATTATGTTGAGTCCAACCAGCAGCCTGCTTTCAAAGATAAATGGCTGCAGTTGTTGAGGGGACATTTATGTTGCGTCACTGCTGAGCTCACTGAATGGCAATGATTATAATATATGCAAATGCATTAGCAAAACTATGCAATTTTTTTAAATGAGTTGTAAAGCCAGTGGCAACTTTTATCAAGGTTATTAACATGAGAAAAAAAAAGTAGTTAAAAGGACACTTAGTTAACAAAGGCCACTCAAGGCATTTAAAATGCGCATTTTTTTTATGATTTTGAAGTGGATATGAGTGATTTTTTTTTTACATGCGGACCGCTTTTAGATGTAAACTGTTAAATCTTTCATTTCATGTTTTCTATGGTGTTCAGTAATTTTTTCCAGAACTTAATAAAGTGAATATATTTTTCAAATAGAAAAAAGGTAAAAAAAAAAAAACATCAACCATAGTTTTCTCTGGTATCAAGTCTGAAAGTGCCTTGAAGTTTAAAAATAAAAATGTAACCAATTAAATATGATAACAACAAACAACATATAACAACAAAAGACAGCTGAGCAAGAGCAAGGTTGTTACTTTAATGTGGATGTGAGTAAGTGGCCATCTATTAAGGTCACAGTCCAAAAAAGGACCACATTTTTTAAAAGATATTATTAACATGAATGGTAATGCACAATACATTTAATCATTGATTGATTGAATCAATCAATCAATCAATCAATCAATCATTCATTCATTCATTTATTCCTAGTAGGTGTCTGTTTAGGATCACTTTGGTTTAACTATGCTACTTAATTTTCTTACATTTCAAATTAAGTTTTGTAGAAGATTTATAGAAAATATATGCCCATTCCTGCCTGAAATTGGGGACTTTTTTTGGTTTTTATTCAGTTAGTGTAATTCGACATGCTATTTTGGTTTGAAAAGTTTTGGCACTGTTCTTCTTCCATACATCTACATGAATGCCAGAAGCCAATATTTCCTGGCAGAACATTGCCCAGAGCATCAGACCCTCCACTTAGCTTCCCTTCTGCCCTGTGTATCGAGGTGCCATCTATTCCCCAACAGGCTGGGCTACGTAGCCCAACAAGTAGCAAGATGCAATGCACTGTGTTTTCTCACACTGTTATATCATAGCTAGCATATTAACTTCATCAGCTAGCCCATAGAACCAGTAAGCCCTGGTTGCCTATTTTGTTCTCTCTTAGGCCACTTGTGTTAGGTACTAACCATTGCACATCAGGCAAATCCCAAAGACCAGCAGTTCTGGAGATGCCCTGACCCTGTTGTCTTGCCATCACAAGTTTGCCAATGTGAACGCTGTTTAGATCCCCACCCTTACCCATTACTGCTTGTAACACATCAAATTTAACAACCCTCACCTTTTAACAGGATCTGTACAACTTTCACATTGGTAAAATTGTGATGGCTTGTTGCTTAACAAGCTTATTAAGCAACAAGGTAAGGTTGAAAGACAACACATTTGTAGTTTTGTTGTCAAACTAATAAAGAAAGCTTGGGTGATATTGCACAAAGTATACTAATTATTAAGAGCTACTGTCCAAACTGCCATTTCATTCATCATTTTATTTCTTACACAAAATCCACTGATGATAGATTGGGTACCAAAGTGAATGGTTTTGACAGAACTTAGAAAATTGCATTTTCCGCTGCTGACAAGATCGACCACCCACAGATTTTTATTCGGTCCTCTTTTACCCAAATTATATTTTGTCAATAAAATTTCTTTGCATACAGAGATTCTAATAACACTCTATGGATTTTTTGAAGATGTCTGGCTGATGCATCAAAAGTAGCTCTGTTTTGGTGAGAAAGCAGCCAGAAGTACTATAGTAAAAATATTCTTCCTTTGAGAACTTCTTCATGCCTATAAGGTCTGTTCCTCACTAAACAGATTAATATATCATTGTATTGATCAGAATTTGGAAGTAGAGTGAGATAGCACATGCCTTATAGCTAAAATGTTAAAAGTAACAGGCTGGGCAGAATAGTAACTCAGAATAAATGCAGGGATCAGTGCTGGCAAAGGTCAAGGAAGGGCAATTGCTGTCTCCCACAAGTAAACAGTTTTCTGATGACACACACACACACACACACACACACACACACACACACACACACACACACACACACACACACACAGGCATTGCTCCTGTAGGCTATTAGATTAGACTCAGACCTGTTTGGTAGCCCAGTGGACAGATGAAAATGCATAAAGAGCTTTGCATGCTTCAACCAAAAAATATGTGCTTATCTTGAGTTCAGACATTGCGGCCCCTTCAAAAACCCTCTATAGAATTCATAAAGAACAATTTCTATAAGAATCTTTGCCCTGCCCTCTAGCCATCCAGCTTTTTTTTAAAGATATAAAACACTGACCATGCTGAAACAGTGATATTTTCAGCACCCACTCAACAACAAGTGCAGAGCAAGCTGTAGATTGTGAGGCTGAGAAGTAGGCCTGATGTAGCCATGATATACACTGCATCTTGAAAAATTTGCATCATGAAAAGGTTTCAAATTTAATTTTAATAGTGAAACTCTGATATATTTTAGATTCATAAAATGTGAAGAGAAAAATTTCAAGCCTTGCCATTTTGGTCATTACAGCTTATGCCTTGTTTAAAAACAGTAACTCAAAATATTAGAATATTTAACTTATAGGTCTTATATATAGTGGAACCTTTACGAGCATAATTCGTTCCCGGAAGCGGGCTTGTATTTCACTCGTAAACCAAATCGAATTTTCCCATTAGAAATAATGGAAACTTTAATTATTAATTCCACAGCCCCAAAAATAAATACATAAAAATAATTAACACAAAATATAAAGTAAAAATATAACAAATTAACCTGCACTTTAAAATTAACAAATTAACCTGCACTTAAAAAAAAAGTACAAATAAATCCTGACAGATAAGTGTGTGAAGCTAAAGTAAGTAGCCCCTTCCCTCTCTCCCTTCTCGTCTTACAAAGTTACCCTTCCTCCACTCTTTTCACATACGTGCGCACACAACGGAAACACTTTTTTATCGGAAAAATAAACAAGAAATCTCTCTAATAACACTCGATTGAGCAACACACTAACGGAATCACTGCTGTAAAGTAAAAATTAAACAAATTAACCTGCACTTTACCTTTGAAAAGAATCGCGACAGAGATGTATTTCTGTGGCTGATGCAGAGAGAGAAAATGGATTTTTAACGTCTCTAATGAGACTTGCTTTTGCTTTACACGTGCGCTGAACACACATGCATACAGACACAAAATAAAATGTGTTTTACACGCACACACGTGGTCACAGTGTTATAGTAAACAGTACACTCGTGCACCATTGTACCAGTAAGAGACGCGCACTAAGACCCAGCAGGGGAGATGATTCCCCACAATTCCGCAATGCAAGAGAGAGAAAAAACTTTGGCTCAGTTGTGATCATGTGACGCTCGGCCTCAAAAACTCGCTAACCATGTTACTCGCAATCCGAGGATTCCTGTAAAGAACTTAGGAGAGCATTACAAGCTGTAGTGGAGTGAGGCTGGAGTCAATGGATTAAGAGCCACCACACACAGACTTCTTTAGGAAATGTGTATTAAGCCACTCCTGGACTAGAGAGAATGAAAGAAGTACCTTACCTGAGTTAAGGAGAAAAAGATCTGGATCATTGTTCAGCATATCATTTGGAAATCAAGGTCTTAAAGAGAATTTTATGTCGTCAGCAGTAGGTCAGCACTTTCCATACAGTTCAATACTTAAAATTTAATTAAAACAGTTATTCTAAACAGAAATTACACAAATATAGCTGGTTTGGGAATCTGCACCTTTGAGAAACATTCAGTTAAGAAAACAAACTGGGATATCTACTGTAAGACTAACCCTAACCATAGGATTTTTTACTTACTTATTTACTAAGCCTTTCTCTAAAATAGAAACATGTACATACAGTACAGTGGGAAATGCATAATAAAAAGATTGTTTGCTTCAGTAAATGTGGTGCTGTCCAAATAACGGTGTAGAGCTGCAACTGTAATAAACTCATTGGCTGAGTTCCTCATTGGCCCTTTAAATGTAAGGCTTCTTAAATTTCTTAATCCTATAATTCCTTAATTCCTTCTTTCTAAAAGTTTCATTTAGATAATGTAATTATCTGAAATAAATAAAACGTGAAAGTGCATGCCAACACGGTATGCCCTGAAATGACTTAGTCAAATGCATGTATACACATCTGACTTGCAAATATCATGCAAGTGAAAAATAAATGAATGGTCCAGAGAAAGGAAGAATTTATGAAAAACATGTGAGAAGTAAATCAAGTATGAGAAGTCCATGTGTAAAACATGTGTGAAATGTAACACGTGACGTGCCTAAAAACCACGTTAACATGTTTATCACAAGACATTTGTGTGACTTTTCTGTAAATTCTAAGCTGAAACCAGTCATTAATATTTACCCCAGAATATTTCATCCAGACCTTTGAAATACAAACTCTGAACTGGCTTGGCCTAAGAAAGCAAGTCTTCCCACAAACAAACACTGGGAGGAAATTATTAAAAACCTAAGATAAGATGACTTCAATTTCATGTTTATTCCTAAAATGTTTGTTTAAATACCAGTATCAGAAGCACACGCAGCTGAAGAAATAAAGTCTAACCTACCTAAATAAAGTCTGTTTTGTGGCTTTGGCAAGACCAAGTTCATGTTTATTTATTGTGGTGGCCACACATCCTCTCTAGCGTTCAAGCACATTGAATGTGTTTATAATCTAGCCCTGATAAATCTTCTGTAAACTCCTGGGAGTCTGTGTGATTAATGCATGAATCAGGCACCTCGTTTAATTAAAGCAAAAAATGCAGACTTTCAAGGTGTAACAAAAAAAGTAAAAGAAAAGACAAAGATGTAACAGTAATTAGTTACTATAACTATTACACTGTATCCAGAGGAAGTGGTTTCAATATTCACAATGTATTAAGACTGATTTGTGTATAATTGTGGGTACCTTTAAGAATAGTCTAGCGGGAGAAACATAATTAAGGCCTTTTTATCCAGGGTTAAGCAAGACGTTGTGTTTTTCTACAGCAGTACTGTTGAATTCTGCAAATTTGATTGGTCAACTATTTTCTATAATTGCAGGTTTGACAGTTATTCTAGCTGTAATTATAGGCTAATATTATTGTCTTTTTGCAGCACGGTGGCTTAGTGGTTAGTGCTGTTGCCTTGCACCTCCAGGGTTCGAGTTCAAATCCTGACTTGAGGTCGGTGTGTATGGTTTTTGCATGTCCTCACCGTGCCTGGTGGGTTTCCACCGGGTACTCCTCCCACAATCCAAAGACATGCAGATTAGGCTAACTGGTGTTTCCAAATTGCACATATTGTGTGAATGCGCATGTGAATGTTGACCGAAGGTCCTTCCACGGTTGTATAAATGGAAATAAATACAATGGTCACCTAGGGCCTTCACGGTCCCTAGGACTACAGAGGTTCCTGGATGGATTATTTTTTTAATATGTTATAAATTTTAATGTAACAGCTCATTCACAGGGTCTTGTACGACAGATGTTATACATAAGATATACATGGGCTAATGATAAACACATGCATAATAATAAACATGGAATTTATCTTTCACCATCATAGACAGCAATTTTCCTCAGACACAAAGGACTTGTGTGTAAAGTATGATTTACAAGAACGTCTGGAAAACAGTCATGAAAATGTGAATGTGTTTCCAAAGAAATGTATCAGAATACAACAATGTACAATACAAGCAGCCCTTTAACCTTGTGTTTAATATAGCAGATGGGTAATACCTGACCTTGGACCTACATCAATATTGGCTCATCTTTCTTTGTTGGTTAAATAAATCTCATCAGAAATGTCAGTTACAGTAAAGGCAGGCCTAAAAGCCAGGACTAAAGTGGAGAGGCAGCAAAGTCTATTAAGGATTCTTAAGATGGATTTAAAATTCATGCTTTTTTGGGAATAAGCAGACAAAACTCACTCTTTGAGTGCTGTCTTCAGTATTTGTTTATTTTTTAACCCACAGGGTAGAAATTACTATGCATGCCATGCAGCACATAAAATATATGGATGTACGACGGGCATTCAAGTCAATCTGGGACTTTTGAGTGTGCAGAATAATAGAACACAGTTACACAGTTACACAGTTAAACACAGTCACCAGTGTAAAGTAGCTAGAAAGTTTTCTCGGTACTCCAAAGCCGCGATCGGATTGCCTGCTTCACGCTTAAAACACTGGCCCCCCTAGGAACTCCTTTGGTAGCCCAAACATGTGAAATCGTACAGGATTGTATGGGAGATGTGACAATAACTCCTGTGAATGATTGTGTGTACAGTTCTCAAAGACAGAGGCATCTCTTCCGCAAATTGGTGTCAACTAATCCGTCTGTTTTCAAGAATCTGGTGTTCCATACTCTGAATTTCTATGGGAACAACTGCATCATCATTCACAGATGTATGGGCTTCTTTAAAACGTTTGCACAATATGTATGCATTTAAATGTTTTACTGCAGCTAAGTCTTTTGTAAATGTCAATCGGTTTTATGCCTTCACTCACAAGAAATGTCTTTTTTCAAGAATTATTTTATTCTACATAATCTATTTAAATATCTTTGCTTAAAAACTAAAATAATCAGTCAAGGGCTTATAAGTTGAACAAAACAAAAATATTCGCCTCTATAACTGGCAAATGTAAGTTCAAGTCCTGACAGGGTTACAGCCATTCATGGTGAGGAGGCAAGGGAGCAAATTTGCCTGTATACTCTGTTTGGGAAGGATAGTGTACCCTGTCTCCACTGTCAGTCAGAACAAGACTAGCCAATGGTTAGTGCACGCACTTCTCAGTTTGCTATTCTACCCTGTAATGCAGCATATGGACTTTAACCATATATGTAGGCATGATAAAGATTTATTATTATTAAGCATTAACACACGGTTAGTCATACAGGTACTACAGTATATGACCATTCCGGCTAAGAAATTATAACACTAAAGGAGCTGCTTAGAGTAGGTGACATAACTATTTTCTGAAAGGCAGACATCTCCCATAAAGCTGTGATAAGGTAAATCTACATAAGCAGCAGGTTGCTTGTCAATACAAAGTCTTAGTATGAGTGCAAGCTAACTTTCAAGCTAATTATCATAATTTGCAGGATCGGGCTTCAAAGTGTGATCTGTAGGAAAACTGATCAGTTTTTTACCTCCATATGTCTGCAATTTGACAAACACAAAGGCAGTGTGAAGAAAGGAAATATTTGTTCCCTCAAAGCTCGTATTTTATCCACTGGCTGTATGAAAGGAACCCGGCTCGATGGGTTCTGACTGTTAGAAGCTAATTACACCACATGTGACAAGTAGTAGTTATAGAGCTTTTTAAAGGTACAAGTTCTAGCAGTTCAACTAATTCAAGCACGAGTGCCAAAGTTTGAACCCCTATTGTTTCTTGATGAAAAAATGAAAATGTATCACTATAAAGAGTGTAACTGAATGTAAATGCATCCTGGAATAAGATACCTGTGCAAAGAACAAGACAAAATCAACAGCTTTTCAATCAATCATCACATTTTCCATGACGATATAATGCTCCGGCTCCGAGTAGAAGATGGTAGTCTATGTGAAAGCTAAAGAATGAGCCAAGCTATATGCTAGGTTAAGAATAGATACTCTGTGTCAGGAAAAATGGGGGCAAGAATTACATCTTGGCGGGATGGTGGCGAGAATGACTAGCATTGCTGTCTCACCGTTCCAGGGTCTCTGATTAGATCCTGAGCTCAGGTTACTGTCTGAGTGGAGTTTCTCTTGTTCTCCTTGTGTTTGTGTGAATTTACTCCAGGGAAAGATGGATGACTTTGAGCTTTCAGGTTTCTCCGTAACATGATGAGGTGTACTTTTTGTGTGTAATATTACCTTCACGAGGCAGAACAAAAGAGAACCTGGTCACGAACCAACTGTTTATAGCTGCTATAATATAAGTGATGACATAAATCTAAAAAACTTGGTTTTAGTGATCCTCTGAAACGTGTAGGCTGGGGTGAAAGTAGTTTTTTTCAGGGGTGATTGTGAATCGTATTATGTAGCCAAAAGCTGAAGAGAATAAACCATGGAGGGACTTCCAGTAAATCTTCTAAGTTTATCTTTATTTCTTCATTTATTTCTTTTTAGTTAACTCACTGTTCCGGGGTTGAATCCAAATTAGTAAAAAATAGAAAGCTAGTGAACTATGTAGGGTCCAATCCCTTATTCCACACATCAAGTGGTGCCCTTGTTCAGAGGTTAGGGAAGTATTTAGGATTAATCCTTTGTTAGAAACTTTGTAGCTCATGTCAGCCATGATCAAAGCGGTGAGATGAGTCATGAATCTGTCAATGTGCTGACGGAAGATTGTGCTCATGTTAACTAGCATTAATGAAAGATCAAAGCACAATGTGATAGTTCAGAGGCAATGTGGAATAACATACAGTAGAAGCAATGTGTACTAATAAGACTGTGTTGTTCAAGATGACATAATGTTAGACGTGTTTTCTTGCTAAAAGTGCTACCATGACTGGTTTTAAATTTGGCTTTTGGCAGGCTCTCCCTTATTTACATGGTGGCAGGGCACAGTATTGTACTAGCTTTTAGTGGTATGCAGTACTGGCCTCCTTTAACTTGTGAGCCAATTACCCACGTTCTGCACTGAAGTTACTGTGTAAAGGATTGTTCTTTTAAGAAAGGGACACTTTAAGTCCATCATTGTGTATGTTCTCCTTGTACCACTAGTCCCGCTGGGAATGACTCCACAAGAACTCTGGGTGTGTGCTGTGGTGTCTGGTACCAGGACGTTTCTTTGAGTGCTGTGGGTTGCTTGTCTGGTGCATCCCATTGGTTGTTGATCGGATTGGGTTCTGGGGAGTTTGGAGACCGGGATTGCCGTCTTTGGCCTCTTTGCCTGCTGGGCCCTGTGCATGATGGGCTGTGGTGAGTTGGGTGTTCTGGTGCCTTTCTTATCATAGCGAGATATTCAGAGATTTATTTTGTGCTACATTGGCTTTTCTGTGGGATCGGACCGGATGGGCTGACCTTTGATCCCTGCAGGAATGGGTGAGCTATCGGTGCCCATTATTGTCTGACCAGTTTATTGGTAATTTTCAGTCTAGTCCCTGTACATGACATATTTCAGAGGAATGCTTTTTGTTTGTTAAACCACACAGTGACCTGTGAATCATTTAAGTATTAAAAAAACAAAAAACATTTAACCTAAGTCATGCACTAATGAGAAACCAATGATGAACGATGATCAGACCAGTGATTAATATACTGGTGATGCTGAATGCTAAGTGGTTGGAACATATGAGAGGGGAAATGAGGCTGCTGCTGAGGTTGTTACATAAACAACCAATTTTTTTATTGTATCTTTTGGCACTTTGCAACCCGTCATGGTAACACATTTATTCCCATTATCTCCATATAATCTACATAATTACATTAAATTTAATATTTAATATGAAGAATTTAGGAGTGGCTGAAGTGGTGCATTATTTATATACGTAGCACCCGGGATTTAATAGCTTGAACTAGAGACCTGCGCGGGACGGATTTTTCAGTCCCGCTCCCGCCCGCTCCCGCAAGATTCTGTCCCGCTCCCGCCCG
>JAQMYJ010000011.1:9623739-9634436 GCA_030014305.1 Clarias laeviceps | reverse complement strand
AAAAAAAAAAAAAAAAAAAATATATATATATATATATATATATATATATATATATATATATTACATATTCTACCAGTGATGACGAAATCTCTGAAACATTTTCTTAATATTGAATTATGTCCAATTAATTATTAATTAGAGTGGTTAAGTAACCAATTGTAGCTGACTACTTGATATAAGTCCTTGTCTATTTCTTGTGTGCTATACCTCTTTCTACATTTTTCATCATTTGATTACTGTCTATATTTGAACCCATTTTAGTACTATAACCTTATAACAACATAATTTGTGCTGTCTATGAATTTGTTTAAAAAAAATGACTTGTTTACATTTTTGCTGTCTTATATTGATGGTTTATTTTATGCACTGTAAAATGTAACTGGCCAAAAACCTTGACTTATATTTTTGTCCAATTTTTGTGGATTGAATTTATACCCCATAATTAAATTAAAAAAATGATAAAGGGTCATGCACAACAATAAATTATTAATTTACGTACTAAACCATTATATGGATAAACCCGGGAATATCCCTAATGTAGAACTTAACTGAATTTCAAAATATACTCCTTTTTTCTTTGATTTGCAAATGATGAATAATGATAGGGTGGAATAAATCTCTTAAATGAATGTATATATTAAACTGAGGCTGTAGGGTGTGCTTGCAAAATCTTTTTATTTGGCGTTATCCTAGAATCATCACCAGAACCCATGGCAGGGGTCAAAACACGGACAGGTGCAATGAGTGTAGGTAAATCCATAATCTAATATGAGGAGATGAGTTTAACAAGGAAATGAGGATAAGAGGCAGAGACACTTTAATATATGTAGATAGATATCTAGCACAGTTGGACAGTGGTGCTTGTGAGTATGGGCCCCTTGAAAACTTAATATACTGTGCCCACAACCTTGAAAAAGCTGACATTTTTTTTCATTATCATAGCATTTTTAAGAGCCCCTTGTCACTCAGGGGCCCCTGGAATAATCTATATTTACATCCCCTATTTCCCCCTTTACTGCTTGCCTGCACATGGATATCACATTATGTAGAAATTTAACAAGAAAAGAAGTCACACCTTCCGGGAGCTACATTATTTCATTCTATATGTTTGCTAAATATTAGCCTGCCCCTGTTAAGCAGATTATATGAGTTTGACAAAGGACATAGAGATGGCAAACAAATATGACCAATATCTGTGAGTTAAAATTAACAATATGTAAATATGTAAGTAACCATATGTAAGTAACATTTATAATATGGTGCTCCCTGCCCACAAGAATATTTAAAACTCCTTTGTTAGTTAAGTGTGATTGCCTTGCAGATTTTCATAACTAACATACTGTAACTTTTGGTCTAGCTATGTCACAGTGAAATGGAACAAACCAATTTAATTTGTAATCATATATCAACTGTTGATTATGTCAGTGTTTGTGATGCTCATGCACCACAGTCAAAATGAAATATTTAAAATGCAATTCTTTTGAAGATGACTGAACAAGTTGCTTGAACAAAGCTTATTGATGTTGAGAGAACCAGTCAAAGACGCAAACATGTTGGGTGTCAGAAAGTTCTCTGTTTATTAACAACAAAAGACTGAGGTTTTGTGTTTTTAAAATGCTATTTTAACATGTGCTGGTGAAACACAGGAGAACAACAATAGAGTGGTACTGTATAGATGTCTGTCTGCAGATGAACCAGGAAGTGTTAGCTCAAGGGAGTGGGGGTAGAGATGTCAGGGGGGTAGATTTAATGTGTTAATATCAGATGCTAAAAAGAAAGAAGAATGAGAGAGCTAACACATTTTATATATATATATATATATATATATACTGTGTTTCTCTTTGAGAACTGAGATATATTCTTAAGATAAACACGAGTTCAGATCTGAAACAAATAATATCCAACAGGACTAAGGTGCTATTGCTATAGGACAGAGAGCAGGGCATTTATGGCAAATTTGCAATTTTCTTTAGCTACTATGGATTTTTATTACATTACATGAATCTTTGAGTTATTCATGATTAATTCATATATGAGAATGTAATGTTGTCAGAAAGGACAAATTCATATTGGGGTATGCCTTGTTGTCCAATATGTATGGAAATCTGTGACGATGACAAGCTGCATATAAACTAGTAACACAGATGCCTTTAAGGCTACTTGGAATTGGAGTCTTATCAGTTGTGACTAAACCCTTAAAAGTAGGCATGCTTCTTAACTGTTCATACAAAACTGTTAGCTGTTAGCAAACTGGCATTAGCATGAATTAATCATCTGTCTTATACAATTTTGCAAAATAATCAAAACATATTACAGCTACTACGTACAATAATAATATAATTACTAAAATGTACAGTGTTTAAAGTTACACTTTGCACACTAATACCCCAAAATATTGGTTGGGTATTCTGGCATGGATGTAGAGATAGAGGCTGGATGTAATGTAGATGCAGACCTTTTTTAACAAATATATCTATAAAAATACAAGCACAAAAAATTTTATACAAACACCTGAGCTCATTTTAAATCAGGATGTAAACAGAAATAGTGAATACAGAACTCAAACACTTAAAATGTAATCAATGTGATCAAATGTCATAAATGTTAATACATTGTACAAAAAGGCCATATTTAATCTATTTAAACAATATTTTTAAAAACATGGATTAATATCACTATAAAGTGTCTTCGGTGTCCTCATTAGAATCAGCAAGTCATCATGAGCATATTGCAAAATAAAGAAATCCTGAGGATTTATTATAGATGACCAAACATGTAGTCACATATCAGTACAATTGTACGTCTCTTGACATGTGTTTCCCGTATCGTATACCATTTTCTTGGCTTGGGTGTATCTATATGATGTCCCACATGCTGCTCTGCTAATTTCAGTGTGTGTAATAGGTGGTGAAATGACTCAAAATGAAAATACTTTTCATATCCTCATGTTCTCATTTAATATAAAGTTTATTAATACAACATATCATTTAGACTTTTTTTCTTCCACAAAATAAGAGTAAACATTTTGTACATGTCCCTGAAAGTGATATCCACCCTGTCATTTATAAATATATGACATGTCCACCCTAAAATCAATCCTTCAGTGACAGGGTGGATATGTACACATAGTTTTTTCCATCATTTGGATTGATTTTTTTATTATGACCAGACTTCTCCCATTAAATAAATTATATTTTGGAGAAAGGGACAATATGTTTGTTTAAAAGTGTACATTTTACACAATCACTATGCGATGAAAATGTATTTACTCTTTGTCAATGACAGGGTGGACATATTTTGCGATTTGGTGCAAACATACACATATACACACTGACACACTACTGGCAATTTTGGAAGGGAAATTAACCTAATCTGCATGTCTGTGGACCATAGGAGGAAACTGGAGTACCCGGAGGAAAACCACAAAGCACAGGGAAAACATGCAAGCTCCATGCCCACAGATCTCAGGTGGGAATCAAACCCAAAACCTGAAGGTCAGTGTAAGGAGACATGTTTAATATTTTTAAGTTAAATATATTAACTTGTAACAACAAATATGTAAACCCATGAGAGTAAAGAAGTACTCATTTTATACTCAGAGAGGTTGCTGTAGTGTTAGCAGCTAATTTAATGAATAAGTAATGTCTTCTGATAATTACAAATATGTCAGCTATATTGGGATTTTTACATGCAAAATATTGTTTACAACTGTTTACATTTGTAGTTGTTCACGAATACTAAAACATTTTCGAGCCTATTTTTATTAATGTGCAGTGACAATTTAGTCTGTGATTCCTTCTCAAGTCAAACCATGCCGGCAAAAATAAATAAATGCTCCCAGCATAAAACAGCCATTGCTTTTTCCTTCAATTTGCAACATGCACAACTAGTTATTGAAATATAGCAGATATTTCACACTTCCTTTTTTTCTTTTTTTTTTTATGCCTGGGTGGTTTCCTATATATATGCAAATGGTCAAATAATTACAGACACACTCACCCACATTTACTGGCTTTCTTGTCCCATGTAATTCTTTACAAGAACACATCCCAATCCTTGTAGTAAATGTGATGCCAAACTCACATTTGATGAAAAGGTTTATGCCTTGGGGAATTTGCTTGTCCTGATGTAAAGACTTTGACATGCAGTCAATCCTGCACCATTTTACAATCGATTTGCTAAGAATAAAAACTGCTTACTAAACCACTTTTGGCAAATTAAAGCCCTGTTGCCCTGAAATGTTTGGAATGATTTTTATTTATTCTAAATTCAATTTGGCATCATGCTGTGCAGTTTTGTCTTATTTGTCCTATTTGTCCTCTCCTCAGTGTATCTTCAGCTCAGCGCTTATTTGGCATGTTGAGGTAGAGGGGCATGGAAGCTTAGATAATTGGCCCAGTATGGCTTAAACCTCCAGAGGTGGGCTTTCAGTGGCACTGTTGTGCTGTAACCATGGGCAGCACCTTGGAGCAGAAGCTACAGCATGTTCACAGTAAACAAAGCAAGCTGAGTGTCCTCTGATAACTCTGATGACAGTTTATTTCAGTCCTTCTCTGCCTATAAAAGCTACACAGTAACTAAATAAAATGTGAAAAACACAACTGTATTATTTGGAATAATTATGTTTGCCTGCAAAGACACAGGAAACATTTTATGTGTTTTCAGGTGTGGCTGCTTAGTTATCTGTTCAATTCTATTGTAGGTCAAATTGACCCAACCTAAGCTTTGGTTGATATCCTGCTATAGACATGCCTCATCACGATTGTGAGTTGTGGCACCTAAATCTGGATGATTGTGGACCATCACTCATTTGCCATAAAACAATGAACTTCCAGACTCAATAGTATGCAACAATATGAGACTAATCAAAGTTGATTATCTTTTAACATATCTTAATAAGTATACCTGTTTACTGTGAACATGCTGTAGCTTCTGCTCCAAGAAATCCTGAGATTTCTTGAAAAGGTGCTGCCCATGGTTACAGCACAACAGTGCCACTGAAAGCATATCTGAAAGTATTTAATTTATTCTACATGACAGCAATTTACCAAATAAATACATTTGTTTTTACTATAGAAATTATAATCTACTAAAACAAGTTATTAAAAATATACCTTTGATGTTTTTTTTTTCTTTTGGCAGTCAGTACAACCATTAAAGCCACTGTGATAGAAACTTTCTAACCAATCAGATTTGAGAGGTTAACAGCAATGTGATATAATGTCAGCTATATATATATAAGGTTAACTGGTGCCTTGGAAAAAAATATATATTATATTTGTCACAAATTTTAGTGCACTGAGCACAAGGCTTTATAAAGTTAAAATCCACTTAAATGGCACAGAGAGTGTGAAACTTGATTTTTGTGCTTTTGGGAATCTCAGCACTGTTGAGCGCTGTTTGTTTGAAATAAAAGGACTTGAAACTTACTTTTATAAGTTGCTTAACTTAGTGATAAACTTACTTTTATCACTATTTTGGTGTAATGTATTTCATTTGGTTGTTATTTATGATAACTTCAGAAAAATATATTTTAACCATTTTCTCAGTTAAATTCCTGCAGATTTGAACTAAAATTAAGAGTGAAAGAGAATACCAAGCAAATATAAAATAATTTACAAATTAGATTAAGCAATCATTCATATTAAGGAAACCATACTGAGACAGACACCATACTTAGTTTTGTCTATATTTGAGTGAACTGGGCAACCAGTAAAGCCAGAGGCTTCTTAACATATATTCTGATCAACGTTTACACATATTTGTTGTTGCTGCTGTTTACACTGTGCCCAAGGATGTATGAATTGAACTACACTTTTCTATGACTCTTAAAAGAACCAGTAAAACAAAGTAATAAGCATATGTAGTGTAATCCCAGTCCCAAGCCTTATTAAGGAGATATACAGATCTATACTCATGATTATCAAGTTATCATCTATTTTATTATCACATCCCATGCATGGATTTGCAGCTGAGTCCCAATTCAATACTGTAACCTTTATGTGCTGCATACATTAGCCCTGCTGGCACAGCAAGATTGCAAAGCCGATGCCACAAGCAACTTTAATGAATAAGTAATGCCTTGTGATAATTATGAGCACCTTAAATAACCCCAGGAAGCCTAACACAGATTTGAGTTTGAGGTGATATTTCAGTAAACATGCCAGACATGAAAATGCTTGAATAAATGTAGTTTAAATCTGTACACTGTGTTTTTAAACTGGTTTTCATGCAGATTTTGTTCTGAGACACTGACAACATGGATTATAAAAGAGCAATAATGGTATTCTAGTACCTATAGTGGCATTTTACATGATGCCAATTTGTACGGTAGTATGCAATTTTGAAGACTATTTAGTATAGTTGGTAATGTTTTAAATCTTGGAGATACTTTTCAACTCATCAAAACTTATTTAATTTAACTTAAATTCTTTTTACAAATGATGACAGCACGCAAATTCACTTGCCAGTCTTGCCAAAACTGGGATTGTCAGTAAGTGCAAACAGAACTTACTGACTGCCTTGGGTTTTAAATGTCTCAAATCCACAGCATCCCTAACTTATCTCCTTTTGCCCCAACATGATCCCACATCCCCATGTGGCTCAATCCCTTACCACATTTCCATGCCCCATGTGCTTCCTTTCCTAGCCCAATTTCACATCACAAAAAGCCTTACACATCACATCCCTGTCTAGTCCATCATTATCCATTATTTTTCCTCATGTAAGGGGCCTTTAATCTTACTGCAAAGGGCCAATGTGGCTAAAGACTTTCATTCCAGCAACATACAGTGCCTTGCAAAAGTGTTCATAACCCATAAACCTTTTCCCCTAATTTAGTCGTATCCAATTCCTCCCCGTCACTAGGGGGCTCCCACATTAAGGCTACTACTACCACTCAAATGGGAGGGCCCTCCAAACCACGTGATGCAGGAGATCGCATCTTTTTGAACTGCTCACTCACTTGGACGACAGCACTATCCGCTCCTTCTGCTTGTGTGAGCTTGCAGACACCAATGATTGGCTGTAGAGCCGCGATTAATATCAGAGCACAAAGTAGCCTACCTCTCATTCCTCCCCTCTGAGAGAGCTCGGTCAATCAGCCAATCAGACCTCTGGCTGCGAGAGGTTATAGCATGACCCAGGAATCGAACTCGCGATCTCCGGATGATGGGGCGAGCACTTTACCAGTGCGCCACTCGGAGGTCCTAACCCGTAAACTTTTTCAGATTTTTTCATATTACAAATGAAAATGTGATAGACCAACACAATGTGGAACATACTATAATTGTGAAGTGGATGGAAAATGGAAAATGTTTCTCAAAAAATTTTTTTTTTCTTTCACAAATAAAAATCTGAAAAGTGTGTTGTGCATTTTTATTTAGCCCCCTTTACTCTGATACCCCAAATAAAATCTAGTGGAACCAATTGCCTTCAGATGTCACCTAATTAGTAAATAAAGTCCAAATAGGACTCAGATGGGAGAATGCTTCCACAAATCTGGCCTTTTGAATAGAATGGTATAGATCAAATGGTATAGATCTGGCCTTTTGAATTTTAGAATGGTATAGATCAAAGTATATTCATGTGTTAGAATGGCTCGGTTAAATGTCCAGAACTAAATCTAATTGAGATTCTGTGGAATGACTTGAAAATTGCTGTTCACAGGTGCACTCCATCCAATCTGACTAAGCTTGAGCTATATTGCAAAGAAGAATGGTCAACATTTTCTGGTAAAAAAGCTGGTACTGTAGAGACATACCCTAAAAGACTTGTGCATGGCCCAAGACTGCAGCTCTAATTGCACCGAAACGTGGAATTGCACAGTATTGACTCACGGGGGCTAAATATAAATACACTTTTCAGATTCAGACTTTTTATTTGTAAAAAGATTTTACAACCATACATAATTTTCCTTCCACTTCACAATTATGTGCCACGTCATGTTGGTCTATCATGACAAAATGTTTGTAGCATGACAAAATGTGGAAAAGTTCAAGTGGTATGAATACTTTTGCAAGGCACTATAGGTGGCACACCCACAGAAGAGCTGAGACCAAGGCAAGCTGCCTAAATTAGTGGAATCCAGTACACAGATCCTTTATGGATAAGATTAAAGACCACTACCTTAACCTCTTACTCATCCTATAGCCCTGTGCCTTAAATCACTACAAACTCATCCCAAGGTGTCTCAAACTCTTACTACCCTTTTCCAGGACATAGGTATGTGCTATACCAAAACAATTTTTGGTCAATCTCCATGTGGCCAAATACGTTATACCAAATCCCCATTTCCCCCCAACAATGCCCCACTCCATGTTCATGTGCCTCAAGCCATCCCTATATACTCCATTATTGTCCATCTTTTTGTGCCTCAGTGTCAATCCATGCCATCTACCATGTGATTCAACAGACACCATGTGTAGCCCAACATTGGAATTTTATTATCCCCATATACCACAATACATAACCTAATCCCTACCCTATCTGCATGTATACCAAAACATCCTCACAACATCTTCATGTGCTCTAATATCATGCCAAACCAATCTGCCTGAATTTCCAAACCTAATCTCCATGTACCCAAAACCATCCTGTTATCTGAGTTCAGAATCTGTTTATAACTATCTATGACAGAAATAGCTAAGCTCATAATTGTATATGTTTGAGATATCAGCCACAGAGCTGGTAGCATTATAATTAAAAATAATCAGTAGTGATTCAAAAACTGTAGACAAACTCTCATTCTTTGTAGAGGATGTACACGTGTTGCAAATGTTTAGGCTATATTGTAATTTAATAGTTAAAACTTTACTTATGGTCAACTTTAAAGTAAAACAATGTCTTCATGACAACAAATAAAAACCAACATGAATATTTATAATATAACATGATTTAACTGTAGGCAGCTGTCATATAGACTTATTATAATTATTTTTGCAATGTAATACCTGAGTCAAGCTTGTGTTGTAAGACCTACAGAGTTGATTACACTTCAGCATACCAAATTACTTAAATAATGGCTTACTGTACTTCTCATACAGTCAGGTCCATAAAGTATTTGGACAGTGACAAAAGTTTAATATTTTTTCCCTGGTACACCACCTCAGTACATTTGAAATTAAGTAATCGGATGTGTGGATCAGTGTAGACTTTTAACTGCAATTCAATTTGTTTTAAAAATTACATTACCTATTTAGAAATTATAGCAAATTCCCTCCATTTCCACAGGCTCAATAGTAATTCAACTGACTAAAATAGCCAGTAATAGTAGGCTAATTTTAAAGAGTTTTATCCAAAACTTTGCAGTCATTTTCTACCTTAGACATCCACAAAAGTTTGCTTCTCCCTTAAGGTGATTTGACATGCTATTCCATCCCAGTTTTTTGCTTTTGGTCACTTTTGTAGTACATTTTGAGCCATTATCCATCTGTTCTGTGAAGCGCTGTCCTATTAGTTTTGCTGCAATTGACTCAATCTTAGCAAAAACTAAATCTCTACACATTTCAGAAATCATCCTCCTTCTTTTATCAGCAGAGACATTGTCAATAAATACTGGTTACTCACTTCCACTGGAAGCCATACATTCTCATGCCTTCCACCATGTTTGACAGGTGATGTAGAATTCTTTTGAAAAGGAACCCTTCCTTCTCTTCTCCATATTCTTCCAAACATTACAGTGCAAGTTAATCTTTCTTACAGGGTTCAGCACTAGGTATAAACAGAAGAACAGTACAGTATGTGGCCCATTTGTCCCCAGAAGGATGAATTGTGGCTTACAAAATCAAGTGAGGAAGTGGGGCAGATGAAGACGTGCAGGGAATTCTTGTGTGAAACAATGTGGAATAGCCGAGCAGAATTAAAGGAGCTGGGATGATTAGAGGCAAGTCACCATTAATTTAAAGTATGCAAATTTGTAACTCAACCTCAGGATATATTCCCTTTCCTTAAAACCCAAGTGCCTTCTCTACTGTGTTCTCAATATAAGTGCTCTCTCAATCCAAAGTCTCATGAATTTATTCCCCTCTCTAAAATTAAAGGTGTCACCTTTAAGTAACTATGTATTTGGCCAGTTATGAAGTATCATGCATGTGGCCACACTGTGGCCTGACAAGACACGCTTGGACCTAAACTGTTTTGTTTCTTCAGCCCCCTCTTTGGACTGTCTATTGAGAGTTCCCATGAACAGCTTTCAAATGCAAATTAAACACTTGAAAATTCTGCCAGACTCTTTATCTTCTGAGCTTGTGATAAAATAACTAGGAAACGGGGTACGTAACTTATCAGCCAAAGACTTCCTAATTGGTTCATAAATGGTTACTGCAATATTTTTCTTCAACTCTATGGGTTAAAGATGAACTCTACACTTCAAAATGCATGTTGCTTGTTTTATTTCAAATCCATAGTGGTGGTGTACAGGGGAAAAAAAATACAAGAATCATGATCATATTGATCAGATACTTACAGATCTGTCTGTAAGTCTGCGATCGTGTAACACCTTTTACATCATAAGGGTTATCACAGTTATATAAAATACATTTGGTAAACCAGAAGATAATTGAACTCTAATGAAATTCTAGTGAATTACATAGCGTTATGTCTAATTTAATGACCATTAAGTACAGTGAGTTAAATTTTATTCATTTATATATAAATTACCTTAATAATAAGTCATTCTGACTGTTCTAAACTTGTAA
>JAQMYJ010000011.1:9592719-9615152 GCA_030014305.1 Clarias laeviceps | reverse complement strand
GCGGTCGTGTAAGCATTTCACTGCATATCGTACTGTGTATGACTGTGTATGTGACAAATAAAATTTGAATTTGATTTATTATTATTATTATTATTATTTATAATATAAGCTGCTTCAACCTATGGTTCCATTAATTAAAGATCAGTTACAAAAGTCTAGTGTAAGAGACTCGCTAAAGGTCCTTGTGGTGGCTTTTTGTCAGTCATGAGATTAAAATTTATAACCCTCCAGCTACAAAGCTCCTAAAGCCATAACCTCTCTATCACTGCACGACTATCAACAGACAGCAATGATGAGGTCAAATATAGGTGAGTAGTTATTTTTTCCTTCTTTATTCAATTCAGATTTCCTAATACTCCAGCATTGGTGTTGGGCTTCTGGCCAGCACGTAATGCTTAATATCCTTTGATTTGATTTTTAATTTGAGAGATGAAGGAGGAATGAGGGTAGGTGAAGCACAGTGGCCTATGAAGAATATTATTGTGTATATTTATCAAGGAAAGCTTTGTTGGTGATGCAATAGAGAGCGGAGGAGAGAAATTAATTAATCTGCTAAAAAAAACATGCATAATATTGAAAACGAAGGAAATGGTGTAACTACGGTGATGGGAACTAAACACACATTAGTACTATTGCTGGTTTTTATCAGTTTTATTTCTGTGAATGAGATTTCTGGATTTTACCCAGTAATGTGCCTCTCGATGCATTCATCTCCTCCAATTCACATGAGAGAAAGTCATCTGACCTACAGTCAGCTCAGCTCCAGAATTATTGGCACCCTTGGTAGGCAATAATTTTTTTTTCTTTGTTAAGTACCTTAATTACTGAAAATATGAGAAATATTTAATTGAAGTAAAATGTACTGTTAAAAAAAAGCAATGCTTGTAAAATGTGTCACAGTTATTGCCATTTATTATGTTTTGTAACACCCCAGCCTGCTAACAAAGCAGAACTGATTCTTGTCATGTAATGTTTGAGGAAATTGGAAAAGAAACAGAGCAAAGACTCTGAACACCTCAATACAGAATCTTCTCCAAATCTTCCATCATACTGTCCAGCCTTGTGTTTTCTTTCGTCCTCAGCTCACCTCATAGGATTTAAAGGGGTTTAGGTCAAATGTGTAATTTTTGGACTTTTCTGTGATTTTGGACATACTTTATATCTTCATTCTTATGTATCTAAGACCATTACTCAATAGAGAACCTCTCCAAATTCTCAGTAGATATGTGTCTTCACTTGTGAACTTACCTCTTCAACTTATCCCACTATTTATTTAATGGGGTGTAGATAATGGCACCAGGACTCTGTGGACAATGAAGCGATTTTAAATGAACTTGATGAACTTACCTATTCAGGTTTTCAATGGGGGTTATGTCAGTGGTCTGGAATAACCATGTCAAAAGTGTTTAGATTCTGTAGTGCTTAAACAATTTTGAACATGTTTCTCTGATTGACTTGCTGGAAGATCCAACCACAACTCATTTTATAAGAAAAAGCAACCAGGTTTTTATTAAAATCCATGGTTCTACATATCTTAACAAGGTTCCCAAGACATTGGGAAGAAAAGCAACACCACAGATTCTTTGCAATAACTGACAATGGCGTTGACGGTTTTTTCTATATCCGTCCTTCTTTTTATGACAAACTCACAATTGAGTGTCATTTAAATTCCCCTAAATCACTGAATATGTTTTTATCTCACCATAAAACCAAGTATCCAAAAGTGCTGACTTGAGCTTTTAAACATTTCTGTTAACGCTTTTTTTCCTCTAAGGGAACCATTAAAACCCTACAGCAAACAGTTTTCATTTCAAATGTTACTATGTTGAAGGCTTTTCAAAGCTATTACCCACCCTAAGGTTCTCCGAACAACCCACATGTGTCCTGCCTGAAAAAGAGTTGATCATACTAATGGTCAATTTTACGTGAGGCAATGCCCTGCTAAGGAGTCCTTCTTTTACAGTTAATGCTTATTGTTATTTTTAGTGCATGGATGAAAAATAACTCTTCATGCTTGTAAATCAATACACCATTTAATTTAAAGGAGTTGTCCAAACAGGCCAATTTGTGCTTGAATCACTAGACTTCAGCATTAATGAGGGGGCTTCTGCTGCCCTAAGTTACTAAAGTAATGATTCAGCATTAAAAAAAGATAGAGGAGGAAGTGTCCTTGTACAGGAGGAGCCTCATTAAAATCAGCTTATATTCAGATATCGCACTCCGACTGTGACAGTAACAATCCCTGAGCCAGCATAACCATATACTCATTATAGTGCATGTTGTCTCTTACGGAGCTCTAGCAAACAATATTTCTGTCAAAATCAGTATCAATATAACATTTTATTATATTTCATGCTTTTAATGTCTTTTACGGCTTGATATTGTCTTGACACGTTTCGCATAATATCCCTACTATTGTGGAAAATTCTCTCTTTTTGCGCTGTCTGTTTAAAATGCAGAAACATTAAAGTAGACAGCCAGAAGAGAAATATATTTTTTTCCCCTGTTGAGGTGAGAGATTTGTACTGTTCAGACATCTCAGATATAATTTTAATGTCTTCACTCTGAAAACAACGAAAGAACATGATGTGATTTGGACTGTGAAAGAGAACTGGTCAGGTTCTTGACATTCTGTTGAATACTTTTTTTCTGTAAGTTATGAAAAGGAAAATAACATGGAATGGAGGCAGGGGACAAATCGTCTAGTTTTATGATCAAAGTCTATGATCAATCCAGGGCTTGAATGTTATTTCTGTATATTATATTGTACCAGGGCTGTGCTGAAAGTACAGTGGAACCTCAGATTGCGAGTAACGCGGTTTGCGAGTGTTTGGTCGCAAACGAGCAAAGATTTTTAATCGATTTTGACTTGAAATACGAGCAAGTCTTGGTTTACGAGTACCGAGTATCATGTATCACGCATGTGCTTTTTGTTTTGACGCCGAGCGTCACGTGATCACAACTGAGCCGACGGTTTTTCTTTCTCTTGCGCTGTGGAATTGTGGGTAATCGTCTCCCCTGCTGGGTCTTAGTGTGCGTCTCTCACTGGTATAATCAACATCCGTGTGCGTGTGTACTGTTTACTATAACACTGTGACCACGTGTGTGTGTGTAAAACATATTTTATTTTGTGTTTGTATGTGTGTGTGTATAGCGTGTACTGTTTATTATAACACACGTGTGTGCGCGCGTGTAAAGCAAAAGAAAGTCTCATTAGAAGGTTAAAGATCCATTTTCTCTCTCTGTGTATCAGCCTGCCGTTATGTGTGCATGTGCGTCATTGGACACCGTGACCCTTCACACACACAACCCTCCTTCTCTCGCCTTCACACACACACACACACACACACACACTCTCTCTCTCTCTCTCTCTCTCTCTCTAATGGAAACACTGCTCTGTCGCGATTCTTATAAAAGGTAAAGTGCAAGTTAATTTGTTTTATTTTTACTTTTACTAGGGGTCTAATTCCTCCTCTCCTCTTACTTTAGCTTCACACACACATACACAGCGCCTGCGTGACATAAACGGAAACACTTATCTGTTGGAATTTATTTTTACTTTTTTTTAAAGGTAAAGTGCAGGTTAATTTGTTTTATTTATAATGATATTATAATGATTTATAATGTTTGTTTCACTCTATATTTTGCATTAATTATTATGTATTTATTTTTTTGGGCTGTAGAATGAATAATTTGAGTTTCCATTATTTCTTATGGGAAAATTTATTTTGGTTTACGAGTGTTTTGAAATACGAGCCTACCTCTGGAACGGATTATGCTCGTAATCCAAGGTTCCACTGTATTGTTATTTATTTAATATACTTACAACTGTCAGATTACTGTCAAAAATATAATTTCATAAGCCTCCGGTTAGCAGCAAAACACCCCTTGTCACCAGAGTGTTAGGCTGCCAAGTAATTGTGTCTGTTAGAATACTGAACTAACCATTGACCAAATATTACAGGTGGTTTTATATGCATTTTTGCAGGTTTTTAATAGTTTGGGGGCTGGAAATCTTTATGGAATAGGAATATCACAATATATCGTACAAATTTTATCACACTATTTTCACAATGGACTTTATGTATTTGTGATGTTGGAGATCGTACCATGAATGGTGAGAACATAACAGGCCAGGGGAGAAATCTGAAAGGTGGATCTCCCTTGCATGTGCATCACAGAGCTGATTATTTGTCATAGATTTTGGACTCACACAACCACACAAACAACATTTTCACACAGACCTACACGCATCTTCAGAATACAGAAAAAACAAATCCATTGCTAAACAGTAAAACATAACGAATTGAGAAACGTAACAATTGGATTGTGCCACTGTTTTATACTACAAACCTGCAGTCAGATACTGACTTTCTAAGGCAAAGGAGGACTAAGAAAAACCTACCTCAAGTTGTCAGGAGGCAGCACAGCAACACACTCCTTTCTGGTTTATGGTCTGTCACATCACCACTGTCCAGGCCCTTCAAGAGTTTCCTCTCAGTTGTCATCAACATAAAAGCCTCCAGATGGTCCTGAGACATGGTGCTTTGCAATTTATTCTTGAAGAACTTCATTTGCTGAAAAGCTCCTCTCACAGCCTTCTTGGGTGACTGACAGAATTCTTCATCATCCATTATCTTCATCTGACTCATCATCTCTGAGATTTTATCCTTATGAAGGGGGCAGTTTCAGGGTTTCACAGTGTCTTGCTAGGCTTCTTAATTCAGCTTTGATCGGCTCAGCTATCAACTTGATTAAATACCTACTAAATCTTCCTGAGACTGTTTTCTAAATGACTATTTTTTTACATTTTATCAGCAAAGTACTTTGGATCTACTGTATGTAAGAAAAATCTGTGTTTTGTTTGATTTAAACAGATACAGTACCTGATGTGTTCTGCCCCTCTGTCTCATATTCAGGGTTCTCTGGGTTCTCATCTGATGCCAATTCACCTGCCACAGCAGACCACCATGGATCTCAACCTCACAGTGAGTCAGTGCGATTACATGCACAGTTAAGTCGGGATGTTGATTATAGCTCGACTAGGCCATTTAACTGGACTTCTGTCTTTGTCCCATTGTACAAGCATGGCAGGGGAATCAATTTATTGACCAAAGTATGTCTGACTGCTGCGATAGGTGGGAAAATCCACCCCTTCAGCAAAAAGGTGAAAATATGGACAGCTTTACTGCACATTTCATATGTGTTGTACAATTTACTTTTTGAACAAATGAGATTCACACTGTCCCTTGTGGTTAGGGTTTTATATGAAGGCAGATAACAATGACATATTTTTAGCGACTTCTTCTTCTGTTGTGCATTTAGTTCAACTATCTGGTGAAAGGAGCGGGGGGGAGGGGGGGGTTGGGGAGGCGTGAATAACATGTGCATAGCGCTAATTTGTCGGTGTTATAAGGTATCACCTAATTAGTAAATTAGGACAGAATTAATCAGAGAAGCAGCCAAGAGGCCCATAGTAACTCTGGAAGAGCTGCAGAGGTCCACAGCTCAGGTGGAAGAATCTGTCCACAGGACAACTATTAGCTGTGCACAAATCTGGCCTTTATGGAAGAGTAGCAAGAAGAAAGCCAATGTAAAAAGAAAGCCATTAGAAGTCCTGTTTGCAATTCCACATGGCTTGTCGCAAACTGCAAACAGAATTTCTTATGGCTTTCTTTCAACAATGGCTTTCTTACCAGTCTTCCACGATTCATGTATGAAGTCATAATTTAACACAGGAAAACAAACGTTGCACTTTGCATGACAACCTGTGTAGAGTCTGACAACAGGATGTGTGATAAAGGATGTGTGCATAACACCAACTATGCAACTGATTTGATTTCTCAAATAACAATGAAGAGAAGCCCTGATATTTACTCTGCATGTTTGTAGCTCCATCAATTGTATTGGCAACACATTTAGTCATGTTTATTTTAAGATTCTCCAGAACTTACAACTTCACAAATGCCACCTCTGTTGTTTTATCACAGTCAACAGCAGCAATAAGTCTCTTACTGATAGCATCGATGGCGTACCTGAGGATTACTGAGCATTGTTACTTGGAAGATAGGTTTGTGTTGTGTCAAGCTGCACCAAAAACTTACCAGCTCCCTTGACTTCCTTTACTACTCTCTTTGATCATTTGACTGATACTGTAGTTTCAGCAACTTTTCTTGACCTTTGTATCAAACCTCTTTCCTGTGCTGCTTTGCCTCTGTCCTTGTTTGCACTGTTTAAATAAACAGTAGTGTACAAAGTACTGTACAGTACACAAATCTTGAAATTAAGAAAAAGTGTAGATGCTCTAGGTAAAATATTACTCAAGAAATAGTTCTCAATGCACTTTGTTCTTTATATTTATAACTTTCAGATTTAAGATATTGTCTTATATCTTCTTTGATAATTTTTTTTTTATTGAAGAAGAAAAATAATATGTTTAAAAATTATTTAAACATATTTAAATAATTGGTGTTGCCACAAGTGTAATATTATCTGTAGTCTAAAGAAGTTCAGCTTGTAAGAACATCAGCTTCAAAAAAAGCAACTGAAAGAGCTCTACATTTTTACTAGATAGAAATCTATATGATATGGAGCTTAACTGCACTAAACACATGCTGGGTTTGAGGCTTTGTGCTCTAGGATTAGCTCACATTTTACAGTCTGTGAAGATCTAGTCAATCGTAGATAAGACTGAATTCTTTAAATCATAATGCAGAAGGTGGATTTATTTATTTATATATATATTTTTTTTTACACCTTTTTGCATTTGTTAATGCTAAAATGAGCTCAGAATTATCAGTTGTATTTTGAAACACTTTATTTTTTTTATGGATAATTGTTCAGTTTATTTTTATTGTTTCACACATGGAGGTATAATAAAGAGATGACATGATGTCATTTTAATTAAAGGCAGCCACAATGATTGATTCAAAACATTGCAATGTACCATTAACTTCTGTGCTGTGGATCTTTTGCAGAAAAATGTCAAATTTATACAACACTAATAATCTGCTAATAGAACCAACTTCATTTGGAATTTTGGTTGTTGATGTTGTTTACTTTTGCCTATGTAAATAATTAAATTCATGCCAGGCACTTAACGACAGGTTTGGTACCTCAGGAAATTTCTTTGACTTATTTAGAATTAAAAAAATTTTCCTGCATGAAATAAATTTAAATAAATAAAATAATAAAAACATAAAGCCAACACACTGATTTCCTTCTTTTAATTACTTTCATGTCCTGCAAACCAAAGTGTAATTTTTTTGTAACTTATCATTAGTCATATCATAATGAATGCTTTTATGTTTTATACAGTGGTTGCCAAAAGTATTAAGACATGTAGCATATGTTATAGTTCTCCATGTGTACAAAACAGGGTTTCTATTCAATAATTAGTTCTTGCCTATCAGGCTAAAGAGTTGTGCTAAATAGAATCAGCTGGTTAAGTTAATTAATTAATAGAAGGGGGGGAAGAAATTTTGGCTTAGGGCTTTACAAAGGCTAAGACCGGCAATGCAAGTTTGTGATAAAGTAATCAGTAAAGTAAACTTTTTTGGTTTAAATTAAATGGTTGCATTTAATTTTGCAGATGCTTACATCGGACAAAATTGCATTGTTTAGTTTATTTATAAATAATCACCATTAGCCTATATCATTGGATAATAAAAAAATATTAATGAATGAATTAATCTTAAAAATGCTTTAGCCTTAATGATATTTTTATTACTCTGAACATTCATTCTAAGAGATTCTGTGGTGTATTTACATTCATAAGATGCATTACAGTTTTTGATTTGTGCATATATAAATCATAGTTATAAACATCAGCATATAACTGTGATTTACGTAGTTAGTTGATTAAAAAAGTTAAGCAGGTATTTTACATACGCCTTCATGACATCATACAGCATAGCATGAATAATTAATCCTGCATGATTCATGAGAGTAAATTTATTCTTACTTGTTTAGTACATATCGTTAATATTGAATAAAAGTGGATTCATCAACAATCCTTAAACATTTGAGACCAATAAATGTGGATAAATTATCTGACCTGAGGTAAATTAATGCTATCATTTTGTAAAGACCCTTAAAATTTTCATTTGTCTTAACCACTTAGGTGCAAATACATTGAAATGGAAACAGTCATGGCTGGTTGTGATATTAGGTGGTGATTAGGGCTAAAGTTGTAAGTAAAACATCCAAGGTTTAGCAATGTAAGAATACCAAACAAGGTTGCATTTAAGTAGGACAAGATTTTTGGTGGATGGCTGCGTGCCTCCCTTCATCATGCCATTTTGTGTATTTTTCGTACAACTATTGATTATTTTGTCGAGCTTGGTTACAGAAAAATCCAAAACAATGCATTCTAAGATATTTGTTACAAACCAATAATTTTATGTGTATGCCAAAAATAAAAAAAATCAAACATTAAACAATAATCTCATCTTGTTTTTTTCTTCAATGTTGTATCTCATTACTACATCAATCAGCTATGGTTTTCCCTTGTGCCACCTAAGCAGCTCTGACCCCTTGCAGCATGACTCCACAAGACGAGTGGGGGAGCAGTGGGTGCCCATGATCCTGCCATCAGTTTACTGGTACAGTATATAATTGATAATCATTTTTATTCAACTCACTTGGTGGTGGTGTTCGTGTTGTTGCTGATGAGTATATAGTCACATTATAGCATTGCTTCACTGAGAAGTCTAACGGATTTTCTTCAGTGGGAAAGTGATATCATTATGACGTAATGTATAAAAGCGAAGGAACATTACGTTTACTACTTAAATAATTGAACCAAAGTTTTATTTCCTATGTTGTAATACTTAAGTATAAATGTGTCATTAATGTGCTAACTAGCGCAGAGGAGTGCCATCTGTGTCTGCAAAATGTCCATGACTGCTATCTTATTGCTGTTTAGAAAATTGGCGATGGTAATAAATGAAATCTGTGAAGACTGCTTCTTCTTTTATAATCAGCTACTCCATTTGGGCAGTTAATTCTGGATGATTTCATGTGTCCCAGCACTCACCCAGATTGATGTTATCAAAGTATGCATGTATGTATTAAAAAAAAAAGAAATTTATCCATGCTGTATTTTTTCCTGAAAAATAAAGAATACCAAAAAAGGCTGTTAATTAGAAAACTGTAAGAAACATTTGAATTATTATTATTATTATTTTTTATTTATTTTAGTTCATACTGATCTGAGATAATCACAAGGGGGTTTATAATGATAATGTTTAATAGAACTGTTGGCCAGGCATCTGTATTTTCTAATTTTTTTTTTGTCTGAGTGTACATAATGTGCTTTGCATGTCTTGCCATTTTGTTTTTATTACACAGACTTAAAACCTGGCCACTGTCATTAGCTTACCTAGCATAATTTTTTATGTATTAGGGATCTGGGTACTTATAATGTGTATTAATCTAATCCTACAATTACTACAGGATAGATAAGTACTCCATGTACCTATTTAAATTTAGGAAAGCAGTGTTTAATCTAGTGAATTTTACTACAGTGGTATTTAGACAGCTTAATCTGTTATTCAAACGTTTTATAGAAAATTACATATAAAATGGAAGTAGACCATGCCTTATAATATAAAAGAAAATTCTAAGTTCTGGAGGTAGGGATTTAGATAAATATTCTTTAATAGTACACTATACGACTAGTTGTTTTTGTGTGATACCTGGTACAAACAATTACCTTTGTCATAAGTGATGCATGTTAATTGTTTTATTCATGTGCAATAAATTATTAAAATGTAAAACAAAACAAAAAAAACAACACCACCAGAAATCCCTTCATGTCTAATTTATGGTTTAGCATGCTTGCTGATTTTAATGCTTAATGTATTAAAACAAATAAGAACTGAAGCAGCAATCACACCATCCAGTAGATGGCTGCATTGCACAAGGAAGAAAGAGTCACATGAATATTCTTGAGGGTAATATAAAAAGCCTCATAGCACACAGTTGATGTAGGCATGTAGTGTACATCTTAACAAAAAATCATTGCTAAATTACAAGGGAATGTTTTCATTGTGCATAATAACAGAACACTGTCATGAGAATAAAAACTATCTTTATTTCTCTATATAATCCACTACTACACTTACTCCAGCGTTTCACTTTGCTTGTATACAATCAAGGTAGAAGGTTTTCTCAATACACCCGAGGCATGATCGGAGTGCCTCTTCACATCTGAAATGCTGGCCTCCCAGGAACACTCCCATCCGAGTTCCTTTAATGTCCAAGTGGCGTTCTTGAATGATGTACAGTCCCCACAGACTGATGAGTCTCTTTTGCAAATTGGTGCCCATTAGGCATTCTGCTCACTGAATGTTCACGAGATTGACTGCAGTGGGCTCCGAGCCACATCAGCCAGGATCCTTGTGGCATCCTTTAAATCATTTGCAACATTTAAATGTTTTACTGATGCTAAGAGTCTCATCACTGTATTGTGCTTGAAGTCTTCTGTTTTATGCCTTCATTTCATAATTTGACTTGAACGCTCCACATACTGTAGATTTTAGTTTTCTTTTGTTGGGGCTCAGAAATCGATCCAACTCTTCGTGTTCACATATGTACAACATTACTTGTACAAGTCTATGTGGAAAGTGCATTGCTTATTTTGTAGGAAATAATATGGGTAAATACAAGAATGCTTTTTTTTTTTTTTTTTTTTTTTTAAAAATAAATTATTTAAACAGTGCACCAGCACGATCTCCAGCAGACCAAAAAAAAAAAATTCTGTATTTTGGGTAGTTTATCATGATATCAATAAGATAAGTAATAAGAGTGATTTGCCTTTGTGATCTCAATGACAAATTTGGTACAGTATGTGATTGTAGTTTGTGATAAAAGTAGAACACAAAGTGTATAATATAAGAATGGACAATATATCGTCTAAAAATGCACTTCTGATAACAGAGAGAAATGACAATTGGATAACCAGGTGAATGAACAGCAGCAGAGGCGTAGGTTGGGTGGATATTATGAAATATTTCATGACAGGTCCAAATGCCTATTCGTGGGTGGTGAACATAACACATGTAGCACAGCTCAATATATATATAATAATATAATATATAATAACACTGTTTTACACAATAATTGAGTTATCCTCAAGTTTATAAAAGTTGAATAAAGTCACCTGTCCATCTGGATTCCTCTGTATTTAAGGGCCACAAATATCAAAAGAAAGCACCCCTTAGTTTGTTTAATCACTTTTTATTTGCTACCAGCTGCTAAGGTGAGAAAGAGGATGAAGTTGTCAGGATTGTGAAAGCATCTATTGTAGCTAGGTAGCTGCAGTCTGAGATTAGGGATATTGAGGTGAGAGTAGGTTGCATAAAGGAGGAGAAACTGAATAGTAGACCTGGTTTAATAATAATAATTTTATTATTTCCAATTACTAGAATGCTATTTTATTCTTTTTCGGTTGAATGCATCCGCTGTGGCAATCCCCTCACAGGAACAGCCAAAAGAATAAAAAGTAGAATAACGAAGCAAAAGTTCCAACGCCTGTTAATGATATTAAAATGGCCATATCTGTTATTGACAGATTGTCTTATTGAAAATGTGTGAGTGTGTCTCTCCTATCTATTAAATTGTACAAACCACGCAGTGATTGTATTTACCACATTTTCTCACCTACACCTGAAATTTATTCATTGTTATGCCACTTAAGAAGATTTTAAAATACCTTTAAGCAATAGTTGATCTACTTACCGAACGGACTACAGCTAAACTACCTCGTCAACACTAACAAATTGCATGAATGGGTGGAAAAAGTGTTGAGAAATGTTGCTTAATTGAAGAAAATATAATGTGTCAAACTCTTAAATAATTAAAGTACCAAATGTACTTGCAAAAGTAAGTCAATTTAAATGTACTCAAGTTTTTAAAAGAAAAAAGTAGATGTTTTTAATAAATGTTTAATCAAATTATGCTCTCGTCATGATTTCAAGTGAAAAGCAACTTTTATTACTGCTAAAAAAACTATTTCAATTAAATATCATTCATTCTATAATTTTATGGGAAATATGCATGACAAATCTTACACAGACGAACAAAAAATTTCTCAGAAACAAAATATGAACATGTTAAAAACTAATATTTACCCTTGCATAAAATTTTATATGATGCCTGGCCAAATTAAAGTTAGCTTCTGCAGTCAATGCTAGTCTTACCTGGCACTGAAATAAATAATAAAAAAGGACAGTTACTCAGTTTTTAGCTCAATATTTAGGTTCTGTTTTAATATTCTCTCCTTTTTCAGTGACCAGTCAGTCAAGGCAAAAATGGAGATCACAGAAAGAAAGAGGGTTTTATGACCCAGTGCTGCATAGTTCATTGTCTAGCCATGGCACTGAGTCAGCAACTGCAGAGATCACTATGAGAGTCTTATGAATCTGAGTAGACAGATATCAGTTGGAATTGTACTGATGACACGTCTATGGCTTGAGTAGAGTTAATTTCACCAGAGATCATCAGTATCTCAAGGAATATTCTTCAGTGAAGCTTACATGAAACATCTTAGGTTATAAGGTTAAAAACACCTCTCTAAGGTTCTTAATTGAAGTTCCCGGTAGATAGATATCCATTGCCCTAATTACCAATGAATATAAGCTTTCTGATTTATATTGTTTAGTTTTTCTCAAAGTAAAACAGTGGCTTATTGGTTGACACTGTCACCTTGCACCTCCAGGGTTGGGGTTCGATTCCTGCCACAGGGCTGTGTACATGGAGTTTGCATGTTCTCTGTCTGCTAGGTGGGTTTCTTCTGGGTACACCAGTTCCCTCTCAAAGTCTCAAAATCCAAAGATATATATATACAGTAAATTACAGAAGGCCATGATAATTTTTTAAGAGCTGATTGGTCAATCATCCAGTAGAGTTTTCTGAGGTGGACTCCCAATATATGTTTGTATGAATTAAAAGTGCTGTTTTTTCACAAAACTTTTATATGCTATGGCTCCACCATTATGTTTTGATCCTAGTGCCATCGGCTATCTGGCAGATTACTTTAAGAAGTGTCATAGATTAACTTTTGGGTAGTTTATCATGATCTCATATATCTAGTCTGCAAAACGTGTCTTTTAGCGCTTTAATACCAGGAGCCTTCTGACCCTGTGCACCCTGTGATCCTGGTGTCAAGGGAATACATGTATCTAAGGGACTGTATCACTAGCAAAGTTCCCACAGTCTTCTACATGTATACTAATAAATTGAAGACTGTGGTAAAATCTTGGATTTTAATTTTACAGTACCATTTATCACAAGCTACATAAAAAAATTATAATGAAATAAAATGGCATTAATGTTTAGCATGAAATGTGAAGATCCTTCTTTTAAGATTTGAGGCATCAACTTTTTGACATTTTGGCAAAATGAAAAAACCTCCATGCTTGTATAAGCAAGATCTGTTAATGGTATAAGACTGTAAAGAAAGATCACAAACCAATTAAATATTTTCAGAGTTTTACTTTTCCTCTATGTGTTCTTTAAAATATTTCTTTTTTTTTTACAGAGAGAAAGCAAGACTGAGACTAAGTCTGGTAGCTGACCTTCATTTGTGTTTTTATGCTTGTTAACAATTAAAAATAAAACTTTATTATAAAAATATATACATTTCTCAGTACAAAAACAATGATTAGCAGATAAGCTCATTACCATTATCATAAGTTCATAAAAAGGTTCCACATCTTATTTGTGGTTAAGTAGAAAAGAACACATTAGGGTGTATGCACTTGTGGTCAGAAGTTTACATACCCTAAAAACCAATCATCATGGCAATGTCGGACTTTGTAAGTGTTTGAATGATTGCATAACATACATCAGTTATAAAAAAACCTCAATAATTTGGTGCACCAGTTTTCATTTATTTTGGGATTGCTGAAATCAATACAGGCTCAAATATATATATAGAGCACACCTATTAATTGACTGAATGCCCCTTAGCAAGCATCATCTTCAGTGGATGCTTTTGGTAAATATCAACAAGTGTTTGACTACATATCTTTGCAGAATTAATTGTTTTTAGTTAAATATGTTGATTTCATCCAAATGAGGGCGGATTCCCTGTTGAGCCTGGTTTCTTTCTATTGGCATTTCAGGGAGTTTTCCCTTGCCACCATCGCCCAGGGCTTGCTCATCAGGGACAAACTGATCATTTTGATTTATATTTTCTCACATTTTATACACACTTCCATAATTTTCTTTTAATTCTGTAAAGCCACTTTGCGACAATATTCATTGTTAAAAGTTTAAAATTGTTAAATTTCATTGAAGCAATATTATTTATTCGTATGGACAAAATATTTAAACAAGGTTTTAAAATTTTTGAAAGGGTTGAAGAATTAAAAGCCTAAAGTTAGGTTGGTTATTCCATTTCAGAAACTGCTTTAATGTGTTATTGGAGTCATTGTCCTGTTTTCAACCACTGGCTGCAAAACAGCCGACCTCCACGCTTAACAGATGGTTCAGTGGTATTGGGGTTGAGTGCCTCGTCTTTACTATTCCAAACATAAAGGGTTTTATCTTGGTCCATGTGGTTAGCTTTAAATTTTTATCAAGCTTAAATGTGTTGGACCAGGGACTTACAGTAGTTTCCAGTTCATGGTAGGCCTGTGCCTTGGTGGTTCCTGGGTTGTTCCTGACCATGCAAACTAATTTAATCTAATTTGAGGAGTTGACATTAAAATCATTGCACCTCCAAATAATTTTTACCCACTTACAGTTGTTTGAACCAGTCTTGGATTCTTCATTTCTTTAAATATGGCTCCCAGAATCATTCTCTACCATTCTCCTCCTGAGATTTAATTGGAGTTTTCCATTGTACTCTGAGTCAGTCAATCCAGTAAGTGCTGTCAAACAAAACCTTTTTTGTGTTGGCACAGAGGAGCTACCAAATATAGTCAAAAATGATCACTAACAAATTGAGAGGCCATGGGCTTGGCAAATTAATAGGCATTTCAGACTTTCAGTGGCATTGATTTAATCTTCTAAGTGGGTGTATGTATATTTTTGACCCTGTATGTATATGTTTGCCCTTGTATCAATATAAAAGAAAGAAATAGGAATAAATGAACCATAAGAGTAAATGAAACATTGGCTCCGACATCTTAGAGTTTTCTGCTATTAAAGATGTTTGTTGTGCAAACATTCTGTCCCAGAAAAAGTTCAAAAGATCTATTGCATGCCCAATGTTGCCATTACATTCATATTCAGGCTATTAAGTGTATGCTTCTGAACTGAAGCATACTTCCAGAACTGTAGCTGTAGGAAGACAATCAACAACACTGTTGTGTAATGCAGAGTAAGAAGGATGAATATTACTCAGGCCATACTGAGGCTTAAGATTCTGCAAGTTGATAACAATAAATATGTGTTGTTGTTTTTATCTTGCATGTACAGTAATTATTTTTGATTGTACCTGCTCACAATATTTTGAACAAATTTAGTTGCCATTAATTTCCAAAAATGTAAACAAATTAATAAACCAACATAGCCACCATGACTAAAGAAAACTGACAGTAAATGCTCTTATACCTTTTTATACTCTTGGCATTCTTTCCATCAGTCAAGTAGTCACCTGGAATGGTTTACCAATAATCTTAAAGGAGTTCCCAGAGATATTGAGTACTTCCCAGCTGCTTTTGTGCCTTTTTCTGGTCCAACATCCCAAACCATCTCAGGTGGATTTATATTGGGTAATTGTGAAGGCCAGGTCATCGGATGCAGCACTACATCACTATTATATTTGGAAAAAATAGCTCTTCCCTTTTTTTTTCCCAAGAAGGAAATAGCTAAAAATAACTCTTACATGACCTAAAGGTGTGTTTGTCCTGGTCATTGTCCTGTTGGAAAACAAATGATGGTCCAACTAATTGCAAACCAGATGGGATGGCATGTCCCTGAAAAATGCTACAATGATGGACTGTCTTTTCTATTTACTTAACTGAGTGTTTCCTGCCATAGTAGGTCCTCTGCACAAGACAAATGATGGTTTAAAGGACATTAAGAAGGCAAAAAAAGGCAAAAATTAACACTTGACAAGACACAACTGTGAATTGAAAATAATTCCAGGTGACTACCTGGTAAATCAAATGTGAGAATGCCATGAGTCTGCCAAGCTGTCATCAAAGCATAATGTAACCACTTACAGTATAAAATATTATATAACATATTCTGGGATGTTTAACCCCTTTTTTTACTACATAATTCCATATGTGTTCCTTTATAGTTTACATCTTTATTATCCATGTACCATGTTAAAAATAATACAAATAAAGAAAAAACACTAGAAGGAGAAGGTGTGTCCAAACTTTTGACTGACCACAAATCTTTAGAAAACCTTCCACTAATGACATTTTGGTTGCCCTAATGATACTAAGATCATATCATACCACCTATTCTGTGTCCTATATTCTAATATAGTAGCCTAACATGATAGACGGGAATTGCTTTGTCCCAATTAATGCAGGTCATGAACCACTGTCTTTGTTTGACATTATTGCATTGTATCCGAATTGAAATATGTCTTGCAGGCTGAATTTCATGTTTGATGAGCAAACTGCACACTTCATTGACTGTTTTATATACATCATTCAGCTGATAATCATCCCTTAATACCACTGTCTAACAATGAGAAAATGTGTGAATTGATATGCAGGTGTGTGTGTGTGTGTGTGTGTGTGTGTGTGTGCGTGTGTGTGTGTGTGTGTGTGTGTGTGTGCGTGCCTGACTCCTGTATCCAGCATGTATCAGTGCAAAATTTTACAGTATGGTCATGACCTTTTGAACATAGCTTGAGATTATATCTGTTCATGCAATGTGAAAATAAAGGTTACAGGTTTATCACTTGTTCCTATATTCTAAAGACATGCTACAGTATCTGTGTCATAATGGAAAAGATAAGATACTTTCAAGACATTTAAATGCAAGAACAATGCTGATTTTAGCATTTTAGCAAATACTTTCACTTGTTTTCTGTGCTTTAGTACCACTGAAAACAGCTTTTCTATTAAAAATTTATCAAAGCAGATAACCTCGTCTATTGATAATGGTCTCCTAGGGAACTGAGTGTATCTCCTTCCAAAATAAAAATAGATTCTGAACATGGTAATGTTCAGCACTTTTTTCAAAGGGTTTTATTAATATTTCTCAACCCTGATTTTCACTAGAATACGCTTTCTTTTACTGTTTAGAGATTTTTTTTCCTTCAGAGTAGCTGTTTTTAAGTCTAACCTTATTTTCTTTGGTTACCACTCAGTATATGGGGTTAGACATTAGATAATACACCACATCACTACTGAATTTGTTATACTGATTGATCAGTAGGTGATGAATCTTTTATAACAGCAGCTCACACAGATTCTGATGCGAGACAAATCTCAGATTTTCAAATGAATGCTTTGCAGGGACTTGCAAGGTGGATGCTTAACAGGATATACTGTAATCATCATCATCATCATAATTAACATAAAGCAGCATGCATGTGTGAGTGTGTGCATGCATTTGCCCAATGATAGACTGGCAACCAGTCCAGAGTCCCCTGACATAGGCTCCAGGCCCTCCATGACCCTGTACAGGATAAGCGCTATAGAGCATGATAGAGAAAGAGGTGACTATAATTCTACTACTACTACTACTCCTTATAATAATAATAATAGCTTTCTCTAAGGAAACATTTATTTAACATAAATTTATGGAGTCTTCGGGGTCGCTGCTTTTTCTTACAGAGGAATATCTTCAGGGCTTACTGCTTTGTGCTTACTGCTTTCTGGATAACATAAAAAGTTGATACTTTTTGTCTCATTAAACTCAAGAGCAAAATCAGAAATCAGTGAGGAAATGACTGTTATAGCTAATATAAAATAAGTGATAATAGGACTAACCTGTTTAATAGTTAACAGTAAATTTAACTACAATATAAATTTAAAAAACAAATGTGATGTGTTATCCTTTAATAAATATATTGGCACGTTGTCGAGGTAGAAAGGGAAGAATAAACTTATATAAATTAATAATGCTGTTATTGGAAGAAATAATCAGGTTTGTGGTGGTAAAATAACTCCTCTTCATGTCTGGGGGTATTATCCCACTATGCCATCACAATTGATTTGTTTTCCTATAACAGTACTCTGATAAGTGCTTTTTCCCCTCTTTACTTAATTCATAGCAAATATGTCTCTTGTGAATACAGTAATTAGTTGGCTTGTCGATAGCTTATTAACAATTTATTTTATATTCTATCTGAATACTGTATCTTCTTTACGTATCATTTCATTCATTTTACTACTGTTCATTATGCCTCCAATTTTAATATCCAAAACCTGCCAGGCATTTTCACTATAATAGAGTTTGTCTGCTGTGGTATCTAACATCTTTTTGTCAGAGAACGGCCCAGTAATTTGAAGTTTGCAGAGTAAATAGAGCTCTGTAGTGAACACATACAGCTCAGAGCAGTGATTTATAATTGATTATCTCTTTGTATGTCTTCTGTTGAGAAAGTGGATTGACAGCACAATTACTATAATTTTACTCAACATTACATAACCTGAACATTTTTCTAGAAACAGTACTCATTAAGAATGCAACACCTACAGGTGTAAATCTATAAGGAAAATCTTGTATATGAAACATTAATATACCCTTTATGTTGCAGATTAACTTCTGAATTCAATATTTATATTTATCACAAATAATAAATACTTTTACCCTGCATTACATTATTATGGCTTAGGTAAATACATGTTTAAACATTATTTCAAAAACATAGTTCTAACAGCATTAAGTGTATGCAGCAGGGGGAAAATACTTACCAAGGTCAGCCTATTTAGCATTTTGTTTACCACAATGGTGACACAAAAGGACACCACATGGCATAAAAATTTAATGCAACGATCATAAAGTTCATCCAAAATATTGTTAAGTGAAAAATACAAAGATAAAGTGGAGGTGTTTCAGCACTCCCCAGAGCTTTGGTCAGATTAATATCTACCATGTTACCAAGCATGCTTTTTTTAAAAACCTTTTTAATAATACTCTCAAACATCCTTTTTAATGACATGAACAAAACAATACATTGTTTGCTTGTATTTGCTTTACTGGTCCATGTATGCTGGAGATGTAACCAAATATGGGTATAATATTCAGAATAAAGAGATAATTATACAGATATAAGTAGGAGGCACAGTGCATTTACAGTAATGCATCCATAGTAATTGGGGTTAAAATAGTTAGGGTCGCACATTATACACGATATAATATGATATGTTATGATATGATATGATACATGATATGATATATGATTTTAAAGCAATATTTGATATTCAACAATAGCATGGAATTAAATTCAATGCAAAATGATGTCTGTAGAGATACAGAAAGGAGCACAAATAATACAGGTACACATACAATACATTAATTACACTATAATTGTGTTACACTCCTACCATATGCTCATACCACAAAATAACAACATAACATATGGCAATCGAATGAAGATAATAACATATTTCAAGCGATCATCTCTATAGTTATGTTTTCAGAAGTGGCAGAACTACACAAACATAGTAAGTAAAAGTACAAGTACAACTAAAAATATACTCCACTACAGTAGAAGTACCACTTCAAATTTATACCCAAGTTGAAGTACTAAGTATATTCTCTAAAATGTAATATAATGTAATATTGCAAAAGTAGAATTACTATGCAAATAAACATGATAAACAACATTTTAACACAATTGAAGTTGATGACGTTGATAATATTAATGTGCAAGTCTAGCACAGATTGGTTGTGACAAGATTTAACATGAATTAAAGAAATAGCGGGTAGCACTGTTAGCCTTTTTTTCTTACATTGCTAGCTTAGCTAAGCCATTTAAGAGGCTTGCAAAAGGAGCCGGAAGAATCCACAACACAGATACCAAATGGGTGGGATCCAATGCCCAGGTAACTGTCAATCACATTGGTGCACTAACCAATCTGTCCTTTCATTTCTGTAAACTTGGACTTGGACTTGGAACTGACTGGTGAAATGTTCTGGTTTTTATTTTGTCCTTCCCGTGTGGGCTGTACTGTAGCTTAGTAGTGATATGGTGTGAGTGACAGTGTAAAGCTTATGTTTAGATTAGAAAATCAATGCGCTTTTGTGGGATTGTTAGCTGAAAAATAACCAACCCCTGTTTAAGGCCCCCATTCCACTGAGCCGAATTTGGAACCGACGACTCCTGACAGTAAAAATAAAATTTACCCAATGTGGGACAATCGCCCAATAAAACTGGCTCTGAAATCGTTGCAGCGGTACCAATCCGATTAATTTTTCAAGTACAGCAACCCCACATCAAGCCGTTAAGGATTTTAACAAATTTGTAAGCACATAAAGATGACTCTACAGTGCATTTTGACATGAGCAATAAGTACATGTTATCGAAGTTAAATAACGTTTCAATAGTAAGCTGTTAAGTAATTTAATAATGTTCTACTGAGCCCTTAATTACTGATGTTGAAATCGTACCGTCACTACCCAAATAAAGCGAAATTAAAAGACATTACTGACTATTACAAACTATTACGGAGGTGTTAACAATATGATGATGACCTAATATTGTCCTGTTAACAGACAGATGTCGCTCTACAGGTACAATATAGACATTGTGTATAGACATAGACATATGACCTGCTATAACATTAAACAGTGGGGGTCGTGATATAGTATTATCCAAAGAGAGAAATAAATGTCAGTATTTACAGTGACATTAACATATTTGCATTGAGCTTAATCTTGTAGCACTTTTAATATTCATAAGACACTCAGAAGCTAATAAACATGAAAAAGAACATTACTGTGATGCCTGGGATAGAGAGAGAGAGAGAGAGAGAGAGAGAGATTTACATGCAGCACAATCTACCTTAATATTTGGGATCTTTATTTTACATTTTCTTTCTTCTCTTCTTCTTTTGTATCAATAATGATTTTTCTTTGACTGTACTTTCTCCATTTATTATTAATATTATTATTATTGTCTTTGCTTTCCTTCTTAAGTATTTTTTAGCCCTAGTGTCACTTTATGTTTGTCTGCACAGTTAAATTCGTGCTATATTTTAATCTATTTATTTCAGTTTTTATTTTGTGACTTGATTCTAAGCTACAGCAGTATGAGTGTATCCTCATCATACATTATACATAATATTGCCTGTGTTTTGTAGGATTCTATCTTAATAAAGTGTGTTAGCCCCTGAATGTTGCTGTAAGTATAAATAGTGATGCACTATTTTTGTATGATTAAACACTATGCAGATATTGTCATTTTCTCAGTCCTCCTAGAATGTACGGAATTGCATCCATGCATGGTACGGTGTCTGGTGTACGCATGGTGGGGCTGTCACATGCGTGTAGGTGCAAAACCATGCCCTTATTTTCATAATCTCACGCCAAGCTTTTCTGAAAAGTTGGCAGCTATGACATATATATTTTAAGAATAAAAATTATATGGTAAATTTGTCATTAGTTTTTCAAACTAAATTTGTCATTAGTTAGTCAAAAGACATTTTAGATTAAAATTTTTTATTGTGCATCAGATTTTAACATGTAATACATCTTTCAATCACGTTTAATCTTCATTATTTTGGTTAAAATACACTTTGTTAATTTTGTCTACATTTAATACGAGGATTTTTGGCTGCCGAATGCTGCCGAACAGGTAAGCAGGTGATAAAAAACAATAACGACTCCATAAATGAGCTTAAAAATCAATAATGACTCGATTACATCACTTATAAATTGTTAAATACCAAGGCATTAACAAGGCGTTAATGTAGGGATGGGGCAGCCAAATTTTGTTTTACCATGTTCTAATTTTCCCCCCGACATTAATGACGCTGACGAACACGAGAGAATTTATACCGAGCCCAAAAAAGTGTGTAAGCAGCAGTTACCATCCACTACCGTGCTCTCCAGAGGTCGTAACCAATTTGCATTGGTGTTGATTTGGGAGCAAATTCAGCTCAGTACAGTGGGGGTATAAAATATAGGTAATACAAGTACAAGTTTGTCATCAAAAAATGTAGTGAGCAGGAGTAAAAGGTATCACATATTAAAAAATACTCGATAAAAGTAGTTAGGAATAGGAGTAGTTGTACTTTGTTACTTGCCACCTCTGTTTGTTTTTAGTTTATTATTAACTAGTTGAATTGCAAGCTAGAGTTATGCTCATGCTCAAATGGAAATCTTACACTTAGCCACACATTTCTTAAAAATGTTTGGGGGCTTAAATAGTGTTTGAAGCAAGTAAATAACAATGTGGACACTTTGGTCTGAAATTGATTTCCATTACTTGTAGCACCATTAGTCTTGTGGCTTCTGTGCAAAAGAAAACAAAACAAAACTATGTGATAAAATTTTATCTTATG
>JAQMYJ010000011.1:9561729-9571885 GCA_030014305.1 Clarias laeviceps | reverse complement strand
ATAAACACAATAAAACAATAATATTTTAGGCTAACATATCATACATCTTTGTAGTCTTTTTGCACACATGCGCGGGTTCGTTACAATAATAATAACAATAATAATAATTTCGGAGCACTACTAATAATAATACTGAATGGAGAAAGTGCAGTTAAATAAGTATCATTGAAGGAGAGAAGAAAATGAAAAACAAATACATATTAGTATTTGAGCTCGACACGTTTATGAGCTCTGTCGCTTGCTGTCAATGGGCGCCTAAGAAAGATAACACATTTTCGGCTTCAGTAGACACACAATACTTCAGACTAAAACACGACTGCCCCCTACAGGTAATGAAGGGCATTTTCACAGCTTGCCGCGGGATCCCTTTTCTCGAAACGTGCATTCTTAATGGCCAGATCTGTATAAGACGGTAAGTTGCAGCCAGATGTTGCTAATCATCAGCCCTTGATTAATTCATCATCAGCAGGTTTGCAGACCTCTATAAAAGCAGAAGTTTTGGCAGTTTGCTGGTCTGGAGCATTCTGGAGTGAACACAGTGCCAAGAGGGAAATGGTCGTAAAGAAGCAATTGTTGCTGCACATCAATCTGTGCCGTAAAGCTACTGTACATCAGTATGGGTGAAAAAGAAAAGAATCAAGGTTTTGAAATGCCTAGTCAAAGTCCAGACTTCAACTATTAGATGATGTTTATTGTGTTCTTACACACACACACACACAAACAAAAAAACTCATACTCAACCATCTTTTACACATGACCATAAATGTGACTCATTTATGAAGTGATTTATTCATTCAAGGTTTACACTAGATTTTAAATTCAGTTGTGTCAAATTAGAAACTGAGATCATTGTGTTTGTGTGTGTGTGTGTGTGTATTTATGCATTGGGCAGTTCGAGATAAACTGCGACCTTGGAGATGAATGAAGACGAATGATTGAAAAAGTTTAATTCTGCTGTTACAATCATGAGTGCAGTGTGTTCGGCTTTAATTGCAAAGCCTCATATTTCAAACCTCACATTTTGTTAAAAGGTCTACATGAAGCACTATGATATTATGAGAGCTGAAGGCTAGATCACTAGAGCCAGCATCAAATGTATGGACAGTCTTACTGTCAGAGCTAAATAATAATAATAATAATAATAATAATAATAATAATAATCATCATCATCATCATCATCATCATTCATTAATTAATGTAAAAAGAAGGAAAAAAACATCCATTATGTGTGCAGTGTCATTGTGTTAACAAAAGACCCTTGGGGTTTTGTGCTCTCTTTAGTTTGCAAGATACAATAAAAGAAAATGCACTCTAATATTGAAATGATCTGGTCATAATCAGAGAGAAATTATTAATTACCTTGAGGAGTGACCTATGTCTCTGTGCACGAAGGAGAGTTTAATCTATCCTCTTTGCTATTTTCATAAGTGCATTGTTAAACACACTTTGATTAGGGCAGTGAACCTTTCTCTTTGACACATGTCTTCTGTCATTAAGTAGCCGAATAAAATAATTTAATCCATTCATTCATTCATCAGCATTTTCATTTGGAATGAAGACTAGATGAGTGCCACTATCCATATGTATGAAGTGTTATTTTGCAGAAAGCACACAGACTAAATGCTTTCTTTAGGGTACACTTTTCTAATACAGACAGAAAAAAATATGCCACACTCATTTTTCAAATTAACTTGAGGTCATGATCTCTGAATCTTAAAAGATGGGCTTTATTCATTATCTGTGGTGTGTTGATAAGTGTGCTGTTGAAGATTCTTTGATTAGGGCAGCGAACTGCTCCCCTACATATTCTTAAGCAACCAACATTAAGCGGAATAAAAATCATTTAAGTAATTAATGATCATGATAGGCTTAGATTAAACGTGTAAGAGTAAAAAAACTACAGCTGGAGCACCCAAAAGCCCTACAGCTGGCGCACAAGAATCCTGGATACAAAATCTTATTGGGGCATTGATATGAATGCACTTCTTTTATTATGTATTGACACAAAAGGGGTTTGAATTTCTATAAGGAGAATATAAGGCTTGAAGAGGTGTTCTCTGATTGATGGTTCTGTCATGCAATATGGGAAAGATTGTGTACACTGGGAATTGGCTAAAAGTAAAAATATCTAAAGTTTAAAAACAAACTTGTAGACCACTGGGAACTGGAAGACTGGGCAAAAAAAAAAATCATGGCTGATGCTTAAAAGTTGCACCTGTGTCATGGGTAATATAATATTGTAGAGATCCATAACTACTGTAATAATAATAACAACTTTACTCATATATGTAATATAGCCAGAGGCTAGTAGATGTATTTTCATAGTCCGTGGATGAAGATAAAGACAAGATGGTGACAGGCAAATCCATATTAATTATCTGAAAAGTCAGAACCAGAAAACACTACAACTTGGAGAAAGTTAAAGACAGAACTACAAAACTTAAATAACCACTAAGCAGTTAATATCCTTAAAGATCGATCATAAAACAAGCGGTAAAGTATTATACAACAGTTACAGTAGTTCTGAGCGAATAGTCTGATTGGATGTGAGGCATTACATGAGTGGTGATACAGCACTGGAACATTTAACTACAGTATGTATCACTTCGCGTCACAGGTGTTCTAACAATCATTAATTACACAGTCACAGCATGGGTAAGAGTATGTCCGTATGGTCCGCAGTAAAGAAAGAGTGGAGAGCAGCTGTACTGTATGCCAAAACCCACATTCAAAACCAGTCACAGAAGCAATTTCAACAATAAAACCGATACCATTGTGTCATCTTAAACAACACTTTGTCCCATTAATAATTGCGTCCTATTCATTTTGAATGGCCTCTGAACTGTCTGTTGCTTTGTTCATGGCTAACACAAGCTACAAAGCTAACTAGCGTCAAACACAAGACTGAATCCCAAATCCATCTTTAACCCCTGATCAAAGTGTACTACTTGGTACTACTTGCATAGTACAGTGCAATAGCATGGCTTTGAGTGTGATATTGTTTAATTAATAGAACAGAATATAATAGAATTTGGGACACACCAAAGACCTTTTGAAGTCTGTTGTAAATGCTTGAAGTGATCATAGGTATAATTATCTATCACAAAGTGATTTTTTTAAATTTTTAGCCAACTTTTATTGAAATCTGGGGCATTTACACTTTTTTTGAAAATTAAATAATAAAAGAAGGTCACAAAAATGTAGTATATTTTGATAATTCTGAGATTCTGTGAGTCACCCTGGCTGTCCTGTAATAGTAAATTCTCAGCACTGTGTCAAGAGTGTCAGGAACTCATACATAATACACCAGCTCAGATACATCAAACGTCATTACGACCAAACTTTTGGCCCAAAAGAAGTCCAGCTACATAGTGATGGGCAAGAGCTAGCAATCAGTCAGAGGTGGGGGTGAGAAAGAATTCAACATAATGAAACAGAGAACAATTGTATTTAAGCATGATTGAGTTTCAGCGTTTTCTTGCTGAATGAGAATAGTAGCGACACCTCGCTAGTACTGGGATGGACACTCTTTTCCTTCCGGACCAGCATTCTTTATGTCATAGATTCAACAAGGTGTTGAACCGTTCCTTAAAGATTTTGGTCCATATTAACATGACAGCATCATGCAGTTACTGAAGATTTGTTGGCTGCACATCCATGATGCTTATCTCCTCTTCCCCCAGATCCCCCACACTGTGCTGGTCATAAAGACCATGTCAATACTCAGGTATGCTGTGGCATTTAAACAATGCTCAATTGGTGCTATAGGGGCCAAAGTGTACCAATAAAATATCCCCCACACCATTACATCACCAGCAAAGGCCTGACATGTCGATACAAGGCAGGATGGATCCATGCTTCATGTTGTTTACATCAAATTCTGACCCTACCATCTAAATTTCGCAGCAGAAACCGAGACTCATCAGACCAGCAATGTTTTTTCCAGTCTTCTCTTGTCCAATTTTGGTGAGCTCATATGAATTGTAGCCTCAGTTTCCCTTTCTTAGCTGACAGGAGTGGCACCCAGTGTGGACTTCAGCTGCTGTATCCCATCTGCTTCAAGGTTTGACGTGTTGTAACGAGATATTATTTGAGATACCGTTGGCTTTCTATCAGTTCAAACCAGTCTGGCCATTCTCGTCTGACCTCTGGCATAAACAAGGTCCAGAGCACTGCCATTCAAGTGGATATGGTCTATTTTTCAGACCTTTTTCTGTAAACCATAGAGATGGTTGTGTGTGAAAATCCCAGTAGATCAGCAGTTTGGGAAATGCACAGACCAGCCCATCTGGCACAAACAAGCATGCTACATTCAAAGTCACTTAAATCACCTTTTTTCCCATTCTGATGCTTATGTTTAAACTTTCAGCAAATTGTCTTGATCATGTCTACATGCAGTGACTTGCTGCCATGTGATTGGCTAAAAAAAATATTCCTGTTGACTTGTTGTTTAATCAGTGTTCCTAATAAAGTGGCCGGTGAGTGTATGTAGTATGTTATAAAAAATATCGTTAGCCATTTTTTTTTTTCGTTTATAACATACAGTACAAACATTAGTAGTGATTTATGTTCATACTAGATGATGACTGTAGTTCATCTAGTGCAAACTACAGTAGGTCCACTAAGTCCTTGCTACCGACAGTGAGAAGGCAAAGACCTAACACGTTTCCTCTGTTACATAAAAGGCTCTCCATCTTCTCCAAATGTTACCCATACACCACATCAATTAGAACTCACTGCATTATTCAATACATATGAGCTAGTAGAAAATAATGACTGCAACTAGAATGACTATGATGCACAGGGAAAAAAGAGGATGGCTGCGCTTCTTACCAGAGAACTGAGCCAATTACACTCTCTTAGCCTTGCAGCAAACAGATGGCGGTGGCATAGAACTTAATTTTTTTTAAGTGAACTAAGAACTCAATTGAGTAATTTATTACTGTATGAAAAAAAAAATTGTGTCATCAAAGCAGCTATCAGTGGTAGTCCTCTGTATTTCCTATATTCATTTTTTTCTCATTTCTCAGGGTTGTTAAGGCAGTGGCATTCTTCTCACATTATGAAGTACTTTTTTCTTGAAAAATATATATATAGAAAATGCTACCGAGATCCAGCATTAGTCTATTTGATCTCTTTCAATGCCCAGAGGACTGGCAATTCATTGCTCATATATACACTCAAAGGCACTAGTATGCATTTGGTTGACACATTTATCTTGGAAAATGGCATTTATCAAAACAACTTGGCAAATTATTGAACTTCGGCCATTGAAAAATGAGAAACAAGTCATAGCTGTATGTGTGAATATAGCAACTGACTGCAATAACAAGAGGCAGGAGCCAACAAACAGCTCTGCAGGGCCTGCTCAGTCTGGCAGCTCCTTTCAGCATATTCACACGTTTGCATTCATGCACCATTTGTGTTATTCTGTGTTACTTTTCCTAATTTCCTTTTTGCAGTTTCAAAATCATGCATCAGTAAGTAGAAAGGATTTTATTTTACCTAGTGCAGCTTCTTGTGTTAAATTAAATAATAAAAAAAAAAATCTCAATTAACACTTCCAACTGAACATAGGTGATTTAATACACAGTTTCATGCACATGTAAAATTATTTGTACTACACGCATTCATTAAGCGTATATTCATCAAATATATACAGTATGCAAAATGTGAATCTAATAGGGATTTGAAATAACATATTTGGGTCCTATGGTTATAACACGTATCATGTGGAAAATAGCAGGAGTCACAGTTCTAAAACAGGGATTTTCTTGGATCCATTACAAGCCCAATAATGAGACAGACTGGTTAGTGACAAATTAAATCACTAATTAAGTCATTAACAAGACAGGAATGCTAACTGCATGATGAGACAGCAGCCTCAGGCTTATACAGAGAAACTTAATCTTAATTGTCCAGCAGTGTTTGCAAAAATACAATGGGCGATCATGTCAAACCGGGACTTGTGATGAAATTTGTCATGAATTAAGGCGTAAAAACGACTGACATTTACAAAAGACTTCAAGAACAGTAGGGTGATGGGAGTCTCAGCTGCAGTAAAACATTTGCAAACATTTTTAAAAAGGCTGCACATCCTTGAAGATGACTTTTCGCCAACTTGTGGAAGAGACGTAGTTGTCTGTGGAAACTGTACACAAATTGCACATTACAGGAACTTGACATCCCCCATACAGTCCAAGCCATTTCCATATGTCTGGGCCACTACAGGTGTTCCTGGGAGGCCTCTAGTATACTGGGGAAACATTCTACATTGATAAAGGTAGTTTTTACTTTGATAAACATATTCTGTTATTCTGCACAATCAAAAGTGCCATTTTGACTTGTGCCATTTTGACATGCCACACATTTATACTACAGAGCTGATGGAGATTACAGGAGAAAAAAACATGCTTTTCCATATTTAAAAATTTAATTAGCCTATATGTTGACTCATACAAATCAAATGGCATGGCACTTAATTAGCATAAATAAAAACATGCTTTTTCTAATGCTTCTGGCATGCTAACGTGCCCAGAGTGCTAATGAACAAATTTACTTAGATGGTCATAACATATGTCACTGAATTTTGTATGTAGGTTCTGATATTTCCAAAAGAATCTGAGATAATTTTTCTGTGTATAAAGATTGGCATTACAAATTATTTCAATTCCCCAACTTGGATCATCATGGCCAGGACCAGGCTATAATTCAGCCACCATAGGTCTCATTTAAAATTTTTGGAACAAAAAGGTTAATTTTTTATTTTTGCTCTGCACCGGACATTTGGAGCTGAAGTCACAAGATGAATATTAGAGGATAGATCAGACTTTCAGCTTTCTTTTTCTAATATTTACGTCTAAATGTGTTAAAAAACTTAAAACATGGCATACCCAATCATTAGACAAAAACGGCAAAAGTATTGAAAAAGGAATTTTCTAAAGTAAATTAAAATAAATAACACTTCAAGACATCAAGTCTCTGTTTGTTTTTCTCTTTTTTAAGTGCTTTTCCACGTTTGTGCTACAGCTTCTTTTGGATCTTTTTCTTTGTCTTGTTTTTTTCCTTCAATCTCCTCCTCTGGAGGTGAAATGCATGCTCAATTGGGTTAAGGTCTGGTAATTGACTTGGCCAGTCTAAAGCCTTCCACTTTGTTCCCCTTGATGAAGTCCTTTGAAGTCTTTGTCCTTTGTATTGGCAGTGTATTTTGGGTCGCTGTCTTGCTACATTATGAAGTTCTTTCCAATTAGATTGTATTTCTCTGTAAAATTGCAGACAGAATGTTTCTGTAGACTTCTGAACTCATTCTGCTGCAACCCTCATGAGCTATATCATCATTAAAGATTAGCAAGACTGTTTCAGAAACAGCCAGGCAAGCCCAAGCCATGGCACTGTTTCTACCATGATTTAAATATGAGCTTGTATGTTTTGAATTATGAGCAAATCCTTACTTTTCCCACATGTTGGTCTTTCAATGACTTTGGTGGAGGTTATTCTTTTCTTTGCAAACGACTGATGAGTGGTTTGCATCTCATGATATTCGCTGACCTTCAGTGGTTTCCTTCAGTGGTGACCTTCAGTGGCTTTCAGGACCTTTCCCATTATTGTACTGGACATACCCAATGCTTATGCAATGACTCCAATCAATTTTCCCTCTTTCTTCAGCTTCAAAATTATGTTTCTTCCTCCCATGGACAGCTCCCGTGTCTTCATGTTGGTTTATTTTTTTTAACTCAGGTGATGAGAAATTTATTTTTAAACTGTATCCTACTGTAGCTGTGATGGTGTATAATAGGTAGGCATGTCTTTTGTAAAGGTAGGTGAGGTATTTTTTGGTGGAATTTGAAGCCAATTTTTTAAGTGTGAGTTTGTTCCATGTTATATTTGTGGGAAATAGATTTTTTTTTTTTTACAAAGTTACAATACCTGCAAAGAAAGCACATTTACAGTACATCCAAGAATGCCTACAGTTCATAACTTCAGAACTACTGTACATAATAAAAATGTTAAATTTTAATGATGTGAAATCAAAACATACAGTATGGAAATTGAGCTCTGACTAGTCCTGTATGCATAAACATCTAGCTGCATCTAGTCCTGTATCCATAAACATCTAGCTGTGTCTAGTCCTGTATGCATAACCATCTGGTGATGTTGCATGATATAACAAGATGGATTACCAGGGATATGTGTAGGTGCAATATGCCCAAGAATGAAAAACAAATCTTGCCCATGAGTCCATGATGTACAGGAATCTCTTCTAATGTGTATGACTGGCTCTCAATCCACCCTGAACAGGATAAAGTGGTGACTGTAGATGAATAAATGAATGAAATGATTGAATGTAAATTGAAGACCTCTGTGGCTCAGTATAAATTGCACTCATTCATTTGTTCATGCCTATGAAGTCGCTTCCCATTTTTCATTTTGAGATTCAAATGTTTGCTCACACGAGCTTTCTATGCACCCCTGAGCAAGCACTTTCTAAGTCGTGTACCCCTGCACTAATGTGGACTTGACAGAGTTCCTGCACCCACAAGCCTTTCCAATATTGTCTATGACCTAAGGTAGCAGATGGTCAATTAGCAGGGGGAAACATGCAACAGGATCAATATGACTACCAGACTAAAACACTCACATAAAGTGCTTATAAGCAGGTGTGTTTGTTTATAATATCCTTAATTAACCTTAAAATTTTGGGGGGATTGTATCTGAGAAATAAAATTGCTGTCTCATAGCTCTACGTTCCCTGGTTTGTTCAATCCTCGGACTTAATTCTTATTTATTAAATACATTCGAAAGAATGATGAAAAAAAAGTTCCCTTTTCAGTCCACATTTTATATCCCAGATTAGTTTTTTTCCAATACAGTAAAAGGCAAGTGCTTGTGTTTAAAAACAAGTGTGCCTTGGTTTCAATTACTGAAGAAAAAAATATGACAAATGTACAACTAGCAAGTGATTTTAAAAATCAATGGTCTGCCGAGAAAATTAACTTGAGTATATGCCTAGCCTGATTGTGTGGTTTTCTGTACATAAATATTAACAAAGCTTTTGGACTGTATCAAAATAAAGATAATTTAACCTCTTGATGTGTCCTAGTCTAAATAAGCTTGTCGCTTGACTCCAACACACTTGCTGATTGGGAGAGACACATGCATGATGGTTACTGAATGTTCTCTGGTTTATTCACAGGAGAAAAGTTTTTTTATTTTACAAAAGTTTTTTTTTTTTTTCAGGTAAACAAACCATATAAGGAGTGAGGAGGAAGAGAGGGAACCACTGGAGTTTTTAATACCATCTAGGGAAAGTTTATCAGAAAAAAAAAAAACACCTCTCAAACATTATCCCTATATTTGTGACATTTTTCCCTAGTTTTTGAATTATAGTGCAAAATCTTCAGCTGCCATGTGAATAAGACACAAGTACACAAAAATTACTTTCTCTGGTGTCTGATTCACCATCAAGATGCCAGAGCTATGGCACTCAGGAGCACACTCTTCTCACTAAATTAATTCTAATGCCACCCACAAATGTGCTGTCTCATGCTGAACTTAATAGCAATGTACAGAAATCAATGTGATATGGACAGGTTTTTCTTGCTGGTTTGAGAAAATATGGAGACCTACCACTGGCTTTACAACAAACAATGACACATTATAAGATATTTTTCAAAGTATTGTAAATAAATGAAAACGGATGGGGGAAAAAAAGAAATGTCAGTGATTTGCTGTATATCCAATTTTGAGCTGAGGTAATGGCTTAGCGACAGATGCCCTTCGGCCATGTGGTCAGTCCATAGAGCTGGGGAAATAAAGGCTCCATCCTCCATCCATGGACTACATGCAGTATTACATTCCGGTCCAAATGGAATTTCACTCCATTTCATCATCATTTTTTGTTGGATTATACCAGCTGGCTTTTTTGTTATCCTCTACCCCCTTATATCAACTCGGTCCAATATCCATGTGGACCAAATCAAATCTCTTTTTCCTATTATTTGGAATCATTACATAATTTCTGAGAAATAAAATTAATTACTGTCAACAAGTAATAATATCAATAAACTCAGTCAACTTTATACTATATATATATATATATATATATATATATATATATATATATATATATAGTTGAGAGATTTTTTTTATAGATATA
>JAQMYJ010000011.1:9498963-9513518 GCA_030014305.1 Clarias laeviceps | reverse complement strand
CTTGCCATCTGCAATTATTGTTAAAAACAAAACAAATGTTGATTTACATAAAATAAGCTTTAAATATCAAAATTAAAGATCATTAAACTCTATATGTGGCTTTTGCATTTTTTAAAGATACTTTTATACATAAATAATACCCTCATTTATTGTTTTATATAGTTATAAGCAAAACATCAAATTAAAGAAGTGCTCAGGTTTTATCCGATTAATCGATTAATTGAAAAAATTATCACCCAACTAATCGATTATCAAAATAATCGTTAGTTGCAGCCCTAGATTTGGCATTAGTCTAGGTAAACACTCCTTATTGGAGTAATGCCAGCTTTGGCATACCCCTGACCTCTCTTATCAGTACCCCTGCCTGTAAGCAGAGGTCATTCTCTCTTTTGAGTTTCTGTTTTTTTTGCTGTTGGTGGTGGTGGTGGCGTTTTTTCATATTTCATGTTGTCTCTTTTTATGAAGTCTTGCCCATTCTCTAGCTTTGTTCACCCTGGCAACATTGTATTTTCTTTATGTTCTTCTTTGCCCCGTGTTTAACGTGTTTAACTCAGGGTTTAACATATAGCTATTTTAATAATACACACTATCACTAAGCAGATGTACAGATGTATCTTTAGATGATAAATTATAATTAGGCCAGATCTGACGATAGTAAGGAAAATAAACTCACTGAGATGATGTGAGTAAGAAACTGTAGGAGGAAATAGAATGAAAAGCACCTTATCTGAAAAAGTAAAGCCAAACTGTAGTAAGTTAACTGAAAAAGCTATTCAGTGTATAGTACGCACACTATGTGAACAAAATTATTTGGCCGAACCAGTTGATTATTGAATTCAGGTGCTTCAATCAGGCCGCTTATCCCCTTAATGGTTTAGCATACCAAGACATCTAGGACAATGCTATGCTTCCAACTATGTGGCAACAGTTCGGGGAAGACCTTTTTCTATTCCAACATGACTGTACCACAGTGCATAAAGGGAGAACTATAAAAACATGGTTTGATGAGTTTGGTATGGAAAAACTTGACTGGCCCTAACACAGAGGCCTGACCTTAACCCCATCGAGCACCATTGGGATAAACTGGAATGGAAATTGTGAGCCAAGCCGTCTCATCCAATGTCAGTGTGTTCTACGTCAATAAACAGTCACAGACTGAATAAATGTATGCTTCAGTGCTATTGGTTCATATATCAGGCAGTTGGATCTAAGCATGCTGGTCCACAGCTTAAGACATGCTAATGTTAAGCTAAAATGTGCTCATGTTCTGTGCTTAAGTAACTGTGAGTAAAATTTATTTGCGCACGTCCTGAGCCTTTATCTGCACCTCACTAAAGGAGTGAAACACAACATGGTGTCTGAGTGAACTGATTAAAATTATAACGATGGATATAGCTGGAGTTCCGATGCCCACAATGAATTGGGAGGCAACTAACCTACCCGAAGCATGGTGCAAGTTTCAACAGCACGCAGAGCTGATGTTCAGCGGTCCCCTTAAGAGAAAGGGTGAGGACGAGAAATGCAGTTATATTCTCCTATGGGTTGGGGAGAAGGGTCGAGACATTTTCAATACATGGTCGCTGTCTGTAGACGAAGCAAAGATTTTAAAATCGTATTACGACCGCTTCACAGCATACGTCGAGCCCAAAGCCAACATGATATTTGCACGCTATAAGTTTCATGAAAAGGTGCAGGGAGAGCGCAAACCTTTCGAACAGTTTGTGACGGACCTACGGTTACTTGTTAAAGACTGTAATTATGCGAACAGTGATGAGATGATCCGTGACCGAATTGTATTCGGGATACATTCACCAAATGTGAGAGAGAAACTTTTGAATGTGGGTTCTGAGTTAACACTCGAAAATCGATAGATGTCGTTAGATCTCACGAGTTGGGTCAAGCACAGCTAAAAACCATTTCAAGCAACCTGAGCACGCGAACACACAGTGCATGCAATCACACACGATACATTGAGGGGTACAGTTCCAAAGCAACGTAATTTAAAATGCACAAAGAAATACAGTGATAAACTGAGAGAGCATAGAAGTACAACTCCAGCAAACCCAAAATTATGTAGATATTGTGGAAACAAACCACACGCTGACCGATCTTATTGTCCTGCAAGAGGGAAGGTGTGTAAAATATGTGACAAGACAAACCACTTTGCAAAGGTCTGCCGCTCCAGTTATGTGAAAACTGTCCACACAATAAGCAATGATAATGCAGACCTGATTAATGAGTGTGATAAGCTGTTTATTGACTCGCTGACACAGGGCAAACAGGGTTTAGACACAGAGCAAGTTTTTGTGAACATTCAAATAGGCCCAAATCAAGAAGATGAAATAAAGTTCAAACTGGACACAGGATCTCCAGCGAATGTCATTCCTCTACATAAATATACTAAATTGAGTACCCAGTGCACTCTGCAGTCAGCATCTCGCCCCTTGTATGGATATGGAGGCGAACGCCTGGTGGTAAAAGGCAAATGTGACTTAAAATGCAAGCATAAAGACTCTGAGATGATCATGACATTCTATGTGGTCGACACAAGTTCACCCCCTGTCATAGGTCTAAAAGGATGCATAGACTTTGGCCTCATAAAGCTTGTACTGTCAGTTACAGAGCCGCAGGCAGAAAAGCCCATCCTGGAGGAGTTTGCAGATGGTTTCAAGAGAATTGGACTGTTTCCGGGTGAGTGTACCATACACTTACCATACACTGCTGTAAGAGACATGGAGCCACCCAAAGATAAGGGAGGGCTTGAGACAGTGCTGGGTATGATTAATTACCTCTCCAAATTTGCACCTGGCCTCTCTGATGTCAACGCACCGCTGCGACAGCTTCTGAAGGATTCAAGTGAGTTTCACATATCGACCTTCCAATACCAAGGAGCCCATGATCAGTCACAAAGTCCCAGATAGATCATGACAAGTAGTGGCTACTGATTTGTTCACCTCGAACAACGAGGAGTATCTTGTGACAGTGGACTATTACAGCAGATACTTTGAGTTGGACAAGCTCAGCAGCACAACCTCAACTGCAGTAATAAACAAACTAAAAGCTGCTTTTGCACGACATGGCGTTCCAGAAGATGTCATTTCAGATAATGGCCCCCAGTACAGCTCGGGTGAGTTCGAGACATTTGCAACAGCATGGGAGTTTACACATACCACTACTAGTCCATACCACCCACAAAGTAATGGATTGGCAGAGAAATCCATACAGACTGCAAAAATGCTGCTGGAAAAGGCCAAGGCTGACAAGAGAGACCCATACCTCAGTCTCCTGGAATATCGCAACAGCCCTGTCGATGGGTTTAAATCGCCGGCTCAGCTGTTGATCAGTCGTCGCCTGCGATCAACCCTACCCAACACCACTCAGCAACTCTTGCCAAAAGTCATCAGCTGCAAAGATGTCAGAGCAAAGAGACTGCATAAACAACAGCTCCAAAAGTGCTATTATGACAGATCAGCTAAGCACTTATCTCAGCTCAAGGAGGGACAGGTCGTTAGGATGCAAGCGCAAGGATACTTGAAGCCAGCTGTCATCGTCAGTACAGCTAACACTGACAGATCATATCATGTGCGTACTATTGATGGACAATAATATCGACGAAACAGACGTCACCTGCTGGACACGAAAGAACCGAGGCGTAGCTGTTCTGATGATGCCACTGAGCCATGTGCAGCACCAACGCACAGTGCACCACACAATGACTTTACACACACACAACCACACCGATAACCTGCCCACCTCTGGCACATACATAACCAGATATGGACGCGAGATAAAACCCAGAGTTGTCCTAAATTTGTGATTTTACAAGGGTGTAGGCCGATCGCTGCCCTGTAAAAAAATAATAATAAAAATAAATAAATAAAAAGTTCCATGGAATCTACGTTTGCATATGTGACCATACAGTATGTCATTATGTTAGTCTAGCAATTTACTAATGTTCCAGTTCGTGCATGTGAGCTATATCTTAATGCCTTCTCTTGGTCAGAATGCATGTAGCATTTCTCTTTATTTTGTATTATCTTTAAAAGAAAGGGGATGTAGTGTTCTCTGTGTTTTCACCCTTGCCTGCTTTATTGTTTTGGATTTGGTACTGTCACTAAAGACTTCCCGCTTATGAATACCAAATCTTGTTCTGCTTCCATTGTATCACCACCGGTTAATAAAATATGTATGCGATGCTAATGAAGGTATGATGGCTGGCTGTAGTTACCCTTCAAATAAGGAGTTGCTGAAAATGTTGCCTAAATAGATCAGCCTTTCTAACAAGGTACCATTAGTGATGCACTTGCTGCTTCACAATTGAGAAACAGGACTGTTCAGTGAGCGTGTGAAGGCACCATTACATTTATTTTCAGCCCAAGGCAGAAATTTTAACAGATCTCACTACTGCATTAGTTACATTTAAATAATAGGCATTTTTCCTATGTGTGTGTGTGTGTGTGTGTGTTTAAATTATGAAATTTGGTTACTTCCTTTGCTTTGTCTTATAATTGCTTATGCTTATAATTAACTAGAATTTTAAAAGAGTGAGATAAATCACTAATGAATGAAAAAGAGAAATGTCTAAATAATGTACTAGTAGCTAGTGTTTTATGAGACCAGTCAATGTCATTACTTACAGTATATACAGTATAAAATCTTTGGCACACTTGCATGCAATCCTTCTAAATGTTCTCCATGCAAATGTATTAATACAGGCAAACATGCAAATCTAATACCTACATAATGATTCCTGTAGTAAATGCAATCAGTACAGCAGAGGAACCAAAAGAAGACTGGCTGACACATTTTTTTCTCTTTTTAAACTTTCAGATTGAAGCATTTCCTCTTTTCAGTGGCGAGACATGTCAACAGAACTGGGCCTTAACATTAATGACATCTCTGTTTGCATTGCTAGATTTTGCTCTGGGAGCAATGAAGTGAGGAAACATAAGGGAAAAGAGCTCATCTATGATCTCGCAACTTCAGAACCCCACTGAATGTATGTCATGTCTTGACATTTCAAATGTCTACTGGTTTTACCTCTTACAGCCTCAGAAGCACCATGTGCTTCAGCTGAAGGAGTCTCATAACATCCCTCTCATAAGAACCCTCGTGAACTACTGCTCACGTTTTTTTTTTTTTTACTGTGTCTTCTTTGAAATTATTATTGAAGTGCATTGATAATGTATGCTCGTAATGTATGTACATGTATGTAATATTATGTATCTACAACAGCAGAAAACATTGGGTTCCATTCCTGTCAATCAGCAACCGTTTTTTTAAAGCTAAAGTAAGCACAGGCTTACTGGACAGTTAGAGACTGAAAACAAATAACATTCCTCTTTGTAAATAAAATATGTATATGATTGATAATCAGTAGTGTTGTCCTAATTATTCGTGTCACTAATGGATTTAAATTATTTTAGTATTTTGTGGCAGCTGCACAATGCATAAACCCTTGATCACAACACATAACATTAACACATTAGTAGTGATTATCAATTATGTTAACAGGTGACAGGATCATGGGCAACCGAGACTCACTCCCATAACAAAAATCCAATCCAGAACAAATCACCAAAAAGTCAATGCCGGCCATAATAAAAAGACACCAGAACACCCAGTGAACCACAGCCCGCCACACACGTGGCCCAGCAGGCAAAGAGCCCGAGACGACTGCCGACCTGGCCTCCAAGGTCCTCACATCCCAATCTGATTGAGCCTGGTACACGGAGGTTACATCCCACAACTAACAGCACTCGAAAGATCTCTAAATATCCTTGTGACACACACCACCACAGACCCTGCTGAGACATACCCCAAGGGACCAGAGCTGCCAGGGTGGCACAAAGGGAACCTACACAATAATATTTTGCCTTGTAATGTTATGGCTCATCCATGTGTTTATAAATATTTCTATTTAACGAGTTTAACAAGCCAAATATTACCATTATTAATTTTTGTTTATTAAATGTATTTTACTTGGAAATTCTATTCTTATTTTAAATATGTTGATACATGAATATTTTTTTCAGTTCAAATTATTAAGACCAGACTAAGAAATTAAAACGATCAGAGTGACTTTAATCATGGCATGTATGTTGGTACTAGATGAGACAGGCTGAACATTTTAATTCAATTTAATTAATTCACTCACTCACTTTCTCAACACCTACAGTATACGTCAAGCGGCTGGACTCACACACTCACTCACACACAAAAAGCTATTTGGGAACGCCAATTAGCCTAATCTGCATGTCTTTGGCAATGGTGCTTAAAACTAGGGCAACATTTCAATAAAGTTTTATTTGATTAGCACGTTTTACAATAAACATTTTCACAAATCAGGAATAAGAATTAAAAAAAAGGAGAAAGCTGGAGGCGACAGTGGTAAGGTTAACCTCCTTGGGACAACATGAGAAAGAAAACTTGAGAGAAACCAAGGAATAAAAAAGGGAACCCATCCTTACATGGGTGATACCAGATAGCGCAACCATAAATAAATCCCTTCTATAACTGTGTGCTGTGAGGTTGAAAGTGTAATTGTACAACAAGATATGTGTTCGAGTTGAAAAAAGTCCACTTCATTGAGGTTACCAGACCTTCACTGTGGATACTTGGGTACAAATCTGTTTGTGGCAATTTCAGTCCTATTTAAGCGATTGGCGTCATAAGCCGCCATAGTGACCATGGTTGCATCCAATGCAATCCAAGCCATCTTTGTGGTTATTTAGAATCTCCAGACAGAATGCAGAATGCTGCAAATAATAATATAATTAGTAATAGTAATAAACATCCTGTGAGCAGCAGTCTTGTGGGAGGAAATGCCTTTCTGATGATAGAGGTCAGAGGTGAATGGCCAGACTATTTTAACTTGACAGAAAGCCTACATTAACGCAAATAAATGTTCTTTACAACCATGGTGAGCAGAAAAGCATCTCTGAGTCACCAACACGACAAACCTTGAGACAGATGGTCTACAACAGCAAAGGACTGCATCAGGCTCCACTCCTGTCAACCAGCAAACGTATTTTAAGGCTGAAGTAGGCACAGGCTCACTGGACAGTCAGAGACTAAAAAAAAAAAAAAAACGTTCTCATTTGTAAATGAAATATGTATGTGATTTATAATCAGTAGTGTTGTCTTAATTAATCATGCCACTAATGACTTTTAATTATTTTAGAGGAATGATTGCACATAACCATACACACTTACACACCTGCATAAGCCTGACATACTGCTTTTATTGTGTTGCCAGTTTATACTGTGCTGTCAAATCAGGCCTCTAACTGACAAAGTGATGTCCCTAAGGGCTCATAATAAAGAAAGAGTGGATGCGCATGGCTGTCACTATAGCACATCACTTCACTGTAAAACTATCAACCCATGCAAAAGGTGTGACACCCATGGAATGCATATTCTTTATTTGTCACAAAGCCACCTCAGCTAATCAGCAGGAGAAGAAACTGACCAAGTACAGAAAACCGAGCGGATTTAGCTGAGTAGGAAAGCTTATTGTAAATATTGAAACCGCTTGCGTTTTTGCTGATGGCTGTCATGGCGTTAAAAGTCGCTCAGCTCTATTATGCTGAGTCGTAATAAGAACGAGCATCAGAACAGATCAATCATGTGCCATTCTAGAGCAGCTCATGCTCCGGTGCTGAATACTGAGATTATTTCATAACTGTCTTAATGATTTAGCTAGGAACTAAACATGTTTTTTTCTTCTTCCATGAATGGTGATGTTGAGCTGCTAAAGCACAGCTGAGCAAACACAGATGAAAATACTTCCAATGGATTTTGGTGGACTTACTCAAAAGGTTACGGTGATGTAACTTTTTCATAATACAACATTTTTTGGCCCATTATTTTTGGATGGCAACCTCAGTTTCAAGGAACCTGCACTCTCCCTAAGGATACTAAATAGTGTCTTCCCTTTGTTTCCAGGCTTGGTATCCTCAAAGATACCTCTTTTGTACCTTTGGTGTGTATGCATTTCAAGGTAAACACAAATATAGTTTATAGTTCAAAATGATTTGTGATTCATAACTGAACCCTAAGGGCAAGACTTGTACCTTTAATTAGCTTTTAGAGTAATTTAGTGCTTTGTACACTACCTACCCCACTGGGAATAGTAAAGGTACCCCATAGTAAAAGCACAATTTATAAAAATTTTACAAAAATGTGTATTTTTAGAGAACCTGTGGAAGTGAAAGCAACAATAAGGAATTAAACATGCCAAAACATGCAGTTCCTTAAATGACCAGCAGGTCTTGGCTGCAAAATTGAGTCAATCTTCATTAACTTTAATCTCCACGGGGATTCAAATTCCCAACTTCGCAGCAGAAATAAACATGTTTACAGCCTGGTGGAAAAAAAAAAAGGTTTTGGTCTCCTCAGCTACATTTTCCATTCATGACAACTGTACTGAGGGGATAACTATGATTTAGGCGTAATCAGTGGCGATGACCAGTGTCAACAGTTCAGCTTCAATATTACTCTTAAGAAAACCTATGGGTGACATCATGGAGGGTTTTTGTTCAGTTTTTACTCAATTGATGATGCTGACACAAAAAAAGACATCAGGTTTTAGGGCCTCAGGTTTTTAGGGAAAATCATTCACCCTATCAGCCAGAGATTGCAAATTCAAATCCCAGTAATGCCACAGCTTTCTTGGGCCCAGGAGTCCAAAAGAGCAAAACTGACTGACTGTATTCGCTGGTGGGAATGATGTGTGACTTCCTCCCTGGCAGTCATAATGGCACTAGTCAACTGAGCTCATCTGTAAGCTCATGTATGCAGAAGAAGGCTGCTAGCTAGCTCGTTTTAATTGGACTGTGTTATGCTGCCCTGTTCCACAGCTTGAGCAGAAGTTTGAAAAGATGCAGTTATGCTATACGTGATATGTCTTGGAGGAAGCACATGCACCCTCCCCAGTCAGTAGCTGTCATATTATATAGAGGAGAGTCGGCTGGTGGGTGAGAATTGGTCAGGAACAAATTAGGGAGAAAATAGAGGGAAATTAAGAGAAAACATAAAAACCATCAGTGCCTGTGCTGTAATTATTAACTACTATCTCATGACTCCTCACCCCTTTAGTGAAAGAAAGAAATGGCAAATGCCTAAGCCTTCAGAACCAAGCATTTTTATGGATCTTCTCAGCATTAATTCCACTTGATGGCTGCAATCAGAGTACACTCTTACAACACTGTGACTTGCTTTCCTGTTCAGGATTAAGTGTAGTGCTCTACTGCTCAGCCATGACACTCAACCCTGGCTCGACTGGTTTGCTTGTAACTGCAGGGAGACAGAGAGGAATGACTTGCTGGGATAGTATCTTTTTGTGGGAATTAAATGTTTCTGTGCCTCTCCATGAGTCTATTATCTCTAAACGACACTACATGTTTTTATGTCGCAAAGAAGACAGAAACTAGGAAATCAATGAGCCTTTTTTTTCTATTGCAGAGGATACTATGTTGTCTTCTCTGCATGACAACAAGAAAAGTCAAGAGGGTCAATTCTGATGTATTTAAGACCACCAAATGGCACTACATAGGTCCCTGAGCAGCATAAGTCAGCCAGATGTAAGGTGCACGATTTTTTTTTTTTATCTCAATATGAGCTATGGATGTTTAAAGGTAGCAAGGAGACCTACGTCTGCTTTGTATTTTTGACATGAAGTGCCAAAATGTCATCATTCCAAGAAGGTCAAATTATTGGGCTGCATCAAGCAAACTACTAAGGAGAGTAAAAATTATTGGAACTGCGTTAAGAACCCTTCAACACATTATCAAAACTTGAAAGGATAGTACTGAACCTTCAACTTTGTGGAAACATTTTGGCTACAAAAAAGCCAACAGCAAAAACGATAACTATGTTTAATAGTGAAAGTAATAGCATTCTATCCCCACAAAATGTGATGAGAACTCACAGGATTGGGACTAAACAGTTGTGGCTATTAGAAAAACACTTGTTAGTGAGGCTACTCAGAAAAAAGGCTTATATTTGCTAGGGAGCATAAAATTGGATTTTGGAGCAATGAAAAAGGGTCTTGCAGTCTTATGAGTCCAGACTGACCCTATTCAAGAGCAATGGGTACATCAGGGTAAGGAGGGAAGAACATGAAGCGATGCACCCATCATTTCCTTGCCCATTGTGTTATGATCTGTGGTTGCTGCAGTTGGTCAGGTCTAGGCTCAGGAACGTTACATGGCAATAAAATCCACTCAGCTGATGGCCTGAATGCACTGAATGACCAGGTTATCACATAAGTGGAGTTTTTCTTCCTTGATGGTACAGGCATATTCCAGGACTCAAAAAGGTAAACTAGTGGTGGTGTCCCGGAAGTCCAATGCCAAAAGATGTAACTAAATACAACCCTTTTCCGTAGTTATAGAATAGATAGCATATGAGAATAAGCACATTTATATACAGTAAACCTGTACTTTGCCTTGAAGCTTGCATGACTCTTAAAGCTTCTGAAAACTCTGACCAATCAGGCCAGATAATTAAATTGCATTGTGGTATAAATATATTCAACACAACCATAGCTGATGAGATGTGTATGTGAGACAGATTAACCACCATGAACTGTATTTACAGTAATAAGGTGTTGTGCCACAATTTACCACCAAAAACAGCTTCAGGGTGCTTTGGCATCAATTCTGCAACATACTGGAATTATATTAACTGGATGAATACAATTTTCCCCAAAGAAAATAAATCTTCCCTTATTTGATATTTCGATGATGGTGGTAGAGTGAGAGTAAAGTAACATATCCATGCAGTTTCTCTCATAAGTGATCAAATGGGTTGAGATCTGGTGACTGTGGAGGTCATAGCATAAATGTTACATTATTTTCATCCTTATCAATCATTCAGCAAGCGCTCATGCCCTTGAAATAGGGAGGGGGTATTTGTAGTCATTGTGGAGTCCAGTCTGATCAAGACAGCAATGTTTCATTAATGGATGAAGATGATCAGCCTGAAGAACTTTGTATTGATTAGCTTTGACGCTTCACTCTAAGAGCACCCAAAGCATGTCAGCAAAAATAAATGCACCTTACCACTGTTTTTTCCCTTTGATTTGTCACCCATCTCTATGCCATTAAATACACATACTAACTGCCTGAGGTGAAACATAGCAGATGAAAAAATATGTATAATTTGTCACTCTATACAGCACCAGTAAAAATGATGGATTGAAATTGATCTTTACACAAATGATCGAGTGATGCACCAGGCAGGGTGGCAAACTCTCATTTTTTTAACACATTAATTGTGTAAATGATCGAAAGAAGCAATCCTCATTGACAAACCGGAGCTACAGGAGAAACAAGCTGTACTTCTCTTATTCAGAGAAGGGAGAAGCAGCAATGTGTTGCTAATGGAATAAGCACTTTAGGAAAAAATAACAGTTGGCATAACAATATCCACTGTAACTGTAACACTGAGAGCTGTATTCTTGTGTCATTGCTGTATGTTTATATTTTACAGTATTGTGAATAAAAAAGGCTTTTTCTCAGTAAGGCTGTCACATGTATGACCTCCCCATCACGGTGACGTTGGCACTGCCCTTCGCTTCACCTCACAAGTGCATGCTACAAGAAGAGACCATGAACTACTAGCCTCCTGAGACAGTGGGTCAGTGAGACAGTGGGTCAGCTTGCATGGTAATTTACTTTAGTGGCTAATTCCAAAAATAAGACCTGGAATTTATCTACTGCTATATATACAATCCAGAGCACAATGGCTACCATTTTGAGGGCATATATGCTTGCCATATTTAAATTTCAAGTCAATCAAGTCAAACTTGATTGTGCAAAATAAGAGAACGTAGTTAGGAGAGTGAAACTACATTTATTTCTCTGTATAATACCCTGCTACACCAATGCACTAATGCGCAGAGTTTCACTAATGTATGGATACCATCAAGGTAGAAAGTTTTCTCAGTTCACCAGAGACATGATCGGACTGACTGCTGATTTTCTGAACATTTGCACCATTCTGTAGCTAAGAGTCTCCTCACAGCACCGTGCTTCAAGTATTCTGTAAATGTCAATCAGTTTTATGGCTTCATTCATGAGAAATTTCATCACAAGTCCCAGTTTGGGTCAAAAGTTTGATGCAATTTCTAATTCAGTAGACTTTCCTAATTTTTCTTTCTTTCTACATTGTACATACCGAAGGTATCAAAAATATGCAATAATCTCCTTTGAACAGTGGATATCAAGATGCAGTACTTATGCTCTCTAAAGCATTCGTAACGGTCTAATCTGAGGTGCCGTCTGTGATTTCAGAGCCTGGTAACTCTAAATGTACTTCTCCTCTGCAGCAGAGGGAGTTTTGGTCTTGTTTTTCTGGGAAGGTCTTCATGAGAGCCAGTTTCATCATTGTGCTTAATAGGTTTTGCAAATGCACTTGACAACACTGTTCTCGCAAGAACTATTTCAGAACTGACTGTTGTTGTTGTTACTTACCTGTAATTACCTGATGCCATAACTGTTATTTCATAGTTTTGAACTACTAGTTCAAATTAGTACTAGTTTATTTATATCATGAAGTGTGATGCATGAAATAACTACTCTAAACTTGGTTTGCAACACTTGCATGCCATCTCATTGTTTTGCAACTCATTGTTGAAGCCATAAAATAGTTTTTGACAAACACTGGGAGAATGAGACCTCGAAAGGTTTTGTCTCTCAAGGAGCACGAAGTGCAAAAATCTGCCCTTTTTTCTTCCTATGCATGAAGCGTTTGTGAAATGTTAAAGCTTAATAAGAAAAAATACTATGTTTCTGGCAACCATGATGCAATTGCAGCAATGTTCTTTACTGATCAACAATCCAAATTATTCCACTTGGCTGCCAAGAATGGTAGGAATAACACTTATAATATATAGTAATACACAATTTGAAGAGCCCATTTACTAACAAATAGGCATTTCCTTTTTTTAATATTATATTTTTCTAACACTAAATAATCATATATGAATGACTTTTCAAGTTCAATCACTGAAAATCAAGTTCCTTGTGAAAATCAAATTTACAAACTTTCCTTCACATTTGCTCAGTCAGCCAATTGTTTGCATGGAGTTTTTCTTCATTTTTGCTTCTCTTGTCTCACAAGCCAGTTTATAGCTATTAGTTTCATTAATAAATTTGACAAATGGGTAAATGTTGTACTTTCTTGGTAGGATGACAATTTATTTATTTATTTATATATGCTTGGAATAAAATATATTTTATTTAAGTAAAATTATCTGCCTGTTAAATGTTAAAAAAAATTAGACAACATTTTGTTATTCAATTCCTAAGATATTATTTTTTTTGCAATGTGTAAAAACATATCAAATGTGCAGTGGCCGGTGAGCAGAGCGCCCGAGGCTGAAGTAACATTCTTATTGTCACTATGAGGCTAATAAAATCTTCGCAATATTAAAAAAAAAATTTGAAAGCAAACAAATATGATGCATACAACCTGTTTTTCTTGCAACTTTGATAATTGTTGGTAGTAAAAGTTTTAAATATCTTTAAACCTACTTGGATATGAGCAGACCAATTTATAAGCAGATATTATTGCTTGGACAAACAGTTCAGCTAATGAGTTCTGAGCCTGAAAAGATACATATAGTAGTGCTTAGAAAATCACACACGCAAGCAAGGATGAATGAAGTTAATTAATGCCACCACACAGCAGCATGTATAAAAACAAGCTAACAAGCAAACTTGTAAATTCGCTAATAGGACTTAGAATAAAACATAACAGTGGCGGAAGGCTTATCAGGACCTCTTGTGACAAAGTCCACAGCTACAAATATAACTAACCCTCGGAAACAATCTGAATACGCTTCAGGGAGTCTGAGCCCCGTTACCAAGGAGTCTATAAGCCAGAGAGTGCGGCGGGGGCTGTGTAGCGCATGAGTAAAACAGCACTAACCAGGTCTATAAATGCAGACAACCGCACACCCATGCCACCAAGGAGATTGAAAAAGAGAGTGCAGATGGAAGGATGGAAACGCAGTGAGATGTTGGCTGGCTGGACTTCAGGGGACACAGTTAACTATGAACTCCTTCAGCCAACAGCCTGTCAGATTTGTGACGGAGCACTGTGGCCTGACGCCTCGTCTCTAGCTGAAATGAATAAGCAGCAGGCCACCATGATTTCCATAAAATAGCCTGTTATGACAGTGATTGCCATGCTCATTAACTTGCAGGACTGAAAGCCTCTATGTCAAGCAACAGATTAATGATTTGTGTATTTGATAATAAATTGTTCTTTGGCTGACAGTGATAAATGTTACAGCATGTATTGGGCTCTGGACAGTCTCTGTTACACCTTTGTAATTTGTTACTGGTGTCACACACTTTGTTTGACTGGAGAAAAAAAAATCAATAAACGATGCGAAGCGCCCTTAAATCAGGGCCTCAAACATGAGACTATGTGTATCACACACAATTTTGCTTTGTGCTGCTTTGTTTCACTTCATTTGCTTTTCTTTTACATTTATTCTTGGAATGAAATGAGCAGTGAATAAGAAAGCTCCATCGCTCTAT
>JAQMYJ010000011.1:9451221-9493098 GCA_030014305.1 Clarias laeviceps | reverse complement strand
GCAACCCTCCCATTTTATCCGGGCTTGGGACCGGCACTGCATCCAGTGGCTGGGGTTTGGGCACTGGCTGGGAATTGGGCACTGGCTGGGAATTGGGCACTGGCTGGGAATCGAACCCGGGCCTTCCGCATGGCAGGCGAAGCACCTACCACTGAGCCTAATATATATATATATATATATATATATGTGTATTTACAAATTCATTAGTTCATCCAATTCAAATGTATTGCACTTTGTGTTTACTTAATTCATCAAAAAAATATAAATAAATGTATTGTATAAAATGTATTTAAATGTTGATTTGTTTGGTTGTACAATGTTCTTCTCGTTATTTATTTATTTATTTCCTTTTTAAGCTGTGCCATTATTGTGTAATTCACAAGCACAAGTACACACTTATTTTTAGGCACCATCCATTTCATTTTCATAATCTGTCTCCACGGTAATAAAATTGTAAAGACATTACATTAATTATTAATATGCTGATGATCTGCTGTGGAGCCGGTCTGCTATCTGACAGTGTTACGTTTAGAAAATGGTTTAGTCCTAGTTTATATTGGAGGGTGTCATGTAAAAGCTGTTTACTCCTAATTAATTAACAATGCATGGTGAAGGCATCATTAGAAGGACCAAATACTATGAATAGACTTCATGTAATATTTGTAAGAGATCAAGTTGCGAGTTGACAGATGCAAATGAGGAACAAGGTTTGTATTAAGACGTTTGATTAAACACCAGGCATCAAGTCAGTATTAAACTTGTGCCATGAATGTTAGTTATTCAGTGTAAATGCGTATGTAGGCTTTGTGTGAAGCAGACAGTTTGGCAGCTACTGCATAATGAGACACAGACTTGTGCCAGAATGAATCACCCAAGCAAGGACCAGGGCCTAAACTATTGCACGCTTTAGACAAGGAATTTGGCACCTAGATAATTGTTAAAGATTAACGATTAGTCTTTGACCCTTTACAGAACAATTGAGCCAGCAATACTTAAACTGACACTGATTCAAAATATCACCTTTTCGACCAATAAATTTTAAACTGCTAAAGTCGATATAATTGTGCAAGCCCTACAGATTTGACATCTCTTTTCAAAAAAAGAGACTTAAATGCTTGCATTTACTTTAGTATCTCAGTCATGTCATATCGTCTGCTAAGTATAGAAATTGGTGAAAAAAAATGAGTAAATTAATATAATAAAACAAATGCAGTGTAACTGAACAATTCCCAGGGTGATATGGACATCTGTTGGATAATGTACACAGATTAGTCTTTAACTATCCGCATTCTGGCTGTGGAATTTATTGTAATAAATTTTTTAAAAAGACCATAATTTTTTGACATAATCTCCTTGCTTTTCAATACACTTTGTCCAACTGTCAAATGCTTTTTGTATTCCTTCATAAAAAAAAGTTTTAGGCAGAGGTGCGAGCCACAAATGCACCTCTGTCTTCAGTCCTTCATCAGAAGTTAATCTTCTTCCTCGTAGGGGCTGGTTTCACAGAACCAAACAGGTGAAAGTCCTCACTCACTCACTCACTCATCTTCTATACCTCTATGACCTGGAGCCTATCCCAGTAGGCTTAGGGAACGAGGCGGGGTACACCCTGGATAGGGTGCCAAACCATCGCAGGGCACACACACATATACTCACACACTCACTCACACACTACAGGCAATTTGGGAACGCCAATTAGCCTAATCTACATGTCTCTAGACTGTGGGAGGAAACCGGAGTACCCGGAGGAAACCCACCAAGCATGGGGAGAACATGCAAGCTCCATAGTATCACTACTCCCGTAGTGATAAATCCATACCTTGTCACCAGTAATGATTGTCTTTAAGAAACTTTCACCTTTCTCTCAATTTTGTTTGCAGACATCCAAACACTTATTTTTATACTCTTTTGTGAGTTGGCACCAAGTGTACCCTCAGAACACAAAAAACAAATCACTGCATCTATTTTTGCTCACACTGCGGTTACAAATGAACTGATGTAAAATGTTTACACCTGCACAGGTGGGACTGGGGAGATAGTATCCTGGAACAGAAAGCGCTGATAAGACAGTACGGCCAAAAGAAGTTTTAATATAACCAGAGTGTGGATAATTTTTGAATCACCCAGACCTTCAATAACATTGTTTGTATCTGTTTGTAGAGTAACGACGATAATCTGCAAGCACACTATAAGGAAAGCAAACTACAGTGGCAAGAAAAAATATGTGAACCTTTTGGAATTTTGTGGTTTTCTGGAGCCCCCTTGGCAGCAATAACCTCAACTTGGCACTTTCTGTAGCTGTGGATTAGACCTGCACATCGGTCATTCAGAATTTTAGCCCTCTCTTTCTTGGTAGAACTACTTTAGTTCTGTCATATTCTTTGGACATCTCATAAGTATGACTCTCTTCAAGTCATTCCATAGCATCTTTATTGGGCTGAGGTCTGGGCTCTGACTTGGCCACTCCAAAAGGCCATTTCTGAAGCCATTCTGTTGTGGACGTGCTTCTGTGTTTTGGGTCATTGTCCTGTTGCATCACCCAACGTCAACTTCTTCTAGAGTTACGTTGATGTACAGACATTTTCATGCTTTCCTGAATAATTTTTTGATACATTTGAGGACTCATCTTTCCCTCAGTGACTGCAAGCTGGCCAGGCCCTGATACAGCAAAGCAGGCCCAAATGATGATGTTTCCTTCACCATACTTTTCCGGTTGGTTTGTTTTCATGATGATATGCAGTGCCCTTTTTTACATCAGATGTAGTGCTGTCTTTTCTTTTCTAAATAGTTCTAATCATCAGCGCAAAAATATTTTGCCAATACAGCTGTGGAGTGTCAAAGTTCTTTTTAGTAAGCAGCAGCTTCCTTCATGGTTTCCAGCCATGGACACCCTACTTGTTCAATGTTTTACATACTGTAGACTCATGAACAGATGTTAGCCAATTCCATTATTACCTTAAAATCTTTGGCTTGTGATTGTTTCTTTACCTTATTGATAAGTCTTTGTTGTGCTCTTGGCTTTTTGAGTGCATGTCTACTTTTTGGTAGAGTAGCCACAGTCCAAAAGTTTCTCCATTTGTCTAAGTATAGACTAGTGAAATTAGTCTTTGAAATCACTTTGTAACACTTTCCAGCTTTAAGCAAATCAACAATTCTTGATTCTTCTGAAAGCTCTTTTTGGCAAGGCACGGCTCACATAAGCATATTCTTCTGGTCCGGAGGCAAACTCAAAACATTTGAGTGTTTTTTCTCAGTCAAAGTAGCTCTAGTCCACACCTTCAAACTAATTTTATTACCAAGACTCCAGGTATGCTAACACCTGACTCTAATTAGCTTTTTTGAGGTCATTAACTCAAGGATTCACAGATTTCTTTCACCCACTAGCACTATGAGGGTTTTTGTGGTCGTTCTCACCAAAGACATGAAATATCAGTATTTTTGTGTTATTATTTTAACTACATTATACAGCTCTGAAAAAAAGAAAAAAGAGACCACTGCAATTTACTCCAGAAAACTTCTGTAATGTCATCAAGAGGAAGATGGATGGTCACAAACCATCAAGCAAGACTGAGCTGTTTGCTTTTTTTTTTTTGCAAAAAGAGTGGTATATATAGTTGAAAAACTGGTGGAGTGCATGCCAAAACACATGAAAGCTGTAACTGCAAATTAGGGTTATTCCACCAAATACTGATTTCTCAATGTTAAGCATTAACAGAATTTGTTCACAAATTATTAGCATTTTGTTTTATTTGAGTTATTTACAGGTCTTCAAATACTGCACGATCTTGGGTTATTTTGATGTGTTGTGATGTCATTTCCTTTAAATATACACTCATAATAATAGTTCTATTTTTAATTTAGGAGAAATATTTTCAGCAGTTCAAAAAAAGAAAAAAAAACATAAGAAACTGATTAATTTGTAGTGGTCTCATTTTTTTCTAGAGCTGTATTTATTGTTAATACGCTTGACTTAGATGAATATCAGATCACATTTTATGACAAATGAATGCAGAAAACCATGAAAATTTCAAAAGGTTTACATACTTTTTATTGCCACTGTAGTTTGCTAGCCTGATTCTTTTAGAATAAATGTATAATACAGTGAAATGCACAAGACACTACACTGGGAATAAATGGACTATTAACAGTTTGCATGATGCGAGTTGAAATGAAAACATGTATGATACTTCTTTTTAATCCTACTCCTTGCCTGTTCCAGAAGAAATTCATCCCACAGGTATTTTTGTTGTCCTTGAAAGATAAATACTCTCAGAGCCACCGTTTGCACGTCACTGCCCAATCCCACTCAGATAGATTAGATACAAATCAGCGACTCATGGCAGTTCACCGAGACAAATCTAGTCTTGTATTTGTAAGCATCTGGGGCCGGAGTTTAACAGAGTGGAAAACCTTCTAGATGCTGCTGTAGGCGTTGCATCATCCATTCATCATTAATCTATAAGGAGCTTCAAGGCTATGCATTTAGTTTTGAAATAAATAATGAGCCACGAGCTGAGCCATCAGTTTGTCCAAATGACTGTACCTTTTAAATTGTAATATGATATACAGCAATCAACTGTAACATTAACACCACTGCTAGGTGAACGGAATAACATTGATTATTAATTATACACCAGTAAACTGGTTACAAACAAATCCAATCCACAGAGGCCTCAACCTGCACCCCACAGCACCCAAAGGATCCGCCACTAATGTCCCAGTGTCAGACACCACAGCGCGCCCCCAGAGGTCTTGCAGAGTTATCCCCCAGGGGGCCAGAGCTGGAGGCTTAATGTTTTGGGTTTTAATGTTTTGGATGATCTGGGTACGATTTTATTATTTTTAACATTTATCGCATCGATTTATTTGTTGCTCTCAATGTAACTTGTAAATCTTTTAAGATAAAGGACATTTTAGTTCTAGTCCCTGTATGTTTTGCCTGTAATTGAAGTGTATTTGTTAACTGCAAGGACAAGCATTATTTGTAACACAAACAAAAATGTAAAAAAAAAAAAAAAAAAGAAAAACAAAGAATCTAGGTCCATGAATTGCTTTCATAGAACCACAAAACAACTATTTGACTTTTTTCATTATATACCATTATATTACCCAGAAGTACTCTGTAGTCATGTAACTTCTACTTTTCACAAGGCCCTTATCATGGCATATGATCCATCGTTATCCCTATGAATGAGTAATGAAAATGGATCTTAAAAGTGTAAGCTTCCTGATAGGAAGGCACTGTGTAGTAGGGAAATGGTTCTGGATTTGACCTAGAGCATACGTTTGGATTGATTTACAGCTTATGTCTCTTATAATAAAAGCAGCAACCAAAAAAAAAAAAAAAAAAACGATCAACAAACAAACAGACGCATGTACGATTTTGCCAGATGTTTCCAAGTGTGCTCATAAATAATATCTGTCTTTAGATAAAATGTCAGGTATAGATTTGTGTCAGCGTAGAAGTTTACTGTGTGGGAGGAAGAGTTGCACTTTTATACCAGCCTTTATTTGAAATTATTTGCTAATCATCAGTGATAAACATGTAATCCTCAGAGAGTTGGGATGACACACAGGCTTTGAGAACATTGTGCTGGCAGTATATTCTGGCTAAAAAAATCACAAATTTGATGTATTATGGTACTGTATGTATTTTTGTTCTGGGGCTTGTCTTGTCTTTTTCTTTTGAATGATCCCTCTCTGTATTTTCTTAAAGTTAAATAAATTACTAGGAATATTTTATTTAAAAAATTTTAAATAGTGGTGTAATGTTGGTCATGTGGACACAGTGGAAGAGTTGGTAATCTAGGTCCTAAATTTACATCTATGTTTGCATGGGGAAATTTTTTGTATTCAGAGTCAGTTTGCGTATGTGCTTAACTCGGTTTTCTAGGCGTGTAGTTGACCTAAGGTGCAATACACAAAGACAAGAGCAAAAACAGCAGAAGTGTCAATACAATGATATTAGATTAAAACAGAACATGTAGGTCCCTATTGAACAACGTATGCTCATTTCTGATTACCTACACAATATGTAGCTACTGTGTAGTACAGGACTGACTGAATAACGATCTACCCTTTCAAATTGAGTTGATGTCACTGTTGATCGCTTTTACTGTTGTGTTTTTGGTTACATGAATGCAAAACAGAAAGGGTAGGTCCCTACTGAACATCACATGATCGTTTCTGGCACAGAGTCCGATCAGCATTTGAAGGTCGATCGGGGCAGAAACAAGCATGTGATCGATAAAGACCTAACCTTTCCGTTTTTAGTTGATGTCATTGTTTTTTTGTCAACTGTTGTTGTAATCAAATTTGTATTGTAATCAGATTTCATGTAAAATATGAGAAAACTTAATACAATTATATATGAATAAAAAAACAGTAGTCTGGTGTGTTAATAGAATGCTACAAGAATGGACTTTGCTGGAATCATACTAATCACTGCAAATTCAATTTAATTTAATTGTATTTAATTGAACAATATTGTTTCCGTTGTCATTCAGTCAGCGTATAAAATAACACTTGATCTTGCACATGCATGGTAAATAATCCACATACAATGCACACTATATATTGCACAAATATGTTTAAACACTTATTTGTGATATCAGCTCGATCGCTTCATTCACACATCATATAGCATAGCTTGCAGTTCCTAAAACATTTCTCAGTTGTCCAGTTTTTTTGGAGTTAAATCCATGATTTTCTTTTACTACTAGGCCTCCATCTCTATGTGAACCTCTACAATTTATATGCTGCTTTATATTATAAAATATGCAAAATATTAATATAGAGAACTTAATATACGGCAAAGTGCAAAAGTCTTGAGCCACCCTGCATTTCTATATATTTTGCTTCCAATGAGCCATACTTTCTTGTATTTTTAATGTAGTTCTCCAGTCTTTCTGAAGCACTTTTTTTCTCATTTTCCAGCTCCAGGCCCTGAACCTGACCAGTTTCAGAGGTATGTTTTTGTTTGTTAAGCCACACAGTAAGCTATGAATTATTCAAACGGGAGGGAAAATGAGGTTGCTGCTGAGGTTGTTACATAAACTACCAATTTTTTTATTGAATCTTTAGGCACTTTGCAGCCTGTCACAGTAAAACATTTGTTCCCATTTCTTTCATTTAATCTACATATATTTTTTTATATTAAGAATTTAAAGGTGGCTGAAGACTTTTCCACAGTACTATATCTTTCAAAGCAGTATTATAGCCTAAAACTTATATTAGTAATTATATTATAATGATTTATAGTTTTTTTAGAACAAGTATGGGGGGGAAAAACACAGTTTGAAAAGAATTTCTGCAGGGTTTATAAAGATTATTTTGTTTGATGAATTAGTGTTTGATGAATTAGTGTAAAAAATGTTTCAGAAATCCTAAATTAAAAGTTGTAGTCCAAAATTAAACATGTGATATTTGATGCACAAATGCAAATGACATGATTGACATCCAAATAAATCATGAGTGAGCAAGTTTGTGTATTTTTCACCATATACTGTATTTGTGCATCTCAAGCATCTCATTTGTGGATCACTTAAAATTTACATTAACATGTTCTATTTACTTGTTATTTTACATTGAATTTATATTATGTATATGTAAAATAATGTAGCAAAACTATTATTGTAAGCATAGCAGGCTAAAGTTCTTGTACAGTATTATCTTTATTAATGGGTCACCCTTGTGGATTTTGTATGGGTAGGATCAGCAAGGTCATCTTTTGACCTGTAATATTTCTACTGAATGTTTAATATAAACCATAAGTTTGATACCAGTTTTAATATTGTAGAGTATGTTCCAACTTATAAAACCAAAACAATGATGTTCTAAACAATGATGCTTTTGCATTTCTTTTGGAAAGCCAAGGATGAAGTGAGTAAAATTTCTGAAAGATGACTATACAGTCTGTCTTATGCACAGACTCTCTCTCGTTCTACATACAGCAAGGTTTTTGATTCCTTATCTACCCTTAACCTTTTACTTCATTTGGTTACTTGTTCACTTCCAGACTAACAAGAATTACTGACATAGGCCTTTAGTTTTCTTGTCAATGGGTGTTTGTGTAAGCTGTACGGTTTCTGGCCTATTGATCTAGCATATTGATTGAACCTTTTGCTAATTTCTGATGAGAAAATCCTCATCCTTATCCAACTCATGGTTAGATGTTGCTATTGACTTATATTACCACCTGGAATATTTCCTTAATAAACTTTTTAATAAGCTTATTGGGAGAAAAGGTATTGGCAAAAAATATTGATATGACTGACTTGATAATTGATACCTTCACTCAGTGCGTGGCCTATAAAATTTGTAGTTGAGGCCTGTATAAACATCTCTTTAATTCCCCTTCATCTCAAGACAATCAAAGCAATTGCCCTGTGAGCCACTGTAGTGAATTAGCATAATGAGCCTCCGAGGGTTGAGGTACCTGCATTACCTTATCAATTTGCAACGGTGGCTCCAACCGCGAGTCAATTTCAAAAAGTGCCCAATTAATTTACTTAGAAAGTCAACATAATTATGTTGATGAGAAATCCCTTGTTTTACATTTGGGCAGGAGGGGTAAGTGCAGAATAGGTAAATACTTTATATGTTTGAACTTAAGAAGAGACATTTCTGCAATAACAAGGCATAAATACATTTAAGATTTTCTTTTCTTTTTCTTTTTTTAATTGGCACCCCATCTAGGGTGTACCCCGCCTCATGCCCTAAGTCTCCTGGGATAGGCACCAGGCCCTTACGACTCTGTATAAAGGAAATATCGGTATATAGACAATGCTATGAGATATTTAATTTTCTTGAATATTAAATATTCCTTTATAATCTTTATAATAGAAGCCTCTATAATAACAAATAATTATCTCCCTCTGTAATAGGAGTCATCATTTATTTGGCCATATTATTTATTTGAGTTTGCTTCTTATAATGTCATATGGTTTATTAAACTAAAGATGTGTCAGATATGAGTCATGCTTGTTTGTCCACTGACTTGAATAATTTTTAGCTGATTCAACTCATCTGGTAATGAGCAATCCTTCACGGGTTGAAGAATCTGCATTTGGCTAAAGCGCACATCTTCCTTCATCAGAGGTGAACACTACAAAATATAAGGCATAAACTATGAAATTATTGCACTGTGTAGAGATACACATACTTAACGTTACACATGACCGACTCACAACGTTTGCCATAAAATGGATGAATAAATAATAAAGGCTCAGGACCTTACTTGAAAAAAAAAAAAGAGAAATCACTACCTAGATATAACCAGTAGAGGCGCTATATCTATTTGTTCAAAGTGGTGTGGGGTCGAATCGAAAGGGAATCGATTCCTCATGAAATACTCATTCAAACGAATCGATTCATGAACACAAACGATTGTTTAAAAAGGAGTGTTGTTGTGCTTGACCTGTAGATTTTCAAATAGATTTTTGAGATAAGAATGAATGATTAAAACTAAGTTGTAAAGTTTTAATGAGGATTTTGCCATAAATGAGTTTTAATATAAACAGTAACCTAAAAACATATTATAAAATAAATGTGTAAGTGTTATAGTCAATGATAAGGCCAACACTATTTCAAGTTCAGGTTTAATATCAGGTACAGTGTATGGTATAAATGTATGTATGGCATAATAGTCCTGCTAAAACAGCAGGCTGGCTGGCATTCATATAATGTTTTATATTCATATTTATGCGCTCCTAGTTTTCGGACACTTAAAAGTCTAGACAGGATGGAATTTTTCTTTGACTTTGAGAGAGAGGAGGAGGGGGCTACAGTAATAAAGAAATTACTATCTCTTGCTGCTATAACATAAATAATAACTTGTCTAACTGATGTGCTGCAGTATTAGCTAAACCAATCTATGGTACAATAGATACCCACTGTGGTATTTATTTATTCATTTTTGGTTCGTCCATGTGGCATAAGACACATGATGGATGCTCGCCACCTTGGAGCATCTCCTTGGAGATATATATGTAGTTTCTGTGGCAGTTACTTAAGAGGTCAGGTTGCCAGCTCAAAGCATGATTGTCATTCACACACTACGGCTAATCTGGGAACGCCAGTTAGCCTAACCTGCATTTCTTTGGATTGTGGGACTACATGCAATCTTCATGCACACAGACCCAAGGCAGGAATCGAACCCTGACCCTGAAGGTTCAAAGCGACAGCGCTAACCACTAAGCCACTGTTCTGCCTCACTGTGGTATAAAAGGAATAAAACGCTTAGAAATGTGTTATAGGAAAATTGTACATTTCACTATGGCATTACATATTTTGTTGATTGTTTTCTTAAGTGTTCTTATTATTCCTAAGTATATACAATGAGTACATTATGCATACAGCATGTAAAGGTTCATGAATCACTCACTTGCTCATCATCTATACCACTTTATCCTGTATACAGAGTCATGGAGCCTATCCCAGGTGACTTGGGGCACAAGGCAGCGTACACATTTACAGCATCTGGCAGACACCTTTATCCAGAGTGGCTTAAATTTTTATCACATCTGAGTGGTTGAGAAAGAGTTTAGCCTTGCTCAAGGGCCCAATAGTGGGGTTTGAACTGGGGACCTTCCGTACCATAGTCCAATGCCTTAACTACACACTCACATGCTCATTCGCACACTATGGGCAATTGGGGACACCAGTTAGCCTAATGCATGTCTTTGAACTGTGGAAGGAAACTGGAGTCCCCGGAGGATATGGGGATGACATCCAAACTGCATGCCCACAGACTCGAGGCAGAATTCGAACCAGAACCCTGGAGGTGCAAGACGACAGTGCTACCCACTAAGCCACGGTGCCGCCTATTGCAAATACTTACATTTATCTATATTATTTATTATCATTAAAAACAACAGTTGCAATGAGATTACATTCAGATTTCACTTTATTAACCCTGTCGAATCAAACAGGTTGATTCGAAGGAACCGATTCAGTCAAGCGATTCACGATGACCATCACTAATGCAAATCGCTATTGTGCGACACCATTGTTTTCTCACAGGACCGACGGTCAGGCCAGAAGGAGGGATAAGATACCGAAAGTATTCGCCATACACTTTGACTGGACAAGCGTGGCCAAAAGACAGCTTTTTAAAATAAAACTTTATATTTCCATTCATTCAAAACTCGTCTCCACTTTATCAGTTTCCTCTGTGTGGATGTGCTGTTTTAGGTAATAATAATAATAATGCGTAGTAAAAAAATGCATGCATGCGTGCCTCAGTGCGCTATAGAATTAAAAACAAGGGTTTTTTTGTTAGGCTGTGAGAAACGCAAATTGTGAATGTGCCGTTGTTTCCTCCCTCACCCCCACCATCACGCACACACACACACTCTCTCTCTTTCCCTCTCTCTCTCTCCCTCTGAAGGTGAAGCGACTCCAAACTCGCAGCGGCGTTAGTAAAGAAGAAGCAGGTGTCCAACATGGCGAACGCGGCCAGCGGAGCTCTCGCAAGTCTCCTGCTTTTATCAACGATTGCGGCAGCTGTTCTTCAAGGTACACTATCACTATTTACATGCCTCCTTTTTTCGGCGTTGCGGATTCTTTTGCGAAACACAATCTCAGAGCGGCAAACAAGCAGCGGGGGCGTGAAACACACACGCACACACACTCACAGCGCGCGCATAAACACACTGCCTGGATGCGCCATATGGATTGTCACGATGGGGGAAAAAGTATAAAGAGTTGACGAAACATTGTGTTTCTTCATGCATTTTTGCGTTCGGTTCGGTTATCGTGTGTTGGTCTTGAATTCCAAGCGGGCAGATGTTGATGTGGTGTTGTACTGGAGCCTGGATGTATGTTGGAGAAGTGAGAAAAGAGAGGAAAAAGAGTCGTGGCACGGAGTTCGCGCTCGGGTTTCTTTACTTCCATGTAACACTACAATGTTGCCAGTTCGTTTTAAAGCCGGTGAATATGATGCGAGTCAGAGATGTGGTCATGAAAAGAAATAAAAATGAATCCATCAGTCATAAATAAATACATCAATGCGTTGCGTTTGGATGATGGATGGGTTAAATGGGTGATGTGGAAACGGAACCGGGTCGTGCTATGCGGCATGATCCGAAACTGAAACGGTCTGGTTGCGCAGTTGATGCTGTGCCCGATCTCTGTATCGGATATTAATCGATTAGTCTGGTTGTGGAACGTACAAAGCGAAAGTTAGACGAATATGCACTGACTGTGATGGCGCGATGTGTTGGTGCCTTCTCTATGGAATTAGCCTGCTTATAGTATGGTTTCATTCAAAGTTTATACCCACGTCAGGAATTATTATTTGATTTCACTTAGACCAAATCTTAAAATCTCAAAATTGCTTAAAAAACAAAAAGCGTATCCTACTTTATGGAAGTTCGTGTGCAGTGTGTGCAAGCTGATTCAGTTACAGTGCGACACTGAACTATGAACGCAAAATACGTTGTTGTTATTAGACTCCTGGGAGGCAATTTTGCGCTTCCTACATACACTTGGGTTATCGCGGAAAAAACGGAAAATATATGGGGAAAAAACAACCCTGTGATAATATGAGATATAAGATGTTCTAGGCTACTTTCGTGTAATTGAGTAAACGAGTAGTAGCTCTGTTCCAATAGTCTGTGGCGTTTCTCCAAACCGTGTATGAAATCAATGAGACAGTGTGTGCATGTGCGTGAGTGTGTGTTCATTACTCTTGTTTTAAACGATGCTGTGTTCACTCAAAGCAGATAAAGAGATAAAGCCCGTATACTCGTGTTTTCTGTGAGACAGTCTTTCTGGATGTAAACGGTTATTTTCCGTTTAAGGGTTTAAACGTCACGTTTTTTTTTTCGGACATAACTCTTTTAAATCCTATAAAACAAATAAATAATTGTTTAATTGTTGTAATTAAAAAGGAACAAAAGAAACCATTAATTTTCAGTGTTTTATTCCTGAAGCTATGTGCGAGTTCAACCGTTAGCTAATTTGCTAAAACCTTCACGTGACAAGTCGTGACGTAATCAGTCAGTATTTCTTATATTACCGATTATCCGTTATAATCGATTATTTATCATAAGTTTAAGCTGTTTTACTTTGATCGACAAAGCCTTATTAAGTTCTTCCGACACCGTAATCTTGGCTGTGTTTTGTTCGTTTTCTAAAGCGTGCACAGCTTTTAGGTGTCAGCAGTAATTTCTGATTTTATGAAGACAGTAGGCCATCACAGTTGGAAACAGACATCGCGGGCAATTAAAAGACCATTAGTCGGTTTGCTCTCGCTCAGGGTAATCGGCTGTGGAGAGAAAAATAAATGGTTTAATGCATGCGCAAATTAAACCTGGCTGATTTAGTCAGAATATTCACAGGTTTGTTAGCAAAACTCACAGCAGAAGTTTGGATTGCTGAGCCAAGGCAGTAAATGAGTTGGGTAAAATAATAAATAAAAAGGATAGAATTGCAAATTGACAACGTTGCTTGCAGCTGAGTTGGATTTGTACTTGGAATTAAGTTGGCTTTTCCCTGGAATTATGACTTCTGTGGTTAACAAGGACCAGAAACTTCCATGGCAAATCGCATGCTGCAACCATCACACATGCCTCGGTAAATTAATTGCACAGGGACTCACTTTTGAGACCTAGAAATGTGCACAAGTGCATAACATGGCTGAAGTCAGTATGTCCGGCATCCCTTGATTCGATTTGCTGAAAGTTTTTCACCTCCATTGCAGCTGTTCAAGCACATTTTTAGTTTTCTACATCATAGTTTAGTGCAAGAATTATTTGTGCAGTAGTATTGTATTTTTTGGGCAAGACCATCAATTTGCCCCACAATCACAACGTAAACCTCAAACCACATTGAGATTTTCATTAATTGCAAAGTGACTTAAAAATGTGTCTTTTGTTACTGCGACTTCAAAAAAGATAGTTGATTGACTTATATAGTACAAAAGGTACATTCAGATTTTATTCTGTGAACTGATGAAGTTGTTCATGCTATCCTCTCCTTGACTGAGATGGTTGACTATTTTTGCATGTTGCATGATGCTAATAGGTTGTTGTAAGTTTACATTTTTATAAATTGTTATTAATGCTTTATTTTTTTATATTTATGTCTTAGCTACACGACTACATTTGGTCAAAGAGAAAAGTCTGATTTTCTCCTTGAACCATTCCTTCAGTGCTATTGTTTAGTCCCCCATGGTGATTTCTTTTAAAAGTCATTTGCATATGAAAGACAAAGACCTCGATGTTTAAAAGCTCTTCTTGAACAATAGCCCCAGCTCCCTGTTTCAGCAAGAGTCTCAGAATGGTGGTCACTGAGGAATGTGCTGAGATGAGGACACAGAGCTAAGATTAAGACCAGTGTTGGATAACAGTACAATGTCAGTAGGGACTCTACCTCAGGGTGCAGGCTTTTATAGTTAGGGCTAGGCCTAATCTACGGCTAGGGAACTGCCCCTGTGAGTGTGTGTGTGTGTGTGTGTGTGTGTGTCTGCATAGAACATATTTAAGACTTGCACATGTTCCTATGGCAAGGTTGCTGTTATTAGACATTTCTTTCCCTTTGAAGTGTGTAGTATTTGTTTTGCTCCACTTAGCTGTCAAACTAATACCTTACAGAGTGAAAATGAAAAATGGCTGGGGGAGCAGCAAATCCACATAAGAATATTTTGGGGATTACAGCTGGAGTCTGCCATGCCTGCCTTTGCTTGTGATTGGTTGTATTTTCTTCAAAAATATAGGAGAGAAATTGTTCTTTTTCTCATACCATTATTCCTAAACATAATATTATTTTTGAACCAATTGTTATTCTCTGCATTTCATCAATAATAAAAAAAAAGCGGCACAGCATTTTTTCCTTTATTCCTTTGTACAAATATACTGTATTTTAATTAGATTGTCTTTTTGAATGATTTTAAGTTTTATCTGGTAGAAAAAAACTGATCAATTGTACTATTCCTTTAGTATTGGCACTATAAGGTAGAGAACACAATCAACACTATTATCAATAGAAAAATAGGCCTGAGTTGGTGGAGTTTTTTTTTTTAACGAATAGATAAGAAATGGGATGATAAGGACTTGAGTGGAGTCCTGTTATTGACCTATTCATGTCTACTGCACACATTCCTGGAATAAAGATGTATCTTGGCTAAATGAAAGCAACATCAAGAATAGATCGTTATGCTTCATATAGACCTCAGTGACCTTCAGTTAAACTATAGAAAAAGATGTATTTAAACTGCTTGCCTTTGTACCACTGGCACTCAAATCACTATTAAGCAATTACAGGAACTAAACGCAAACGCTAAAAAGTGAAGGTGCGTGAGACTTGCATATACAGCGTTAACCAATGCCGAAACGAGTTCAAGTGTTTTATTGGTGCTTTCAGCTCATATTTGAGGCCCATTAATAAAAACATGTCAGTTTTTCAAGTCTCAATCAATGCTTTGGAACCCGTACCGTCCACTTCCTGCCAGATTAGGAAACGTGATGGATTGAGCCTTAGCAAAGTACATTTATTTCAATCAGTAAGCCATTTAAATGGAAAGTCATTTGCACTTCACCTATTTACAAGTACACATGATCAGTCATTACCAGAAATGCACCTTCCCCGCTTGCTGGAAATTGGAACCATCTTATTAACGGATGGTTTAAATCAGTTCTGCAGGTAGTTAATGAACTGAGGAATTGAATTCTGAAATGCAGCGGCAGGAGCAGTACAGCCGCCCACCTAACGCCTCTGCTGGAAAGCAGTTTGAGTGTAATGCTGTAGTTTACCATACATCACATTACTGTTCACACTCACTGACTTCTCATTACAGGACATTATAAGAAAGCATTACATTTACATGCTATGTACAAGGTTTTTTCCCTATTTTTTCTTATGTGCCATAGTTTTGTTTTGTAAAAGGACGTATGAATACATTTTGGAACGTCATACCTTGTGGCACAACGCTGTCGAATTCTCGGACAGCTCTGATTAATTTAATTGAAAGTAACACTGACTGTAATTCAAATCACAAGTTATTCATACGTCAATGTGATTTCAAATAAAGGTTACGAAATCTAAAAATAATATTAAATAAATGTAATAAAATGCATTGTTATTTAACAAAAAGAAACCCACCATAGAAAGGTTAGTTAAGACTAGCACCACATGTACTCAGTATAAATTAGTAAATTAAGGAAATCAATAAATAACATTGGTCATTTTCTGGTACTGTCTGTTAAAAAAAATGTGGATTTATTTATATTGGTGTTATAATGAATTCTAAATACTATCTGCATGCATAATACACTACCTGGCCCTCCCACAAAAAGTGGAATACTCTGATATATCTTTGAATCTTACGGCGTGCTTTCACCATGGCGTTGTTTCACCTACTGTCATAGCATTTTTTTTCGTCCAGATTTGCATTAATTTTTTTAATCTTTGAGCGATGATTAGCCTGTTAAACAGAGAAGACAAACAATGCATTGATGTGACAACTTGGTCATACGATACATTTAGGTCGTCAGCTGACTTTATTTTAGTGCCACATACTGTAACATTGTGGAATCTAGATCTGATCAAGTGAAGCAGCGTCTGTTTATAACACTGCCTCCAGAGGCTTGTACAGTTGCCAATATGCATGATGATGCATCACTTCTTGTGCTTCCCTTCTTATTCTAACTTTCCCATCAGTCTGGTACGTGATCATTTTCCATTGCTCTGAAGCCCAATCTTTATGCTTCCTAACAAATTGTTTTATTAACCTGTGGTTGTCTTAGGGTCAAACTGCTGTTTAGTCCCATTACTTTAAACAGAGCTGTGATTTAATGTAGATTTTTTTTTCACTCTGCAATTTCTTAAGCTTCTCCTATCATGGCTATTCATTCAGACGTTTTCTGACAACATTTCCTCTTTAAGGTTGACAGTTTAATACTATCCATTCAGGGGATAGTATAAACTGTCTAATAGTGTGTTGGACAGTTCTTAACCCAATTCCAGTAATTTCATCAGCATCCTTAGTTGTTTTCTTTGCTTGATTCAGTATAATAATTTCATACTTCTGAAACACACTTATATCTTTTCCATGACAACTGGATACTTGTTCTGACATGGTTGTTTACGAAATGAGAAGCTATTCATTGCATCAGTTAGGGTTAAAAGAGTTGTTGTCGGCCAAAACCTATTAATCACTGCAGTAATTAAAGGCTATTCAAATTATTTCAAATTATTCAAATTAAAATGGTGACTTTTTTGGTCATTAACAAAATAAACATAAATAATTCCAGCGATGTGCGTTATGCACAATAACACAATATCAGCAAGCTTATTGTTGATTTTTTTATAGAAAGGGTTAGCAAAAGATTTTGAGGACACTGTTCTTTGGACTCTAAATATTTCTCACTTTGAGAGACAAAAGACTTTTTACTGCACCTGCTAAATATAACTTTAAACTTTTAAGGGAGGAAGGAAGAGGAAAGCTGAGGAAAAAATAATAGTATACAGCCTACAGGTTTTTGAAATGGCTTGACATTGGTGTTAACAGCATAAGGCGCTCTTTGGAGAGACTCTGATGAGGGGGTCTAGATGAAATTATGTATGATTACAAATAAAAAGCACAAAAATAAGTCAGGAAACTGAATTATTAGAATCAAACTATGCGCTGCTCTTACAAACATGATTATATGATCATACAGCAATGGGCTCAGCATGAGGGAAAAAGTCATTTAGCAAATGGATCCATTCATCTTTGAACTGGATAAACATGGATTGTGGAGACTCTGATAAGCTCCAGTACTCAAATCATGTCTTGTAGTACATTAAAAAGTTGACTACGAAAAAGAAAAATGTTCAAGCTGCACAAAACCATTAGCATGCTCTTTTAAAGGCTTTGTTGGTCCAGTGTATTTGGGAGTATTATAATACTATGCAAATATGCATGCAAATAGTAATGGATGGGATTTATGTCGGTTATTAAAGGCATTGAAAGGATTTGATGGGTTAGGAGTTGTGAAGGTTTCCTTTGAGTAAGTTACACTTTTTCTACTGTAATGACAAAATTAAGTTGAGTTGTTAGTATTGTTAGTTTTATTCATGAGAAAGTCCTGGCTTCAATTAAATGCATTTCACAATTTAAAAAATATAGATTTTTTTTCAATTATCTCGATTGAAATATAGATTTTTCTTTTACAATTATTTTTCCATCATACTGTTTTAACTTTCTTTAAAATTCTTTAACAATCTATTTACTTTGTAAAATTTTATATTTAAGCATGTGAGTACACGTATAGTTAGTTTACACCTACAAGCTTTTTGCTAACATCGTTTAAAGCAGTTTGTATTTCAGATCGTGTTATATTTACATCTGCTGTTAAAGATTAGCCCTCACACAACTGTCAGTGGACAAGAGAGAAATAACCTAACCAATACCTTGTACTCAATGAATCACTTTTGATAACAGAAGCTGGAGATGGGAACCAGAATTGCGCTCGTATCGTAGATGATAACTCATTTGAGATTCATTTGACTGGAAGTTGTAGGCTCACAACGAATAGAAAAGTGATTATCTTTCAGAGCGGGATATTAACTTTTTAATATGAGGTTCACGTGAGTGTTCATTCTAGATTTCCCCGTTTAGCACATCAGGGTTTAGAGCTTCTTTGCTAGCATAGTGCTACTGATTCTTAAAGGGTTCTGTTGCTCTGTTTCTCCAACCTAGCTTAAACACAAGAAATGTTTTTGATAAAGCAAAATAGGTCATGTTGTCATCTCTCATATCTGTCAAAAAATGCAGTGCGACAAACTCACATAGATGAGCTTCACTGCTCGTCTAAACAGCACCACAGGAATTCGCTGTTCTAGAAATGTCATCCCTCAGGTCACCAGCAGATTAAAAATAGCCACAGAGTTTGACGGCTGAGTACACTATATGCCCTTGAGGGACATCCGTCTTGTGTTGTGGCGTTATCAGAGCCATGTTAGGATCGCATTTACTGATTAGTAAAGCATTAGGCATTTTTGTGAGGCACGCAGAAAACCGGAAAGCAGTTCTGGGAACGGAAAATTACTGGGTTCAGAATTACATTTTGGAACCCTTTGCCAGTTCTGTGTGAGGCTTTTGCATATTTTTTTCCCATGAAAAATTTACTTGGAAATCACAAGGTATCTTCAGGAGGACTTCATGACACATGTATGAGCATTGAATAACTTATTTATAGACTAGTGCTTGAGAACGAACGCAGCATGATGACATTACATGCTAAATTTAATGGGAAAGTTTTAAATAAGGAATAAGGCACTTGAGGGTGATCTGTTATAGGAAAATAACTCAACTATGGAGTGTGATGTGGCCTAGAACAGAAGGATTTCCTATTGATCTTATACACATTCATTTGCCAATTATTTCATTTATTAAAGCATAATTCCTCAGAGTTTTTATCCATTTCAGTTCTGCTTTATATTGCGGATTAATCTTAGGTGTTTCAGTCTGGTTATTGTTGTGATGCGAGAATTTACCTCAGACGGAACACAGGACACACAACATGCACACACACATTCGCACACTCATTCATGCCTAGAGGCAATTTAGCCTAGCGAATTCTCCTACCGGCATGTTTTTGTCCTGTGGGCGGAAATTGGAAAACCCACATAGACGTAATTTAAATATCTTTACAGAAATGTTTGCCAGGACAACAATTCCATTTTCTTTTTTAAAGATCGAGCTAACGATATTAGCGAAAGATTATTGATGTTTAAACTCAGCAGCCAAATAAATACACCCCGTTTCTCAGTGCTCGTTCAAAAACCCTGCACACAAATTACTGGATGATCATTGCCAAAACCTGAGCTAGCTGACAAATATTACTATAAAATGTCGTAGGATGAATGACATGCAAGCGCACTAGCACAGCAAGGTAAAAAAGCTTTGTACAGTAGCTAAGCTAACAAGTAGGCTAACCTTACATAGCATTCCAAATTATGCATCCATCCAGACAGTTCCACTGGACTGGAATACTTGTGTTTTTAGGTCCTTCTGGTATAAAACCCTTATTGGGACATCGGGATCTCAATACAGGATAAATTATGTAGATATTATGATACAGAGATAATAACAACATTAAAAACAAACACAGCCATTGTAGCCTGTGTTAGCTAGTTTTTGATTTAGCAAAATGTAGCTACAGTTGCTACTGTGATGTTAATGTGTGAGGCCATCCGAAGGTGAGACAGACATATGAGCTCATATGAGGCATACGCTGCTACTTTAGTTCACATTTTTGACTGATTGGTTGTATGAAGGAGCAAAAGTAGTTACCCATGAGTCAAGTAGAAACAGGTGAACCCCCGCATCAGTTTTCATGGCTTTCAACCCTCTGAGGTCTGTCCACTTTTGAAACGCATTGCTAATGTTAACACGGATCTTCGACCCTTGCTTGTTCATATACCTTTTTTTCCCTTTGTTTTCTGTTTTCCACTTAAGCTGTTTTTCTGCCATCTGTTCTTCTTTACAATGCTTAGAGTCCAGGATGTTAGATTCAGGATTCAGTCAGGATTCAGTTATCACAGTACATTACAGCACAGTGAAATGTTATTTATTTTTCTCGCATATCTCAGTAAGGAATCTGGGGGCAGAGTATAGCACCCCTGGAGGAGATAAGGTTAAGGGCCTTGCTCAAGGGCTGAACAATGGCAGTGTGGGTCTTGACCCCCCTAACCTTCCGATCAGTAAGGCAGAGTCTAAACATTTAAGCCACCACTGCCCCCCGCTAGCATGTTGTATGGACAACAGTAGTTTTCTGTGAACTAAACTTTACTCATGTTCAGGCTGCTTTTACACTAGGATCTCAGGGTACACTGTTCATTTGAGCAGTGAGAATCCTCTATACTGTACCTGGTCACTTGAAAGGGTGGTCTCTAGCATCATAGATGCTTGGGCATGTACTTGGGCACAGTATCAATAAGGAATTAAAGCTGAGCGTGCCAATAACATTGAACTAGGCTGCTATTTATAATGTGATATTGTTAAGGGCACCTGTCTTTTCTGAAATCTGCATATGCCCAGTGCATGCGCTGATCTCATTCTTCAAACTTCACAGCTGTAGCAAATGAAGTAGGAAGGCAAAAGAAGGGTTGTTCTTGACATGTCAAGAATAATATCACATTGACTCCATAGTACTCTTTTTCTTCTAACTAATTGGTGGATCAATTGGTTATTGGCAGAGAAAAATAAGAAATATTGAACTATGAGATTTACAAAATCGCAATACAAATCAAATCGGCTCCTAGGTTTCACAGTAATACTATATCGGCTGGTTCTTGGTTCATTGTTCACAATATTGCAGTCTGGTGCGAGTATAAAAAAGCTGCACATTAAGATGCATTAAAAAAAAGAATATAAAGTTTCTGTGTATTTATATATGATGATTGTATATATAGGTGGAAACTAAGAAACTGTACATAAGGTATTATAATAGGTAATAAATATTAATAAAAGAGAGAATTAAAGGGTATGATCATATGCGTGCAGTGCAACAGTATTGTATATGGCCCTTGTATATAGTGATATCATAGAAGGAGATCCCTTGATGCAGACCAGAGTTCCTGATTCCCGTTCCTGGTTGAAAAGCAAGTGTATTCCTGTACAGAACAACATTACTAATATGAAAGCTGGTGGAGAGACCAAAGACCCTTGTCTGCCCTGTTTTTCCTGGTGACATCATGTGACTACTTGTCTCTGGGTATTTAAGTAGAACATAAAGCCATTACATTACACTCCACATTTAATTGGGGGCTGGTTAGGAATTGCTAACTCCATCTTTAAATACTGACACCTTTATCAACATTTTTTTTCATTAGGTTTAGATTACCAAAAGCACACACACTACAAATTCCAGTGAATTAGCTGTTACTATAGAAGTGTGATACTGTATTGATTTTTTTATAACAGCCAGATCTGCTCTCTCTATATTTCTCTATAAGATCTCCAGCTTACAAAATTGCGAAGTTGAACTATAACGTTACTAACTATATTTGTACATTCTGTTTATTTTCCTTCCTTTGTTAAATATATTTGTTTGTTGATAATAAATAGTGTTAAACCTCAGTTAAAAAATGTGGTACTATTGTTTTCAAGGTGCCTTGTATTGCGCTATCTTTTTTGAAATATTACCCACCTGTAGTTTGAGCAATACCACCAAGGGCCAAACTGAAATTAATGGACACTGCAAGCTGGGAAATGAGGTCACGGGTGTCTGGCAACCGGTGTATGTGTTTAAGTGTGAAGGGAACCAGCTGTGATGACATGTTTGTGCCAGTGCATGAAGTAGGAGGAGTTGCTTTTTGTGTTGTGTACCTGGAGGTTGGGAACAGAACAACAGAGCTGTTTCTTCAGCTAAACTACCCTTCATGATGCATTCTTGAAAGTCTGGTGAATGTGACTAAATGACTAAATCACTGGCATTCAGACAAGTGGAAATGCAGTGGACTAATGAAAGGATTTGTTTAGAACGAAGCTTTTTATCTTAAACAAGTGTCACAAGTGATACACGATTGTGCCTGGATGCATTATTTTGCATAAAAGCGCCCCAAGCACTCTTGCCCACTTAGTTCTACTTAGCTCTCTGACAGCCGTACCTTAATGCCAAGGCAACAAATAATCAGCTGTGAAACATAGAAACTGATGATGCGTTATAGAGGCTTCTTCGGTGCTCAGTAAGAAAAAAAAAATGCCATAGGCAAATTTTTTTTCTTTTTTTCTTTTTTTCCTCTCAGCATAGCGTTGAGTTAATCCGGCTCTGTGACGGTTTACGTCATGACTGTCTCTGTGGAGACATCATGCTGTAAAAGCTCTCCAGGCTTAAGACCTTATTTATGTAAATATGACTTCTTCAAGTAGTAAACTTACTTTGTTATTGTCATGTAATCCTTCTTATTTTCAACATTCCGAACACTATGTGGCTTAACACATTTCAAGATCTCTTTAACTGGAAGGTTTCAGTTTTTGAACCGTATGTCACCATATAAAATATGTACATATATGTTCTTTTTCTTCTTCTTTGTTGTTTAACAGCGGTTGGAATTCAGTAGGTTTTATTACCGCCAAATGTAGGTCTCATTTTTTCTCATCTTGTTGGTTTATTTAGCAGTTATTTTTCTTCGCCATCACATATCCATCTACTAGTGGTCGGGGCAGCTCAGTGGTTAAGCCATTGGACTACAGTTCGGAAGGTCCCAGGTTCAAATCCCACGACCACCAAGTTGTCCCTGTTGGCCCCTTGAGCAAGGCCCTTAACCCTCAACTGCTCAGATGTATAATGAGATAAAAATGTAAGTTGCTCCTGCACCTAGCATAGCAGGCAACCAACAGTTAGTTATGGACGGCTGCTCCCATTAAGGGTTCGCCGGGGGACCATCTGATCTGCATGCAGCTTGGCACAGGACGCCTTTCCTGACGCAACCCTCCTATCTTGCCACCCCGGTTTGGGACCGGCACTGCATGCTTGGTAGTATGGGGTCTAGCAACCCCATTAAAACATGGGTCTTAAATTCTTAAAATCTTGTTCAGGGGTTAGAGAGGAATTTGGGATTCAGTCTAGTATTAGAGGTTAGTTAGCTTTGTAGCTCTAGTTATGCTGCTATAGTTTATCATCACTCGTGGGATGCCTCTCATCCACTCAGAATACTTGATCACAATCAACATTTTGTTAACAAAAGGCAGAGTTAGCAAAATGTACTACCTTAATGGAGAATATTTTCAAATATACCGCATCAGTTTGCTCACTGATAGTTGGTTATTAAACTCAAATTCACAAATATATAACTAATATAATAATTTTTTTACCACTTGTTTTCTAATTATATTTAATGTTGGAGAAACAACTTGGTTCCTGTTATTGATTGTGTTATAGTAATTGTTCACTCGCCAGCCTTTTTTCCTTTCTCCTCAAGGTTCAGTGTAACGTAATGTTACAGAGAAACTGGAGAAGCAAAGCCCTCTATCCCGATGACCTTCCTGTGTTGGAAAACTTACTTTAAGATAGTGAAGACACTGGAGACTTGTTCCATAAATGCCTCACCACATCAGCTTTGTTAAATTACAACATTTTTTTATCCATTTATTATTAGATGTAGCTCATGTAGATCATCTGCTAAAGTAGCCCCTAGGAGTGAGCTGTTACTTTCTAAACGATACCATATTAGAACGAGCGCAGGAATATAAGCGTGCGATTTGTCTTGCAGCTGATGTGCTGTCAGAGCTGCAGGACAGTTTTACAGCACTGTGGAACAGAGTGATATAAAACACAGCATGGGTATTAATATCCAGTATCATTGGAGCTTTTAATAAATTATTGCATCTTTCACAAGTTCTTAACATTAGTGGAATGATCTAGATGTAATAATTGTAAAAAAAAAAAAAAAAAAAAAAGTCAATTTTTAAAAATATTATATTGTATTGTATAATTAAAAGTAAAAATAAAAATTTCAATAATTAATTAGTGAACAAATATTACATTTATTATAGAGTGTGAAAATACAGTTAAGGCAATTTATAGTGTTGTTGGTTGTTGGATAACTTAATAAAAAACTATAGGAGGAACAATGATTGTTATCAAAGTCTTTACTTTTCCAAACTCTAACAGTTACTATTCAGTAAATTATTCACTGAGAAAAAAAATGGCAAAAAAAAAGAAAAAAAAAACGATTGTACAATTACTCACTTACTCACTTTCACTCATTGTCTGTACCGCGTAATCCTGTATACAAGGTCGCGGGGGGCCTGGAGCTTATCCCAGGAGACTTAAGGCACAAAACGGGGTACACCCTGGACATGGTGCCAATCCATCGCAGGGCACACAAACACATACACACACTCACACACTAAATCACACACTACGGGCAATTTGGGAATGCCAATTAGCCTAATCTGCATGTCTTGGGAAGCCCACAAAGCACAGGGAGAACATGCAAACTCCTTGCACAAAGAGGCGGGAATCGAACCTGGCCGGGAATCGAATCCAGACCCTGGAGATGCAGGGCGACAGTGCTAACCACTAAGTCACTGTGTCACCCATAGTACAATTAAAGATCACCTATTAGGCAAAAATTGCTTTTTGATCTTTTTTGGACCTCCACATGGTTCTCAACACAAAATTTTGGGAAAAAAAAGAAAAAAAAATGTAAATTGTGTAAAAAACCTGTGCCTGAAAATGCCGTTTCCTACTTTTATGATGTCATAAGAGAAAAAGTAATTAGTAAAAGACAAGTAATTTGCAATTTCCTAGAACAGATTGCATGGAACAGCACCATGCCTCAGCTATGAGTTCACTTTTAAAGTTTTATTTCCTTTATTATTTATATGGCTACCATTGTATTACTAAACAGGTTAACATTGAGGATGTTATTACTAATAGATGTTCATACATTCACACAAAATAGATGGCTTGCTACTAAAAGTCCTTATTTTCTTCTGTCTCAGCTTCTGATTGGCTAGAAAGAAAAAATGGTCTGAAGCATTAGCTCATTCATTTAAAGCTACAGACGCTGAAACATGTTTTAGGAAAAGTGCGTGAAACGGAGGGATTTTCACACATGCCAGAATTCATGTGGTTGTTCAGCTGCAAAATTAACAGACATATTTTGGGGGACTTTTGAGACATACAGTACGTTCATGGTTTTAAAAAGAATATCATAACATAGGTGACCTTTAAAGGAACTTTAACATGATGAGTGGGCGGGTGAAAACTATGGATGTATATAATGTATAGGGGATTGCTTGGATGACAACCACAAAGAGATATGTACAGAGATAATAATGGATAATCCTGCATACATTTTTCTTGTTCTTTGTAATGAAGAAATATTACAATAAAATCTGAAGAAAATGCAGACAAATAAGGCAAATAAGAGATAAACGTGACCCCTATGTAGAGATATTTTCCCATTTATATCATGGGAAATTCTCAGTCAGAATATATTTGTCCTGTAATAGATCTCGCTTTGGCCCCTAACTGTGCAGAGACCAGACATATTTGGGCTTTAGACATGAGCTCGGGTGCATGAGCCATCTGGATTTCTCTTTTTTTTTTTTCCCCATTTTTTTTCCAGGTCAGGAGGCATTACCCCAGCACAGTAACAAGACAGAAGGCACAGATAGGATGGCTCTGCTTTCTGGGTCAAGTAAAGAGGAAATTGCTGTAGCATTGCGGGATTAAAGTTCACGACACTGTGTGTGAAAGCCATGCAGAATGAACATAAAGCAGATCGAGGTGAATGAGCAGAAAAACGAAATGAATTTCAGACGATATAGCTGGATATATTTGTGGCAGGCACCGCGGTGTACTGTATGTCTACAGTCATGCCGTATCACAGATCGCATTTGTGAAGAGATGGGCATGGTAGCTTTGTATAATGAGCAGTCCTGGCAGAACGTGGACAAGAAATAATGGTGACTGGGCTAGAATGCTCAATCTCAATTATATTGGACATTCCTCTGTATATTATATATACCTTATTTCTGTATATACAGTATATTAAATATGGTATTATTGTGTATTTAACATTTTATCTATTTTATTTAACAACAACAAATTTTTTTTTAAGTACATTATATATTTGGATGTGTGTATAAACTCACTGTGTGCGGCAAACTGTTGTGTCCATTCCGATCTCTGATTAAAATAGTAAACCCTGTTAAAAACTTCAGGGACTATGGACATTGTGTAAATCAATGTTAATCAGCATAAATGCTACAAATATAGGTTAAAATTTAATTGTTTTTAGGATGCATTTGCATTTTGTGTTTGTGGCGTCCAGTCTACACTATGTCAACGCCATTTTATCAAAGCCATGCTAATTCTCAAAAAACACTGCTGTGTCGATGTTGTTCAGATGGTGGACGTCATCACAATGTCATTACAACTACCTTACAACAGTCATAGGGTTCCCGCTGGGTAACTGCTGATATCCAATCAGAATCAGTGTGACACAGCTGCTTATTATAATCAGAGAGTAATCTCTGTTTATGCAAAAAAAAAAAAGGAATAATAACTTTTGTTGTTAATTAACTATGTTGTTTATTTATTTTTATTCATTTAACTACATTATAGATTATTGTTTATAATGTAAATGAGTCAGATTTGAGATTCACATTCTATCCGTCCATCTAGCAACCTCTGTAGTCCTACTAGGGACAGTGGAAATCAGTGGTGATTACCTTTGTATTTTACAACCATGGTGAGACCTTCGGTCAACAGTCACACACTACAGGCAATCTGGGAAAACCAGTTAGCATGACCTGCATGTCTTTGGATTTGGAAGAAACTGGAGTACTCGGGGGAAACCCAGCAAGCATGGGGAGAACATGCAAACTCTAAAATTAAAAGTTAATTACCTAAACAAAGTTTAAACAAAAGCATTAATCAGTGTGAAAATTGTGTCGCTTCATTGGCAGATTAGCAAAACAAGCTAACTAGCTATGCAAACTCATCTAAGGCACCGATAATTTCTGTTACTGCTTTCCAAGATTTATTTTCCTTCCAACCGTCTCTATACACACTTAACGAGAGGGTGGATAAGATGAAACCACAGTTTTATTTCCATGTTTAATTTCCATTTCCACTTGAAACTAATTCCAGGAATAAAGACCAGGGAACCGAACAATGGCTGGCTCATGCAAACTAATCACGCAGACTTGTTGACTCGTCATCATGCGTAATCAGCACAGAACGCAGAAAATGTAAAGAGGTTAACATCCTTCTTTTAGTTTGTTTATGTAATCACAGCTCTATGCTGCACATGCGCTTCGTAATGTTGATAAATGTTGTAGAATCCTAATCAGTTCATTGAACCTAATTATTGAGATTTTTGTATGCTTTGCTGAAGCTAGCTAATTGGCTAATGTTAGAGATCGATTTGTATTGATTGGAGCACATTACTTCCTTTTACTATATGTTTTACTTATCCTTTTTATTTTTTAGCATACTGTGGTTGTATATGAATGTGTTCCTTCTGATAATTCATTATTTATACAGCACTGAAAGGCTACACTCAGATAATGCGACCGTGAAAGACTTTTTAAATCAGACATGTATCACTGTGAAGGAATACACACTTATCCAACGTCTCGTTAAGTGTGTATAGAGATGCTGTGAAGAAAAATACATCTTGGAAAGCAATAACAGAAATCATCGGTGCCTTATGAGTTGCATAGCTAGTACGGTTAGCTTGTTTTGCTAATCTGCCAACAAAGGTACACAATTTTCACACTGGTTAATGCACTGGTGGCTCAGTGGTAGGTGTTTCGTCTGCCATGCGGAAGGCCCGGGTTCGATTCCCAGCAAGTGCCCAGACCCCGGCCACTGGATGCAGTGCCGGTCCCAAGCCCGGATAAAATGGGAGGGTTGCATCAGGAAGGGCATCCGGCGTAAAACCTGTGCCAAGTTGTAGTGCGGACTGGATATTCCGCTGTGGCGACCCCTTGTCGGGAGCAGCCGAAAGACAACAACAACAACATTAATGCATTTGAAATTTTTCAACTTTGTTTAATTAATTAGCGTGAGAAGCTGTATATAAGAGCTGAAAAAACGTATAAACAATAATCAATAATGTAGTTAAATAATAACAAATATAAATAAATCAACAACGAATTAATTACAAAAGTATATATTTTTGCACAAATAGAGATTATACTCTGATTATAATAAGCAGCTGTGTCACACTGAGTGTGATTGAATATTAGCAATTATACCCAGCAGGGACCCCGACGGTGGATGACCATTGTAAGTTAGTTATAATGACATTGTGATGATGTCCACCATCTGGACATTGCCGGGACAACAGTGTTTTTCTGTTGCGAATGCAATCCAAAAAAGGACGAAATGTAATCATTTCTTTGAAGCATTTATGTTGATTAACAACTTAAAATTTTTATTTATTCCATATAAAACCATACACAGTATGATATGCAATGAAACACGGCGTTCGACCGCATCCATGGTCCTTTAAGTTTTCTAAAAAAAAATCCAATCGGAGACATCCACAGCAGTCATGCATCTCTTAGTGTTGTAATGTTACCTCAATGGTTAATTTTCTTTTGGAAATATTGTGAAGAGGTCTATCTTAGCTCCCAAATTACTCCACTGTAATTTGGAGTTTGAACAGCGTCCAAACTGCACCCCATCCGATTTCACAGAACAGATCTCAGATCACGTTAAGCGGGTTTTTATTACCCTTTTGGCTGCTTTCCAATGTAATATTTCAGTAAATTGCTCTTGTCCAGTATTGGGGCAGTGGTAGATAAGTGGGTTAAGGCTCTGAGTTACTTATTAGAAGGTTGGTGGTTAAAGCCTCAGCTCCACCACCAAGTTGAGACCATGAGCGAGTCTCTTAAACCTATGTTAAACTTCTTCAGCTGCAATATGCGAAGAATAAAAAAATTCTTCGCATCCCTTTCAGGCCATCAGTTTAATATTAATATTGTTCTGAAGTTTATTTTTGCAATATTGCGTTTGGGCATTTCTTTAATGTTATCTCATTGTAATCATTGTCAAAGTTGTTTTGATGTCATTTCATCAAAGTACTTCTAACATTTAAAAACATATCAGCGTTGATACAACGTCTGCAACATTGCTAGATTTTGACACTTAAAATTCCTGCAGTATATACTGTTACCCAGTTTTGTTTAATTTAAGGTTTTTTATTATTCGTTGGATCAGCAGCGAGTGTTGTGTGTGTGTGTAGTATGGGTTTTGCACAGTGGTGAGGTTGGAAAATAAGTTAATTAGCAACATTTTTTGGTACAGCAGTAATGAAATAAACATAGTTTATTTCCAAGGTAATTGGGCTTTATGGGAAACTTTGTGTTCTTTGGAGCGTTAGTCAACTCTATGTGACCTTAGATTATGCCGTTATATATTTTCTATTTTATGTTACATTTTAAATTGGTTTTTAATGTCCTTTCTTTCTGTTTTCTCTATCTGCTGCTTTGCATAGAGTCTCGTGTTTACTCTAAGAAAATGCAGAACCCTTAAGAGGCCTTTGATTGTCCCTCTGGGGACCCTTTATGATTCTGTAAAACTTTATCAGTGAGAACAGTGAGAATCACGATACATCTATCTGCTCCTTCTCTTAGAAACTTTAAATATTTAATTAGTACAGAACCAGTTAAAATCTTGAAGACAACTCCTAATGCAGTAAGTCCCCTACATACAAACGTTCGAGTTCCGAACTTTCGAAGATACAACCATGCATTGCATACATCCTCTACAAGTTTAGTACAAGTCCAGGATTTCCGTGAGCATGCGATGGCAGAGAGAGATGCTCGTTCTTTATCATGAATTGTTCAACCATCAGCAGGATTCTATAGAAACTCTGTGCTGTAATACACTGTGTATAGCCAATTGTGTTAGTATCCTAGTACCTAGACAATGTTTGTTGGACTTACAAACAAATTGGAGCTCTCGAAACAGACTTATTGAACCTTGTTAAAAAAAAGAACCTGCTGGTCATTTGACATTTCGCTAAATTGTAGAACTGCACAATTTGATTTAAAAATATATATCAAATAAAATTAAATTTAATTGCCATTATTTTGACATATATTGTGATTGTGATTTAAACTGCAATATGTAACTATTAAATGTACCATTTTGTATTTAACCACATTTATCTAGCAGCAAATAATGATACAAATTACCTCATTAAGAGGATGTTCGCCAATATTTTTTTGTCAAATCATAATTATTAAACAAAAAAAAAAAAATCCAAATAACTTAAATTATTGACAAATTCTACATAAATCCTGACTATGCCTTCTACCTATAATAAAGTTGCGATTAAATAACCGGACAGATCCGTATTGTAATTTCTATACGATTAACTGTGCAGCATTAACATACTATCCTGGTAAACACTTTAAGGTCCTCTACGAGTGATGGGAATCGCCGGACAACCGATACGATAACATCACGAAGACTAGGTGCCGATTACATTTGAACAGTGATTTGGTTAGTATAACGATTTTATATGTATCCCAATTCATTTTTGTTACAATTCTAAACAAACGTTGCAAATAATTTGCTGCTACCACACAGGATGCTGTGCTTTGGGAATAGTTTAGAGTGCACCACCTGTTGGATCAGCAACATTTTACTAATTCAAACATATATAAATGAAAACCTAATTCATTTAGCAGTCATTTTGATGCGTCAGGTCAGGTGATGCATACCTGTATATCAGCGCATGAAAGAATCAACTGAATCAAATTTTTTATTCTCTACACCATACTACTCAGACTTGTCCATAGATTGAATGACAATAAAGAGCTTTACACTATAAGAGCCTATAATCATCCAATTATCCAGAAACCCTTAAAGAACTTTAACTACTATTTTAGTTCTTCAAACCCTCAATTGTTTTAACAGTACTTTACACAGTGAATTTTCAGCAATATATAACAGGCCTTTGTGAAGCCACAACTAGCATTTATCCGTGAGCGAAATCTTAGCACTTCATTTTTGCCCCCCCCCTTCCAAACCATCTTTAACCTTTTCACATCGTTCTGTAGCCATGAAGCCTGAGCTCGAGATTGAGCAGGTAGACTGAATCTCTCAACAGATCCCTAAAATACTTCCTTCCTCTCATGGCAATCCCTCTTAAATTTATCTTGAAAAAGAAAATCTTTTACTTTTTTCGATCATCTGTGTCAGTCCTGTTTCATGGCGTACTGAAGACTGAGAGACACACAGCGGGATTGAGAGCGAACAGGCTTAATTTGACACCCTTACTTTCAGGATCTAAAGCTTTGCTTTCTTTTTTTCTTTTTTTTTCCCCCTCGCCAAAGAGTTTCCTTTAGTAAAAATCCACCAGAAGTATTGTGTTTACACGGGAGTATTTCCCATGTTCTCACAATTGAAAATCCAACTTTTTTGTACTCCTGAAAAACAGACTCGAGATTGAATTGTGTCCAATCGTCTATGTTTCCATGACAACCGAAAAAATTCCAGCGGGCTTTGTGGCATCACCAAAAGTGCCATGCAGCTCGGCGTCCATGATGTATATGTCTATTTCCAGTTTCAGAATGGCTCCCCTGCCGTTATATCAGTCACACTAATAGATAATTCATGCTCCGATGCCCTCGTCTGCACAGCCGCAATCGCAAGAGAGCAGATGCCCAACCTTTCCCGGCCGTGCAGAGAGAGTCTTTTTTTTTTTTTTTCCCCTCAAATTTTTTTTTTTTTTAATCAAACTTTCAGGGCTGCGATACAATCAAGACTCTTGGAAACAAGGATATCATGGTGCAGCTCGGGTATTGAGGATAATCAGTGGTTAAAAAGGAAATGACTAAAATCTTTCTATTTTTTCATCAGGATTGGCAAACCTGATGCATTCGGAAAGTTGGAAAACAAAACAAAAAAATTGTTATTGTTTAGAAAGCACTTGTTCGTGGGGAAAAATTTTTTCAAGTCTTTTTTTTTTTTTTTTTTTTTTGTCGTAGCCCCATTCATTTGGAAAAGAGTGAAACACAATTAGGACACTTAGTATCTGTGCCTTACTGCTTCAGTGTCATGTGCCCACATCATTGTGCTTCTATTTGGACATAATTGGCGTAATTAAATCTAATGACTTCCTTTTATATGCCGCAGCTCTATAAGTGGCATGATAAAGTGCTAAGAGTGCTGCGTCCATGCCGAGGCTAATGGGACGTGATCAGAGTTCAAAGCAGCATTGGCTAACCGAAAGTGGAAGTGTCCGTGTCGTATTTGCTGAAATCCAAAATTTTACACCTCGTATTAATGATCAACCTGTTTGCAATAAGGCAAAATGCTAGGTACATTTCACTAGATACACAAAGGGTGCTGCTACATGCAGTCCTCTAGACTGTTTATGCAGCATGTTTGTAGAGGCAGCGAGAGGGCGAGCTGATGTGGCGATATAAAGCCATCCCGATGCAAACAGTGGCAGGCTATTACTCTTCCATGCTATTTGCTGCATACAGCTGTATTATCGGCAAATACCTCCTCTGAAAGCATAGCGTGCATCAGCAGTCCTCATGATCGGGGCCGTTAAACATGGATAAATATATTTTAAAGGTTCACAGCGAACAGGAAAACCTGTCAGCAGCACCATAATTAGATGCGTTGCAGAGTTTCCCCACTCTAAATGCAGCTGTTAGGTAAGAAATAGAACACAGCCGGGTGTTCCGTTACAGCAACATAATCAATAGCTGTGTGGTGTCAAGACTGGTTACTGGAACCACCCAAAAGTTGATTATTCTCCAATAACAGGGTCTCTTGAAGACCTGTATTTCAAATCTACAAAAGCAGTACGATTGTTCCATTCAAATGTGTCTCCGTTTATGGTTACATGTGATGTAGAAGTCCCGAAATTATTTCCTCTCATCCATTGGTCGCTGCCGACCTCTATTTTAGATAGATAGATAGTTAGACTGCCTGGTTTATAAGTGATGGTGTTTCAGAAGAGCCTATCATCCGGAGATCGCTGGTTCGATTCCCAGGTGATGCTGGGTGATAGTGATAGGCCCTCCCGGCTGAGTGGTAGTAGTAGCCTTAATATGGGAGCCCCCTAGTGACGGGGAGGAATCGGGAAAAAATCCCAAAAAATAATAAAAAAAAACAACAACTAAGGAATTAGTTTTATTTGTCAATTTTACTGAAAAAGAACCGTCAAATTATATAAATTTTTTATTACATGTGATAATATTAAAATGATCATGAATGAAGGTCAATTAAATGCTTGGTAATGTTGCATCATAACAAAAATTACAGTACAAATCACAGCTATGTGTGTATTTGTGATAGTAAGAGCATTTCACCACACACACACAGAGTGCAAGACCTCACAGGATTGGGACTAAACAGCTGTGTGGTCTTAAGAAAACCACTTGTTAGTGAAGCTAGTCAGAATAAAATACTTAGTTTGTAAGAGAGCATAAAGATTGAACTGTGGAGCAATGGAAAAAGGTCATGTGGTCTGATCGTATCAGGATTAGAAGGGAAGTACATGAAGCGATGCACCCATCATGCATAGTGCCCATTGTACAAGCCAAGTCTGGACGCAGTCTTATGATCTCTGTTTGCTTCACTTGGTCAGGTCTGCGCTCGGCAACATTATGTGGCGTAAAAATGAAGTCAGATGATGACCTGTATGCACTGGATGACCAAGTTAGCACATTTATGGATTATTTTCTCTCCGAATGGCATGGCCATATTTTAGGATATTTTGCAATGGACAAATGGATAGATGGATGGATTTTAGTGATCCGCAAGGGAACTTAGAAATCAAACTAAGCACGTTGTCATGTTGTGCTTATTTGCAAAGCACTCAACTATCCATCTGGAAGAGTTTTCAGTGTTGAAAACTTACAGGATTTGAGTGTGAAGTTAAAAAGTGGAAATGTTTGTGCTTCACATCTGACCTTTATAAAGCACTTACACTGGTGTCTCGTGCCAAAAAATTCTACTATGCAGCATGCAAACCAGTGGTTTGTGTATAAGATGTTAATATAGAAACAATAATGCATAAGGAAATTTTGCACTCAAGTCTGCATCACTGAACAGTTAATAACTTCTGTTAATGACGATGAGGCTCATACTCATAAGTTGCTCGTAAACTCAAGGGACTTTTTGACTATGTAATACAGAGTTATAGAGCCAAAATGATTTATTATCGCAATATCTAGTGTCACCCAAATAAGGTTTCTCCCTCATGTCCTCTTAGAGAGTTTTTCTTTTTGATAAATGTCTCACTTTTAAATTGACATCCAAAATGTGTACATTTCTGTAAAGCTGCTTTGTGGCAATTTGCAATGTTAAAAGCACTATGCAGGGCACCCAAGTGGTGCAGTAGTAAAGTGCTCGCCCTGTCATCTGGAGATCGCTGGCTCGATCCCCGGGTGATGCTGTAGCCTCTCGCAGTCATGCTCAGTGGGATGGGAGGTACTTAGTACTTCCACATTAATCACGGCTCTATAGCCAATCAGAGGCGTCTGTGAGCTCATGCGAGCTCATGCGAGCTGAAGGAGCGGATAGCGCTGTCCTCCGAGTGTTTTACGCCGCCCCTAACGGTGCATGAGCGAGCAGATCGAAAAGATGCGGTCGGCTGGCGTCACGTGGTTCGTAGGAAACATGTGATAGTCTTCGGCCCTCCCGACTGAATGTCATAGTAGCAGTAATATGGGAGCCCCCTAGTGACGTGGAGGAATTGAACACGACTAAATTAGGTAGAAAATATGGGGAACTCCTCCCCCAAGATAAGCGCTATGCAAATAAAATGAAACGGAATTGAATGATTATAATGTGTGTATTAATAGAGATGGGGGGAAATCTATCGGTTATGTATCATGATTCGTCTATCGCCACACTTAGCCCAGAATTTATTTTGATTATATTTTTTAAATAAAAATTTGATGTTTGTTTGTTTTATTGTTTATATGTTGCTGTTCCTCTATAATTCTACAGGTGGCATGCTCTGAACTATTTATATGTCGGCAGGATTAAACAATCGCAATACAAAGCGAATCGCCACCTAAGTATCGTGATAATACCGTATCGTCTGGTCCCTGGTGATTCCAATCTCTACTCTACTGTAAATACTGTATGTGGAACTACTGTTAGAGCAGCTGTTAAAGGAACTCAAGCAAATCGAGAATTCTACAGCACTGTGGAGTACAGTAATGCAATAATAACATATTGGGATTGTAATGATTTGCGAATAGAAATCAACACAGTCACATTGACATTTTTAAAGGCGTTAACTTGAAATATTTGTTGTCTTGCCTTTGGGAAGTCTCTCCAGTAAGTCAAAATGAATATTTCAGCTAATGTGCTGCAGTTTGTGCTAACTAATAAAGTACATTAAAGCTTCATATATATTTTTTTTTTTGTCCAGTACATCACTGCTGTGATAATCTGCATATGCACTAAAAATGATTTTATGGATCATTAAAGTCAACCACTTAGCACGCTCTTTGTTAATTGTTATATAATGCTAAATAATGCATGCTGCTTATGTATTCTCAGCAGATGGGGACTGGGGAGAGGAACACCAGTGCAGGAAAAGGAAATAGAAGGCACAAAGTAAACCTTTTTCAGAGTCATCAGAAGGCAAAGTTTTATAGATTTGTGAGATTGTGAGGTAATGAGCAAATTATCCAGGCTCACTGGGTGCATGCCTTCTCTCCGGTTGAAATCCACTGAAGAAACAGAAGTTTTTTTTTTTTTCGTTTTTTTTTTTTCCTTTCTCAGAATTAGTGAAGCATGTTACTAAGTGATATTAATGAGGGTCTGGGTAATTTAGTGACTCCAGCAAACAAAGTTGCAAGTTTCCTTTAACAAATAGGAAAAAAAAATGCTTTTGCAGAACGCCCAAGACTTTACATGAAGTACTTGTAAAGCTTAGTAATGTTTTAGATGAAAAGCTTCAGAAGAGTATAGGAAAATTCATACAGATGTCTCGATGCATGCAGTGTAAAATATTAAAAATGTTTGTACGATCCCCATAGGTATCAAACCATAAGTTTATTGGCAAGCCCCTAGATTCAAAGAGTGTGTGAGCCAGTGTGATGGAGAGCCCTGTGTTTTGGTTGCCTGGAAACATAATTGATTAGAATTTTAAAAAAAAATCAGGTAATGTAGAAACATCTGAAGAGCTAGTTAGCTATTTACGTGCATTAGTACATCTTTGTCTTCTATACCGCTTATCCTGTACAGGGTCTCAGGGGCCTAGAGCCGATCCCAGGAGGCACGAGGCGGAGTACACCCTGGAGAGGGTGCCAATCAATCACAGGGAACACACACACTGTGGGCAATTTGGGAATACCAATTAGTCTCATCTGCATGTCTTTGGAAAGCCACCAAGCACATGCAAACTCCACACACACAGACCACGAGGCAGGACTCAAACCCTCAACCTGGAGGTGTGAGGCCACTGCGCTAACCACTACGCCACCATGCTGGCCGCGTTAATACTGACTAATGAAAAACAACGAAACAGATTAATGTGTAATCACATAGAAAAACATCGCACAGGTCGAAATCTATCATCTGAGCCTGGCCGATGTCCCACCGGGTTGTTCAGACCTGAAGAGACATCGTTTTGATAAAAGCCGTAAGACAAGCGCCATCAGCCTTGGAGTTACAGTGTACTCATACTGCGAAATTCTGATTAAGTGCATGTTGTCATCGGAAATCAGGAATAATTAATACTTGTACTGCACGCTGATTCAACACAATCAACATTAGCGTAATTAGAAAGACAGCATCGGGGCTTTAATGAGTATTTTATAATCGTCTAAAGTAGCGACCTTTTGGAGGGCTGTCATGGTCACAGTAAACAGGATGGTTTAAGCTGTTTAGACGTAGTTCTTATAGTTTGGTCCTTTGTCAGGTTGCAAATATTTCCCTGTCCTGGCTGTCTTTTTGTTGTAGCCTGAAAGAGCATATTCTCTTCACTCTTGGAAATAATTATGTCATTCTTTTCCTTTCCTGAGAGAGGACCTGGGTTATGCAACCAGAAATGGTTTTTGTTGTGGCTAAGAGATGTTTCCAGTGGCCATCTTTTGATGTGGAGATAATGTAGGACCGCACAATAAAATTGTAATCCTTTTAAAACACCATGTAATTTGCTGTATTAAAAGATACTTGGATGTACTAGTATTTATTATAGATTTTTTTTTCCTAGGTAATTGCTCTGAAAAGGCAAGGAAGTATCTTTAATGCTTATCTCTTTGCCCTTTAGGCAGAAGCAGACGAATTGTTTGTGTTGAGATAGATTTCCTCAGTAGTTTAACTTCACTTGTGCTTTCTGCATGGGCTGGTGTAAAAGTGTGTTCAAAGCACCGGGGGGGCTCAGGGACGTTTCAGGAGATTAAAGGTGTACGGTGTAAAAGAACCCAATCGATGCTTTCTCCCTGCCAAGACATTGACCAGCTATCGATCTGTAGGCAACAGCAAGGCTGGTGATGCAACAGCTCTCTCGTAACAGATACCCTGGCCGTCACACCTAACTTTGGTGAACTTGAAAAGCTCGGAAAACTCTATTAGAGGCTTACACTGGATTGTTATTACCTCCAGTTATTAATCAGATATCGAGCTTATCTGATGTCTGGCATATGCACGGCAAGCACGCTTCATCCTAAGAGTGTTGGAAAGCGTTAATTTTATGGAAAGCTCCTCATTAAATCAAATATCGGATGATCCGAGCGCTTTGATGCTCATTGTTTACAGCTGTAATTTTACAGGAGCATGAATAAAAGGCGATCACGTCCACTATGCCTGTTTCCATCGTGATCCCTCTTAGCAGCGGGGCCACAAAAGCCCACACGCCGAATACAGAGCGCCTGATATTTACCCATAAACATGGCACACAGCATCAGCCCACGTTGTCATTAGCCCCTGTCTTTCCCCATGAGCCAGGGCAGGTGCTAATCAGCATGCTAATTGTAACATTGTGCTGTCGCATGATCTGCCGAGATGAAAGGCAGGGCTGTATGGCAAAGGAGCCGGAAGAGGGGGACGAGGTCCAGCGGGGAGGCCGCGGCCGCCCCGTCTCCTCATGACGTCTGGCATTTGCGCTCATTACCACGATTATGTCTTTCAGCTCCCAGCATCGAATGCAGCACAAAAGCCGCACACGAGCTTACAACCGCCAGCGAGCGCTTTAGCACAGATTGCTTGCCGATTGGCTCTCCAGAGCCATCTCTGGTCCAGGTCCGGGCTTTAATTCCTCGCTCTCGAAAAACTTCTCTGATGCAGCCTACTGGAAAATGAGCTTCAGGCATTGTAATAGTGTTGTTCTCACTTTACATGCGTTACTAGAGGACATTTTAATCAAACTTGCCAGATTATTTTGACATAAGTAGGAAAGGAGCTTAGCTAACGTATAGTATAAGCTTCACACTAATTTGCTTTTCTGTTCACACTTCCATGGCATCACGAGTTTAGTGAATTGTCAGCTCTTTTATTTATTTCTTTTTTTCCCTTTTCACACACATCCTCCATTTGTATTGTGGAGCCACGTATAATCAAGTACATCGCACGGAATGACGTGCATTCATGAAACGTGACCAGTGAGAAGTCGAAATGAAGGTTCCCACCTTCACAATGGCATTGAGAAGAAGTAGAGGGACAACAGGAAGAATCGACATCTGAGGGAGCTTTGTAATCTTAGAATAGCTCATACCTCACTATTGTGTGTGTATGCAAGGAAGCGAACTAGCTCTCGGTTATGGTTCGAGCATGGTTCAGGTACAAGAGCTGAGTTTTTAAACTGTCTTTGCATATACAGCCATGTAAATAAACAGGTTTAAAAAAGTTGCCAAGTGCTGCGTATTTCCATAGAGGACATCTATAAGAAGCAAACATTCTTTTCAATGCTCTACTCAAGCAATTCTTGAGAAGGTCATTCTTTGTAAGCATGCTATTGTTTAACTGTATATGTTCTACAACCTGCTTAAGTCAGTATACCTAAGAAAAATATAATGCTAGCCGGGGATTTTTATAAAAAAAAAAAAAAAAAGATGATATTTTTCTTAAAAAGCTTCAACTTTTTGATTTGGCATTTTGTAATAGACTTCATACCAAAAAGGACTTTAAACCAATAGCGTTGGTGGTTAACACTGCCCCTTGCACCTCCATGGTCCGGGTTTGATTCCCAGCCAGGCTCGATTCCAGTCTCAGTGTGCATGGAGTTTGCATGTTCTCCCCGTGCTTGGTGGGTTTCCTCCGGGTACTCCGGTTTCCTCCCACAGACCAAAGACGTTAATAGGTTAATTGGCGTTCCCAATGGCTCGTAGTGTGTGAGTTTGTGTGTGCCCTGCAATGGATTGGCACCCTGTCCGCCCTAGGTCTTCTGGGACAGGCTCCAGGCCCCCCTGCGACCCTGAATACAGGATAAAGCGGTATAGAAGATGAGTGAGTGAGTGAGTGAGAAATACTTTTTTTAATTTTGGTTGGAGTGTTTCAGTAAAGCCTGATCTCCTAGGATACTGTAGAATGGCCAGAGGGGTTTGAGCTGACAGGATGACTGGGTTAACTTAAGTAACCACTCTTTACAACCATGGTAGGCAGAAAAGCATGTCAGAATGCACAGCATATTTGAACTGAAAATATAGGAATGCAACAAGCACTTACACAGAGGCGTAATTATGTTGATGAGGTAAATAAGTCGACTTCTGTGGAACGTTCACTCTCTTCCCCAGTTTTGCCGGCGCATGGTGGAATATGAGACTTTATCCCCAAAAATCCGAACCAGATTGTCAGGCATGTAATTCTTTAAAGAAACACCTAATAAAATGCTGCTCTGCTCACTGTGTAAAAGCGAAATGGCTCAACACAGCATTCACACACTCGTGCACAGCAGGAGCATCTTAAAAGAAATCGCTCTGGTTCGCTCTGACCTTAAAACTACAAGCTAGCAGCCTAAGTGTGTATCAGAGTGAGTTTAGTCTGAGTGTTGGTGGGTGTCAGTGCCTGGGAGTCGCTGTGCTCATATCAATGCCGTTTCAGACAAGAACTCTACTGAAGATTCTCCAGAGCAGATGCTAACAGCCAGTTGGGCAGCGCAGCTTTCCAGCGTGTCGGTGAGCTGTAGGCAGTTTGTTTATGCGCGTATAGACTTAGTGACGTAGAGGTAGGCCGTAAGAACCCGTGGTGACCCTGTTTCATCTATGACTTTAACACATATGAAGTCCCTCATCGACTTTTAAGGACATCCTAGTGCAGTCATGTAACAATCTGTGAACTTGTGTGCCCATTATATAATCCCAAAATGGCGGTGAGCCTGGGTAGCACATGTGACTGAACTAGGTCATTTTAAAAGCTTGTTTTTTTCTTGTTAATGAAAGCAAGTTTCCCCGTATTTAACTGTTGTAATGATTTAATTGCATCTCATGTTTAATACTAGATGTGCCCATGACTTAGTTCGCGTGGAATTTAATTGCACACTCATAAGTGTGTATTAAAAAATGTACAGCGCCATCTGTTGAATTTTTAGATGAACTAATGATTTTTCCAAAGTCGAGTCTTTAATGATATAAGATATATCTTCTGTGATATATCTTATATATATCTTCACATCTTCTGTGGGTCGATTGAGATGAAACAAAACCTATATGTTACCTCAAGCTTGGCAATCAAACTGTTTTATTATATTGTATAGGCGATAGATTTAACCTGTTCAGACTGCATTTCTTAAACAAACTGATATAAAATAATTTAAGAAAATATGGCTCTGTCACATAAGACAAATGTGAAGAAAAATGGGTTTCCGTTTGGTCTATTTGGTCTGTGTTATATCCCCCAGAATTTCCCTTTAAGAAGAAATGGGTCTGGGCTCTTATGGGTTTTGAAGTTTGAAATAGCTGCTTTCCATAAAGATTTCATGTTAAATGCACGAGCCCTTCTAAAAGCACTGCATCTGATATCTTTCAGAAGAATTCTTTAATTGTCACGTATACATTACTGCACAGTGAAATTCTCTTCTTCAAGTATCCCAGCCTGTTCGGAAGTTGGGGTCAGAGCGCAGGTTCAGCCATGATACAGTACCACGAAGCAGACAGGGTGTAAGAGTAAGAGTGTTGCTCAATGGCCCAACAGTGGCAACATGGTGGAACTGGTGCTTGAACCGCCGAACTTCAGAGCAGTAACCCAGAACCTTCACCCACTAAGCTACCACTGGCCCAAAAATCATTTGTGTGTATCAAAGCGCATCCTTTCGCATCTGAGGCGAACATGATGACTACTACACTATGGAAACATCAATTTCTAATATACAAGGTGACACAAAAAAACGGGAACATTTTTACAATCCAATAAAACTGGAAGTGATAAAAGAAATAAATTTTATTCATAGTAATTGAAACCTAAAACTTGTAGAAATACTAAAGTATATTTAACT
>JAQMYJ010000011.1:9436984-9451121 GCA_030014305.1 Clarias laeviceps | reverse complement strand
ACCCGCAGTGCTACCACCTGCTAATGGCTACCAATACGCATTTCAAAAATTCCTGTTATTCTGTGTCACCTTGTATAATTACTAATACCAGTACTAATTTATAATATCAGCCATTTCTAAATAATCTAATTTGTTTGTGAATTTAAATTTTTATTTAAACATTAAGAAACCGATCCAAATCACTCTAATTAGACACGTAAAGATATATTTGCCTTCCAATTGACAATAAAACTGTCTAAGACAAAGCATTTATTTTGTTTCCCATTACAGTCTGGAGTGAGCACAGAATAAGCCCTTACACACAAAGAGTTATGTAATTGATTGGATTATGTTTATTGAATTATTTAATTAGCAGTAATGGGTACACTCGCTGCAATTACATGGACATATTTCTTCAATCCAAATCATTCTGATTAGAGATTCCAACTTAACTGTTTACATGTATATATATATATATATATATATATATATATATATGTCCTTACATGCTCAAAGCATTGAATTAGAATAGATATGTTTTTGGACATGTGCAAGTGGTTCTATGTGCTGTGAAAACATTAATCTGGCAGGAATATAATGGAAGAAGAAGTGTTTTTCCTGTTTTGAAGTTAGGTTTGACTTCTGATGTTTTTCAACAAATCCCGCCCTCTGCAATATGATTGGTTACAAGAAATTATTCTCATCTATGTGAAATTCAAGGCAATCAGGGCCCCTTCCTTCATCAAAGACCAGGATCAGTTGATGAAAGTCTAAAGCAAAGACAGGTAGGAGAGAGCTTACAGATCGAGAATGGAAGCAGAATTTCTCTCCTGGAAATCTGGTATGTCACCTAACGTTACCCCCATGTGGGGCAGGAAGAATGTTGTTGTTTGTCTTTCGGCTGCTCCTGTCAAGGGTTCGCCACAGCGGACCATCCGATCCGCACAAAACTTGGCACAGGTTTTACACCCGGTGCCCTTTCCTCCTATTATATCCGGACTTGGGCGCGGCAATGTATTTATTCCAACAAAAGAGGGAAACAATCAGATCAAGTGTTCACACGGATGATCTTTTCCTATCCAACAGATTATAAACGTTTTATACCACCCCTCTTAAACCAATTGAACATTCATTACGATCGGGTCAGACCATTCTAACTGAGGTGTTTACTTTCTGCATGTCATATTCTGATTGGGCCTTTATTCTCTTTATTAGTGGAATATTAGGGTCCATGTAAACACAGCTACTGTAATACAAATTATAATTAATGCAAGAGGGCTGGCACAAAATTCTAACCAGATTGTTTTCATTTTCAGTAGGCTTCTTGCCAAGGAGGTAATAATGCTTTGGGCAAAAAGAAAACTGTTTCCAACAACCTCTGATTAGAAGTGTAGCATGCAACATACAGCATACAGTGTGCAACCTGCGTGGACGCATAACCGATCAGCCATAATGCAACAAAGCACAATATTAAGCCCAATATTGTCTGAGTTGCATTATGCTGCATGGGCAGCTCTGGCCCCTCGGGGGTATGACTCCATAAGACCTCTGGAGTGTGCTGTGGTGTCCAGTACCAAGATATTGGCAGCAAAAAGTGTTTTGCAGGACGGGCCTTTGTGGATCAGACTTGTTTGTCCGGTGCATTTCATTGATCTGATTCGGACGTAGGTAATTTGAGACCTTAAGTATTTTGCATACTGGTGCCTTCCTTTGTGGCCAGCCTTGAGCCCTAGGTGGCCATGATTTTGTCACTAGTTTACTGGCGTATAACTGATAATCAGTGGTGAGACAGGTGTCACAAACTCTGAGTTCCTTATTCAGTTTTATCCTATCCTTGACTTAAGTCGTCTAAGTGACATACAATGAACATCTGTGTACCTGTGACATCATTTCCGACATGGTGGATAGTACTGAAATTAAGTTTTAATCTATTTAGCGATTATACTGATTTAATAACATCGCGTATATCTCTTAAATGTAACCTGTTCTGGCGGTGTTTCTTGACTAAATTAAGAAAATATCGCGTCGACAGATGTCACAGGGCTATTAACCCTAAAAGCGTCAGGGAAAATGCCATGTGACGTCTTTTACAATGTGTTCCGTGTAGACTATTTGGTCTGTGTTATATATCCCATAATGTCCCTTAATGGTGTGCTCTTATGGGTTAATGTATTCATGTTATGCAGTGTTAATGGTATGTCTGATCAATGTATGCATAACATGATCGAGCCATAATGTACGTCTATTCAAAATGAAAAATGCAACCTAAAGAATACTACACGTCTCATAGTGTATCACTGAGTGCAATTCATGCAAATCCTTATCATCATGACTGGGTCCATGGTGCTTGCGTGTTCTTTTAGTCTTGAATGACGAATCAAAGGCTTTAAAAACCTGATACCAAGACAGAAATGTTGCTCCAGCCTTTATCCTTGCTTGCGGTTTTATTCATAAATTCTCACAGGCCATGAAATAACGATTTATCCATCGACTGGTCGACCTCGAACTGAAACATAATCTTTTCTTGTAATTCATTAACCACAAAATGATACCCAGACACATAACTACATGTACTTTACAGTTCTCCACAGATTCAATCAGACATTAAATGAACAGGCTTACAACTATTCAACAGCGAAACACGTTCAAACCTTTGCATCAATTACTGTTATAGATGATCAAAGCATCGCGTCTGCCATGGAATTATTGTCGGAGGCAGCAAGAGAGCGATTGTAAATTGTACCAACACAATTTAGGACAAGTCTTTATAAATTGAACAAATATGAATACTTGGTGTATTAAAAAAACTAAAAAAAACACGAAATTTTATTTAAATGAATTGGCTGGATAAGTGCATCAATGTGGATAAAAATCACTACTTTTTAGTGGTTATTCATTCGAATCATCGTTGAAATCACCTTCAGTGTAGTATTAATGTCTGCAAGCTCTTGATTGTTTCTAGTCATAAGAATGATACCAAAAGAGCAAAAAAATAAATAATAACCTGTCAATCCATAGCCATTTTTTATTTGATTTGATTTTTTCCTTGAGTGACACATTACTCATAGCGATATGATAAATGATAAACGGCGTCGCCGGATAACAAATGTCGAATAAAAGAAATAAATGAGATTTAATCAAATCACTGTGTTTATTTTTGTACCATTCATCAAGGCACGTGCTTTCTGCTTATATCGTTCATCAATCCTACCTTTGCATTCTTTTTTTTTTTTTCACATTATTCATCCACTGTGCAACTAATCTATCTCTGAAACATGGAATAGCGAAGGGTCAGGTGAACAGCAGGAGAAACGGGAGGTGGATGATTATTATTTTTGTCGGTGACTATATTTATAAATGGTTTTAGGCAACATAGGAGTGTCCAGGCTGGAGTAAATGAAAAGGCTGTGACTGGCACCCGGTAATTTGTGGGCAAGACCTCCTGGTCAGAATGAAAAACAGTGACAGCATCCTCTATAGCCGGCAGTGGGTCTGTTTTATTTTATTTATTTTTTTTCCAAGCCCAGACCACACTGCACTCCCAGCGGTACTCATGCATGGAGATGGAGAGAAAGAGATGGAGAGAAAGAGAGAAAGGAGAGGCTCGAATTCTGCTTGAATTAGCGATGCTCCACATTCACCCCCGAGAGCACCGAAGTCACGGATGTGCTACGGAGATAGGATTACGGCCAGAGTAGTCCAAAGCCAATCCTCCAAGGCCTTTGTGGTCACCCAGAGAAGGACAGAGCCGTGGACACACAGGCAGAAATACAAATGGCAGCACTTCATTTACTCACCGCTGAGCTCATATTTGAAGTGAAATGTGTGGAGTTACGCAACAGCAGCTGTCGCCTCGCATCAGGAAGCTGTGCGCCCCCTTTTAAAAAAAGGAGTCTGCTCTCGACTTTACTTTCCAACCACCCTCATCTATCCGTGCAAATTCACCAACAACAGTGCCGACACACCCACTTGCACATCCTGACCGGACAAGACATTTTTTATTTATTTTTTTGAGTCATTTAATGCTTAACAAAACACCGATCAGTGATCCACATGGACAGAGCCGATTCCAGCCACTACGCCAGAGTGCTTACTAATTTACTTTCAATGCAGTGTAGTCCATCCTCTGAATAAAGGTGCCGGTTAATTGGAACCATGAAACAAATAAAGTGGTTGATTATTTAAAATCGATCAAAGTAGTCCCAAGGTATCAAGTGGCATTGTCTGACTTCTTTTTTTTTTCTTTTTTTTTTCTTCTTCTTCTTCCTCCAGCCCAACAAGCGAGCGGAGCTTTAACACTAGTGCGATATTGATTTTCCCTTGATCACTATTTACCATTAAAAAGTCTCGATTCATGATTTAATGATCGAGGATGGATATAAAAGATGACACACATGGAAATAAAACCACAGGCACTGTTGAATGTCATTAGGTTTACATGTAAACAGTTCAGACTTCAGTGTAGAAGCATCAATAATGAATTCGCTTGTCATATACACTCGTGTCACTCATTTTCAATGTCCTGTACAGGTTTGTGGGGGCCTGGAGCCTTTTCCAAGGGACTCGGGGCACAAGGCAGGGGTACAGCCTGGACAGGGTGCCTGTCCATTGCAGGACACACAGACACACAACAAGGAGTTTGAAAACGGCAATTTGCGTTTTCATGTTCATGTCTTTGGACTATGGGAGTACCTGGAACCAGAGCATCTGGAGGAAACCCACCAAGCACAGAGAGAACATGCAAAGTCCATGCACACAGACTTGAGACAGGAATCAAACACCCTGGAGATGTGAGGCCACAGTGCCAACTTTTTATGTACATAGGTTTATTTGGTTACGCCTATTAGACACACATAAAAACAAGCCAAGGTACTTACTGCCTTTGTGTAGTCTTGCTATCTCTGACTGCTTCTGTTACAGTTTGTGGAGTTGACGAGGCCACTTGTGATGGGTCACGAATAGAGAGTACGTCGGGAACTGCCTGGTAGCAGTGGTAACTGGACAATGGACAATATTTCATCAATCCTAGTGAAATCATTCGTATCGTAGAATTAAACTTAACTGTTTACGTGGATGCTAATCCGAAAAATATGTGCGATTACATGCTCAAAGCATTTAATCAGAATATACCTTTAAATATAACTTGATATGTTAGGTCAAGCTTCCCACCTTTTCAGATAAATCCCACCTCCAGTTTTATGATTGGTTACAAAAATTCTGTGAACTAGAAGGCAGTCCTAGTCCTAGTGGTAAGAGAGGGTTGTTCTCGTGGAGTTTTCTGATCGAGAAAGGAAGCAAAATTCCCTGAAGGAAACTCGTCACCCAATTTTACCCTAATGGCAAATTGTACATATGTAATTGTAAATATGGTACATATATAATATTTACATATATAATATTTACATGGTGTACGATTTATTAAAGCTTCACACCATTCTTTCTCATCGGTCCGAATTGGATCAGACTGTTCCGACTGAGGTTTTTAGAGATGCACTTTTATTCCCATTGGGATTCGATTATTAAGGTCCGGGTGCACCGTGAATGTAAGCTTTAGCTTTATAGAAGCAGTAGAACAACATTAAAAAATATAATAAAATGGAATGTGTGCACACAGTGTCCACTGAAAAAGCAGAAACCATGCTAGCTGATGCTTTGTACTTTGCAGATTAGAAGCACCACCATTCCAACAGTGTGTGACTTTTTTTTTTCCTAGACTGGGGTAAAGGAGGCATAGAGAAATGTTTTATACTTCCTAATGCAATTTTAGCACTGTATTTCTATCCCAAAGCAACAGACTTGTGCACGCCTCTGAAAAGGCTTCCAAAAACCACAGTGCTGTTGTAATTCTGACTAAAGCTCTAATTACATTTTTGGGCTCGATTAACAGAAGTCATAATTATACTACCTTTATTATGCAAATTAACGGGCTGATTTCAAAGAATTAATTACCCCTGTCCAAAGTTTGATTAGTAAATGGGTGTTTTCTGGTTCTGGCAATTTTTACTGCACGGTTTTGAAACGACAAAAGACGTTCAGACTACTAGATTTAAAGGAATCTCTGGAAACCAAAATGGCAGAGATTGCGTTTACTGCGCTAATCAATACATGACACTTCATAGTCAAAAAAGTAAAGCTTATTTCCAAAAGAAATGAAAAAAAAAAAGAGCTGGGAAAAAAAACCCTCTCCTTTTTCTTAGCACATGAGTGCCTTTAATTGGAGTCCTTCACGTCACTTATCTGATAATTGCGACATAATTTAAAAGTCTTTGTTGCTTTTAACCTCCGTGCGAAAAACGAACGAAAGTAGCAGAGTGAAGTCGTTCGTGTTTAAGACAAAAGGCGAACTCAATGCTTCCTGCTTATTCTGTAGACAAAAGCCCGCAGCAAATGAAATGCAAGAGCAGGCAGGGCACAATAGGCCATCTGAATGAGTCGGAATGAGTTAGACGAACAAAAAAAAGACTTGGATGAAAAAGGACACCATTTAAAAGACCCGCTAGATTAGTAGCCGATGGACACGGCCCAATTCCGAGACCTAAATGAGAACTCTCAGGCCAATCAAACTCAATCAAACTGAACCCTTGACTTCGACCAGTGGTCGCATTCAAACAGGAACATGTTCTGTTCTTGAAGCTCATTACCACTGAATGAGAAGTGCAAAGATAACCGTGTGCACTTTTCGGTTGTCGCAAATGCAATCAGATGTAAAGTGAAAACGGTCATCTGTTTTAAAAGAGCAGTTTATAGTTTAAAGAAGAAACTTGATTCTGCAAGGAGTATGTGGGTTAGATACATTGTGGAGTCAACACTGTAATAGATTATTTATTCTGTTTTAATGTTTGTTGTTACAGTGCAAATGCTATTAGAGCACAAAATGTGTCACTTTATGTCGTTTCAGATGACAGAACTGTAACGTTCTTAATGCCCACCTCAAAAACCGACAAATTCAGTCAGTGGCAAGGCTGTTTTCCAAATAAGCTCGCTGATCAGTTCAGAGATTCCTGCGCAGTAAAGAAAAGGCACAATCACATTATTTTGTACAAAATATAAAAGTATGCTTTTTATTCATTTATAGCTTTGATGGTTGGAAAATCATTTCCTAGTCCGTTTTAAGTATTTAATGTGTATGCAAGACACATAGCGCTATATTAAAGTAACGGCCGATTTGTTACATCGGAAATGCTACAAAGAATTGTAGAGTCATATACCTAAAAACATTCTGGTTTGGGTTTTTTTCTCCAATAAAATGGATTCAGTGAATTCCTTCAAACCACAAGCAATAATAAAAAAATAATTAAATTTATATTGCATTTGTCATATACACAGTCATATACAGTACGATATGCAGTAATGCTTATACGACCGCTTGTGCGTGACCTTAAAATCAAGGTTATCTATAAGAAATGAATTATGGAATAGAATAAAAATTAAATATAGAAAAATGTAAATTGAAGAACAAAATATAAAATATAGGATATAAAAAATATTTATGGAAAAAAATATGGAATATTTTAATGTGCAAAATGAAATCAAATAGAAATGTCCATGGTGAGTGCAAATGTGCATGAATGTTCAAATGTATAATGTCCGTAAATGGACCATAAATACTGTATATTGGGTACAAAACAACCAGTCAGAAGTTTTTTTAATTTTTTAAATTTTGATATTATTAAACAAGTTTGCAAGCAAAACACACTTTTTGTGAAGCTAATACTGTTGTATATTATTGTAAGTTTTTCGTGAAGTAAGATTTGTATAGTCTTATAGTCTAATAACGCAGCACAGTGGGTTACCACTGTCGCCTTGCAGCACGGTCGAGGTTTCGATTCAGTTTACCAGTTTACACCTGGTGGGTTTCCTCCGTGTACTCCGGTTTCTTCCCACGGTCCAAATGTGGGAATATGCAGATTAGAGTATCTGGGGTTCCCAAATTGCCCGTAGTGTGTGAAATGACAGTCGGGCATCGACCCATTAACTTGACCCATTAAGTAACTGCCACAGAAACGACGCATATATTTCCAGGGTGGGGAGTATTCTTTACACGATGTGCCCGATGGCACATGGAGAGACAAAAATACCCCCCCCAAAAAAATAAAAAATGTTTGTGCTGTAAATGCCTCCCAAATTGTAATTCCTCAAATAGGTATCTATTTCACTGTGTCTGTTTGTCTGTATGTCTGTCTAATTTAAAGCTCATCTTGTTTATGTGGAACAGTCAGACTGACACCCATCTTCTCTAATCTCTTCCGTATTTTGAGTCATGGGTGAGTAGAAATGAAATAACCTAAGCATGAAACGATCTTGCTTTAAAGAGGAAGACTGATGCAAGTTTCGTGGAACAGGGAGTGAAGGTGATTACACGTCAAGGATGTTACACTTGTGTAATTATAACTCGCCGATATTTATAGGCTTCTATTAGTGTTGTCATGGTAACAATTTTTTTCTTTAAGTACAGATACCTTCAATAATTTCAATACTTTTCAGACCTTCTCTCTGAGCCAGGGGCATCAGACATCTGTAGCTGAAAAAAAAAAGAGTTAGAAACATTATGGTAATACACTTGTCCCAGCAGAGTTGCATTTGTATTTGATAAAAAAAAATAAATAAAGTTAAGAGTTGTAGCCATATAAACCTCTGTTTAAGTTGCTATAGAAATAGTAACTTATTATAACAGTCATGGTAATAAATACATATTGAATCCATGCTTGGAGATTTACAGAGATATACAGTAGTAGACAAAAGTATTGTAGTTCTTCCTTTGCACAAAGTAGGTGATGTCACTTAATAGTCATTGCCTAGGGGGCAGCAGTGGCTCAAAGTTACTGATCAGAAGGTTGGAGGTTCGAGCCCCAGCTCCACCAGGTTGCTGCTGCTGTTGAGCCCTTAAGCAAGGCCCCTAACCATGTCTGCTCCAGGGGCACCATATAATGATTCACCCTACGCTCTGACCCCAGCCTACTAACAAAACACTGGGATTTGTGAAGAATAAAGAATTTCACTGTGCAGTGATGATTAAAGCCTGAACTTAACTTAAGGCTAAATAATTGTGCTAATTAGAATCAGCTCATTTAGTTAATGAATAGAACAAATATGAGGCAGGACCTTTATGTTGTGAAGTCAGGGTGTCCACTTCTGCACAAAAACGCCTAAAACTATGGATTTCTCAAGTGAACTGTAAACTTCTGTGATAAATTTCTGTATATAATCTTCAGGAAGGAATCAAGCAGGCATCGATTGAGTAAATGACACCAGAGTACTGCAGACATGGTTTTTGTCCCCATGCCCAGCCGGATCCAGCAGGTTTTGAAGAATAAAGGATTTCATATTAAATATTGTTTGTTTTGCAGAAATTTAACTGCATAAACTAACAAATTATTCTTATTACCTTTATAATGTAAACAAAAATTTTAATGTAAAATGACACTGATTTTCACTTTCGTCTCAATACTGTGTGTGTATTTACGCATATAGGTCATATTTTGTCCTTTTTGTGCGTTTATTATTTTTTTTAAGAAACTGAAGTGGAAATATCAAATGCGCAGTGAATATCCCAATATAAAACAAACTCTGCCACATTTTAGATCAGCGTGGGCACAGCGGTGCCGCCGTGTTTAGGGACTCGCCTTTTTTAACCGATATATTTCCATATTTGACTTCGGGCCTTCTCTTTGCTGTGGCTATCTCTTCAAGTCTAATCTCTGAACAAAACAAAATCTGCTCTCGCTTCTGTTGCTCGCGATTCATTTAACTCTTCCTGCGGCTTATATTACAAACTCGGTCAGGTTTTTTTTTTTTTTTTCCTTTTTCTTTTTTCCGCACTACACCATACATGTCACTGCTGTCAGCGTTGTGCATAAAAAAGACAGATCCATCTTAGGCTGACCAAACAGATAGTTATATAGTAAATGTATGGATTAAAAAAAAAATTCAAAATGATCTTGTAGTACTACTTTTAAGACTCTAAACAAAAGTACTGTTTTTAGTACCACACTGCCATACAACATGAGATTGTTTTGTGTCATTGTGCAATGGACAAGGCGTCGTTCCTACGGGAATTTTCCTGCCTTGCGCGCAGTGTCACTGAGATAGGCTCCGGATCCACCATGACCCTGAGGAGGAGAAAGCACATAGTGAAGATGAATGAATGAATAATGTGTTATTGTTCCTGATCCTGCCTTACGAGATGTCTTAGTATCAGTACTGAAGCTGGCACTGACTTGACGTCAGATATACAGTACATATTGGACTGGATTTAATGTATTGTATACATCACTGCTTATGTAATTATATCTGTGCTTCGTTAATTGCTTTTCAATTATAATATTAATAAAATAATAATAATAGTAATAATAGGTCATGCACAGTACTATTAGTTAAGAAAAGTCTTATAAAAATGGATAATTTTTATTTTTATTTTTTAACACCAAATGCGCATTATTGGAGTAGTGGTGTGGGATCTAATTTGTGTACCTTCTCACACGTATGTATCCTAATATGCACGTGTCTGTACAGTGTCATGTTTCTATTAGTGCTACTGCTTTTAATTTTTGAGCATGAACCTTCGTCATATACGGCGTCTATTAAACGCTCAGAAGATAATGGATTTGCTGATGATAATTAACAGAAGCAACTAGATATTTCTGGCTAAGCAGCATGGCAGGGTGCAGCTTTAGTCATACAGTATATATGTTTTGGCTCAGCATGCCACCTTTCCTGGCTGGCACCTTCACTTTTAGCGTATAATCACAACATGATAAATGCTTAAAAAGAGATTTCCTGGAAAAGTTATTTGGTAATTTTTTATTTATTTATTTATTTTTTGCCTTAATTGTCACTACTGGCTTGTATGCTTTTAAATGGTCGATTAATATAGTGAACCCATGACATTTTCAGGCTGGGTTAATCTTCGGGCTAGGATTTCATGCCATGAGAATTACAAACCGTATGCATTACAGCTGTATATAATTAACGTTTATTAGCAATGAAAAAAAAGCAAAGCTGTAGAGTTGGTGTAGAGAGTTGTTTGGATAAAAGATGTCATTCTGGCTTGGCTCATCTTTTAGGGATTATACATGGTGCCCCAAAAGCCTCCATTTATTTTAAATCTTCAAGTAAAATGTAACTTTCTGCACAGAAGATGTGAATCGTAGCTAGACAGTCGATTTGATTCAGTTTGTATATGAAATGTTACTACTCTGAAATGCTGTGTAACTTGTGGATGTTTCAAATGATATGTCTGAAACAAATGATTACTTTTTTCCTGCCAATCTTCTGCGCCACACTCCAGTCCAGTAGGTGGCGGTATTGCACCAGCAACCCATAGAATCAAAAGAATAAGATTCTATGGAAACTGTAAATGAAACTGCAATGCAGTGTCTGCAGAAACTAGTATATATTTTTAAAGAATTTATCAGTTTTAGACAACGTTTATCTAAATAGTTCAACAAATGCAAATCGATTTTGAATCGAAAACTGAGCCATCGATTTGATTAATTGCACAGCTTTAGAAAACATTGACTACATTTTGATTTCTTTGTAAGTGTTGTATTATATTTGCGCTTTTAATGTGTTCCATCAAAATAACCTTTGTGGTATATATTTTCCTGGTCCACCATGGCCTTCAAATAACCCTACCAGAAAAATTCACTTGGGACGTCTTGGCATCTCAGAGTCTCAGAGTCAGACTCCACAGCACCACAACGACCAAGCCAAGAACCTGGAAACTGTTGATCCAACCCTCCTATTTGTATGGAGACTTTTAGGTCACACCTCTCTGAAGTGTTGTGCAGTGGTGTGGGTTTGGTGGATATTCCAACCATGCTAGATTCCCAAGAGGAATTCATTAAATTGCTGGCGCCTGATTGGTTGGATAGAAAACTTGTGGACACACTGGTTCTCGGAGGATAAGTTTGGACATCCCTGGTTGGTGATTGACCACATAATGTGAAGTAAATACTAGAGATGGGGGAAAAAATCAATTAAGTCATGTATCAATGTTTTTTCTTTTCTTTTTTTTTTATTTCTCCCTGATTTTCTCCCTAATTTAGTCGTGTCCAATTCCTCCCCGTCACTAGGGGCACTCCCACATTACGTTACTAATACCATGAGGTTTATGCCTTACGTGTTTATGCTTGCGTGAGCTCACAGATTGATCTCTGATTGGCTGTAGAGCCATGATTAATGTGGGAGCACGAAGTACCTCTCATTCCTCCCCTCTGAGAGAGCTTGGCCAATCAGCTCTCTCTAGACCTCCAGCTGCGAGTGGTTACAGCATCACCTGGGGATCGAACCCGCAATCTCCGGATGATAGGGCGAGCACTTTCCCTCTGCGCCACTTGAATAAAATGTAAAAATATTTTTACATATATTTGCATTTGATGTGTACCACCTGTAATCCTACAAGTGGCGCACTCTAAACTATTCACACATTGGCAGGCAGCACATCACCCTTGTTTGCAAAGTTTGTTTTGGAATTTTAAGATCTAAAGGAAAAATTAATACTGAATTGGGATATTTATAAAATTGTGATACTAAGAAAATCGCAATACAAATCATATGAAAAGTATAGATCAAATCAAAATGAAATCATCACCAAGGTGTAGTGTTAGTATGATATCGGACGATCCCTGGTGATTTCCATCCCTAGTAAACACTTACACCAGTCCACCAGGCTGCACTTTGTAATTTGTTTTATCCAGATATTGGAACATTGCCTGTTATGTGTAAATAGGTCAATTAATTTGCTCTCGCATGTTGTTTTTGCCGTGTTGCTCTTCAATATTCCTGTAACGTTTTAATTTGCTAACCACTTAAGACCACAAAAAAATCCAAAATATGGCTAAATTAACCAATAAAGTGCCCCATTGCAGCTAACCTGTCATCTGTGTTCTAATTAGTTTACTTTGAAAGAATATCATTCATCTATAAAGCAGGAAGTTTCCCTCAGTGCTGGTGTTTTCCTTGTTAATGCTCAAAAGTTACAGCACATGAATCAAAAAGGAACATTTAAGATGTGTAGTTGTGATTGATTGTGCCTTAAGGCTGTCTGCTGTTGTTCAGCTTTCTCGCTCTTTCTTTTTTAACGATGGTATTATAACTCCAAAGCACCTTTGATATTGCCCATAATGTATGGTCAAGAGCGATGGCCTGAAGTCGGGACATGGTACATCAGCCTTGTCTTTGAATCTCTCCCTTTATAAAATAGCAGCGAGACCGAAAAGCTGTGTAAGGATATGTATAATTAAAGTCTAAGGACAAGCCACTTTACGTTCTTACCCATGCTATTAATATTGCATGCCTCCACCTCCTCATGCATGGGGAATTCTGTATTCCTGAAATAAATGCAAGGGCTCTCTGGGGCTGGATAATTATATTTAAAACTTAGTTCAGTTTTTCTGACCCCTTTAAACTTACGGACAGTTTGGAAAGAGGGCCAAGAGTAATGGGTAAACAGGGAACTATTTTTGGTCCGTTTCTCTTTCGACCTGATCATTTCGCACTATCTAAAGTGTAAACTTCTCATAGGCAGCTGTAATTAAAAGCGAGGGTGTCCACAGAGCCACATATTGGGCACACTTGGTGAATGGTTAATAATTGAAATGGTTACTTTCTAAATCTAAAATGATGGGACATCACTTTTTCTCTGAGATGAATCAGAATCAGCCATTAAAAACACCTTGGTTTTGGGTTCCCCTTGTTCCTCCAGAGTGGCTCTGGCACCTTGCGGGCATGGTTCCACAGGAATTAATAATGCAGCTATCTGGAAACATTTATCTTATAGGGAAATGTTGGATAAGGACTTTTTTTGAAGGTGCAAACACAATGTTTAACACCAGACAGTTAAATTAACTTGAGATTACATCAAGTTAGCTAACATTTTACCATAGTCTCCATGCCAGGTTTAGCTTCCACTTACCTATCAAGTTATTGTTTGGCCGCTCAGGTGTGCATCACCTTCTGGTTATGAAGAAACTAGATACAGTGGAACCTTGGATTACGAGCATAACTCGTTCTGGAAGCGGGCTCGTATTCCAAAACACTCGTAAACCAAATTTAATTTTCCCATAAGAAATAATGAAATGTCAAATTATTTGTTCCACAGCCCAAAAAAATAAATACATAAAAATAATTAACACAAAATATAAAGTAAAAATAAAAC
>JAQMYJ010000011.1:9421200-9434737 GCA_030014305.1 Clarias laeviceps | reverse complement strand
CCACGTGTTCATTCATAGTTTTGATGCCTTCAGTGAGAATCTACCATGTAAATGGTCATGAAAATAAAGAAAACACAATGAATGAGTGAAGGTGTGTCCAAACTTTTGGCCTGTACTGTATATATATATATATATATATATATATATATATAAATATATATATATACTGGCTCTTTAGAACCAACATATAAAGAAATGAGGGGTGGCTCAAGACTTCCGCATACTTTATGTGCATTCTAGGGCGTCTTTTTACCTTCCAATATTCCTGGGATCTCTACTCACAAGAATAAACAGTTTCCTAAAGACTAACCCCTGTCATAAAATTGTCGTAAACAGTATTCACATTCTATGATGTTAGAGTAGTTGTGACTGGAATATTTAGCACAACCAGGATGCGTGTATTCTGCTTTCAGATGAAGGCTCCCTGCATGCAAATAATGCAAATAACTCAAGGCATTCCTGCTTCCGAATATAGCTCGAGTTGACGGCATGTGTTTCAGACACACCCCAGATTGAACTTCTTCACATCTAGAGTGCAAATTGCTTCCTGACATCATATGCAGGTGGTTTGCTAATAATTTGGACAATATGTTTTGGGTAAAGGTTACTTCATATTTTTTACTATTTAAATTTTTTAGAAAACTTGGGCAAGTTGGAATAGCTGATCACAGTCAGCATGTATGGTGGACAGAAACAGGAAGTAACATACTTTATGGTAAATCTTTTACCACCAGTATTAAAGGGCAGTGGTAGCTCAGAGGCACTAAGGTACTGATCAGAAGGTCAGCGTTCAAGCCCCAGCTCCACCAGTTTGCTATTGTTGGGCCCTTGAGCAAGGGCTGCTCAAGGGGTGCTGTATCATGGCTGAGCCTACATTCTGATCCTAGCTTTGTAGGGATATACGAAGAAAGAATTTAATTGTGCAGAAATTTATATGTGACAAATAAAGGCTTTAATATAAGCATAACTTAAAGGTGTCAATTTAAAGCACTGGTGGTTTATCTTATCTGCTATGTGAAACGCCCAGCTTCAATTCACAGGCAGTTCCCCAAGCTTGGCCACTGGATGCAGGGCATCCTTAGTGCCGGTCCCAAGCCTGGATAAAGTCTGGAAGGGTTGCATCAGGAAGGGGATCCAGTGAAAAACCTGTGCCAAGGCAAATGTGTGTATTGGATGGTCCACTGTGAGCAGCCAAAAGAACATCAACAACTAAATGTGTTCCTTTCTGGACAGGTTTGTAGACACCTGTGTACTATTTCAACATCCATATCCAGATTTAGTTTGGGAAACAGATTTGCAGAAGAATGATATATTAGGTGTCTCTAAACTTTTGGCCATACAGTGCAGGCTAAGAAAAGAATGAAACATGATGTGGTGTGTGAGGTGTGTAGATAAAAAGTAATGGCTCAGTTCCAGCATTATGGATGTGACAATTAGAGTCAAACTGCTGAAAAACAAAATGCTTCAGAGCATGGACAAGCTTAGTATCAGTGAATTAATTTGCCTAATTTTAATGTAATCTCAGCTGAAAACAAACAAATCCTGAAAATTCATATTATATCATTTACATCCTGAAAATATAAATCATTTTATGAACATTATAGATGTGACATTAATGGACAAACTTTTATGAGAAAGTCAAGAAAACTCTGAATTTTAAGGACAATTGCATTTACACTTGCACCATGAAAAAGACTTGAATAAACAGATGAAGTGTACTTTTTAAAATCTTTAAAAATTTATATTTGGAATAAATTATTTAAGATAAACTGGTGTTATGGGCATGACATTTTCACATTATGGATGTGACGTGTCTGAACCAGCCCTTAACTATATAACTATATAAAGGACATGCTGGAATAATGGATTTAACATCCATTATAGCCTGACATGAAACCACAGTAACATTTACCGTCCCAAACGGTGAGTTATACCAAAGTAGTTTGCCACAGGAGTTTGGAACATCCACCAAAACAGGTAGCTCCTACTACAACAGCTTGAACAATTGATCCCCCTCCAGCCTCTTTTTTTTAAGTCCTTCAGTGTTGTAATACTTTCCTGAAAATATTTATAACAGCTTTGCTTCTCTTTTCTTTCTATCCCAGTATATCGTTCAGCGATAACATTAAAACCCAAGCTCAGTAGTGTTTAGGTTACCCTTGTACCCCCAGGGCAGCTCTGGCCCCTCGAGGCAAGACTCCACAAGACCTCGAGGCAAGACCTCCACAAGAGGGTGTGCTTTGGTACCTGGAACCGGGACATTAGCGGCAGATCCTTTGGGTGTAGCCCTTGTGGATTCGACTTATTTGTCAGACGCATCCCATAAACACTTGGTCACATTGAGATCTCGAGAATTTCGAGGGTGGATCAACAGTCTTACTTACGACTTACACGACTGGCTGTGATGCACTGAGTGTTCTGGTACCTTTCTTTCATAGCCATCATTAAGTTTATTCAGCAATTTGTGCTACATTGGCTTTTTTTATGGATCGGACCAGACAGGCAGGACTTTGGCCCCCACGGGTACCCATGATGTCTTGCGTGGCCATGATCCTGTCACCAGTTTACTGGTATACAATTGATGCTGTTAGTTTTATTCAATTCACATGGTAGTGGGGTTAGTGTTGAGGCTCATTTTAAACAGTGAAACTAGAGACTTAGCACCTCCTCACAGAAGTCACCATGTGTTACTACAAAAATGCTAATGTATTAGACCAAGAACATTAACCTGTCAGAGTTGTTATAAAAAAAGCAAAAAAAACAACGACCAATCAGAAACAATCTTTCAGCAGTACTGTGAAGTAATAAGAATATAAAGAATTCTGTGTCAGCCTTCTCTTAATGTTGGTTTTAAATGCAAGCAAAAGAGAATCAGTCTTTGATTCATGCAGTGCAAATCCCACTTCTTTTCCTTTAAGATGTTGAAATGCACCAGAAATTATTTTATCGTTCCAAATTTTTGCATTCACAAGCAGAGAACTAGAATTTAATACATGCATGTGCGAGGCACATTGTTTATTTTCACCTTTCCTGATAAGAAAAATGGACTGTGTGGGTGTGATTATGCATGCCTGCTGGTATATCAGCTTTTTGCTTGTGTACAAATAGAGAAGTCTGGGAAAAAATAAGCTCTTTTCCCAGGCTTTTAAATATTCACTAAGGTTTGTCATCAAAGGGCTCGGCTAGTCTGACATCTCACTTCTCTATCCAAGGCAGAATCAAGGATGGGAATGAGAATGTGTCGGATTCTGCCGGTGGCGAAATGGAACGCACAGGCCATCCTCCCTCCCTCTCTCTCTCTCTCCCTCCCTCTCTCTCTCTCCCTCCCTCTCTCTCTCTCCCTCCCTCTCTCTCTCTCTCTCTCTCTCTCCCTCTCTCACTCTCGCTCTCTCATTTCTTCTTCTATTTTTTGCTGGTCCTTTTGCTCAGCAGGCATCTTCTAAGCCTGATGCCAGAGTGCATTCTAGATAATGGACCCAAAGATGATCAAATTGGTATTAAGACTGGAGGAGAGAGGAAGGACAGCACATAGTGCAGAAAAGACAGCATCATGCTGGCATGGCTTGGAAACAAGGACAATAATTGATCATGTGGGAGAGCGTTGTTCCCCCGTTACTGCGGCACTGGCCGTGCTCGTGTCCAAGCACGGGATGCAGGACAGAAAAGCACTGTAGGAGTCCGACTTGTCCTTGCCCTGGAATTGCACGAGCCCTAACATTCATCCCATCTATACCACGAGTGATAATCCTCTAACTCATGGAGGAGGATGAGTGGCGTTGCTATGGAGAGACCACGTCTTTGTCCTGTGTCTTTGTTCTCATTTGTGGTTAGGCACAAAAGGGCATTATGATGGATGCAGCTATAGATGCCCACAATACAAACGCATGCGGCATTAAGCACTGTTTAAAAGGCCATACCGATGCTTTGGAGGTTTGTTTACTTTCCATTAGGACGTTGCGGCTCTCTAGCAGCGGTCCTTTCTCCCATCAATTACCCACAAGGCTTTGTGAGACCTTCAGCCAACGTTTTAGTGTGTGCGTTATGTTACAGTGTTGACAAACTGCACATAATGCTGGTTTCTTTCTTGCTTCCTTCCTTTTTTTGCAGGGGAGAAAGCCTTGCTAATTGAATTACTTTTACTTCAATTTGACAGCCGTAATGGGTTAAGTTAGGAGCAAAGGCGTAGGTTAACACCGCGGGGGCATCGCCGAGGATAATTAACACATCTGAGTCAGAGAATACAAATGATATCCTGTGGTGATGATGTAAGGAATGAAACACAAGAAAATCCGAAGAGATGAACCGCGAACTTGCAGCTGTGATATCATAAAGTTGATTAATTTTCTACTACTACAAGTGTTGGTATTTTTATTCATTTTTTATAGCATAGGAATATGCTATATGCTTTTAAAAATATTCATTAAAGACTTTTGTGCAATGCAGTATTGTAGAATGTCTAGGAACCAGTCCTTTATCATTTGTGTTAGATATAAACCTTGATTCCAGTAATATTTTCTCTTGAGGTTAATAACAGCCGAGACTCCTTCCATGTATGATGGAATAGATTTTTTCACATATACAAATAATTATTATTTACATTCTTTATTATTTATATATTATTATTGATATATCTAAACAACAGCATGTTTTTTTTTACCTAGGCTTGGATCCATATGGATAAACCTCTGGTGTAAGTTGTTATTATGGGCATACTAGCTTTTTTCAGACAAACATGTTAACATATCCCTATGGAAGGCAGGCATGGAGATCTGAACAACGCAGGTATATACTGTAATGGTGGCTAAAAGCATTAAGAAAACATATGCCATGTATTATAGTTTCTCCCTGTGCATAAAACTGTCACTAATTACTTCTAGCCTATCTGGCTGAAGAGTTGTGCTAATTAGCTGAAAACCTAGTGAAAACTGGCCATGTGACAATGGTATTCAGCTTCTGGAGCCACTGCCAGAGTCATCTTCAGACCTAAAGCCAATAGAAAGCTGTTGGACATTGGTGAAGAAAGCAGTAGCAATCAAGAATGTGACACCAGACCAGAGTACCGCAGACGTCTTTTTTGACTCTGTGCCCAGCCGGTGGAAGCAGGGTTTTAAGAATAAACGTCTTTATGCTCAATATATATTATTGATACCAAAGGAAATTCCAGATATCCAGCAGCAATAATGAGTAGATGTGATTGCACACTGTACAGGGTGGCTCAAATGTAACTAGGCATTAAAATTGATTAAAAAAAGTTCTTTCATACTTCATACTTCTAATAGAAATTTCTCAAGACTAATTGTACATGTACTTCATTACAGCGGACCATCCGATACGTACAGCTTGGCATAGGTCTGCGCTTCCTGATGCAACCCTCCCATTTTAACTGGGCTTGGGACCGGCACTGCATCCAGTGGCTGGCGTATGGGCATTGGCTGGGCCTTCCGCATGGGCCAATGTCCCGGAGTCATGATGAAGGAAAATCTTTAAATTCTTTAAGCCCCAAGCAATGCCCAAACGGTAAACTGGATGCAGTACCAGTCCTAAACTCATAAAATGGGAGGATTGCATCAGGAAGGGCCGACCTGTGCCAAGTTGTTGTGCGTATCAGATGGTCCGCTGTGGCGACCCCTCGATGGGAGCAGCCGAAAGACTACTAGCATTTCATCATGACTCCAGTGAGACTCCATTAAATATCACCAAGTTCATTTTCATGCACCCTGTATATCTTACATATAGTCAGTATACACAAGGTAATGGAAGAGCTGAACAGAAGTTACTAGTGCGGTGATGAAATGATAACAAAAAGGTAAAAGATATATAAAAAAAAAGCATTGAGGTCACAAGTAATAATAATAATAATAATAATAAAATCTAATAAATTAATAATACTAATAAGTGAAATGCAGTGCAACCTTGATGTGCAATTATATTTATGACAGTGGCTGATATGACCATGATTTATGATTGTTGTATAGCAGTATATACATTTTTTGTAATAATAACTAATTATTCTTATGTTGATTGTCATTATTTAAAAAAATAATAATAATAATAATTGAAAATGTCGTTAAAACATTGGATTTCAATTCGATCTCAATACTTCTGGCCGGCACTGTATATCTTTCTTAACTCCTGTGGCAAGTAATTACAACTTGCTTGTAACGGAGCAGACATTAACATATTTTAAAAGGGAAAGCAATCTCGGAGTGTCAGGAGAACCTTCTCGAGCATTACAGGAGAGTGCTTACAGCAACTCTTTCACCTATCACCTCATTAATAAGAAGCTACCCATCTGTACTAGGGGAAAAAAATCTTCTATTCAAAATGTGTTTCTGTATAATTGCAACTTTTTTTTTTTTTTTACCCCTCAACTTTCTCCTCTTGTGCTTTGATCTATCATAATACCAACATGGCTACCATTTGGGACTCTCTTCCAAAGGTTATAGGCATCAAAGATTAATAGTGCTTACAACCGGTTGCAGCAGAGAGCTTCTTTCACTGGTAGTTAAGGGCAAAAGGAGGTAAATGAAGGTTTTGACAGTCTCAAACACTCTGAAAGACCAAAAGGAAAGAAAGAAGAAAAAGAAGAAAGAAAAAAAAAAGTGGATTGTTTTGGCACCTCACGCATTTTGAGTAGATTGGGGCCTTTTTGAGGTGTGAAAAATGCAGCAGGAAATGCGATTACAACTCAATGATACACATCCATATTCCGTACATGCCAAGGGAATCTTTATTTGCGTGAGGATTTTACATTGTGCTACAACAAAAGGTCCGTTTCAATAGCCGTTTCCTTTGGGAAACATATTACACTTGTTTTTCGCGTCGAATCCATATTAAAAGCATGACAGACGGATTTTTGTCTCCTTTTGTCACAAGACTCAATCTTTTGCATTCCAACCGGTTTTCCACTTATCACACACGTTGGCGTAATTTGCTCGGTTCCATTACTTTTCCTCAACCGCTTTTTTTGTTCGCCTCCCCACTGATGTCTGAATTCATATCTCTAGCCATTGTCGCTTTCTCTCTGTTTTTAAATGAATATTGCACCCCATGCAACAATACCCGGTATTATTTCCATCGTTATATGCATGCAGCACTATCAATTAAAGCATATCGCAGCACTTGCCACTTGTATACAGACTCTTAATGCCACTGCTTGTCCATTATCCGGCTTTGTCAGCGAGAGTGGGATTTATCATCAGGCATCCGTCCTGCAGCTGCATCCTCAGACATCATTCTGGCTCACATCAGAGACAGGAGATTAGGATACAGCAAATGGAAGGCGCTGTTTAGGCTACTACATGCCCTCGTCCTGGTAATTCTATAACGTCAGAACTAATATTTTTCTATGTGCCATTCCACAGATTTTTATTAGTTTCAGCTAGCATTGCCCTATTAATAACATAAAATTATTTTTTTTTTAATCGCAGGACGGTTTTCAGCGCTAAAGGCTGCAGTTTATTACAAGTAATAAGCATTGTCAGTAATTTATGTAGAATTTGTCAATAATGTAAGTTTTTTGGAATTGATGAATAAATATTTGCACACATCCTCTTAATGAGATTGTTCAATTATTTGGTGTTATTCTAGATTAATATATCTGTATACCAAAAGGAACATGGTAGTTACATATCACATATCAAATTGTGCAGCCATTTGGCAGAATGTTTACTTTTTTATCTCAGTATACATCTGAGCAGTTGAGGGTTAAGTGCCTCGCTCAAGGGCCCAACAGGGACAACTTGGTGGTTGTGGGATTTGAACCTGGGACCTTCCGAATCGTAATCCATAGCCTTAACCACTGATGAAATCTGTATGATGAAATATGTCGATCACTACAGTATAGTCGCTTGGGATCTGAATCACCAGGAACCACACGATACAATATTTTATCACGATACCTAGGTGCCGATTTAACTTGTATTGCGATACTATTAAGTATCACAATTTTATACATTTCTTAATTCAATACTATTATTGTTAATACTAATAAAGTATAAGAGGAACAGCAACAATAATCTATTCATGTTTACATTCCTTAAATGTAAACATGTATAGATTAAAAGTGAATTTAAAAACATCTAATTTGGTGTAAGTGTGGTGATGCATGTAATTGCTCCATAAAAAAAAAAAATATATATATATATATATATATATATATATATATATATATATATGTGTGATATGTAACTGAATCGATAATCTCCCCCCCATCTCTACTAGTGACTTGCTTGCAGTTTGATTGTGGTGTTGAGGAGTAGAAAAAGAAAAAAAAAATCGAGGATTTATTTTTTCCTGACTCAAAAGCTTTAGAAATTACATACAAGCCCAAAGTCAGCAGCAGGGCATTGTTGGTCCTAACACCTTTTAAAAAAAAAAAAACCCACAACAGAAAGTGTCATGCTAACTTTGCAAGAAAACTGCACGCTTGCATCCTCGCCCGTCGCACGGCCTTGAAGATCAGCGAGTTCAAACCTGCAGCCTCAGAAGTGCACTCATTTTCATTCTGCCACGTTATGATGGAAACCTGCGCATTAAGATGCGAGGTAATGGTGTCTGTAGAGCGCGGCATAATATACTCATTGCAAACAAAGCTCTGGAGTGATGAGCCAAGCACTTTAACTGTTTACAGAGAATGGAGGAGAAAAACAGCAACAGCAGGTCTTTTTTTTTTTTTTTTTTTCCAGTGCACTTCTGCCGATTTCTCGGGGACATTTGGAAGCATGCCAATCAAAGCAGATCAGCGCAACAGCGTCGAACAAACAGGCTACAGTGGAACCCAGTGAAGATGAATGAGTTTACATATCTGGTGCAGGTTATTTATCTACAGGGCTGGCAAAGGTCCCACAGTCCTCTAAGAGCCGTAGGCCCGTTTAACCTTGAGAGCAAGCTGGAACGATACTATACTGCAGGGAGAAAAAGTCAGAGGAAGCAGATAGGCTGTGCATGAATGAGGAGGAGTGATGGGGGGGGGGGGGGCGGCTTTTTTTTTTTTGGTTCTTGGAAATGACAGTAAAATTACGGTATAATGGCACACTCTTTTTAATAATAGCTGTTGGCTCTCTGTCCAAAGCTGCGTATATTAGAATGTATGCCTTTGCTTAATGGACCTTTATGTCTTATTTGCCTTGCAGTGAATGTTGAAGATACCCTATTAAGATTCCCCCCCCCCCCATCTGTTTGATAGATCTTTTATTTTATTTTATTTTTTTATGCAAAATCAAATCACAGTGCTGTTCGGTTCTCAGATCGGATTCTCTGACAGTAGTTCAAATTGTTTCTATGAATGCATTTTTTTAAAATGATGTACATTTGTACATTTTGCAATAGTCAGTTAGCAGTGTTTCACCACTGGGACAGAGGACTTTGGAAAGCCAGTCACAGAAACTAATTTTTTATGGTAGACATTCCCCAACATTCATTGTAAGGCCAAACAGATTAAAAATTACAGTGTGCCGTTTTCAGCGAATTTTAAGAAAGAAATGACAAATTGCTGTGATATAAAACATTTAGGAACATTGGAAAACACTTCAGGCTGTTATTGGAAAACAGTCAGCTTTGAAATGGGAATGGATCACGTTGTTGTGTTATTTCTTGCGAATAAATACCTCGATGAACTTCTTGAGAATACTAATTAAAAATATGGAATGCTTGCTATTTTTCCATGAAGCTAATGGAAGATAAAAGTAATGATCTTAACTAAGCTACGTGTGTTTGCTTAAAAGGAATACAATGGACAATTAATGAAAATAGCAAGATATGATCTTCAGTCTGCACGGTGGCTTAATGCTTAGAACTGTCACCTTGCACATACAGGATCTGGTTCAGTTCCCAGCCAGGTTTGATTCCCACCTGTGTGCATGGAGTTTGAATCTCCCCGTGCTTGTTGGGTTGCTTCCCACAGTGAAAAAAAGACATGCAGATTAGGCTAATTGTCGTTCCCACATGTCCTGTATATACGTGTGTGCCTTTTGATGGATGGGCACCCTGTCTAGAGTGTACCCCACCTTGCGCCTTGATAGCCCCCCGCAACCCTTTATAGAGGATTAAGCGGTATAGAGTGAGTGAGCAAGTGAATATTCAGTCTATTACTGAGCTACAGTAACGCTGTAGGCCAAGAGGGGCGTTCAAGTCAAACTTGGACTTCTGCTGAATAAAGGCGTGAACCTTCAAGCACAGTATGATGATGAGACTCTTAGCAGCAGTAAAGCATTTCAATGGTGCAGACGTTTGAAAGAAAGCCGTACACCTCTTAGCTGAGGTGGCTCGGAACCCACTGCAGTCCTTCATATGACTATTCAGCGAGTGGAACGTCTGATCTTTGAAATTCGATACAGTAGATAACTTGTCCCCAACTTGCAGAAAATACCCATCTGTCTGTGGAAACTATACACACAATCATTCATGAACGGCACTTAGACTCCTGATCTCACTCCAAGCAATTTACACATTTGGACCATTAAAGGGGTTCCTGGGAAGCTCAGTGTACTGAGCAAACTTTCTACCTTGATGGCATCTAAGCACTAGTGCACTACACTAATGGGATAAATGCATTAGTGTTGCAGGGGATTATATAGAAAAATAAATAACTGCCTTGCCTTGTGTGCTGTTATTCTGCACCATCAAAAGTCCTGGTTTGACTCAAACACCTTTCATACAAACAGATGACAAAAGAAAACTTGGAGCTTACAGAGGGGTATTTACTTATTTTGCTGATATGGATTGGCTTTACTATCTTTAAAAAAGTGTGTATGAGTTCCTTAATCTTTTAAAGAAATATTCCTATCCTGGTAGGAGGGGTTTCTTCCACCATGACTCCACCCACAACCACAGGGCACACAGGGTCAATGGATGGTTTGAGGAGGATGAAAATTATGCAGATCTTGTGCTACGGTCTTTACAGTCAGCAGGATCAGCCCTATTTGTACACCTGTGGGACATTTTGGAGTGATGTATTAGAGAGTGCTAACCACCACCATCACGATAAAACCCTGACTAAGGGAATATCATTTAGAATGATGTTGTTCATCTATCCATGGTTACACATGGTATGTCAACACTTAACACCAATCCTGTTTTTTTTTCTTGAATTCGTCACCCATCTGTCCTGGTTATTAGATGGTGCTTTTCCTGGTATGAAGACAGAGTCTGTTTTTTAGAACAATTAACATAAGTGACTAATAAATCAATCATCTCCAGGCTTAGAACATTGGCACATATAAAAAAAATAAATAAAATGCAGACGGAAAGCTCCTACTCGAGTTTGCTAATTCCCTCCTCGGCCTTTTGAATGAGAATACCTTAAGAGCGCGGCGATGTCTGAACATTCCGTGCTTCCGTTATAGAAAAGCTGAAAAAGCATCACAAACAAAGCATAAATCAGGAAGTTTGTCAGAACAAGGCAGGAGAAATAAATCAAAGCAGTAAGCATACGGCTGAAGTTTCACACCACAACACAAGAGCTCCTCATCTCAACAGCGCAGCATGACTTATAGCCAGGAGGAGAAGAAATTACAGTTATCACTTAAAGATACTGTAGGAAAAAAAATGTAAATGAAGCGCTGTTAGGAGAAATGTCGCTTTCTCTCGGCAGGCGTCGCGCACGAGGGCGGTGTTAATGTGTTTTTACGGGGGCGGAGAAGTGGCTGGGGTGGGGTGGAGGGGGGGTGGCTGCTGAGGGGAGGATGAGACGGCAGTTGGATGGCATATCAAGGGCAAAAAAATAACTGTGAGTGACTTTTAATAGGCTTGCTCCATCCTGTTGAAGCCATAGCCACTGTTCTATATTCCCCTTGCCTGAAAAATGGGGTTATCTTAGTCATGGTAATTGGTTGGCTGGCATGGATGGGGGATAATTTGTAGAAGCTCATTCAGGCTCTCTCCCTTGCATTTATCTGTCTAGGATGCAGGGGCCTGTGCGGGGAGGAAGTATAGCATTTCCATAAAGACGCCGCGAAGAAGACCGAGAGAGTCCACTGCCTTGATCAGATAGCGAAGAAATGAAGGATCAGTCGAATAGCGAATATGATTCCGTTTTTTTTAACCCGTGAGCAGCCTTTTTCCCCCGGAGCCGTCCGTCCTGGAAAGTGACCCCGCTCCCTTTTTCTAAATGGCTTGATGGAGCATTTTTTTGTCTCCTCAATTTTCCTCAGTTTCTATTAATGAGTGCGGGTAATGGCGGGCTCTTTTTCGCGTCGTCGCCTTGGTGGCACTTGAGCGGAACGAGGGCTCCCATAATGCTGCCGTGCATATTTACAGCATATTATGTGAAACTTCACACTGCTACATGATGAGATGGATTAAGTGCAGGTTTTGAAGTAGTTTTCAGAAATATGACATGCTGTTCAGTTTTATAAGGCTACTCAGGCTGGCCATTTTGTCGTGACTTTTTATGTAATTTTTTTTATTCGGTATAAAAGCTATGACCCATCGGGTAATAACGTAACTTACCCGAGTGCATTTTAATATAGTAGTGATATCATAATATTCACCGGTGGCTGTGTACAAGACCATTTATTTGAATCACCATGGATTCACTCGTAAAACAGGCTGATGTTGGGCAACAAGGCAGTATATAGTGTGCGAGCTCATGCTGTAGCAGCGTATAGGCCTGGTTTTAACTGTGGAGGTGCTGATGGATGTGAGAAGACAGGCCATTCTGCATCGGGACACTGCTTTCCAGACTCACAGATATATGCCCCGGTGCAACCTAGTCCATTACTTTATTTTTCATCGCATTCATTCTTTTTGCACACTTCCCCCTTCATTTCAGACTGTTACGCTTTATGTGCAAAAGCAGATTCAGCGGCATTCATGGATGAGTAATTTGAAAAATATTGATTTATTTTAATTAATAATTTTAAATTTTTATTCTAAGCCGTTGTTAAATCGAGGAGTTACAGTTTGGCATTTTCACATTATAAAACCTAATCTAAAATATAACAGTTTCCAAGTAGCATTGTATTAAGCTATACATCAGTCAGCCACAACACTAACACCACCGCCAGGTGAATGGAATAACACTGATTATCAATTATATACTAGTGAACTGGTGACAGGATCATGGGCACCAAAGGCTCATTGATACCTGTGGGCAGGAAAGGTCAGCAGGTCTGGTCCGATTACGCGTAAAGCCAGTGTAGCACAAGTTCCTGGAAAATGTCAATGCTTGACACAATTGAAAGGTATCAGAACAACCAGCGCATCACAGCCTGCTGCATATGTGGCATAGCAGTGAAGGAGATCCAGCCTGGGGCAACCCATATAATACACGGCTAAATATTTTAGTTTTTAATGTTATAGCTGATCAGTGTAGAGCTATGCAGTTTGATTAATTATGCAGTTTAATTTATCTTTTGCTAGTTTATTCAGTTAATTGAATTGTTGTCTGAATGTTCAGAATTGATTTGCAGTTTTTTAATTATTTAGGCCAGTGGTTCTCAAAGTGTGGGCCGCGCCCAACTAGTGGGGAATACAGACATGACAGGTGGGGCGCAATGAAGGGGAGGAAATTAGTGGAAAATAATAGGAAAGTACC
>JAQMYJ010000011.1:9407535-9421100 GCA_030014305.1 Clarias laeviceps | reverse complement strand
TGACAAGTGGGGCTTGAAAATTCGCCCACCCCCTTAAGTGGGGAATGACAGAAAATGTTTGAGAACCACTGATTTAGGCAAACGTCTACTCCAATTGAGAGAATCCTTAAAAATATACCAGAATTTTTGTCGAAACTAGAAACAGCTTCCATTTTCCGAAAAAACTCTTTTTGTAAGATTTTGTAAGAGTATAGCTTCGCCTTCTTTTGAGTTTATGGCCCGTTGGTGCATTACTGCCACCTACTGGACTGGAGTGTGGTAGAAAAAAAACCCCATTTCACAAGTTACATCAGTGTTAAATGTTTATGAAATATTTTTAGTTGTTTTTAATAATTAATAACTTGTAAGCATTACAGCATTTCGAGATAAATCAGACAGTAAACGTTAGTAATATTGAATCACATCGAATTGAAAATCGCAGTGCCTGAAAGTCTAATAGTTTCACAGGTCTATTAAACAGCCATCTAAAAATCACCAAGGTAGTGATGAACTTCAAAGCAAAATGACCAAATTAGTAAGTATTTACCATGATCTCATTAAATGTAAAAAAACAAAAACAAAACAGAGAGTGCTTGTGATAACAAACAAGGAATCTAAATAGCATTGCATAGAGAATGTTCTTCTTTTAATAAACAATCAGTCCCGCCAACAAGATATTATTCAAAGTAAATGGTGTACTTATGTGTTTCACATGTAAATGATTTTTGCTTCAAACGGTTTATATACTTATTCAGTCATTCACTTATTCTCTATACCGCTTATCCTGTACTGGGTTGCGGGAGGCCTGGAGCCTATCCCAGGGCACAAGGTGGAGGACACCCTGGACGGGGTGCCAATCAAGGTCAGAGAAGACCACACAAGCATGCAAACACTCACACTCAAACACTATGGACAATTTGGGAACTCCAGTTTACAGAGCCTGGATGTCTTTGGACTGTTTGAGGAAACCAGAGCACACAGGGAGAACATGCAAACTCCACGCAAACAGACCTGCGGTGGGAATTGATCCTTCCACCCGGGAGGCATGAGGTCACACTGCCACCTAACCATGCCCCCTGGCTTATATACTATATCATAGATGCATTAAGGACACTTTACTAATGTATAAAGCATTGGTTTTCATCTAATGTTCTCCATGCAGAGCTGCAGGTTCATCTAGAGGCATAGCCGATATTTATGATGAACGAGCGTGCTAGGAGAGGCAGAAGAGAAGCAGTATAACATGTTTGCAGCAGATTACACAGATGAATAGTTTTCAGTACAGGGCATTCCTTGTGTAGTGAAACAGAAGGTTCTGTAGTCTAATGTAGGCAAAGTTCAGGGTTTTTTGGGAGTCAGATCTGTATATTTCTCAAGAATCTCAAGTAAGAAACATGATCGGCAAAAAATGATGGTAATGGTTTTTTTTTGTTTTGTTATAATTTGAAAAGTTAATGATAAGTTAGCCATTTGATCAAATGCCAGGACTACGCATGACACTGTAACAGCCCTATTTTTGAAGTGAAGGAAAACAACGCAGTAGAAGGTTAAGGGTGTTTCTCAAGGGCCCAGCGGAGGCGTAATTCGAACCAAACCTTCCGACATCTTCACATATTGTTGTGCAGTGGGAGGACTGTTTACTTCTTTCCTTCTGCTGCTTGTTTCTGTATGCCTTTCTCTCTTTGGACTCGTATTTCTTTTTATGGGGATCAGATTTTTTCGAAGGAATATACAAGCAAATTTAGCAGGACCCATAGGAAAATGGCAGCTGTACATTCATTTACAATCTACCACTTTGTTTTGCTCGGTATATCCACCCACTCCAATCACTGCTTTTGATATCACAACATAACTAATAATTAATAACACAAATTCACGAGTTACACCTTAACATGTTCAGATGGGTTTTAACATAGACATCGCAATTGTTTGTCAATTATCATATTGCATATCAAGTTGTATAATTAGCTATAAATCAAAAACAAACGGTCAGCTTGTCTGATATATTTGTCAGTTTGTCAAGAGCATCTGGTATACTCAAGAGGGCGGCTTACTGCTACCTATTAACTACTTCAGGTGAATGCAGTTGTGCAGATGGCATCTGAAAAAATAAATAATCCAGTTTTTGCAAAAGGAAAAAAAGAAATAAATAATGTTAATTTAAACTCAGCCCAGTTCACGTCTTTATACTAGAAATGCTTTTGGCTATCAGGATAGAAACGTGTTCTGCTGCTACATTTCAAATTGTAAAATTATATGGCGTTAAATAATTCGTATTTAAACAATAATTTCTTATTGACTCAACAATCAGGTCTGTTCAGCTTTGAACACTCTGATTATTTGGTGTGTTCACCATTAAAAGCGATTAACTACAGAAACGATAATGTATTAGAGCAAGTGCATAAATGTAATTAATGTGATTTAACACCTAATACAGGAACAAAAGCAAGAATCAGACTGTTGTGGTATAAAAACGTTAGAAAAGTTATTTAGTCCAACGAAATCGGCTACATTAGAAAAACTGCCTTCACACTGGACCTGTTTGATGCGTACGTGATTCGAATTTGGCGAGCTTTCACGTTAGTAATAACTGTTTTGCATTTGAGTACACTTTCTGACACAGCATGAAGCAGCATGCACCTCGATAGTTTGCGATCTGCCAATAAATACGGATAAAAACAGACAGTACAATGATGTCAACCTTCGCACTATTTTAGTTTTTAATTAATTTTATTGATATTTCAGAAAATATTTTTTTTTTTAAACTCTCTCCCTTGCATCCCTACTTTATTAGCTGTGGCTATGTAGTTGTAGGATTGGCATGCAGCACACAGAAGAGACAGGCGCATTGATGGCATTGCATTCTAAACTGCATATTGCTTTCATATTTGATTCGAGCTATGCCCAAGTGCACCATACCATGCTCGAGACCACGATTCAAGTGCACTCGAGCACAGTACACTGATCCATGCCTGGGCACGAAAGTGTTTACAACATACAGGGGTCAAGCATACCGGAATCCATGCCAGCTAGTATTAGTGCTAGCTAAGCGATTGCACTGTGAAATACACACTTGTGCCTTTCAGGTCTAGCATACTTCACTCGTGAGTAAAGCTGAACCTTGCTTCAGCACAAAAATACAAGGGGCATTCTGGGACTTGTGATGAACTTTCATATGAACGGAGACTTCAGCTGCAGTACGATGATGAGACTCTTAGCCCAGATAAAATATTTGAATGGTGCAAATGTTTCGTAGAAACGTATGTCCGTGAATGACGATCCTGGCTGAAAGGTCACTGAGCAGACTGCGGTCGTTCCTGTGAACATTTAGCGAGTGGTCCTTGAAACGCCTGATCGTTGAAAAACGACTGAAGAGACACATCTGTCTGCAGGAACAAAACTTGCATGTTACAGGAACTTGTCCCCATACAGTCCTGATATCGGTCCAAGCCATTCCCACATGTTCGAATCATTCAAGGAGTTCCTGGGAGGCCAGGATTTCAGATCTGAAGCAGGCATATTGCTTCCAGACACTTTGATACGTGCATTAGTGTAGTAGGGGGTTTATATAGAGAATAAGGGGAGGTTTTACTCTCATAACTCTTTGCTGTTATTCTGCACAATGTCCTGCATAAAGTCCTGATTTGACTTGAATGCTGTACACAAACAACGAAGGCTGGTTGTTTGCTTTTTAACCTTATTATTTAGTCCACAAGAATCCAAAGTTAGAAGAACATTATAGTTTTTTTTTTTTTTTTGTGATAGAAGCTAAGCTCTTCATATAGGTATAGCATTATAACAAGCCCATATAAATAACGGTCATAGACAGTGCAAGACTGTGTCTGGGTGTGTTATGTGTTGTGTCTTGTGTGTATGGATAGATTACCTCATATTGGGTCAGGCAAGTACTGCATATATTGTATTGCTAACTTTTTTTTATTTATTTTTTTATGTCTAACAACATGAGCATTTTGTTTAAAATGGAAAATCTCTATATATGATTAAACCTAGGCCTGAGATTCTGACTTTTTCTCTAGCATTTTTCGAACTAAATGTGTAAAAATTTTCCCTCTTTCAGAAGCCCAGGTTTGTGTCGACAGCTCGGTGATTTCTTACATCAGACTGTTTCTAAGGCCAGGTTGTGCTCAGTGAGGCTGTAGTTTGGCAGAGCGGTTCAGGGGTAGCTGATACTTTTTATATTACTCACTGTGCTGCGTGACTCTGCGGCAACGTTCTGTCACATTCGGGATAGAAAACACCCACGGGAGATTACTTTTGCCTTTCCCTTTGTGTTTCAATACATCCTGTGGTTGGGTTTAGGTTTTACACGTAGCTTAATTGTTTTTTTTTTTTCTTTTTTTTATCATAGACTGCTTTGGATTTGTCATTAAATAGTCTCATGGATATGAACATCTATAGTTTCACCCATGTGGTGGGCGGAGCCTTAACAATCCTGAACAGTCGATCATTTAAGGGCGCTGTTAACAGCTGGTGAACTATTAACTCCCAGTCATTTATATTTGCAATATTGAACGTGGTGATTTGTGAATTAACGTTATGTATAGTTCATTCACTCAAGGTGCCAATCCATCACAGGGCACACATATACACACACTCACATGCTCATTCACACACTACGGGCAACTTGGGAACGTTAATTAGCCTAATCTGCTTGTCTTCGGACTGTGGGAGGAAACCGGGGCACCCGGAGGAAACCCACCAAGTACGGGGGGGAGACTTGCACACAGAGGCGGGAATCGATAAGATAATCGCCACCGTGCCGCCTAAATGTAATGCTCAAAATAATAATAAGTTGATATAAAGCTCTGTCTCTACATTAGTTGATAATATATGGAATATTATGGATTTATAATCAGCTATATTGGGGACTGATTCAAATGAAATTAACTGAATAGGAGGGTTAAAAGACAATGGTGCAGCCAGAGGTTAAGTAGCGTAAATCATATACTGTATATACAGGAGTGAAATATTGATTACTGGCTAATATTCTGTTGTTTTGAGGTCATATTTGGGGTCGTTTATTAAAACATTATCCCAACGTCATTTTATCAAGTAACCATCATTGGTCTGGTGTTGTTGATGTTTGACATGGCAACTACACAACCTACAGTTATAAGAACTATGTGACAACAATATTAAGGCGTCTTTGCTGGTTTTTCAGTCGATCTCTAAAAATGTCACCCGTAACACATCCAGAGGTTATTTGTAGGTATACAAACCACATGGGCCGCATTCACACCTGCGCTATCCAAGATCACCCAGGATGCACGTTAATGCCAGGTGTGAACAGGGCCTCTGAGGATGGGCGGAGATTCAAGAAGGCATTTCTTTAGATCCGGGTTGACGAAAATGCTCCATGCCACTTAGCTGCACTGTTGCTAGGGAGACGACCTGCTCCCACAGCGCCGCATTTCACAGCCTTAAGGCAGAGCAATGGACAGCAGTAAGAGAGAGGATGAAAGAAACCTTGATCAACTGGTAGTCAGATCCTTCTCACGCACTCTTCTGTTTTTAATGTCGTGACTCATCCAGAGAGTTCTAACACTCGGCGTGCAGGCATTAGAAACATTCAGTTCTGCTGTTGACATGTTGTTGTTGAGACAAACGATCCTTGAACTTATGCTATGCCTGTAGTTCTGCAAAACAAGAGTCTTCTGATGTGAGATGTCATATTTAAAGTTTTCTGAACTGTTTGAATGCTAGAGGGATCAAAATTGACTCGGTTGGAGTTTGGGTTCCCAGAGTTATGACACTGACATCAATATGAGATCTAGAGCGGAGAATCAAAAAGGAAGAGATAGTAGTTGTTGTTATTATTATTATTATTATTATTATTATAGGGTCTTGTTTGTAAGCGGCTCTTCTTGCTCTGACTCTGTAGTTCCTATCAGTCAGCTACCTCTTGGATATGTGGCACCATCTGTGAAATTTCTTTGACTGTAAACCTGTGTGTGGCCATTAATCACGCTTGTCAGATCTGTTTAAAGCACATATAGATAGCATGCGCGCATGTGCAGATGCACGTGCAGTGTACAGTACTATCCAGCTGTGTCAGCAGCCTGAACAGTCCAGCCCTCGTCCCTGGACCGTCACTCTAGTTATTCATAGAACGCATCAATGATTTATTGAATAACAAATCGTGAATAATGGGAGTCCAATCCATCACCTTGTCTAGCGATCCCTTGCAGCTTTAAAGCTCATGATCTGATTTATTTCATTTGTGAGATTTTTAAATTAAATTTGCAATTGGATTAAATTAGTTCTAAAAAAAGGAGAGTGGGAATAGAATTTTAACAGTAACATTTTTTTCTGTATAAACAGTACTGTGCAGAAGACTTGAGCCACCCATCATTTTATTATATTTTTGCTTCCAAAGAGCCAGACTTTCTTTCATAAGGGACTTTTTTGTCTCTCATTTTCAGTCCAGTCCCTGTACCTGACCAGTTTCAGAGGAAGGTGTTTTGTTTCTGAAGTCACACAGTGAACTATGAAGCATTCAAGCATTAAAAAAAACAAACATCTAACTTAAGTGCAGATGATGACAGATGGTGATGCCGGTGATGCCGAATGCTGAGTGGTTGCCAGACAGACGAGAGGGGAAATGAGGTTGCTGCTGCTGAGGTTTAAATTAACGACCGATTTTTCATTTATATCTTTAGGCCCTTGGCAGCCTGTCACAGTACAATATTTGTTTGCATTTCGTTAATTGAATCTGCATAATTTAATTAAATTTAATATGAGGAAATGATGGGGCGGCTCAAATGTTTCGCACATACAACTGTATGTTATTTCCGTTAACCTGCAGAATTAAGAAAGCAGCCTGGTCTTAAACTGTTGAGAATTAATTTTTGTTTTAATACCCTCCGGAGTCCCTGAAATCCTCCCAAACTGGCGTGAGGACAATCATGTCGAAAGTAGGAAAAGCTGATTACGACGTTGTTTTATTTCCCGCGTTCTCGGATTAATCCATAAAACTTGGTGGCGCATGTGAGTGTTATGTGCCAAGTGATGGGCAGGGGGAATAAAAAATAAAATAAAATACATATCGTCCTTTATGTGGAGTGCAAATGCAATGTGGATTATTAATATTATTTTCTAATTGGGTCCCAAAAGCACAGGGAAATAAGTGGCTTAGTTTAAAGCATTATCATGCCACAGAAAGTTTTGACGAACGCTGAAAGCTTTAATTTAAAAAGCCCTGCATATTGAGCTTGCTTTTGAAAGAGCTGTAGCCTAGAACTTTAAATGACAGTCTTGCGTTCACCAAATTCAGTGCTAAGTGGTAAAAAAAAAAGAAAAAAAAGGAAAAAAAAAAAAAAAGGCAGCTCCATTCCCCATTCAATTCCCACTCCTCTTCCCACGACCAATATCAGGACAATGCCACACCATCCATAATCATGTTCTACTGAAACATATTATTCTTTTGAACAAAGCAAGTTGAATATATTTTTTGACATTAATCAGTTATGGATTAGTTCTTCTTTGCATTGAGAGCTACCCAGAGGCCATATTAATATAAATATTATGCATACCAGCCAAAAAGCCTGCCTCGGGGGTCTGCCTTAGGACGTTCATGCACGTACTGTATTAAAGAGCTCAGGCAAACTACCTTAAAGGGAATATTGCACGGATGCAATTTATTTATTAGTGTTAAGCTTGATTTTGCCGCGCGTTTATGTTTCTTAACTAAGTAATAAAAGAAGATGGGACATGCTGTTTAAGGAGAATAACAGCCAGTCAGCCCAGCAGTAAGCAGGGATGGTTATTCATATAGCCATGCTGTTCCTTGTTACAGTTATAGTTCCTCCTGAAGTGTTAGTCCTCTTAAACAAGACAAATTGACAATAATCCTTTAAACAATAATCCATTTACAGTTTATCCATAGTGATAGTAATTTTTGATTACTATTTTAAGTGAGATGCTGTACGGAGGAATAACATATTAAATAGCTTTAAAGGTGACCTATTATGGAAAAATCCACTTTTTAATCATTTGTAAATGTTCGTATGGGTGTCCCGTGTATGTGTGTGTGTGGACAAATAAACAAGGCCATGTTGTAGATGTTCACCCTAATGTGACATCATATAAGAAGATGCTCTGCTTTGCTCAGCTCTGCTCAGATCTCTTCACACAGTTAGTTCAAGGTTGCAATATTGTCACGCCTTTAACCCGAGAGCGGAGCTAGATGAAATCCCACCCCCCCCATCACACAAATGCAGGTTGGACGTTTTTTGAGATGTGTATACGACACACTGTCGTAAGGCTTAAGCGACAGTACAGTAGATCAGACGTACCCACCGAACTTAATTAGTGCCAAAGCCGTAGTGCATGAAGAAAACTAAACTGAAGGATCAGCTGAGATTGAGATGAAAAATATTTAAGTGTTTCAGAGTGTAATAGAGAGCACTGGGCTCAGCTCATTCTTGCATTCAAAGATGAAGAAAAAAAAACCGTGCCACTTATTCCCCAACAAATCCTGCATTCTGCGTTGACAAACGGAGGTGAATTTGTAGACGGCGAGCTCCGAGCAGAGCGCTGTGTTCGGTGAGTGATGCAACATTCAGTTTAGTTCATCCACCCTTATTAGTTATGTGTGGTATTTCTGACGCATGTGGTGAACGTCACACAAGACGTCGACGCCGGAATCACACACAGAGGCGGCTTAGCGATGAATCTGTGTCATTTACAAAAAAACGTGGCGGAAAGAGTAATATAGAAGGGTTTTTATTTATTGCCTTTATATCATGATTTCTGTGCTATTGAAACGGCAGTTCGGAAGGAGACTAAAACAAAGGCAGATTGAGGGATGAAGAAATGCATTACCTGCAGGAGTTTTAACATAAATACTTCGGGAGAGCACAGAGACCTGCGTCTTATTAAGGAAATAGTGAGATCCTTATGGGAGAGTAAAAAGCATATTGTGCCAGTTTTACATTTTATATAACTCAAAAATAGCCTTCTTTCTTTCATCTTCTATATAAGCCTGCATTATTACAAATTGGTGGTTTGTACTATGATACTTAATGTTTTTTTTATTTTTTTTATTATTATTATTATTATTATTATTATTATTATTTGTCATTCATCAGTAACCATTCGTCAGTAATTTTTATTTTTAACATGCATTTTTTTTAACATTAAAAAAAAAACCTTATTATTCTTATCTTTCTTCTTATGTGTGTGTGTCTTTTTCTTCAGTAAATTGATTGATAAGAAAAACCCGCAACAAAAAAACCCAACATTTGTCTTTGGAAGAAAAGCCACAAAAGTTGAAAGTCACTCACAGCTGGTTGGTTTTTATAGGATGCGGATAAACTGTCAGGCTGCTTCACCACGATTATTTTACCCGTGGGAGATCTTGGTTGGCGCTGTATAGGAACAGAGGGCCGATCAGAAATTTGCGGCGCAGTAGGACTGTGCAATAGATTTCCAGCATGCTCCGTGCTTGCCTCGGAGGCTGAATCCACAGTGCTCTCCGCAGTAGCTTCAGCTTTAATACCGGACAGATCGTTTAATTACATGGGGGTTGCACGAGCTGGCGTAATTGGAAGTCCTGTCCTAATTTGGTCCACTGAGAACTTAGTTATTGCCTAGCTTTTTTCGCTGTTACCCGGGCCTGAATATGGCTTGTAACTTAAACACGGAATGAAGTCAGATCCACGGGAGAGAGCCTGAATCGCTTTTGCACACACTCTTGCATGAGCGAAAGAGTCGATACATGCCCTCTGGCTTGCTTGCGGTGGTCTGTTGGTGACGTCACCGGGCTCTTTATTTTGCACAGATCTGCCGTATTTGTAATCCTGCAACACTTTGTGTGTGCAATTATAATACATACTCATGTAAGGGCTTGTAGCTAAACCGTTTTAGAAGGTACGCGGGGAGCATCACTCTACCGGATGATGTTTGGTTTTGTAAAGAGAAAGCCGATTATTTCAACAATATTGCTAGCTCCTGGGTAAATTATCAAGATGTTTAATGAACGATTCAAACACAATGTTGCAAATACAAACTTGAAACAATGAATCTTTATTTGGCGTGGTGCTTAACATCCATTCGCAAAACATCCGTTCGATCCACATCCCTGGTTTAGAATTCCGACCGGAGATCAGGACGGACACAACAGCTTTCTGAAGTGTTGTAATGTTACCTCTCTCATTAATTTTCTTTTGCAAATATGATCTTGAGGTGTATCTTAGCTTTCAAATTACTCTACGATAGCATGGCGATTGAGGCGCTTACTATTATTTACAGCATCCATGTTTACAAGCATCAACAGCATCCTCCCTTGTGGTCCAGTGTTAAGCATGTAATGCTTCAACCGCAGCGACTGGAGTTTGAATCCCACACTACATTGTGTCAGGGGCATTTCTTTAATGTTATCCAATTGTTTTAATTAAATCTAACTTCGGAAGCAACCTAATACCAACAATGTTCCAGCGTCCATAACGTTTTGAGAACAAAAATTCCTAGTCGTAGATTCCTAGTAAAGTCTTAATATGGACCAGGAGCGCATTAGTCCAAATCCTGACAGCAAAAGTAACAAGACCCAAAGGTTTACATGTGTATTATTCTTCATTTCAATAGATTATTTAAATGATTATGAGCCTTGTTCGGTCAGATAGATGCCGCAGACTCAGTCAGTTTAGTGGGGTTACTTTCTGATTCTGATTGAGCTGTTAGTCAGATTATTAGGCTGCACCAAAATTAAGTTACTGAAGAACAAAAATTAAACTGATCCTGGTGGACTGGGATGCACCCAATATAGGATTTTTGACAAGTGACAAGGATGATGGAACAGGAGATTTGGAAAAGAATTTATGCCCGTACTTTGGTCAGGCTTTGGGGATTAATTAAATTCTGGAAACCTATTTCTCTCTCTCTCTCTCTCTCTCTCTCTCTCTCTCTCTCTCTCATGTATTCATTACTATTTTGCTGTCACATTCTGTTTGATATTTGATTAGTTGATGGACACATGGTTTTTTTGTTTTGTTTTGTTTTCATTTTCTTTCTTTCATTCTTTTTTTTTTTTTGCAGCTTTTCTCGGAATACCTTTTTTTCCCCTTTGACGTCCCTTTTCTTTTTCTTTTCCCATTGCAGTGTTTCCCACAGGTCTGAAATATACTTGTAGTATCCTGCATTTCCTGCCAGCACAAAAGTGGTCTACTGTAAAAGACATTTGATCTTTACAATAATATTTTGATATTTCTATTAATTTCACATTTCAGAGATCCAACCTACAAACCCTCCCATTCGTCTATCCATATGTACAGATTAAGACAAAGTAAAAGTAAAAAGCATTCTCCATGTGTGGGAAACACTGCATTGTTTCTTTCCTTCCCTTATGCATGGCTTTGACAGTCATTTATAAAATGTGCACAGTTTCTTAATTTAAACCCACTCCCTGTACCTAAGCAGATTCAGTTTTTTTTTTTTTTTTTGGTTAAACCATATAGTGACCATTCAAGCATAAAAAACATCTAACTTAAAGCATGAACCAGTGAGAAACAGGTGCAGATGATGACAGAAGATCAGGTCGGTGATTAGTATATACTAGTCATGCTGAATGCTATGTGCCTAGAACAAATGAGAGGGGAAATGAGGTTGCTGCTGACGTTTGTTAAATAAACAAGCAATTTTTGTGCGCGGTGGTAAAGATTGCAAGTTCGATTCCCGTGTGATGCTGTAACCTCTCGCAGCCGGAGGTCTAGAGAGCTGATTAGTGCTCCCACATTAATCACGGCTCTACAGCCAACCAGGGGTGTCTGTGAGGTCACGTAAGCAGAAGGAGCGGATAGCGCTGTCCTCCAAGTGTGTTACACCAGTTCAAAAAGATGAGTGGCAGTAGTAGCCTTAATGTGGGAGTCTCCTAGTGACAGGGAGGAATTGGACACGACTAAAGTTGAGGAGAAAATGGGGGAAAAATCCCCAAAATTTGTTTCATTTTTTTTTAACACATAATTTCAATAAATTTTATATAAAGAAATTAGATGTGGCTCAAGTACTCTTTTGCACAGTATTTTAATATGTATGTATCTATATAACTGTAGCTGTAGCTGTATGAAAACTGTGGAAACGTTACATCATATTTGTTTCTGTTAAGTTGGTGCATCCTGTTTTCTTTTTGCAAATTAAGCTCAGTTTTTCTTTCTCATTGTCCCTAAGTTAGTTTGCATTCACAATAACTAAAGCATTTGAGGTAACTTTAACCCCCCTGAAGCTATAAAGCTCAGCATCTTCAGCCTGATGGATTGAAGTGAGTAGTAACAGATGCATGAAGGGAGCCCATAGAGGGTAACGTGTTGGATTAAGTGTCCAGAGGCATTGGATTTCCTCTGAATGACTGCACCGAGAGCCATGAAGCCATGTCGCCAGTCAGGCAGTTTTTACAGACTGTCCCCTAGGCTACACTGTCCTGGATCTGTGAGGAGACAATGCAATATTTTCTGCTGCAAGCCACAAGTTCTAGGTTAAGCTTCACAGGAAGGCTTTTGGCAGTGGTTTGTTTGTGAAAGGCTTGTGCTACAGCTATGTCAAAGCTCCATCAAACCAGCTGCTCAACATACAGCACAATATCACAACAAATGATTCATCCGCAGCATGGTTGGAAAACTCAGCCGTGGATGGCACCAAAACTTGTTAAAACCGCCCCCAAAAAAGCATGTATATCATCGCCTGTAGGTGTTAGGATAGCAAAAGAAAAAAAAAGAAAAAACACATTCTATTTTCCTCAATTATATGATTTCTCCCAAGTTAGTGTTTGGAAAGTAGTGCACAAAAGAACAAGCCAGGCTTCGCCTCCACTGCACTATTAATCATCACTCAGATAACTTCCATTAGATTTGAGGGGGGAGAAAAACATTTAGCAGTGAGGTTTTGCTATACAATGGCAGTGTAGCGCGCCTATACGCGATAAGCTGAGGGGAGAAATGAGCATGGCAGCGCAACTTGTAAGAATGATGAATGTGGAATAATCCACATCCGGGCCGGACCGTTTCCATCATGCCACATTTTCTTTGGAGACACATTTACCTGTCAGAGAGCTCCTTACTGAAATGCAGTAACAGGCATTATTTCTGAGCAGAGAGGTACAGCAGTGTAGGGGTGGAGGGGAAAGCTGCACTTTAGCTGATTGGCGCAGATTGTGCTAAATGGACCTGCGGTAATTCTCAGCAAAAGGAAATAGATCACCCTTCTTGAGTCTGAGTTTTTTAATGAAACTGGGTCTGTGAAAAAGGTGCTACCTTTTAGAACAAAGTCATCGCCCTTTACTCACTTTCGTGTAGATTATATTGGGGGCTGGGATGAGTTGGGTTGTGTGTCTGTGGTCCATGGGCTCTAATAGAGATTAACATTAAACATTGGGATGCAGATATGCCTCGCTGGAGTGCAAACGTGCAATACTTCTGCAGAGGCGGTCTGTGGGGATGTGGCCCAAGTCGATCAGGCGCCTGACTCCATCTCTTAGTGCTGAACTATGGAATGGGTTAGACCAGTGGTTCTCAAACATTTTCTGTCATTCCCCACTTGAGGGGGTGGGCGAATTTTCAAGCCCCACTTGTCAACAA
>JAQMYJ010000011.1:9370894-9403875 GCA_030014305.1 Clarias laeviceps | reverse complement strand
CACACACACACACACACACACACACACACTCATACACAGCGCCTACGCGCACAAACGGAAACACTTACCTGTCTGGATTTATTTTTGCTTTTTTTAAAGGTAAAGTGCAGGTTAATTTGTTTTATTTTTACTGTTATTTTATTTTATTTTGTGTTAATTATTTTTATGCATTTAATTTTTGGGGCTGTGAAACGAATAATTTGAGTTTCCATTATTTCTTATGGGAAAATTTGGTTCACGAGTGTTTTGAAATACGAATTAATCTCGTAATCCAAGGTTCCACTGTACCACCAAACTGCCACACAAGACCCTTTTGACTCATGACAGGTAAATCTTATCTTGTCTCAGTTAAAGTACAGTTTGTGTAAAAGTAAGCGGCAAATTTTTTTTTTATGAATTTACAAAAGCTAACTTATGGATGATGCAACCAGACTTATTACTTGAACGTGATCTAAGCTAAAAAAAATCCTTTTTTTGTGGATTTATTTTTCATTTTCTTCCAGTTTACATCACAACAAATTTTGCAGGTAGACATGAACTCCAAATTTTTATCAGATGATTCACATAAATTTCCACTATGCACTACGCAGTCAACTAATAAAATCACTAGCTTTTACCAAGCAACTAGTGGAGCAGCGTCTTTCCACCCCAAATGTTATGGATCCCCAGGCTAAACATTTTCTCAGTTTCTAAAACACTAAAAACCTGCTATAAAGTGTTCATAATAGCTTGGTATAGATGAGTTGGAAGGTGAGAATGAAAATGAATCCTGGGTCGAGGAAACACCAGTACTGGAGTGTGTGACAGGAAGTCAGGATTTTTATGAAATTTTGGGCAGCGTAATTATTTCTAACTTCACATCAACCGTGCGGTTTCTGTAGCTGAAGTCTTGTGGGACTTCTAGTAAATGGGAGATAGTTTCCCCTGCCTCTTCCTTCCCTCACACTCTCTTTTCAGATGCATTAGAGCAGAGAGGAACAGAGTGTGTCTTGTCTGTGGAGGTGCTGGCGTGCTGCCGTGTTGTGCCTCACGTTCTGTTCTGATTTCCTGCTCTTTACGCCATGCGGGTGGTTCCTTCCAGCAGAGATAATGAGAAGTGAATGCATTAACCTTGTTTTCATTTACTCCCCATAGATACCATTCAGGGTACTGTCACCACTCCGTTTGAAACGCAGCCGCTCTTCGTCCTTCTCCACCACCTCAGTTGTCTTATGACCTTGCCGGCATTGGTTTTATGAGAGAGGCTGGGAGTTTGCTCTGAACTCGTGAGCTTATCTTAAGTTTATCCGTAGGAAATAAAAAATGCAGAGAGGACTCTTTTCTTTTTGTCAGATGGGAATTTTGCTCGAGTACTGGCACATTTTATTCAGTAATTTCATTCAATCAATCTTCCTGATGACTTTGGAATGCTCAGCTGGAGAACGATTATCATCAGAAGTTAATAGGAAATATGTTTTACACCCCCAAATTAAATCAGCCACTATCTGTATTTCCATTTTGTTTTTAATGTATGACTTAGTTTGAGTTTATTATTCTTGATTTGGGGCTCTATGACAAATATAATCCTTATACAACACTACATACATTGATGAGCCATAATGTTACAACGCAAAACATTAAGCCCAATATTGTGTAAGTTTCGCCTGGGGTGCTCAGTCCACCTGGGCCATGAGTCCCCAAGACCACTGGGTGTTTGTTGTGGTGTCTGGCACCTGAACGTTAGAGGCAGATTCTTTGGGTGCTGGAATGCTGTTTGTCCGGTGCATTCCATGAATGCTTAATCGGATTAGGATCTGGGGATTTTGGAGTCTCCGTTGGTGAGCTTGGGCTCTTCGTCTGCTGGGCCCCATGTGCGGGTGGGCTTCAGTGCACTGGGTGTTCTGATACCTTTCTATTTTGGCCAGGATTGACTTTTTTCAGTGAGTTGTGCTGCATTGGCTTTTCTGTGGGATCAGACCGGATGGGGTTTCCTTTGGTCCCCAGAGGCATACATGATCCTGTCACCAGTTTACTGGTATATAATTAATAGTCAGTGTTAATGTGTTTATGTTATGTGGAGTTAATGTTATGGATAATTGGTGTTTAATGCTGAAAAACAAACTAATTAAGGAAAGAAAACTATCTGTATGGAGATGTTTATTTACAGTAACATTTTACTCAAGGAGTCGTGAGTTGACCACCATAGGGAAACATTACAGGCTAAATTTTTTGATTATTCAATTCAATTCAATTCAATTTTATTTGTATAGCACTTTTAACAATTGACATTATCAACCTCTAGAGAAAAAAGGAAGACTTTTTTGAGGAATGAGTGTCTAGCTGCAATTACATGAGTGATAAAAGGAACTTGCGTGTTTTATGGAAGTAACACATTATACATAATTCTAAACAGATAAGAAATGTATCAATAAAAAAATTATTGTTTGCAATTTGCTGAAGTATAAAAAGAATAAAATGCTTCGATATTGGTGTTATAGAAAAACAATTGATTTCTAGGTGGTAACAGTAACTCTGTTTCACGTTGGCTTCCTCACACCACACTGTCATTGATTTTTTTTATTTATATAGCATGCTGACCCAAGTGATTTATTTTTTACATTTATAAAGCCGTGCAAGTCCAAAAAAAGAAAAAAATATGTGTCCATAAAATTTAATAGATGTCTGGCTGTTGAGGTCTGCATACATCCCACCATTAAAACTTTATGAATGTAGGCCTACGATCTAGAAAAGTGGCCTTTTTTAAATTCTGTTTTATGCATGCCTAAAGTGGGACCCGGTGCGGATGAAAAAGCTTCGTAGCCCGCAGAAAGGGGACTAGAAACCTGTACCTTTGATGCTCCGTGTTCAGTCTTGCCTCACTAACTGACCTTTTTTTCACAAATCCTTGGCACTGAAGAAGCATACTTGGCAAAGCCCGCCACTGCAGTTCAGTCCCTCTCTCTTTTTAATGTGCCCCTTTAATCAATCAGCACTTTCCTCGGGTATATGTGAAACGACCTTTATGCAATTTACTGAAGTTCAGACGTGAGACAGCTCTGTGCAGCATCCTCTACTTTCTCTTCCACCTGTCTTCACAACCTTCAGCTTGGCACTGCAATCCCAAAGCTACCTTCACACTGGGTCTTTTTTTTCTTTTAACACAGCGTTTATTTAAATGTACCATTTAAAGGTTTTTTTTTTTTTTTTACCGACTTGGTTAAAAAGTGTGGACTGACTTCAAATGTGTTTTTCTGTTTTTTATTTAAGCTAGGGTTTTCTGAGTAAACCTTTCACCTAAAACTTTTGACTTTTTTCAAAATTCAACTTTTTCACTGCATTTACATCATCACTACTTTTTCCTGTAATAATATTTGTACATGTTCCGTTTGTATTGCAGCTATTAGCATTGAGCTACTTTGTATCATCAGTTGTAATCCTCAGTAACATCAGTTGTTAGCCTTAGCTAAACTTTTTTGTTTAAAAAAAGAAGCATTGATTTACCATTAGTAACTAAAATTAGTGTGATTTGAAAAAGAAGTATTTTGTGGTCATGAATATTCCTTGAATATTTACTTTTGTATTTTAACTAGTCATGGTATATTCTTTTAGCACATTTCAATACCTAAATTTAGCTAATGCTAAACAGCTAGCTGACTTGGTAACTACTGACTAACAGAGTGATTTTTAAACCAGCCTGTTGTTTCTCATAACATCTACTGTAGCTAATTAGGAAAGTTGCTAATGTAAATTGGTTGTGTCTCTATTTAATGAGGTAGTACTACAGTAATTAGTAAAAACTATATATTTGCTAGTTTTTAAGCAGCCTAGTGGGCTAATAATTCACATTAAGGGGTGAAAGGGTTCAAGTCAAACCAGGTCTTTTGACTGTGCAGAAAAACAGAACACATAAATGAGAATAAAAAAACTCCCCTTATTTCTCCATTTAATCCTCTGCTACAGTAATGCTTCTATACCAGTAATTCACTCATGCTTTGATACCATCAAGGTAGACAGTTTTCTGAATACATCAGAGCCATGATCGGACTGCCTGTTTTATGTCTGAAACGCTTTTTAGTGGCCCAAATGTGGTAATCTTTTGGAGTGAGGTCGAAGCTGTATGGAGGATATAGCAAAAAATTACATCCGAGTTCCTGTAATGTGCAAGTGGTGTTTGTGAATGATTGTGTATACAGTTCCCACAGATGCATCTTCTCCACCAAGTTGGTTTGTCAGTTTTCAAGTATCAGGTGTTCAACTTGTTAAATGTTTACAGGAACGACTGCAGTGAGCTCTGAGCCACCTCGGCCAGGATTGTAAAAGTCAGTCGGTTTTACACTTTCATTCATGAGAAATTTTCTCACAAGTATTGGTGTGACATGAACGTTCATTGCAAATATTAATGAAAGCTGAAAGAAAATATCGGGAGAACAATAAGCTTTAAAAATTTTATGTAGTTGAGTAAACAATTTTACTAATTTTACAAGTGTAAAGTGTAAAAAAATAAAAAATAAAAAATCTGTAAACATTGTAAAATGCAGCAATCAATATAATGAATTATTGAAAAAGGTGAACAAACATGGTCATAAAAAAATCTTTATTGAATTTTATTGTGTCAGTTTGAAATAAGTTTATATCAATAGCAACTAAAGGAAAATCAAACCAAATGTCTGTTTTCTTCAAACCTAATTAGCCTGACTGCTAGCCTCTGAAGAGGCTCAGCTACAGAGGCAGTTTGTCAGCAGTTTTTGTGTGACATGGTGATTTGTAAACGTCAGTGAGGGAGCGACCCTGTGGCACCTCAGGAGACAGCTACTGGAGGTCACAAGATGGCCTAAGCAACGGTAGCAGACTGAAGGCTAGTTAGAGCCCTTAACAAGAGCTATGTTCCATCTGTTGTTCATCGGCGTGTTAAAAAAAGTGAAGAAGAGGTGACTGTCTCTTTGACAGGAAAGGAAGTGGGGGTGGGATGTGGCTGGTGGATTTTGCCCGTCGACAGTGCCAGGCTGGGCATCTGGCACTCCTCTGGGACAGCTGTTCTCTCAACCTGCCCTAGGGTGCTGGATTATTTATGCCTCCCTACACACTCTTATTTATTAATGGCATATTTGCATATGCATAGTGGCATGCGTGGTGTGGCTTAGGGCCCCTCAAGCAGCAGCCGCAATATAGCATCTTGTGTACTGATAAGCAGGGGATGTCACATGGGCTTGAAATGAAACACTTCTTAGCAATAATGGCAGTGTCGCAGATTGTTAGGGACCCAGTGCCACACTCCATCCAGCCTGGGATATAAAGTGAAACATGAGCTAACAAATGTAGAGGAGTCGGTTTCTCTCTGTCTCTGTTCATTCCACTTCAAGGCTAAATTGTAGGTGTTACTTTGTGCATTCGCAGGAGTGGACAAATCAGCAGCTAAGCAGATTTTGTTTCTGGACAAATTCGTTTTTTCTTATTTGTAGTTGCCTGGCGCAAAAATAGTTTCGCCAGGAGGAAAATGAAGCCTGCTTCCTGTTGATTCTTGCAAAGCAAATTCTCTATCGGTATCTATGTATTTAAACATATCTGAATCCCGTCCCCCACTGCTTTGAAAATGTTTTTTGAGAAACTATCTGGTGACAGCAAAACATTTTTTATTAGTCAGATTAATTAGAATCCACAAATTATTACAGACTATATTTTTGGAATCAGGAGTATGAATGGAATGTTAAAAGACCAATGAAACCAAGCAAAATATCATGCAAAAGTGTCATCCTGCTAACCTTTCTGCTATATAGTAGGTACTCAACCAGAATGCCTATTACCGCCGTGCTGACGGCTGCGGCAAAACGACAGTTAATCTTATGTAACCTATACAGTTTTATTATATAGTTTTTGCACATTAATCTGACAATAAATGTGGCACACCCATTTTTTCTGATGAACACCCAGAGCCTGTTTTCTGACTACGGTATGGTGTTACACATGATAAAATCTAAAGGCTCACCGTGTTAACAATTACATTGTTTAAATTCGATGCAAATAAGAAACGTCTACATTTTAATTTAAATTCTAAATTTGTTCTGTAATTTTTAGTACTGTTATTATGAATTTGTTTAATTACAATGTTTCACTTGAATTTATTTGCTACTACTTGTAGCTATGAACGAACTGTGGCTCATTAATCTTTGAGAGAAGGAACTAAGTCTATAGTTAGAGCGCCACTCAGCGGTAAAACCAGCAAAGGCACACCCCTAATGCCATTGTTGCAGAAGACACGGGGGTAAAACTGTTATTCTGGTTGAGCACCATCTGTAATTAAGAAAAAGACAAGGACAGAACATTATACCCTATAGTCTAAACTTCTTGTCAGGGGCACAAACATTAGGTAATTTGTTAGAATAGGATAATAATCACATGTTAGAGTCACTTAGTAATTATAAACGTGAATCATAAGTACACTTCAATTAAACTGAGCCATTTCGATTTGATTCAATAGCACTGTTTGATTTGTCTCAAGCAGCCATATTGCTTACGGGTCTGGAAGAGTAAAAAATATTTATGAAAGTAATTAATAAGCATTGAAATGATGTCTAACTTGATTGTTTAAGTGTCATATCGCATAAAAGCAATAATCTTGTCTCGTGACAGTCTTCTGCTCCACACTCCAGTCCTTTAGGTGGCAGTATTGCACTGACTGCTGATAAACTTAAAAGAAGAACAAGCTGTATTTTTCCAAAACATGAGGATTTCCTGCAGAAGTTGTGGTAAATACTTAAGGAAGTTGCCAATCTTAGACCATTTAACATTGATAAGTTAAGCTAAATAATTTAAAATAATGTGAGAAAAAAAATAAATCAATTAAATTGCATTATCAATTAAATCATGCAGCATTAATGGAAAGAGACGAAAGCAGCTTCCTGCCAAATACCACAACACTTTGTCTCCTTAGTAGTTGCTTGTAAGTCGTTCCAAGTTGCCCCGGAACTGGCCGTGTTGTTCTGTTCATGGCTACAAACCTAACTAGCATCTAACACAGAATGCTAAATCCCAAATTCCTCTCTAACCCCTGATCAGGGGCATTACTTGGTGAGTGGAAGGAGGGATTGTACACAGTGATTTTTCATTCAACCCTGGAACCAGAAAGTTAGCTCATCCTCTAACTGGTATAAAAGTCACTATAAATTATAATATAAAGTAAATCTAATAAGTTTCTCAGGACTGTCCACAACGTCAGTGTTTTATTCTGCTCACCTTTTGGCTACATAGTACCGGTAAGAATTTTTATAACTTTCACCCCTGTTAATTACACTAATTGTCAGTCTCCAGCTCTGCCCGTCGCGTTTAGTTAGTTCCTCTGGTCGTGGAAGGATATGTCCAGGTGGAACAAAGTACACAAATCATAATCCGTTAATAATTAATAGTGTTTGTAAAAGTGTTGTTTAAATATATCCAAGTATAAATGCATATCTTAAGCACTCAGGCTGCGCCCTTAGCACTTTTTTAATAATTGCAAACATACTGGAACCGGAATAATGGATGTTAGAATTGTGAATTTGATACTTGGAAAAAATTGTGAACTTAATACTTGGTAAAGTTTACTTTTTTAGATTTAGGTATGATTTTAAGTATTGAACAGTTCAAATATTTTTAACACTACTACTATGTTGTTACCAGTTTGTTAGCAGACCTATATATCGTGATATGTCTTTGAGAATCCTGATACTATATATTTTCTGGGGAACCCAAGCACAAGATTGATAGCATACCCCTGATTCGTTATACAGATTAAAGCCTGTTTTTGTCCACTGTTCCTTAACAACAGCAGCAATAACCTCTTTTCAAGGTGATGGTGCAGATAAACGGTGCAGAAACTGGCTTCAGTTCAGTCCCTATCCTTGTAATTTCGAACATAGGGTGAAAGCGACACAAACGAGTATTTTAATAGCTTATGTGGCCGTGGACTTGCTAGTAGACACGTATAACACTCAAGGATTCGCTGAATATATCCCAAATTGCATGTGTATAATGCCTGGATTGAATTTCAGTGTTGCTAATGACCTTACATATTTATTCTGCCACTATCATTTTTTTGAGACTTGGCTGGAGTCGAGCTTAACGCTTAACGTGTTAGAATGTGTAGATCTAACACTTCTATTTGTTTTTCTTTGCCTTTTTTTGGGGTGGGGGGTGTATTTGTCAAGTGGATAATTATGTTCTTATTATTCTAAGTCTGCTTTAGCAGTTAATTTCATGTTGCTGTAAGCAAGTCGACAGGAAGTGAAAATAAATGACTAAATTAATTGGGTTGGACGTCAGGAAATATGGCTGGCATGCAGCTGACAATTGTACTGTATTCTGACATGAAAATTTGAATTTAATCGCCCTTTGGATTGTAATGAATCGCTGCAAGATGTCCTTGTTTATGGTCAGTGAGTGTTTCATGGACCAGAATATTAAACTTAATTTGTATAGTCTTTGTCATTAATCTTTCCTGTGTTTTTTAGGACAGAACGATGGCTTTGTTTTAAGCCGCTTTCCAAATCAGTGCACGAAATAAAAGAACGTTGGGAATGGAAATTGTAAAAAAAAAAAAACTTGCAGTGACTCTTGCCGATTATTGTGCATAAGTGCATAATTTCGGCTGAAGTCACTCATTTACACATGTAGAAAGTGAGTTTCATTTAGTTAATGGGAACATTATAACCTTGTTCTGCGCAATTAACTCTTTTAAACACTTAATTCAGACTGCTGTACTGAAATCGAAGCTCATACCCCTGAGTAATTTGCATGATTTTATTTCTTTCTCTTGTTTTTTTTTTTTCTTTTTGGGGGGGGGGTGAAGTGTGCGTGTATAGATCGCCTGGCTTTGGTTTTTAATCCGACATCACTCTGAAGGACTTGCATCAGCCACTTTCCTTCTGTTGTACAACAGTAAACAACGATTTGAAGAGCAGTGAAGTAGAAGTAGCTGTTAGAGATTTGGCGTGACTGTGGAACAGCTTACTAACAGCAAACACCTTTCCTTTTTCCTTTTACCTTTTTTTTTTCCTTCGTGTTCGGCACTCAGTCATTGAAGTTTGTTAGTTCAACTAATGGCAGAGCCAACAAAAGGCCTGCTCGCTCCTGAGGTTGAGATGCTCGAAGCTGGATGTTTACTGATTTGAACCCAGATGTCACGCCAGCATGCTAACAGCGCCGCTCACTTCAGGGAGAGGTTTAGGTTTACTTTTCATTTAGCAGACGCTCTCTAAATCTCCTTTTAAGCATGAATAGCTCCTGAAAATCACCTGAAATGCGTAACCGATGTAGCTCAAGCTGTCCAAATCTACGCGCAGGCATATGGCTGCCATATGCGACGGTCTTGTGAGCATACAAACTGCAGAAGGAGGATTCTTTACCCCTGTTTTTTTTTTTTTTTTCGTTTATTTCAAAGGGTAATCCTTTTGCTTTTCATGTAAATTTATGCTTATTTCTGTCTCTCCCTTTCTTTCTCTCCCCCTCTAACTGTCTCTGTCTCTCTAGGTAAGTAGTGGGGATGCTTGCCTTTTTATCTTGTCCTGGCTGGAGCTTTGGACTCTGCACATGCTTCTGAGAAATAGGTCCCGAGGTGATTCATCGTCAGGAGGGAGCACAGGTTTTTAAAAATACTCCCGACTTCACCACATTACAGGAAACGAAACTGCTGTCAAAGCTCAACCCAACCCCCCTTTTCCCCCTCTCTCTCTCTTTCGCCATCTTCCCAAATGGGAACAGAGAAGCTGTGCATGCTCGTATGGATCATTTTAATGTTCAACAAGCTCTTACGCATGAAAAATTTATTGAGTGGCTGAAATGGAGGACTTGACTGACTGAGCAAATTTGGAGATTGAGGAACACACATGAGCGAGTATGCAGGAAGCCCCCAGATGATGTAAAGTCAACAAACGCACCTGAATTTACTGCGCCCTCCTGAGCGCTACAAAGCGACGCTGTCGCATTACGATTTAAAAACCCGAAGACAAGTTATTTGTCTTGAGAGTCTTATCATAACTGACCATACATAATAGAAGTGTTAGATGAAAAATGTACTTTTTTTTTTTTCGCCCCCAAAAGGGGAATACAAAATTAATGAGCTGGGAAATTGGTTTCATCAAACTGCGTCAAGGTAGGTAAGGTAGGAAGGGTGTAATATGTAGTGCTCATAGCACCATTGCAACAATCAAAACACTGTTTAACAAGCCTGAATGAGGCATTCAGCTTAATAGCACGGTAGTCTTTAATTCCTTTAGATTGGTGCATGATTGACGAAAAACTGGATATCTGGATTAAGAGTGGCTTTCAGATTAAACCGTCTGATCAGCAGCGACCCCCAAGGTTGGATGAGCGTTGTAATATAGTTAGAATAATGTTTTGATGATGTCCGCTGTTGGGACAATCTTGTTTTTGAAAGTTATAGTGACTTTGATGTAGTGACGTTGAGATAACGTTGAATGAATGAACCAAAAACAAGACTGCAAATACAATCTTAAAACTATGAAATGTAAACCTTCCTTTGGAGCATTTACATTGATTAATTAACATCTATTCGTATGACGTTAAGTTTCTAAAAGCTTCATTTTCTTTCAGCAATATTACCAATGGGTTGTACAGTATGTTAATTCCAAAATTAACGTTAATTATGTTTTGGGTTTTCTTTTCTTTTTTTTTAAGAAAAAGTCAATTGCTTGCTCTTGCCTCAGCGACCGAGTTTGTGTCCTGCTAAGGCTATTGTTCTGGTATTAATGTTGTATTGAGGTCTTTTTTTTGCATTCGTTCAACATCATGTAGTCAATGTTGTTACGATGTCGTTTCATCGAAGCGATTCTAGCAAAAACAACCTAACACCGACAGTGTTCCAACATCTGTAAAGTCACCAAATTAACATCACCACGATTGACAACCAAAAATTCCTGCTGGGGAGCTCTGGATTGATTCGGCCTGCCTACAAGATCCTTCCCTTTCCGCCATCTTGACTTTCACTAAGACTTGACTCAAAACAGTTCGAGGTTGTACTTAAATACTTAACTGGCCAAACAACCCTCTAAGAACATGAACTTTGGTGTATTCATGAGCGTCTCATGATGGCAGTCGATGTGTGCTCAGTAAGAGGTGGGGCTATTCACGGATGGGTCTTTGTGTTTATGTTTGTGTTGTGTTGTTGGGCTGAGCGAATCACTGCGCTGCACTCATTTCTACAATTAGATTAGATTTTACCAATTTTAAATAACAACAAAATAGAAAATCAATGTGTGGCGGTCAATGCTGATACTGTGGCAGGCCTCCCGAAATAACTCTATGTATGGGAAGCACTGGCATGCGCCACTAGAAGTGGTTAAATTAAACTTGTATTGAGAAATAAATATGCTTCTGGTTATCATGAATCATTAACAAATAATTGATTATTGATTGTTGTTTGTGTTCAGTCACCAGGCCAGTTAAGAAAGAGTAAGCCTAATTCCTACACATGTACAGTAACCAAAATGCCTTTCTGCATGTTAGTGATTTTCACAAAACGCATGATAGCCACTTGCTTTAAGTTGTGTCCTGTATTCTGATTATGTCATGTCAGTGTACATTAAATTTTAAATGTAGAAGTGCTTCCAATAGGAAAACATGTCCGATCACATTCACTGTTTTAGTCGAGTATGACAACTGATAGTAATGTATATTATACAACAGTAATCTGTTTAGACAAAAGGCGTTCCACGAGTTTAACTGTGGGTATGTTGTACCTATATGGATCACTCAATGTCACATTAATTACAAATGTTGGTTGACAGCATGAGTGAAAATAAACCAGTATGGTTCACAGTACTGGAAAAAGGGGAGACCAGTTGCCTGCCAAAACCCACATTCAAAACCAGTCATAGAAACACTTTCAGCAAGAAAAGACATCTGATAACGATGTCAGCTCAAACCTCACTTTTTCCCTTTAGTAATTGCTTTTAAGTCGGTCCGGATCGCCTCTGAACCGTGTCCGAGTTGTTCTGTTCATGGCTAATGCGGGCTACAAACATAACTAGCTTATAACACAAGGCTGAATCCCCAATCCATCTCTAACCCTGATGTGATATGTGATGCCCTCATGTCTACGGCCACATCAAAGGCTGCTGATATTCAGTACAACATAATGAGTGTAATATTGCTTATAAATATATGTCTATATGTGTCAGAACAAGATGTCATTACAGTGTGGATAATAGAGGATGATGTCCTTTCTACCCAGACAGCAGAGTTAATCATGCTCTCTTTGAATACTGGTCAATGACAGATGTGACCTCCAGATGATGCGGTGGAATGTTAGAGGGTCATGTCACTCTGAATAATTTTATATTAAAATCTTTATTATTTTTTTTTTTTGTAATGTTTAGTTTATATCAGATTTTAAGATCTAATTTTGTCACTTTAGCAAAAGATGTACTTATCATTTATAGGAACAGTCCAGTCGTGGTGGTTCCACTAATCAGGAAACAAAAATCATTTACGCTGTCATAACTATTATCAAGCATGAGATCACTATGAGATCAAAGTGGCACTTCAGACAGAAATGCAGGTATTTCTGGAAGTCATCTCCCTGACCTGTTTTCTTCCAGTACTTTCATCATCCGTTTCTGCTCGCTCTTTTAATCCCCTTCAGTGTTGTGGCTAAGTCACTGATGCTAAAACAAGGCATCCTATTTTTATGTCTTTGCTCCACAAAGTCACTTTTTTTTTGACAAAGAAGAGAGAGAGATGTTTATGCCAAAAAGATCAATCATTCACGAACATTGTTTCTCCTGACTTTTGAAGTGGTAGTGTTTTGGGGATGAATGCTAAAGCAACTCCCATCCAGCCGCTTTGCCATCTGACGCAATGGGATGCAACACGATTGTTTCCTTTTAAACTTTTATTTCTAATATCAGTGACAACCCAACAACTCATCTTCACATGGCTCGTTGTTAGTTCTTAGCTTGTCCATGTGAAAACAAGGGATTAATCACTACCAATTAAGAAAGAAACGTTCCAAATTAGCTAAGAACCATAGCGTCGAAGTCAGCCAGGAGACTCTAAGCTCTTTGTTGCGTAGGTGTGAGTCTTCTGGACAGAGTTTCCTAATGAAAGCCATTGTTGTCTTTGCAGTGGCTCATTCACGACGTGCCATACTTCCTATTGAGCAGCAGTTGCTGCGGTTTGAAGAGCACCATGAAAAGAACTGTATGTTCGTGTATCTCGAGGGAATGGTGTTGAATGTGCTTTTGTTTGGTCTTTCCAGATGCCCCCTGAGTCATATCCTCCATTAAACCGTGTCTCAATGGGATATTATGCATGTTCTTGCGGATGGCTGTCAAAACGTAGTCTTATCACTCTATGGTAATGTCCGTAGAAACGAGCGTGCAAAGAAAGGCAACGTGGATGTCAGGCGTATAGGCTTAATCATTCAGCAGACGCTGTAATAGAAGAACACAGCTTAAATGATATTGCACAAAGCGTCAGAAAGGACTCATAACCCACAAGACAAGAGTAGATGGATGAAGTACGTGTCTAACTCGGAGTGAAGAATCTTTGAAATACTTTAGCAAGGACATCTGGTTCTGCGCTTCCAGCTGCTGTATGATGAACTTTTGTTGCTGCTTTTCTTATGGTTTCATAGCCATAACGTTAAAAGCATTAACAGTTTACCCACCTAGGTTTTAGGTTTCCTTTTTGCAACCATGCGGTGCTGTCCCCTCCTAGTTTCTGCAGGGTCTTTGGGGGTATCCTTGGTTTCTGCCATTTGGACATTGACCATGGATCCTTGTGTGCAGGGGCCCCCAAGGACTTCCATGGGTGCTTGATTGGACTGGGATCTGGGGAGTTTGGAGGCCTTGGGGTCTTTGCCTGGGGCCCCATGAGTGGCAGGCTGTGGTACACTGGGTGTTCTGGTGCTACTCTATCATGGTCAGCAATGACTTTTTTCTATGATTTGTGCTGCATTTGCTTTTCTGTGGCATCAGACCAGACAGGCTGGCCTTTACTTCCTTGGACGGGCTTTGGATGCCCATGATCCTGTGACCAATTTACTGGTTTATAATTGATCACCAGTGTTAATGTTATGTGGTGTTAATGTTATGGCTTATTGGTACATAAGAGATTTTACAGTAATATATTGGTATCCCCAAGACCAAAACGAGGCACCATGTCTCTTTATTAAGAATCCACTCTTGTCATTTCCAGACTATAAATAGATCAGTATGATCGTGGCGTCGACAGCTGAATTCACAGTTAATGTCCTGGTCATGACGAGCTACCAGTTTTCGATACAAGGTCCTATTTCAGACAGAATGTGTGAAGTGATATATCCTGTCTGTTTCCCAGTATTGATGTCAGTGTCATGAGGCAGTATTGTTATGCATTTATATTTGATGATGCAAGAATGAACATATTTAAGCGTACACATTTGTTAACTTTCAGTGTTATTTTTTGTTGTTAATGCTCGCAAGACTACATTAGAGTGCAAGCAACAGCTTTTATTATGCATTATGCATTTTTTATGCATCACCATAGTATAGTACATGCGCAGTAAAACATGATGGGCCATTCGTGATTTGCGAGCTAGTCATCAGTTAAATCAACGACGCTGAAACATCCGATGTGTACATTACTTTAATGCTTGCACACTGTTACGCAAGCTTGACATTTATTGCCTGTCAAATGAGCAAGCGTACTTAAAACCTACATACACAGTGAGGTCATAGCATTGCTTTTAGCTCTGTTCACTGAGTGTTTGGTTATGCTGTGTTTAAGTGGTCACAATCTATCATCTTAATGCGGAGGATGCTTCGTCTGGATGTTTGTACTTGAAAGGTATCACGGTACCAAATTGCTTAAATTGATGCTAGAGAATATAAATAGATGCGGAAATAATTAACCTACTGTGAAGTTGCTGTATGAATGATCATGTGAAGCGACATGTTATTGTTCATCATTACGAGAGGGCAGTTATAATTCATAATTATCAGTATATCTTAACATTTTTAAGCAAGGAATTCGATCTTTGTGAGTTTCACAACATAATCAGATTCCTTCCATGATAAAATAAAATAAAATAAAATCCCTTTAAATCCCAGTAATCTTAGTCGTCTACCACTGATCTAGTAACCCTGTAATATTAGTCATGCACAATGTAAGAGATTAAACATCATAGGCAGCATTTGTTCTAGGTGTTTATTTTTTAAGCGCAGTTAAATTCTCAAATCTGATTGGTTAGAAAGGGTGCTTTTTTATATAACTGCACACAATATACAGGCCATAGTTCTGACCATAATTTATAATAATATATAAATTAATATTAATTGGGTCATTTAAATCATATCGGCACTTGTGATGAAACTTCAGGCATCACATGAAGGCATAAAACCGATTGACATTTACAGAAGACTTCAAGCACAGTACAGTGATGAGTCTTTTAGCTGCAATAAAACATTTAAATGGTGCAAACGTTATAAAGAAGGCCATAATCCATGAATGACAATCCTGGCCGAGGTGGCTCAGAGCCTACAGCGGTCATTTCCATAAACAATCAGTGAGCTGAATGCCTGATCATTGAAAATTGACGGATACCTTATCCCCCAACTTCCGTGGGAACTGTACACACAATCATTCACAAACACCACTTGCACGTTACAGGAACTTGGCTGGGAGTCCAAGTCCACCACCCAGTCCAAGACTGGGGACTCCTTCCAAAATGTCATATAAACGTCATTTTAAACAAAAATCAAAAATAGAATGAAACATGTCAGCAGAACAAGTGCATACATTTTATAAATAATTTGAATCACAGATGGTGCAACTGTCAGTATCGTTGCTATATAAAATTAAGTACCCACTTCTGACCTATAAGATTTGAGAATGTAACAGTTGTGTGGTAAAACATCATTTAAAAAAAATATTTCTATTTTGAACATCTGTACATGCTAATTAGTGCAATAAATAACAGTCATGTAGGATATCTTATTGCAAAGCATTACTTGATTTTGATTTACTTGCATGTCATTACTCATGGTATCAGATATATGATAGCATTATTGTCAGAGAGATTGTCTGCACACGGCTTAGAAGACCAGCCACCTGGATGGGCGGGGGGGGGGGGGGGGTGTAGAAAGGTGAGGTGCACCTGTGTGTGTTTTTTGGAACAGGAGGATGGGGAGGGGGTCAGCAGGAACAAGCAGCCTGGCTTCTTCCTCTTCACTGAGTAATGGGTGGAGCTTGCCAATCTAGTTCAGTGCTCCTGGCAGCTGCAGCAGCTACGGTTCACCTGACGGAACATCTGAGGAAAGCGTAACGCGCTGCAGTTGTTGCCAGTTGTCTCCAACTTGCACAGATTCGCTGTGACATGCAGCTTTTTCAGCATTTCCCCAAGAGCAAAACCAAATCAGGGCAGATTGAGAGCGAGCCATGTTCCTGACTAGAAGTCCGTCCCCTTTTCTCCTGACCCCAGCTGCAGAGCACATTTCAATCAAGCTCATGAGCTCTTTAATTATTTTTAAGCTCTTCCTGAGGGCTGACACGTTGGCAGGGGTCAAACTGTGTGGCCAGGTGAAAATAAACCAGCCATATTGAGCTCACCTCCATCGCTCCCTTCTGCCGCCTGCTCCGCGGGGCCAGTAAATGGAGATTTGGGATGCCCCTGTGGCTCGAGCCACCTGTGCTACTACACCATCAAGGTGTGCAGTGGTATTCCACACGTACTCAGCAAGAGGCGGCATTATATAACCACAAACCCAGCCAACCCAATCAAATAATACGCACCACTACATCTCCAACCCCCCAACCCCGCTTCCTTCAAATAGGTCAGTCTAAAGGGTGCTCTTCTGCTTTAATGGTATCAGAGGCTGAAAATGAGACATTGAAAATTAAGTTCACTGTCTATAAGGGGTGAATTTCAGAAGGCAAGCACCACATCCCAGGGTTGAGTTTTGGTTCAGTTATATTGCAGTTCGACTATTTGTGATGAACATGGCGGAAGAGCGTTTGTGTTTCCAGAACATATAAGTGCATGTAAGTGGTTTCTTTTCATGGCCAAGCAAGGATAATGAAATAGGTGAACATGTTAAGCTAGTGACTTATGAAGGAGTCTGAAAAGAATTCTTCTGTTAACAGGCTGTAAAATGGATCAAGCTGGTCATTATCAATTTGGGACTTTTTCATTATCAGGCTGGGATTTGGGGACTTAAAATAATTAAGGATGGACATTGCTAATGGTCTCCACTGTGCTGTCTTTCCCCTTGCCATTCCTATTGTCCTCTGTAATACACATAAAAGTGCCTAAAATAAAAGTAATAGTACTCATCTAGTTAAATCTTAGGATGAAGTTGAAGTGCAGCTTTAAACATCTTCAGTCTAGTTCAGTTAGAAATGATAGCATGACCTATTATATTTACTTAATGAAATATGTGAGAAAGATTCACAAAAGAAAAAAAAAATACTCTCCTCAGATCACACACTGATTTTATTATTATTTTTAATTCCACCAAGGAATAAAAAAATGGGGAAAATTAACTACAGCTTTAATTCCTCATTCCTTTTCTCTCAGTTGTTACCTAGCATGATACTCTTGATGATTCTACTATATTAATTTAAAAGATTAAAAAACCAAAACTGTTATAAGCAAGCCTAAGCTAACTTTGGTAAAAGGGTACTAAATTATCATATGTATCTAAAAACAGTATTTTGTAATCAGTATTTTAAAAACAGTATTATAAAATAGCAATTTGAGGCTAGCAACTGTTTTTGTGCTAATCCCTTAGTTGTTTTTGTGCTAATCCCTAGCATTATGATAACAAACTAGCCAACAAATAGCCAGCTATTACAATACAAATACAAAGTGTTTGGAAGAACATATCAATTGCAGTGATGAAGATTATGTCTCAGTATGATAAAGTTTATATATTAATTAAGAATTTAAAGCTTGTTGAAGCTGTTTAAGAGTTAAAAGGTACTTTTTCCTTTAACATCACTACAGTTCACAATAAGTGTAGTGAGGAGAAAGAAGAGATTTTGCATATGAAGTATCAGACTTAAGTACAGTGAGTAATTACTTGAACTTTGTAGTTCCAGTGACAACGAATCAATATTGTTTATAATAACCCTCTGCCATAAGTATTATAATATATTTAGCCCTTCGTTAAATGTAGTCTCAGTTGCTGGGTGTATTTACTCTGCTCGAGACAGCTCTATCGCAGATTTTCTTCGTATGGCTGTTTCATCCCGTCAATCTCCTGACAGAAGAATCAGCAGATAATTCTTGTACATCTGCCGTTCCTCATACCGTTCCCCACTGACACTTCTCATTCCCTGGCTGTTGCATAATTAGCTAAAAGTACATTTAGCCCACATTTGAACTAGCGCAGTATTGTGCACCGGCACAGTCGGGAGCCGCACCTTGCTCAAGGTAATCTACTAGACTCAATCTACGGAAGACCTGACCGGACGTTGGTGATAAACGCTATGAGCTTCAGGGACAGTGGCTATTTCTGACCGGGCAGGCTTGACCCGTTTTCTCCTGTCTTCATTTATATTCCTGAAGCAGTCTTTCATCACTGTCTTCCAGAGCAAAATTTAACCTCCTGATATATCGACCCAACTCTTATGGCACCCTAAAGGGGGTTTGTCTGCCAGTATCCACTTTTATAGAACACCAAAATCACACAGAATCATTTAGTGAGTACATGGGATATCACCAAATTAATGTGTTGGGAATACAATTTTAGCCATCCTTTTTAGCAGAACAATACGCTGCGTGTAAGTGCACCAGCCTCCCGGGGAGGTGATTGACGAGATGAAGTCGACAGCTCGAGCTCAGCCTAAAACATTTTTTAATGAGGGAATATGAAAGTTTGTTGACAGGTGAACAAAGTGTATTGAAAAGCAAATTGAATAATTCTGTATTTTTTTTTTCTAAAAGTTAATTAGCCAGAGTGTGGATAATTTTTGACTCACCATCATGCTTATAAAAAAGCCAAATCCCAGTGTTCAACAGCATGTAACACAATTTGACATGATGTAAATATATGCTCTGTGGAAAAAAGTACAATAACCATTTGTACCTGATGTCACAATGTCTGTCCACAAAGATTTTTTTTTTTGTGTGTTTGTGTGTGTGTGTGTGTGTGGGGGGGGGGGGGGGGGTGGAAGCCCCCCCCCCCCCCCCCACGCCGATCACGTGTTTCCTCCAAACCTCATGACGTCAACCGACCGCATCTTTTTGAACTGCATTGTTGAGAGCGGCGTAACACACTCGGAGGACAGCGCTATGATTGATGTGAGAGCGCTAAGTGGCTCCCATCCAACCCCACTGAGAGAGCTCAGCCAATCAGCTCTCTCTAGGTCCCTGGCTGCGAGAGGCTACAGCATCACCCTGGAATAGAACTAGCAATCTCCAGATGATAGGGAGAGCACTATACCACTGCGCCACTTGGGGTTCTGCGATGATTTCTTTACAGCAAAAATGGATGTTAATTACCGAATGCCAGTACCGAAACCCACATTCAATGCCAGCACTTTGTATAATACAACGGTAACACTTTTAGTAATACAACATCTGATAATGTTATGTCATCTTAAGCAACACTTTGTCTCCTAGGTATTTGCTTCTAAGTCATTCTGAGTTGTCATAAGGCTGAATCTCAAATCTCTCTCTAAGCCCTGATTAAGGGCACTACTTGGTGTGTAAATCAGGTGACTGTACACCCTGCATAGCGTAATAGCTTTCCGTTTTACACTGTTTGGGATTTAACCATGGAACACTTGGTTAGCTGTTAATTAGAAAGCTTGAAATGTCAATATTAGTTAACAGTTTATAAAGCATAAAGCACAGCATATTGCAGAGCATCGTCTCACTTACAAGAGAAACACTGAGTGAAGTGACTATCGCTAGCATAACATTTGTACACGATCTAAGGTAATTGTGTTATGACAACGAATCAAACTTCTGCAAATTAATATCCTTGCTACCTTTTTTGTGCGGTTTCCCATGGTTGTTTCTTTTTTGAACAAATTATGACATACACACAACATAATATTGGAAGTGTGCAGAGAAGCTGTCACATGTGAGAGAGCATCACTCATGAGAACACTGAGACTCGTGTTTGTTCTTTCCCAATCCCTCATAAGCATTCACAATTTGCTTCTAAGGCAGGTTGTGCTTTGTGGAATATTGTCCATAACATCCTAAACATCAGCATGAGGTGGTCAATAATATAACCAATATAACCACTTATTGATTAATAAATCCTATAATAGTAAAAATCATGTTATATGGAGATTTGACATTTGTCTCCTGGTGATGTTATCTAAATAGCTCTCCATGCACAAGACTGCAGGAGAGTGAGAAAGATGGCATTCATCTGTCCCTGGTGGATCAGAGTGACACTAACCAACTGTAGGCGTCTGTTGGCTCATGTGTACTAAAGAGGACAGTTATCCTCCAAGGGCACTCAATTATTCTATGGCCTTGTGGAAGCTGGCTTCACTTGTCTCAGAGGAAGCATGTGTTACCCTGAATTTACACCAGATTTTTTTATTTTTATTTTTTATTTTGATTAAACACAAATTCAAATATTGCCATCTATTCAGGCCACAGCACATAAACTATGGGCCTGACATCCCAGATGTATAGTCATGTCCTGACCGAAGTTGGGCCAGCTCAATAAACCATGACATGGGGCTGTAAATAAACACAATGACTTTCTATCTTTTTTTTTTTTTTGGTTATCTACAAGAATAACTACAGTTCGGACATGGGTACTGCAGGTTGACATTTTTCTTTGAAGATCCATGTATGATTTTTAATAAATGTTTGTACTGCGAGTTTAACCCCCTACAGTATACGTCACTTATTGAAATATGTTTAAATAATTTTTAAGTAACGTTTTTTAATTTATTGTTATTATTTTTATATTGTCAAGGACAGTGAAGTTATCTTAATAACGTTAATTGGACTAAGAACCACATTTTGTGACTTCTGTGGGATTTGTATATATTTATGGGTATTTTTGCAAGGTGGCACGGTGGCATAGTAGTTAGCACTGTGGCCTCGCACCTCCAGGATCAAGGGTTTGATTCCCACTTTGGGTCTTCGTGCATGTTCTCCCCGTGCTTGGTGGGTCTTCTCCGGGTATTCCAGTTGCCTCCCACTGTCCAAAGACATGTAGGTTAGGGTGTGTGTGTGTGTGTGTGTGTGTGCGTGCCCTGTTATGAACTGGCACTCTGTCCAGAGTGTACCCTGCTTTGTTCCTGGAAACAGAATTATTACCCTAGATCAGAGGTCAGCAACACGTGGCTCCGGAGCCGCATGTGGCTCTTTCATCCCCCTGCTGCGGCTCCCTGTGGCTTTGGAAAATAAATAATGAGTATTTAATTAAAATGTATTTTATTTTAGTCCGTTAGTTTTTTTTTCAAATGTAATTAAAAATTTGATTGTGATATTGTAACATTAAAATTAAACGTGTTTAATTTTTTGTTGCTTAAAATATCCATCACAACCATCGATGTGTGACAACCATCATATTGAACTTTTTGAGCCCCGAGCTGCGTTCCATTCCGAAGTGTACTTCACAGGGTGCTCCGTTTGCAGCGAATGTCTCCCTGCTCCGTTTGCAGCGAATGTCGGTGAAGGGAACTTCCCTCGTCAAAACTCCACCATTCGGGACAACCTGCGGAGTCACCAACGCTGACGTAACTTGCTCCGTATTATTGATATTAATAATTATTGATTAAAGATGTGCCGAGATTTATTTATTATTTTACAAGACTGCAGGAGAGTGGGATTACTAGCCTATATAATATTCATGATTTCTTGATGTAATTAAAGTCTAAATGATTGTGTCATATTAATATGATGTGATCATCGATAATAGTGTTAATAAATATATTAATCTTTTTTCGAGCTCCATTCTTTTGGTTGACTACTGACTGCACACTCCAGTACACGGCATGGTAGCAGACACCGCGGTACGGCAGACAGCATTTTTGGTTTGCTGCAGGTGAATAATTTAATTCCGGCTTTTTATTTCATAAATACAAGGAGGACAAATAGACATTGTGTATTAAATTTGAAAGTAACCTTCAACCTAGCAGTTCATTGATTTCATAAATGAAACACACTATAGTTTTTATATATAGCATAAAGGTAAAATACGATATATGCAGTGTTACCTTCATTTTAGATGTCAGAAGGGTTTTGTGGCTCCCGTTTTTTTTTTTTTCATTTCTATGGGAAACGGGTGCAAATGGCTCTTTGAGCGTTTAAGGTTGCTGACACCTGCTCAAGATCATAGTTCCTTAACTGATTTTGATTTGCAACATAAAAATTACAACAGTGGAACATTTTGAAAAAGTCTTGAAATTTTTAAGTATTTCAATAGGATATGGTTCCTAATAGTTTTTTTTTTTTTTTCAAAAACTGTATATATCTAAAAAATATTTAAAAACTCAGGCAAAGATAAAGGCACGTTTATTTAAACATAAAAATGTGCAGAAAAATAATACAATAAAAGCAAATCCCACGGAAGTCACCTGATTAAGGGTTAATGCACTTCTATGGAGTTACTCTTCAGTTATTTGTGCAATGAGCAACATATAAACTAAGAGTAGCGTAATGCAGGGGTTCCAGCTGGTGTGGACCGAAATGTTGGTTAAATTGGACATGAAATTGCAGCTTGAGATGTGTGTTCAGGACAAAAAAATTTAAATCAGTAACATACCCAGTGTGAATAGGCATTTCGCTTTTACCCTTATTAGATTATATGTTACATGCAATAGGGGATAACTAGCATGATAAGTATAATTTTGGGGAAAAAAAACATACAGTATCGGTATTATTTTATTGAGCATTTGTATTTACTTTGTAGGATGGGATTTCAGTGAGATCGTGAAAAATTTACTACCTGAACATAAACAGATGAGTAATAATCTAGTGCTCCTTTTCGCTCCTGTTTACTTTTTGCCCTACCTTTATGACTGATGCTGTTTATACACGATTTGCTTTTTGCTTACAGCTTTAGTTGCTAGACCTGCTTGTGCGTGTTATTAGCTGCCATAATGACCTATAAATTTAATATGAAGCCTCTTGACAAGCATCCTGGTTCATGGTCTTCTCCACAGGGAATAACCATTGGTTGCTGCTAATGTTTATTGCACTCTCATAATGGTGTAGAGTTCTTGCGGTTCAGGCACAATTTTTTTTATAGAGTTGTTTGTTATGTGGGTTTTTGGATATATATATATATATATATATATACACACACAAGAAAACGGTCACTTTCAATTTCCACGTTCCATTGTGCGAGCAACACAGTTATGCATGTAACAGCTAGGGCAGAGCTTTTGATTGACATGTATTTTGTTCCTCTGCAAATTTTAACAGTGTTCCTTGTAGAGAAATAATGAAGAACATGTGCTGGGGAGTGTTTCATCAGCCAGTATTTTCTCATCCCAAGCTTCTGCAGCGTTGTAGTCCAATGCTGTAGTTAAAGCAAACAAACTATACACCAAAATATGAAGCCACGTCAAGATTTTATTGATATTTTTAGAGGGGCATTATGAAATGTTTGATTTCTAGGATTGCAAACAGCTCTTAAAAGAGGAAAATCCTGACATTTGGTGTCAAAACTCCCCCCAAGTTCTTATTAGCTCTTGTGTGCTGTATTGATAGCATGCCATGTCCCAGCAGAGGCCCTTTGGAGATAGTGAGCTCTGGCAGCAGTGGGTCTGGACTTCTCTCCAGTGGTTAATGGACTGTTGTCAAACACCAGGCCGATCAGTTAGACAGGGGTCTGTAAATCCCTCCCTCACGCTGAAGTGCATGGTGTGCCACTGGGGGGGTCTGGGCCCTTCTGTTTGTGGGGCAATTAGCACAGAAGCAGCTGAGCGTAAAAGCCGGCCACCAGAGGCCTCCTCGCTCACTCTGCTCTGTTTGGCCACCAGGAGTCTTTCCCCATCACTGCCTGTGCATCTCTGTTATGGCTCACAGATGGAGAGCAGGCGCCCCAATGCACCACAGTCTGGTTCAATTTGGGCTCATATGAGCGCAGGCTCTCCGGCTAATTGAACGGCCATGTAATGGCAACTTGCTAGAGCAGATCACGTGGCTAGTGTGCTGTGGTGTTCCGTTTCAGTTCCCTTCATTGTCACCATGGCCAAGCATAAGGGTCTGAGTTCCCCAAAGTGTTTCATTGGACAGCTGGTCCAGGTTCGTCAGCCACGTTATGCTTGTCACCCAATACCACATGGATTGACCGCCATATGTGCATGTTCATTTAAGAAATTAAAGCAAACATCAAATTGGATAAACATGAGCTCTTGATTGGCAAGTGGTAAAGGAATCACTCCTAGAGCTGCACCCTTTGGCTAAATCCCATACAGTCATTTGCTATCTATTGTGAAATAAAAAGCAATTTTTAAATCATATCACCGAAGCATGTAATAATAGCTCCTTTTCACCCTATACACCTGATGGATCGTCTTCAGAATCCATGCACGCTTGTAGTATTGTGCTTCCATCCCTTTGATTGCTCGTTCCCCCAGATGGTCTTTGAAAGTTCATATCTGTCAGTCAGTCTATTAGGCACCCCTTGGTTCTGTAATGACTCCCAATGTTCTGTGATGCAGGGATGGTGATGGCAGGTCTGATAGCGGCAGCGCTTCATCTTACCGAGCACAAAAGGCGTTTGACTTCTATTGTGCTGGTCCGGGGCGTGCTCTGTCTATACCGTCGCAACTGAGAGTAATAGGAATGTTTATTCGTACAGAAAGTGATAGTTAATTCTTTGTAAGAGGAGATGGGGGAAGTAGTTATTTGTATTGGACGCCTGGCCAGAATTTCTAAATGGACACCTGTCCAGAATTTCTAAATGGATGCCTGGCTAATAGTCATGGCATAACCCAGTCCAAAGATATCTCCAGATTTCCATTAGTTTATTGTTAAATTTGATGTTGTGGGATGTCCCTGAAACAATTATTTCCTATTATCACTTACATTCAAGCAGCTATATAAAGCTTGTCAACAACAGTACTGTGAGAAATGATTTGCTCATTTCTGTTTTATTTATTTATTTAAATTTTCATTATTATAATTTTTTTGCTGTCCAAAATGGGCAAAAGAAACTGTCAGATCCTAACTGGCCCTATGTGAAAAAGTAATTGCCCCAAAACCTGATAATTGGTTTGCGCCACCATTAATTTTGCCTTTTTTTTATGCCATTCAGAGGTGGACTTGCTGGTGTGTCTTGGATCACTGTTCTGCTGCATAACCCAAGTGGGCTTGAGCTTGAGGTCATGACCTGAGTGGCCTAGAATAAAAATTATCATTATTTTTACGAAGGGTAAATTTTACTACTACCAGAATAAGGGATTGAGGTCGCAGAAATGTAGAACTGAGCAAATTATTATAGATTTTTTTGGTCATAGGAACAACTGCAAAACATGTGATTATGTGTGTCTGCTATTTCTTAGCTTTTGTGATCAAGTTTCAAATTTATTTCTTAGTTATGTTTCGGAAGTTGAACTAAAAAATGAACTAAAATTCTGATTGGCTATTTTGTGCTGAAAAAAAGTATATTACACTCTATATCTTAAAAATCCTAAGGCCTATATTTGTGTATTAAAAAACAACAACAAAACAAATAATGTCTAAATGCTCAGAGGTTTAAGGGCTATATGTGACAAATATGCAAAAAAAAAAAATTCAAAATCAGAATGGGGAAAATACTTTTTTCACAGCACTGAAGATATATAATCAAGATATTTATAAAACTGTAATACTAGTAGAATCACAATACCAGCATCTAGGTATCGTGATACTATTGTATCGTCTTGACTCTGGTCCCTATGTCCCTACTGGATCATATCTGAATCAAACTCTATCAGTCCTGACCTAAATTTGTATCAGATAACTAGAGAAGTGAAACATTTTTCTACATTATTTTCAACAAATTTCTACATATGAAAGAGTGAGACTTCCACACCAATTTGAAAACCGTGATCTTCTGAGTGACTCAGTGTTTAATTACACTTGGTATGGCAGCAGTGTTTATGGCTACATGGAGTCTTCTGTACAGAGATACTGTCTGGTCAAATTTTCAGTGGTAAGATACAAGTTTATTAACTGATGGTACCACATAAGAAAACTCCTTTTTTTTCTCTCTCTCTCTCTCAGAGAATCGTAATATCCTTTCACTCCGGGCCCTGGAAAAAAATGTGTGAGTTAGTGGAAGAGGTATATGCTTCGAGAGGCTGGGCAATTCAGAGAAGCTCATTCCAGTTAATGGAAAGAGGCGAGTATGAGAGATGCGCTTTCAAAGATGCACAGGCTGTTTTATTATTGATAGGATTATGACTCCGTGACTAGAAGGTAGACCCATTAGCATGGACGGAAAGCCCAAGAGACAGCAGCCTTGCTGCAAATTGAGTGAAACACTATCAGCTTGGAGTTCCAGATGCCAGACCTGGTGTCATTATTAATTACCACCACTAAAAGGGTCAATCAGCCATGAACTCAGCTGTTCTGACTTTTGACTGACGCTAGCAAGGTTTGTCATTTAACAACGATGGTGGCTTAAAAAAAATACCAAAAAATGAAGAATTTGTCTTTTGTAGCGAAGTGTAAGGAAATTTAAACCAATTTGCAGGTCAAGGACAGCTCATCTCTTTATGTATCTGCAGCTCTCTCTTTTTTTTTTTTCTTTTTCTTTATGCAACTTTCCTTAGCGATTTGTTATTACCTAGATTATGTTTTACTGAGCGGATTCTCTTATCTGGTTTCATGAGGGCAAACAATAGATCTGCTCTTCATTTATTAACTACTGAAGCATTTGCAATGAGCAGGAAATAAAGAATTTATAAGATTTTTCTTGGCCTTTTTTTTTTCTTTCTTTGCACTGGCTTGTTCTAGCTTGGCCTGCACTGTTCAGCGAGTCAGCCAGATGGTTCTGTTTCCACATTTAGCTTATTATCAAAGTCAGTGTGAAGAACTGGCAAGAAGCTCACCACCCACTGTAGAGGCAGTTAGAGCTCGAGCTCTGCACCGATCAACAAAACCCCCATGTTCACTATCGTGATAAAATAAATGCAAGGAAAAGGTATTTATTTGAGGAGAGCTTTTGTGATTGACATGGGGCTGTGGTTCAAGGGGTGGTGTTTTTTTTTTTTTTTGTACACCATCATGCCATCATATTAATGTGTACTGTACAACTGGGTCATGCTGACTGTAAGGAAGATATTGGCTAAAATGGGTCAGGTCCTTTCCTTCTTTTCCTCTTAGAGCAGCACGGCCAGGAGTCATCCATCTTCCTCAGTATAACCTGTCAATACAAGTGTCTGGCACTTTCTCTTAATACACTTTACCAAGACTGACATTTTTACTCAGTTTGCAGTGATCTGACATTTTGGATTTTTGTTTGTTGCGCTGTGATTTGTTTCTGTACATCATAAGATTTTCTCGTACATAGAGATATTGCTTGTTTTTAGAAAAATTAGCCGTTGTTTTGTGTACACTATATGACCAGAAGTATGTTGATACTTGACCATGCCATCTATATTTGGGCATTGCTAAAAAAGTGAAAATAAAGTTGGAGTTGTCCAGTAGTCTAGAATATCTTCATGTGCTGTAGTATTACACTGGCAGCAAGTGGCCCAAACCTGTTTCGGTGTGACAGTGCCACTGTGCACAGAGCCAGGCCCATCCATAATGATGTGTTTTTTAAAGGTTGGTGTACAAGAACTCAAATGACCTGTACAGAGCCCTCAACTCAACCCCTTCGAACATCTTTGGAATGAATTGGAACGCTGACTGTATGCCAGGCCTCCTCGCTTAAGATCACATGAACACAGATCCTCACAGCCACGTTTCATAATCAAGTGGAAATCCTTGGAGTGTGGAACAAAGGCGGGATTTGGAGCAAAGGCGGGATTAGAAACGGGATATTCGACATGAACGTGTGTGATGGCCAGATGTTCTTGTACTTCAGGCATGCACATAACATGCCAGTAATTATATCTGAAATAAGTGCAAAGTATTTTAAATATATACTGTATGTAATGGTGCACACATTCAGTGGTACCTTGGCATACAAATTTAATGCGTTCCAGAGACAGGTTTTTAAGGTGAAACGTTAAACTATGTATTGCGAAATGAGTTTTCCCATAGGAAATAATGTACAGTAAAAGCAGATAATCCTTTCCGGCCCCCAAAACAGTACCAATTTCCAATTTCCTACACTATAATCATATATTTGCATATAAAAACACTCATTACATTTAGGAAAGACATGTAAATGAAGTAAAATCTGAAATAAATAAAGATATAAAAAAGGATTAAACCTCACTTAACCTTAATTTATGATACTCATTGTGCTTGTCCACTAAATCTTGTACAAAATGTTAACTTGTTTTTGCTTGGCTTTCTACTGACACGAAGAACTTTAATCAGCTATGGGAAGATTGCGCAACAATATATGTACGACCGACTTGCTTTTCATGCCGAGGTAATTTCTTTGCTAAATTTTAGTTCTTAAAGCGAAAAATTTGCAAGGCAAGGCTTTTTGTATGCGAAGGTACCATTGTACTAGAGATGGGTTAAAACCGTTTCAGTTACGTATCGCAATACTTTTGCGTGGCAATTTATTTTTCATACACTGACTCTAAAATCGAGTCTTTACATTTACTTTTTCAATTTATTTATTTTTAAAATGTTGCTGTTCCTCTTTAATCCATAGAATCTGGATTATTTATAACATCGTGATAGTATCAGAATCGCAATCAGCACCCAGGTATTGTGATAATATCGTATCGGGTGGTCCTTAGTGATTCCCGTCCCTAATATCCAGTGAGCAAGATGGTTTTGTGCTTTAAGTACAAAATTACAACGCTTCTTAGTAACAACACTCTCGTTTCTGTGGTCTCCTGCATTTACAGCAAATACAGCCAGAGTTTAAGATGAAGAACGATCAACTATATATAGTGTTTATAAGGACCTCTCGAAGGTAGGGATACTAGCAAGGATTTTCAGCGTTACTAGGTTCCTGGCACAAGTACTATATGACCTACATTCCTTATATGCCTATGTGACCTACTAATGCTCAAGCATATCACACTTTATACTGTATATAAATATATGAAGCAATCAAACCAATCATGGATAAGGTGGTGCAACAGGAGAGCATTTTCCCTATTGTTTTGATATGATGAGTTTCATAATGCCACAGCACATCATTGGGAGCTCGTGTATGTAGAAGGTGGCAGATAGCCCTTTCCTTAATGCGTGTCAGGCGGCTTGGTCGTGCAGCGCAAGCAGCGGTTTGAAAAGGCTGGTTTAACATGTCTTAAGAGAAAGCATGTGTTAGGCTTCACCCTCATAATTCACCATAATTACTACAGGCATCCTATTGTTATATCATTTATCAGACATATGTGTGGAAGTCCTGTCTAAACGTTACATAACACAATGCGTTTCACTCACACTTCCCTCGCATTTTGTTTCACTGCATCTACAGATCCAAGAACACTTGGTTAATCATATGTTTCAAAACATATGCATCACAAATGTATGTTAAGTGCAGCCCCGAGCCTTCCTTTTTCCCTGTGCATGACCTCCATCTATTACCCGCATGTGAAAATGGCCTGGGTAAGATATTGAATGCAAATGCAAAACAGTGCTCTTTCAGTCTGCCAGGAAAAGTAGACCTTTTGCGTTTCTCATCTGCCAGCGCAAGTCTGCTCGACTCCAAATGTCTCCAAATCATCATATCTTTTGTGTGCATCCAACAGAATAATTCTGTGATGGCATTTGAACCGGCGTTCGAATAGCGCTATGCGCTGCCTCCTTTGCAGCACAGTCATGCCTGCAGTCGGGATTCGGGAATGTCTGTGTTCCTTCTTAAAACCACCATTAGGGAAGGATGATAGATCATTAAATGTTTGTCTTCGCTACTGTCACACAGTGTGTTTATTTTTTTCGCCCTGTTTCCTCATTTTGTACTCTATTTTGAGGTGTGTGTGGGGGGTGTCTCTCATCTTCGACTGTCTGCAGGTATAGCAGGCTTAATGAATTCCTAGATAGACCATAAAGATGATTGATGTGCGAGACACTTAAGCCTGCGATGATTCCGGGATGAAGAGGGAGCCATGATGATGATGATGATGATGCGTGAACCGCACCGAGCTCATTTAATTCCCATTCCCGCAACTGCTTTCTTGCAGATGGGACAGGATTCTGCGTTTAAATGCCTCGTTTGCAGGCACATCAGTACGCACCTGATTGTAATGCATCATGATCACTTTTGCCAGATTTAGGTGAGAGATTGTTACTGTCAGGTTCTTTTTATTCACCAATATAATAAACACGCTTCAGAAGTGTGACAGGTGCGTGGGACTGACATTCTTCTGCAGTTCACTGCATAAAGCGTGACTGCTAATCTTTGTCATTTAAAGTATGGGATTTTTCACTAGCGCAGACCTCGTGTTATTTCCGTAAGCGCTCTATATAAGCCATCATGTTTGTTGCTTGCCGCGTTCTTTACCATTTTGCAAAATGTTTTCTGTCATGTTGTTCCATAAATGAGTTAATTACAGCTGGGATGTGTTGCAGACAGTGAGAGATGACAGGAGTCCTCCGATGATGGCTGATGGGTTTCTGTGCCTGTTTATTTTATCACCAACGCGTGTTATTAATTCCTTAGGCATTGAAGCTTGCTGTAATTCTTTAATGACAGTGCCATACCACATGCCGGCAGAAAGCAGATTTTGTTAAAGGTTCTCGAGTGGCTAAACACTGTGCCACGTGAAATCCTGTGAAGGACCTGTGTGTTTCAAAGCACAGTTTCCATTGTGCATCAGTTATGGGTCTCTCTTCAGGGAGCATGCATCACTCATCAAGCTGTCAAAAAAGTGTTTCAATCTTTCCAAGTGTGTCAAAGAAGCACATTCATCCAATTCCATGGGCCAAAATTAAAGAAATAACACTCTTTTTTTTTTTTTTTTTTTTTTAAAGGGCCACAGATGTTCTTATTTAAGCATAGCAAATTCCAGTGTCGATCTTTAAATCTGTCTTAGATTTATTCATGCGACCCACATGAAAGAATCTTAGGGATTTCAGCTTACTTCTCATAAAACCCCTTTCAAGCAACTGTTCAAGGACTGTGACACTGCGAGATAGAAAAGTCATCTGGATTCAGGGCTCTTTTCAAACAAAGTTAAATCATAATCTGCAGCTCGTACATATTTTCATACATGCATCAGCCATCAGGGTTAACCTTTTGATCACCACCACCGAGGCACGGATCCTGGAGAAACGCGAGTTTGCCTTCATTAACCAGCCACGTTGTGTTGATCCAGCATTGTTCGCGAGGACGAGACGGAACAGAAATTGCCGGCTTTTCCTTAAATCCAGAGGGGATGTGAGCTGTTTACCTTGAATCTTGAGCAGTTAAGCTTGTTTTCTCCTTGTCTGCCTCTCTGTGGGTCTATTGGGCCGTGCTGAAAGGAGGCTGGAGGTTGGCTCATAAGCTGACGCTGATGGTTCAGTGCGGCTGACAGGCTGACAGCACCGTGAGCCCTGCAGTGCCCCTGCCCAAAGATCCTTTGGCATCTCGGCTGATGCATTCTCTAAGCGCATAAACACACTCCAAATCTGGAAAATCTCCCTTTCAAAAAAGCAACAAAAAAAAAAAAAACCTGGGGTGGCTAAGTACTATTTAGTTTTATGTGTAGAATGAGAACTTGACATCCCTGTATCAAAGGCAGTCTTACTGTGCACCCTTGGGATAAATGAGTCGTGTCTCTACTCCTGTGTGACTAAGGCAGAGATCCTGTGACTGCTATTTAAGTCTGTCTTACCTACAAATCCCTAAAAGTCCCTTGTGCAAAGCCAGAGAATAACTAAGGGACAAGAACTTGTCCAATCAAATCTGGTCTATGAGGCATGACTAAAGGCTTGGTCTATTCAGCTGAAGGGAAGTAGTAAAAAAAAAAAAAAAATTCTGCACGTTTACTTTTATTAAGTTTCCAAGTACTGAGTATGTAATTCTGGTTGTAGTGATTTCTATATGTTAGATCTTTTCCTCTGTTCTTCATCAGCAAGATAAATATTAAGTTATTCTTGTGTAGTTTAAAAAAAGATATATATTATACAATAAGCACAACCGCAGGAGCAAATCCCGAGTCTAATCAAGGTGGTTCTTTGTTAAGTCCTTACCATGGTGAGCCTGATCGTCACACCATACACTCGAGACCAGAGTGGGTTTTGGCCACGTAGCTTACTTGCTGCGATAATAGAAAGTCCTCAGGCAGGAGAGCGAGAGAGGAAAAATGAAGAGCTATCCATCAACGGCACAATCGGAGGCCGGGATCCTCCGTTAAGATTAGGGCTGTTTAGAAAGATGGATGGCCATTGTCACTGCTCAGCATCATCCCAAAAGGCTTAAATAAAATCCAGAGATTCTCAGCAGTGGCGTAAATTACCTCTGTAATATCTGCAATAAGGCCAGGCTAAGCCGAGTTCAGGGCTGCTTAAGGTGGCAGTTCCCTGTATTATTATTACAGATTGTAAACATTATCCTGCCCTAACCTCCACTTCTGTGTTTGGTGGAATTTGGTGGATGAGGAGGGGCTTCAATCTAAATGGAGCGATTTCTATCCGAAAGATTGATTTCACTGAACATGATTTTTGCACCCATACACAATGAAACGTTGCTGTATGGCACATTGTGTTAAGCTTTATTGCAAAAAAAAACAAAAAAACTGAATATTCAGTGCTGATTATGAACCTGTTTTAGTAATAAATATTAAGGAGAAGTTGCAGTTTTATATTGCTAAAGCTATACAAAAGCTGTATCTATGTATGTATACTCAGCAAAAAAAGAAACGTCCTCTGACTTTCAACTGTTTTTACTTTCAGTAAACTTAATGTGTAAATACTTGTATGAACACTAAAAGAGTCAACACCATAAGACATAAACTAAAAATGTTTCACAATGTGTCCCTGAATGAAGGGA
>JAQMYJ010000011.1:9339240-9355220 GCA_030014305.1 Clarias laeviceps | reverse complement strand
AATCACTAATCACTAACCACTGTTGTTCTCAAAGACCAATCACTAATCACTAACCACTGTTGTTCTCAAAGACCAATAACTGATCACTGTTGTTCTGAGCAACCTATCACTGTTTTTCCAACAACCAATCACTGATCACTATTATTCCCAAAGACCAATCACTGACCACTTTTGTTCCCTGATCACCAGCGTGATCCTTGTTGTTTCACTTGTTCATAAATAAATGTCTTGAAAGCTGCTTTGTTTCAATGTCAGTTAGAAGTGTTGTGGAAATTAAATTGAATTTTCATCAATTCCTCACAGAAGTGCATGCATTTGTATGTGTGTGTGAGTGAGTGTGTGTGTGTATATGTATGACATTGGCACTTGTGATTCATTGACTCACCTTAGCTTGCATACAGTGGCACCAGCTCGGTGGTGGAGTGCATTAAAGTGGCATCGCGTCACCAGTCAATAGCATGAATTATTTATGGCAGAAGTGGGAGAAAGCCTTGTTCCGCATCATCTCCATCCTGTTCCGCTAATTAGCATTTGGAGAGCTGTGTGACTTTGTCAGACTTGTACGCCTTTTTGGGTTGAGAAATGTACCTTCATAAAGCCTTTTGCTGAAGTGTGTGTGTGTTTGAATGTGTGTGTGTGTCTCCCTTTGTGATGTGCAGTGATATTATAAAAGGTAAGGAGGGCAGCAGGCTACTCGTTCAGTTGCATCCCCATCATTTATTGGCTGGATGGCTTCAGGGACTAGCTCTTTCTGATTGACTGTCTTTAAAGCTTTCGCAGGATTAGCCAATAATAGTTTTGAGCCATAAAGCTGACCCGTCTGCACTCTGTCTCCACATCTCGGTGATGTCACACCCCCCTGAGACAAGACGACCACTGAATCAGGATGCGTTTAGAATTTTTCTGTTTGTCGTTTATTACGTTCAGTCAAATTCATTATTTAAGATTATTGTCTGATTGATAGTCTTTATTGATAAAAAGCTATATTTAAGCAAACAAATTCCCAGAAGAAAAACTATCCAGAAATGTTCAATGGATTTTGTTTCAAAGTCTTACCTATTTCATATAAATTTGCTGAATAATTATAACGATCGAAATTACGATACTGAACAATCCTGGCCACCGTCCTCTCCGAAACCCTTCGACTTTACTTTTAACTTTCGGGTTATTTCATTTGCTAATTGCTTTTCGTCCATCTTGAGTTATTTGCCACAGTCTCAATGCGGTGTGACATGTCTTGACACCAACCCAAGCCCTTTCAGAATGCAAGGCATTCCTAATCTTCTGTAGCATTGTGCACTACAAGAGAGCTGCTTTATTTCCTCACAAACAAGGTCATAGCATGAGATTGCTACAACCCCCCTGCTACACACCCTTTCATAGTGGGATATTTCTTCTTCCTTGGGAAACCGCACGCTAGCTCTGCTGCTCTTTTGGCCTGGATAAATGAAATCCCGATCAGTCTTGATTCGGGGGGAAAGCTGGAGCTGCCGGAATAAATGAACCCTGATAATTCAATCCCTCCAGCCTCTGTTGTGTGCTTCCTGCCCCCCTGGCCTGTGCATTAGCGCCTGTTCCTTGCAACCTGTTCCTGATGTCGGTCTTGATTGCGCTACCTGCTCGGAGCTTAGCATATTTCACGGTTTATTGTTTAACGCTTTCACGTTAAAGCGACATCCCGTGGTTGTCGTGAGGGTGTTCCCCTTGGTTAGTCTAGTTAGATGATTAATAGGAGCTGGGTGGGAGCGAATTTTTAATTTTCACATCTAAAAGCCATACTCAATTACGCTTTAAGGCTTATTTCAGTCCACGAGCGCTCATGGCTGATGGTGTCCTTGATTGTGCAGCGGGAGCAGCTCTTAAGCCGTAGTCAGACAGATTGGCCGGAGAAGTGAATGAAGCGTGCTTGTTTGCTGAGCTCTGCTGATGGCAACTGTCTTCTGATGCATTGATTTTTTTTTGTGGGGGGCGGGTTCAAGAAATCAGTGGAATGGGTTAAGAGTTTTCTCTGAGGCACCTTTTTCAGAGAAAGCTCTAAAAAATATGTGGTCAATCGAGTTCAGCCTGAAGTCCCAATGGCTGGATGAATCCTCTACAACCAATTCAGCTATTCCCAGGTACAGCTAAGTATGTTGGATTTTTTTGAAAGCATTTTGACCCAGTTTATAGCTGGCCACTTCATGCATCTAGTGTCTGGAGTGTGTCCTGTAAGAACCATTTTTATTTTATTATTTTTTTAAATCTATGTTGTCAAATCCTATCTACTATCTAGTTGCAGCACTACAGTATGAGGTGCTTCCTTTCGTCCATATGATGCTTTTTCAGCTTTTTGCAGACAAAATCAGCAAGTCTATCAATAAGACATCATTTGACTTTAAAATTTCTGTCTTATTGTGATATGGAGAACCACAAGGGTTGTTAACTAGTGGATTGTAGTCTTAACCTGGAACCAGGAAGTGGATGCAAAAACCCATCAATGTAAGAAAAATACTTGTAGCAGAACAAACACTTCAGCTTCTTGAACATCCTCTGGTGTGACTGGTAGGGAGCTGAAGGCAGCTCATTTATTTGATCATCTCATGTTAATATACTCATGGATAAAAGAAACATTGCACATATACATAATATGACAAACAACTTGTTTGTCCATAAGCACCAGAAATTCAAAATTCAGATGAGGTTGACAATGACGTAAAGTCAACACTGGCCCACAATACGGCTTCCTTGCAAGTCCTGCAATTCCGTCCAAATCTCTAGCCAAATGTCGTCAAATAGTCTGATGACTTATTGTGAGCAAACCTGCAATACCAGCAGCAGTACTGGCAGTATTTTCTGTATGATTTCTCAAATGATGATGTTGAATTAGTCTGTCTTGTCTTGGCGTTGTCACTCTTGGCTTTCCAGACCTAATACGGTCAGCAGTGGAACTCAGTTGTTTGGAATCTGTTCCATCTCCTGGCAATGGTATTCCTGGAAGCTCCAAACCGTCTGGTCAAGTCGGCTTTCATTGCACCAAGTTAAAAAATTCCTATGGCGAATTTCGTGCATGTGTATGGCACCCCTAAAGAAGCCGTGAGATCTGCTAACAGTGGTACTCCATAACAGTAATTTTACCTTATTTTAACAAAGCAAACAAAACTATTAATGAGATTTCAGGTTTTCATAGCAGTACCTTTTTTTTTATACTGCAGGTAATTTGGGAACACCCGTTAGCCTGTTCTGCATGTTTTCAGACAGTGGATGGTGTAGTACCATGGACTTGAGGTGGGAATCGAACCTACAACCCTAGAGGGTTGTGGGTGCTAACAGTGCTAACCACTACGACTCCACATGGAGTAATGCCCCCATAGTTGGGAACCTAAGCACTAACCTAGGACAAAGCGGGAAGCATCCTGGACAGGGTGCCAATCCATCACAGGGCACACACACACACACACACACACACACACACACACACTACAGGCAATTTGGGAACGCCAGTTGTCCTAATATGCATGTTTTTGGACTGTGGGAGGAAACTGGAGTACTCGAAGGAAACCCACCAAGCACGGGGGGGACATGCAAACTCCATGCACGCAGACCCGAGATGGGAATCAAACCCTCGACCCTGGGGGTTCAAGGCGACAGTGCTAACCACTACCCCAAAGTGCATACATTTAAACTGTTAAAATGAATCATATACCATGAACCTTTTCAAATGTGTCTTACAGTTTTTGCAACCATGAGGTATTAAAAGCTAACTGTTGTCACCATTCAGTTTTGTACATTTCATACCTTGACCTTTTGCAAGCAAGGAATGTATGTAGTTGGAATTTTACACATTTCCCTTGAATATCCCTGATTCAAGAGCCCTTTGATGAGAGTTTGAACCTGTATACATTCATATATATATATATATATATATATATATATATATATATATATGTGTGAACTATCCACAAAAACACTTGTGTTCAGTTTAAAAAGTACTGGCTGTTGTGTGGGAAGGCTTTGGTGTAAATGTGGTTTGGAGCAGTTGGGTTTAAATCTGTTTGAAATGCATCTTGGGTCCATTTTTTACGCGTATGGTCTCTATCCGGATACAATCCCAATATCTAAGACGCATGAAACGAGCACGTGTAAACGGGATCATTGATTACTAATTGTAACATGCAATGTAGCATGAAAGCTCATCAAGCTTGTGCTTTAATCACCTCTCTTTTTCTCTTGTGCTTCCTCCCTCTCCCTCTCTCTCTCTCTCTCTCTCTCTCTCTCTCTCCCCTTGCTCTGTAGGTAAGCAATTCCTTCTGTGTTTTCAAGATACAGTATTTGTCAGTTTGGTTTGGTTTTTTCCTGCGACCGCTGCACTCAGCACTCGACTACTGGAAGACTGAACAGACTGATTAAGGTGATGTAACACACCGCTCAACACTTATTGCATGGCAGAGAGGAGCCCGTGCCCTTAGGCCTTGCTGAGTCAGCAAGCTGTCTGCCATTACGCCTCTAACAAACGCACAATAGGAGCGAGCGTGCACACTGCTTTAGGCTAACACGAATACACCTACACACACTCTCTCACACACCGACGTTACTCGCACATATCGCTGCCTAAAACTGACAAAGCGAACGAGAAATCTTGTTCTTTTGCTCCGGGGTCGTTTTTAAACACGCAGAAAATTCAGGTTCCGATACTCCGTTTTAGGTGATTATATACCCGGCGTTGTCGTATCGCTTGACGAAAGCCGACGGCACGACCAGGCTGCGCTCGGATGCTCGGCCATCTTTGCATAATTGATATTTTGCTACCTGAACCAGGGAGAGACTTCTTCCCACCTCCAAACTGATAAATGGAAGCTCATTAAAGTGCTAGAGGCTGCAAAACCAGATGGTGCTGATTGTGGATGCGGGAGGCAAATGATTGTTCCTACCATTACCGAAGCGATCTCTTTTCTACCCGCTGCCCGGGACTTTAATGGAAGAACTTTGGCAGAGGTAGAGGCTGCACCCAAATAAACTCAATTAACTGTAATAATTTACCTCTCGGAAAAGTTACCAAAATTTACACTTCAGCATTTGCGTCTTTAGATGTCAGGTAATGCCAAAGGAAGTTCTCAATAAAACAGCAACAACAACAACGGAAACATTCCAACCAACATATAAAACAATCCTGGCAACAAATAAGAAATCAACCTCATGTAGTAGTGATTCTTCTTTCTCTTTCTACCCTGTAGGTAAAGGTACAGGAAATGTCATGAACGCCTTTCTGTAAATCCCTTAAGTCGCTTTGCCAGTACATAGTTTTGTCAGGCTCAGAACAGTACTATTCTCTGATCCGTCCCTGCTCCACGTCGATCGCTCCCTCCTGCGCTACTGAAAAGCCTGATGGAGGAATATTTTCTTTATGCCTGCTGGGAGGCCAGCGAATGAAAAAATATGACCCTCTCTCTAAGGTTCGTTTGAAGTTATTGGTTTAAAGTGATGCTGCTCGCTGCCGGACGTGTGTTTGCACAAGGCTGGAGTAATATTTCTTTACTTTGAAATGGTGACTCGGTGCTGTTTATTGCTCATTTAGAATCCAGGATGTCTAGGAAATGATTGAGAATAGAGTTAGTGGCATTATCGATATGCTAAATAATAAGAAGTGAAATATGATGTAGTGGTCTGTTATGATGCCTGATGCGAAGTAGTCTCCGTACCTTTAAGTTGATTGCTATGCAGTAGCAGCACATCCTAATGCGATTTATTTCTTTGATACATTTCTTGACGATTGACATTTCTGACAAAGCCACTGTTAAGGCTATTAGTCAAGACCTTCTGACGAATCAGAATCGAGGATTCAACAGCACTGTGGGGTATTCTATGTGCATTTTTGAGAAGCTCTTGTTTTGACAGTGATTGTGCATTTGTGTGTGAGACTACAGTAAATATGCACCAGAGGATAGATGAGAGTAGAGATTCAATAACCATTGACATGGACACTGATCTTATAAGATGTACATTTACATGCACAAAGCATTTAATCAGAATGTTACTTGTTTGACCGTCATGGTGGACTCCAGGTTCCAGGTTCGATTCCCACTTCGTGGTCTGTGTGCATTGAGTTTGCATGTCCTCTCCGTGCTTGGTGGGTTTCCTCCGGGTGCTCTGGTTTCCTCCCATAGTCCAAAGTTATGCAGATTAGCCTAACTGGTGTTCACAAAGTGCCCATAGTGTGTAAATGTTGACCCAAAGGCTCTACCACAGTTGTAAAATGGGAATAAATACAATAGTAATCACCACTGGTGTCCACAGTCCCTAGTTGGACTACAAATGGATGGATGGAGGAAAGTGTTAAATCTGCTTAAATTAAAACAGAACAATAGGAGGACATATTTCCCCAACTTTGAAGTTAGGTTAGGCGTCCCATCTTTTCCGATACATCCCACCTTCTGCGTTATGATTGGTTACAGAAATTCAGTCTCATCGATGATTGATTGGTTGGATGCTTTATTACATATAAAAATGTTGAGCCAATAGGTACCTCTTCCTCAGCCCCAAAGGGGAAAAGTCTGAAGTAAAGCCTAGTTGGAGAGAGTTTCTCTCATGGAGTTTACTGATGAGTAACAGAAGCAAAGTCAAGTGGGGCGAACATGCTCTGAAAGAATATATTTATTCCAGCAAGACAGAAACAATCAGATCAAGTGTTTACATGGCTAACATTATCTGTTGAACAGCTTATCAAAGGTTTTACACCACCCTCTCTCATTCGTGTTGAAAAATTCATTCCTATTGGTCCGGCTCGGGTCAGACTGTTCCGACTGAGGTGTTTACACGATGCATTTTCTTGCTGATTGGGCGATTATTCCCATTATTGGTGGAATATAAGGGTCCATGTAAAAGCACAATAGATTTTTTTCTTTTAAAGGCAAACATGCACATATACAACCCAGTGCCAAATAATGAAATTTTATAGACTTGCTGTGCCTTTAACCAAGTATTGACACCAGCTGGACTACCGGTAGACAATAGTGGTGGAAACAGTTGAAGCTGGGCCAGCTGTAACCAAAATCAAAATACCAAAATAATAATAATAATAACAATAAAAATAAATAAAACACACGAGAAAGTGGGAGAGTGAACAACCAGCATGTATGACTTTCATTCTGCTTCCCCGTGTTGATGTAATGAGCATAATCACCATAAAAACACCAGGCCTGTCACAATTATGAAAATTTGGCTGGCTATTAAATGTTGACTTTATGCCACTCTCATGGGCTGTAAAGTAATAACGCACAAACACGCTCTTTTTGTCCTGGTGAACAATTTAGACTGTAAAAAATAAATAAATAAATAAAATAATCACATAATAGACTAAGCATATGAAACCTATTCCAAAATATCAAATTACAAAAGTCATTTTATATATAATAAATGTGTGCAAGCATAGGCACAGGTCATATGTGTAGTAATAATAATAATAATAATAATATCAAAAATAATACAACTTATTGTAATATTATAATGATTTAAAATAAATAAATATACTGTAGCTCTAGTCTTGACTCTTTATTCGCAAAATAAAGTATTTTAATATTTAGCGGTCTCTCCCCAGATTGAAAAATCTGGATTTTTTTTTTTTTTCAGTTAAAACATTTTAGAATTTAGAAATATTTTAAACAAAGAAAATAAATGTTCACTCATTTCAATATTTCCATTTAAGATTTTGCATTATTTCTTGGTCCATGTTTAAATGTAAGAAGTTTACATGTTTACCATGTTGCCTGCTTAGTACCAAAAGTCACATTGTACTCACTCTCATCTTCACACCTAATCTTGTCTATTAAAGTGCATTTAGATAACGCTATAATGGATTTTAATCTAAAATGGATTAAAAAGGGTTTTTCACAAACATGCGACCCCCATGCTTTAGGTCTCTAAAGCAAAAAACAAAAACAAACAAAAAAAAAACAATGGTGATGCTGATGAATCTTAATTAATATTAATATTCATAATAGTATTCTGTAAAACTCCTTCAATAGTTAATAGTGCTATACAAATCCAGTTGGTTTGAATTGATTTGAATTAATATACATATTACTGAAAAACTAAACACCCTGGGAACTACAGCGACAAACCGAGAGCCAAGGTTATTAGAAAGAGAACAAACATGAAATAAACAGAGAACAGGGTCTCTATTTTGCTTTTATTCTCTCTCTCTCTCTCTCTCTCTCTCTCTCCCTGATGCATAGAACAGACCACACAATACCAGACAATGAACTCAGGAAACTCAGGGCTTTAAATACTACTACTAATTAGAGACAATACCAAACACCTGACAAAGACTATGAAGCTCAAGGCAATGAGTGACAGAGTTACAGAACACAAAGTCCAGCAGAAGTTCATAGCTGCCACAGTGGGAGGAACAATGGCAGGGCAAACCAACCTTTTCCTCAAGTTGTTATCAGTTATGTATTTTGTTATAATAAATAAGAGGATGAGTCAAAAATGACTTACATTACTCATAATATACCGGTTATATAAAACTTCTGTTGGCCGCACTTTCCCATCGTCCCATAGGCGCTTTCCGCCAAGGTTACTGTCTCCCCAGTCACTGCAGTGCAGGTGTGAACGTGTTACATCTGTTCATTTGTATCTGCGGTGCGAGCAAAAATGGCTGCCCCACTTGTGATTTGCATGAAAGAAGGGCAGAATCTTCAGTGCAGTGATTTGTTTTTTTTATGGTTTGAGGGTGTACCTGGTGCCGTTATTTATCAAACAATTTTGTGCGCCATATTGAGAAAAGGTTTTGTCATGAAAAAATGTGTATAAATGGATAAAGAAGTTCAAGGAAGTTCGAACAAGTGTTGAGGATGAAGATTCACTTGTGATGAAGAAGTGAAGACAGCGGTGCATTCGTGGCTCGCAGTTCAACCTAAAATATTTTTTTAATGAGGGAATACGAAAGCTTTTTGACAGATGGACAAAGTGTATTGAAAATCAAGGAGATAATGTCAGAAATGATTTACAACCCAGAGTGTAAATAATTTTTGACTTCACACATGTAATGGTAATAGTAAAGAAGAGGCATTTTCACTACTGGTCTCAGACTTTTGGATCTCACTGTGTATACAGTACAGTGCATCTCAGAAATGTGAAAAAAAATATTATTCATTATTAATATTATTTTTAAAATTTTTACTGTGTAAATAGTAATGTACTTAAATTTGAAATTAAATATTCTAATATTTTGAGATGCTGAATTTTTGGTTTCTGTGAGCTGTAACCCGTTATAATTAAAATAATTTTAAAAAGGCATGGACTATTTCACATTAATACTGAATCCACTACATAGTTTGACTTTTTGAATTAAATTATTTAAACAATCATAACAATGAAAACATCAAACATTAAACATTAAAACCACCTAGGTTTCCTTTTGTGCCACCAAGGCAGCTTTGGCCCCCTTGTTGTCACCAAGTTGTTGAAAGCGGATCTTTTGAGCGCTGCAGGTTGCAGGGTGGGCCTCCATGGATCGGACTTGTTTGTTCGGTGCGTCCCATGAGTGCTGGCTTGGGACGTGGAAAGTTTGGAGGCTTGGGCTCTTTGCCTGCTGGTCCCCAAGCAATGCTGGTTGTGGTGTGCTGGGTGTTATTTCAGAATCAGTGGACTGACATGTCAATGTAAAGGTCATTATTTTGACACTGTGAAGGACATTGTCACTGCATACCATGACAGGGCAGTTTCTATATAGTTACTGGGTCAGTGATACTGGGATTTCATTTCACTCAATCGATACACACGAGCATTGTTATATGGGAATGTTTGTGGAAACTGTTAATCATGATCGCTTCCAATCATTTTTATCATCTTAAATAATTGCAAAACTAGTTTGTAGTTCTGCAATAATGTAACTAACTATGTAATTATGTAACAATAATGATTCACATTCCTTATATGAAACACACTCATTGTGTGTGTGTTTGCAATTGTGGATTCCTATAAGCTTTATGATTCACTCACATAAAAAGAAATGAGAGGTCCTGTTTCTGTTCCTTAGTAGTAAAACCTACTCAGAAACAGTCTGTAAATTGATCTAGATAATACATCTTTTATACAGAGAAATATATGATGTGCTTAGGTTTGTTGGCGAGCCCTGGACAGACTAAAGTACGATAACGCTGCTTCAACCGCATTCTTCAGGTAGAAATAATATGAGGGCTAAACCCCACTGGTACCCCAGTATCAGCGGCAAACTGGTAACAAAAACACAAATAAGGTCGTATCAACCCTTTGATTTTAAACTGAAACCAATGAGAATTTCCAAATTATTTTGTTCAGGCTAATATACTCTTCCATAGAAGCCCAGAGTCTGTGTTTGGAAGTGTTAAGAATGTTGCCTCTAAGCTAATTAGTGACTTAAAACAATTGGTCGAGACGTGTTCTCTCTTTTTTTTTTTTTTTTGGGCGCTGACATAGGACCTCTCCTCATCTATGCAATTAGCATCTTCATTCGCATCCAACTCCGGCGCCTCAGGCCTCTCCTTACTTCTGGAGACGCTCGGGCCTCTGCCTAACAAGCAATTACGCTTCTGAGGGGGACTCGTAGCCAGCGCGCGCTTCAGAAATTGCATTGTGGAAGTCTTGTCCTTTTTCTCAGCGCTCGCTAATGCTTCCCGTGCCCATCTGTGGGAAATAGAAATGTTCAGTGAATCTGCCTGGAGTGCTTCAGTAAAGGACCTCTTTCTCGAACACATATGAGAATTGTGTAGCTGGTAAAAGAGCCATTCAGATGGGAGCTAGCCGTGCGTATGGGAATGCATATAATGAGAGACGGTACAGTGAGTGCGTGAGTGTGTGTGTACAGTATGTGTGCAAAAATACTGTATGTGTGTGGGCAGAATAGTAGGTGCTCTGTGTTTGTTGTATGGGCGGCTAAGTTCCTGATATTTTATGCTCTGAGAAAACTTTGACCTCTTTAATTGTGTGCATTGTGTGTTGTGAAAGAAAGAGATGGACTATGGCATTTTGCTGTCGTCTGGGATTTTTTTAAAACCGATATTAACTAGCGATGGTGAAGGATGGAATTTGCCTCGCAGCATTATGAGATTTTACACACATTTTGGTGCCTTGTAAGAAGTGTTGCGTGTAATGCGTGACAAAGTAATGCATTTGAATACTTGGATTACTTTTTTAAAGTAACGAGTAGTCGAACGCGTTAGGTCCACCATTTAATTACTCAGTTACTTAGTTATTTAAAAAAAAATGTAATCCGTGAGTCAGACAGCAGTCATTCCCATCCTGTGAAAGTCGTCCTACAAGCTCCGCCCCCGATAACCCGCCCCCCTCTGTTATTCCTGTTGTTATACCCCTGTCTCACTTATGCGGTTTGACTATGCGAGGACCGACATGCGGAAAGATGGAAACGTAATCACAGCGCCAAAACCCGCGGGAAATCATGATGAACCGTACTTACGGCCACCACGCGAAACCGCGTAGGTGAGATAGGAGTATAACGTTACAGATTACGGGCCAAACTTCGCCGAGTGATGATGGTAGAATAATTATAAAGGTCTTGATCAAAACAACATGCATGAGGAATCACAAAGGAGTTTTCATTTTCTGCAATGGAAAAGTACTCGAACTAGTTACTTTTATCAGAAAGTAACGCTGTAATGTAACTGATTACTTTTTAAAGACAGTTGTAATGTAATTAGTTACTTTAAATAGTAATGTCCCCCAACAGACATTTTGTAATGTAATTAGTTACTTTAAATAGTAATGTCCCCCAACACTGCTTGTAAGTTGTCATCCCAATACAATTACACTCGTCTACGTACCTGTGTTATCTACACCTGCATGCCTGAGCTTCTTTTGGTATTGATGTACTGCAGTGGAACTTGTCATTTAAGTAAGGTGTCTATAATTAAATAGATTGAATATATGTCTTTAGATTACTATAGGCACCTAATCTAAAGACATAACTGCTATAAACTAATGCTGGGGTGCTGTAAAGCTTAAAAATGTAGCTTTAGTGTCAAAATTTGAAGACTGTCCGCTGTGCTTCGATGAGATTACGGACGTCAGGAGAGACACAGTCAAACACGTTAACATGTTGCGTGTCAGAAAGTTCTATATTTATTAACAGCAAAAGACAGAGTTTTTATATGTTCAGCCAAACGCCTGGTGTCATGTTCGTCTGTTCCTACTAAAAACAAAAACCATTTTAACATGTCCCGGTGAAATCCTGAAGTATAGATGTCCGTCCAGAGACGTACCAGGAAGTGTTAGCACAAGGGAGGGGGAGGGAGAGAAAGAAAAAGAAAAAGAGAGAGTGTGTGGGAGAGTTAGCACATTAATATCAGATCCAAGACGAAGACAGGAAGAGAGTAGAGTTAACACATTTTTTTTAAATAAAAAAAAAAAACACAAAAACCGGCCATTTGATTTGACATTGTTTGAAAGAAACTAGTAGCTAAGGAGACAACCCCAAGTTGATGGGATCAAGGGGGCATCTTATTGGAGGTGGGGCATTTCGTATCCTCACTCTTTGATTCATCATTAGTGGACACCTAGAATAATGGACATATCTGACAGTTGTGATTGGAGACATGTTACTACTGTCCTTTTTTTTTTTTTTTTAACAAATAAAATTTGTGTTAATAATTATGTCAATTTAACTTTAGTGTAGTTAGTGAGACAAACCTGTGTGTGTGTGTGTGTGTGTGTGTGGGTGGGTGTGTGTAATTATAAATTTTGTGCTGAGCCTCTCAGCTTTGTGTGAATATGTGCGCTGTGATCGATTGAGGTGTAGCTGTGTTTAATAGGATATCTGCGGTCTGAAAGCAGCACCACAGATCAACTCATTGCTCTTTTCAATCAAACCAAAGAAGCAGTAGATCGTGGATTAAGGTGCCACATGGCACTCCATTTCGGCCCGTTCTGTTTTCCCATCTAATCAGAGCGCAAGCTGAGCATCGGCGTGCCGCGGCATGCTGCCGCTGATGGCCTGAGACTTTTAATCACTGCCGCTGACCTCACTCATCAATAATATATTAAAAAGAAGCTTTGTAGCTCAACAGCTCAGTAGCGCATCCAGCATATATAGCGCACGGCTTCTCTCTCTCTCTCTCTCTCTCTCTCTCTCACCACATCAATCGTGGATCCCATCACCCACCGTATTACTCGACCTCCGCTCAGCCTGCATTTCTGCTGCGCTGCGACAACAGGCCCTGCTTACCTAAGCAGCTCGGCTGAAAATGATTCCCCCGAATCTCCTCCACCGCCTGGAAGGGATTCAATAAATTACAATGAGAGAGTGGGTTAAAAGCAAGACATAGAGTCGGTGATTGTGTACCTCGTTCAAGGCTGAAGATTACAATAAAAACGGAAGAAAACGCATAAAACAGCTTAGATGTACAGTACGTGGTGCCATCGTCCTCTCATACCGTTGAACGTCTGAGCTACTTCAAGCACGAGAGAGAGGAAGGCTGCTTGTGTGTGGGTGTGTGTTTGTGTGCCCGGGTTTGGCGAGCGATATTGTCATGAGAGCAATTGAGAGACAAATGGAGAAGTGCTAAGGGGCTCTGCTGCAGTCCCGCGGAACCGCGCGCCATGCCTGTCGTGTTGGAAAGTCAAACCTGAGGCGTCGTTAATAGATCCCTGATGATCCTCTCTGTAAATTATTGTGTTAAGAACAAAACCCAGAACAGTACGAGTCAGAGTCTAAAAGTAATGCTCTGCTGCCTTCGTGCTCAGCCGGCTCCTAGGCGAAAATGTTTCGTACCTCTTTGTTCTAAAAAATCCCCGAAGATTACTTTTTCCTTTTGTCTCGTTCTCTTTTACCGTCTTTGTGCCACCAGTATTACCGTGAATTACGCTTGTGCCTTTTAACAGGCTTTCGTAGGACAGCTCAACAAGAGTACTTACCCCAAGAGCTCGGGACTAATGGCCAAGTGCTTGACCTCGCTGAAAATATAATGAAATATGAAAGCGAACGAGTTCATAAAGCACGCCAGGGGTGAACAGGTTGGGCGGGATCGTTACTATATTGCTGTCATCTGATTTAATTGGGTGTAATAATAAAAATTATATATACAACTCAATTCATAATTCATATTAGATATCCATGAATCATCCATGCATTAACTGGGGTTGAAGGGAAGTGTTTTACAATATGTGATGCATAGCAGGTTTCCCCATTTTTTCCCTCTGTCTCTGTCTAATGTCATAGGTAAGTGATCGTTTCAGTTGAAATTTCCTGTAGGGAAATGTGAAGACAGCAAACAGCAGGGTTTGCACAAGATGCTTGAAGTGTTTGCAGCATCTTGATATTCAGCCAAGCTTAAATGTTGCTTTTAGAAAAGTAAGTAAGCAGTGAAAATTCTGGTAAATGGTCCTTATTGCTGAGGAATGCTCGAGACTTTGAGAAAGTAATTTAATATATAACATGTCATCTTAGAATAAGTTTAATCATGCAGACATTAATTACACCCCACTGCAACTGAACAGTACTTAGACACGCATAGACCTAGCAGTAGAGCATGACACTGACCACTGTGCTATATTATACACTACTACTGTATGTAAAAGTCTTGAGCCACCCCCTATTTCATCATATTTTGTACTTTTGAGGAATGGTTCCCCAGGCTTCCTGAGAGACTTTGTTTGGCTCCCGTTTTTAGCTCTCGATTTCAGTCCAGTCCCTGTACCTGACCAGTTTCAGCGAAATGTTTTTTGTTAGCTACGAAGTGACCCAGTGACCTATAAATCATTCAAGCATAAAACCTCAAACTTAAGGCATGAACCAGTGAGAAACAGGTGCAGATGATGACAGATGACCAGGCTGGTGATTAGTATACTGGTGATGCTGAATGCTGAGTGGTTGGAACGGATGAGAGGGGAATTGAGGTTGCTGCTGAGGTTGTTAAGTAAACAACCAAATTTTAAATGGTTAAAAAGCACTTTGCAGGTTGTTGCACTAAAACTTTTGTTCCCATTTCTTTCATTTAATCTACATATCCTGATTTAAAATCTATGAGGGGGACTCAAGACGTTTGCAGAGTACTATATGTGTCACAAGAGACATATATTTAATCTAAAGACATATATTTAATCTATTTAATGGGTAAGCCTTAAAGCTTTGAAAGTGGTGCGTTCTGATTTTTAAAAAAAAGCCTAAAACAGACACTTTTTTATACCATTTTTAAATGGATAAGGATTAAGAATTACAGTGGCATACAAGTTCTTAAGGCGAAAATTTGTATTGCGAAACACATTTTCCTATAGGAAGTAATCTAAATGCAGATAATTAATTCCAGCATCCCAAAATATTACCAATATTACCAATTTTCAACACTATAATTATATTTTTTGCATATAAAAACAATCTAACATTTAGAAAAGACATGTAAATCAAGTAAAATATGGAATAAATAGACATTAAACCTCACTTAACCTTAATTTATGATTCCTCTTTTCACCGTCTGCTTTAAAAATGAAACTGAAAGTGGCTCCATTTTCTTTTTGATATCGTCCTTGATAACATGTAGCGCAGCCACATTATATGTTTTTATACAGCTGGCGTTAATTTTTTTATATGGTGTTGTATACTTTATAAACTCTTCCCATATGATGTATTCCATATGAGGAATCCTGGTGATGCAAGGAGATGCATTTTTAAACAGAAGCCGCAAATACACTGAGAGGCCAACGCTCTACTGTTGTTTATACGCATACACCCGGTCGCCTTTTTTTCCCCACCGCTATTCAAGACTGTGAATCCTTCTGTCTCTTCGCGGATACATCAAAATTGGATTACTCACCATTGGAACAGTATCACAAGACAGTGGTTTATCATCATCGTGCGCCCGGATTGACTCAAGATCCCGGTGAGGCCGATGCAATACTCCTACACATGCTCACAGTATACACGATTTGGGACTATACATCAGTGGCGGCTGCTAGCTTTTGAAACAGGGGAAGCTCATATTAGGCCTTCATCATAAAATTCATTATGTTATTTG
>JAQMYJ010000011.1:9320480-9336194 GCA_030014305.1 Clarias laeviceps | reverse complement strand
ACAAACAGGAAGTTAATATCACCAACCATTCCCATTTTATTAAGGTGTATCCATATAAATGGCCCACCCTGTACATTTTTCTTTCTTAAATAACAACACATTTTTATTAGACTTATATAACATAGTGTATTGACCATATAAGTCCCTGTGGGTGACTGTTACATCATCATTTTTTAATAACTCAACAACGCTGGGTCAGGAATTAGAGGTGCAGGCAGATTCAACCAGTGAGGCTTCTTGAAAAAACATCCTTCCAGACAAACAAGCTAAAGAATATTAGGACTTAGACTTGCACATGAATACTAAATAGTTACCTAAGGTATGAACTGTAAAGATGGGCTAAATGCAAATGCCTGGACAGTGAACTGCAACATACAGTACACATCTTTGCTGGTGCTTTCATGACACCCTGTTGTATGAAGATAGTCATTTATGTGAGAAACTACTGTATTGGTACGGAAGTACATTTTAATAACCAGTCATGTGTCACTTGTAATAATGAGTAACAATTTGGCCATAAAAACGCAGACAGCTCAAGATCATTAACTAACCTTGGTTAAAAGATGCCGTGATTTCAGCGTTCCTTCTGCTATAATAAAGACGAAATGCTAAGGGAGAAAAGCGTTTCCTCTTCCAGTATATTTTTAGATAATTCTCTTACCGCTGGGGTTATAATGTTAAAAAAATAAACACATTTTTCGAAGTCTTCCAGGAGCCACTCCATAAATGTAAACACTGGAGTAAGTGAGTGACTTACAAGCGAGTTTACGAGGTGCTCGGTGTCGGCAACGTTTGCACGCCCGCAAGACGAGGCAGTAAACTTCACCCTGGGCCTTTATGTCATAGGAAACACTCAGTCTATTAAAAGCACGAACACGCAGAGAAAGAGTGCGAGAGAGAGAGAGAGAGAGAGACACCGACGTCTGGAGAGATGCCGTTTTTATCCCCGTCCTCTTATTTTTAGTGTCACTGGCAAATCCACTAATGGTCACAGTACCCTTTATTTGCAATTTCAGCATCTGTGTAAACATATTTATTTTTCGATGACGGTGTCAAAGCTTTCTCATTATGGAGGTGTTGTGACAATGATTATCACCGCAGATAAATGCTTACAAAACAACGAACACACCACTCTATGGAACGACATGGCATTTTCATCACTCTGACTGAAATGGAGAAATCATTAGGGATCTGTATCTCCTCCCGAGACGACGTGATGTGCAGTTCGATACGTTTAAAGCAAGTACGAGCTGTTCGGATGCTGTATAAGACTTGTTAAAGGGGTGTTTCAGAGTGGAAGACCACACCTTTCGTACTTGGAACTTAAAGCCGTAGGAAGTCAAATCCCTTTCATGAAGACTGACAACCACCTCTTTACCATGAATAGATAAAAGGCTATACAGTACGTCCTTCAAAAGGACTGACAGGATTATAGAGCAGATTGACAGCCCACGCCTGCTGTATTAGCCCTGACTAAATAATTAATGCTAAAGCAGATTCACCTGTTAACATTTCTAAATAATAGTAATAACAGCCCATGACATATCAGCCAATACAGAGACCTAAAACATTACGGCTTCCCCTGTGCTGACCTTGTGCTCAAGCTCAACAATATAGCATTGGGAGAGGACGCCTGCCCTGATTTTTTTTTTTTTCCATCCTCCCACACTTCGCTTCCTCTTTTTCTGTCCCCACACAAAAGATTCACTTTAGATGAACTCAGACGGCAAACACAATTCAACCTCTGCAACTATTTGAACATTGTATTTAAGTGTTTGAAGAACTATAAAAGCTAAAGTTTAATATTTGAGCAAAGCACCAGACCTTCTGTAGGAAAATTGCTGCTTGCAGTAGATTTACTTGTATAGCGTGGGTGTGAAGACTGTCCTTATGTCCTAATTGACATTTGGATGAGTTGCAAACACGCTCGAATTCTGAATATCTGCAATTTCATCACCTTTTTTTTTTTTTTAACTATCGTGTAATAAGTTAAAGGTTAACCAGTGCCATTCTCACTTATGGTATAATGTATAAAGTATCACTTATGGGATACTTATGGTGCAAACATGGCTATTATAAAAGACATTATACTAACTATTATAAAAGACAATGAGCCGATGATTATGCATTGATGATCAGAAACATTTCGAAACAGCTCCTGTGGCTCAGCATGTGGATATTGAGATGGTGTTATGATTGGCCTGTATAAGCCCAAAGGGGCTACCTCTGGTCCAACGCGGAAGTGCCAAAACATGCAGTTTCTTCAATGACTTCAGTTCCTTGAATGGTCCAAAAGTGAGTCAATTCCCATAGACCCCTATGAGGGTTAAAATGCCCAACTTTACAACAAAAATAAACGTTTGCAACCTGGTACAAAAATGGTCTTTGTAGCTAGATTAAGCAATCATTACACCTGTTAACAGGGATGAACTTGTACAGTATGTAACTCATCAGTTAAAATTACATGAAATTAAGTCGTAAAATGCACCACTTTAGCCAAGCGGCTAACTGGAATCAGTGTAGGTTATCTTACCACAAGCAATATAGGAGGTGACACTGGATGGTATGTATGGTATGGATGAGTTCAATCAAATGCAAAGAGAGTATTTCCACCAACAGCCAGATTCCATTTGTTCCAGTTTGTTCGTTTCCCACCTCAGGTCAGTGTGTGTGGAGTTTGCATGTTCTCCCCGTGCTTGGTGGGTTTCCTCCCACAGTCCAAAGACGTACAGATTTCCAACTTGCGTAATGCCCTACAATGGATTGACACCCTGTCCAGGGGGAACCCCACCAAGTCTCATGGGATAAGCTCCATGCCCCCGTGACCCTGTACAGGATAAGTGTTATGGAAGATGAATGAATTATTAATTTATTAATTTAAATTATTAACCAGCGAGTCAGCTCTTGCTAAGATGACGACTTTCCATCAACCCCTTCTGATTGTAAAAATGGTGTGAAAATTAATCAGCCTTCCATGGCCAACATGTGGGAAAGCAAACAGATATTTATTACTCCAGGCATGTTAAAATTAGTTGGTAATTTTTATTTTATTTTTTTTCTAAATCAAATTCACGTTTTCTAGCAATTCCTTAACTTTATATCCTCATTTCCCAATAACTCTAATTCCACCAGCACTCCAGCTTGGATGTTTTCCCCATAATAGCACACCCCATCATGTTTTATGCCTTCATTATTTTGTCTACCGTGTCTTTTCAATTTATTATGCTACATCTCCATATGAACACCGGTTTCTTCTTCGTGTTTCGGGGTTGTTTTGCATGTTGTTGCTGAATCATTTATAGCCAACCATCAGGCGATGACGCTAATTGTATGAGAAATCACAGGCTGCATTGGCGGGTTTTTGCCCGGCTCTATAAAAGAGCTTGTTTGTTTTTACCCTCTAACTGCACCGTGACATGGATTATGTTTTATAATTTCCCCTGTCTCGTACCTCCTTAAGTAATTATCCAGCACGCCACTCTCCAGGTTGCTGGAGATATGCTCCTTCATAACACGCATGCACACATAAACATTATTACCTGCCATATGCTTATCGACTGTTGCCTCTCGTTTGGGTGGGAGGCAGCGGATCAGTGATTTATTTATCCCATCCACATAGCATCCAGTCTGCGGCGGGGCTGAAATCTGCCTGTTTGAAGTCGGGTTGCCATGGCACAGATGCGCTCACGAGAAAGAGAGAGAGAGTGTGAGAAAGAGGCGGAGGAGAGAAGAGAAGAAAAGAGAGGGTTAGAGGGTTCTGCTAAGGCTGGACTCTATGCTAATGCATGCTCATGGCCATGTGGGCAACTGTGAAGTGGCCAGGCCTGCCACTCATCATAGCCACCAGGGCAGAGAATAAAAGGAGCCATGACCTGAAAGGGAGGGAAAGCGAGATAACAGAGAGAGAGAGAGATGCACATTGGCAGAGAAAGCGAGACAGACAGGGAGCAGCTGATAGTCCTGCAGCCTTGTTCCATTTTAATTTAAAACCTGTCAGGAATAGTTTCCTTAATTTCCTTAATTGTTTCTTTCATCAGTCTGCAGTTGAGAGAGATTGAGGCAAGTAGGCAAGACTGATGGTTGTAAATAAGTCAGCAGATTTAGCTCAGCCCAGTTCTTGCTAATCTTCTTGGAGGAAAAAAAAAAAAAAAAGATAGTGCTGAACATGACAAACACAATTATTTGTTTAATTTTGAAAGCAATTCTTTATTATTTACTAAAATTATCCAGGAGCAAAACAGTTTTATTGCATGTTATTGCATGTTAATTATTTGTATTATTTCTATCTCTCTTCGACTCTAAACAGATGATTAAGCCATTATCACAACCAGTTGACTATATTTAGCAAGCCTCACCAGTACCGATGTCAGTGATATTTAGAACTTCCTTCAATTCTTCTATATAATCTCCTGCTAAGGTGGTGTAGTGATTAGCACTGTCGCCTTGCACCCAGGGTCCGGGTTCAATTCCTGGCCAGTTTGCATGTTCTTCCCATGCTTGGTGGGTTTCCTCCGGTTTCCTCCCACAGTCCAAAGACCTAATTGGACCCAAATTGCCCGTAGTGTGTGAGTGAGTGTATGTACTGTATATGTGCCCTACGATGGATTGGCACCCTGTCCAGGATGTACCCCGCCTCATGCCCTAAGCCTCCTGGGATAGGCTCCAGGCCCCATGCGACCCTGAATACAGGATAAAGTGGGATAGACGATGAGTGAGTGAATCCCCTGCTACATTAATGCCCCTATTTCACTGTTTCATCAGTGCTTAAATAACATCAGGATATAAAGTTTTCTCAGTACACCTGAGCCATGATCGGACTATCTGCTTCACATGTGAGACACTGGACTCCCAGGAACTCATTTCATGGCCCAAACATGAGCGAGTTCAGGACTGTACCGGAAAACCAGTTCGTAAGAAACATACTGGTTGATGATATCACATTAAATATAGTGAAAAAAAATAATAAGTCCACAGTGTACATACAGCTTTTTCTTTCATGTCATGGGTCTTGGCTCTGCATCTTTGAGCCCTTTATGTAGCACTTTGTACAGATATGTCAGGATCACTCCATCCAGACCAAGCGCTAGAGAACTACACTGTCAGAGCAAATCCTCAAGTCCTCCCAACAAAGTACAAGCGAGAGCGAAAGAGCTCACTGCTCGATATCCCCATTACTTAAAAAAAAAAAAAAAAAGCCAAAAAAACTCGGCTGTGCCTCCGAGACATGATTACAACTTAGAAACCTTAGTCCAATTCCTTCTTACTTCTACTTCTTACTGCTACCGAGTGACTCATGTGTGATAAATAGAGCCAGGATGCACTCTGGATGCACCTAGACATCATTTATGAACTAGCCATTGATCACCTAAAGTATATGTAATTACAATATGAGCCAAAATGCAAGCACTGCACATTAAGAGAGATTGTTTCTTTGCAAGACCCACACGGTCAATAACCATCTCCAAATGAAGAGATATTTTATTGACCATGATGGAAGAAGCATGCAGTGGACACTCTGCCATTATGTGCTCTTGTGTCAAAGCCTGACATTCATTTCCCCTCCCTTTCAGCCGTGATAATGCTGGCTTGGGTTTTGTCTGGTCTCTGTAATGGTCAGAGCCTATCGAAACCCACAGCGTCTTATGTTTCTGTCAGCCAAAGCCAGGGAGTTTATATCGCCCCAGTATTGTGGTCTTGCTGTATTCCGAACACATCGTGTAAATCCTTATGAGAATAATGCGTGACTGCACCAAGGCCTAATAAACCATTCTTATGATGGTTCGATGCTAATAATGTAGTTGTCTCACGATGTCCAAGTGCAGTTTACCTCCGCTATAATGGTTATTTATGAAATTCTAGATGTCAATGGACATCAATTACTAGGCCAAACTATGTTTTTTGATTTCACCTGTAAAGATGTTGTTACTCACCTTGTTTTAGTTCAAATACATTTTAACAATGCAGTCAACTTTTTTCTTTTTCATCTGTAGACATGCTAGATACGGTAGTACCAGTCGAATGTTTGGGCACACCAGTCAAAAGTTTAGATTTATTTGCCAAATTCTAGAACAAAAATGGATTATTTTTTACTATGAAACTATGACATTTGGTAATTTGTTATCCGTTGTCATTTTAAGTCACAGAGGTCAGTTGTTCTGGAAAAGCTCTTGCAAGAACAGTGCAAGTGCATTTGCAAAACCCATCAAGTACCATGATGAAAGTGCCTCTCATGAAGATCATCCCAAGAAACCAAAACTTTAATTTAGAGTTACCAGCCTTACTTCAGATTAAAGCCGTTATGAACGCTTCACAGAGCATAAGTACCAGAGACATCTCAATATCACCTGATCAAATGAGATAATTGCAGATTTTGGATGCCTCCAGCAATGTCAAAAAAATCAAGAAAGACCATGGACTTGGAAGGTGTGTGCAGACTTTGGAATGGTAGTGTACTACAGGTGAGTGATGTATTTTCACGCTTGGAAAAAAATCATTCCCCTGGCCAAAATATGAGCATCATATTCATTCATTCCTTCATTTCACTGCAACTCAAACCTGCAGCATTTGTACGTATTCCTCCTGCTTCGTTGTAACCAATGAGCCTAGATCTCACAAAAGCACCTGAAGCACAGCGAGTCTGGGGACGAATAAACAGAGAGAGAAGCAACACCAGACAGCCGTGAGCGGATTTTAAAAAGGAGCCGAACACCTACTTGCAATTAGGAACAACAAATGAACTTGTTAGTCTTGCACTATTGTTTAATATAATATGCTAAATATTAAAATTTACATTAACCAAACAAGCAATGACTAAATGTATGAAATGAATGAGGGGTGAGTGAGTCATGGCTGCATATGCTGTTGTGCTTAAAGCCTGCCTCTGACACATAACCTGCGTTGTGTGTTCATCAAGGCAACAATGGGTAATTATTTAAACAGCTATTTACAGTATGTTTCTGGTTTATCAAAGGATGATGCACTGCGCTGTTGGAAATTTGTCACACAAACATCCACAAGGACCACACAGTACCGTCTGTCCACACTTAAAGACAGTGATATAGCTCCCAAAAAGGCACTTATCACATTTTTGTTCATCAGTACTTGCTATGTAAAACGGCTTTATAATGTTAATCTCCCTGTGGTACATGGATGAGCCACGACACTAAGATCACTGCAAGGTGAATTTATATGGTTATATATCATTAAACTGGTGGGTAGATCATGGGCTCCCACGGTTCATTCGTTCCTGTGGGGACCAAAGGCTAGTCCATCCAGACCAAAACCAACAGCTGAAAAAGGTTAATGCTGGCTATGATAGAAAGGTATCATAACACCCCATGCATCACAGCCTGCTACATATGGGGCTTAACAGGCAAACATTTTCTCAAAATTCCCTTGATCCCAATACAATCAAGCGTCAATGAAAGATGCCGGACAGACAAGTTTGATCCATGGAGGTGCCACAGCATCCCTGCTAACATCCGGGTACCAGACCCCCTGAGGTCTTGTGCATTCATGCCCTCAGGGGCCAGAGCCTTAATGTTTTGCATTCGAATGTCATTGCTGATCAGTGTGCTCGTATTTGTATTCCAAGTTGGGCGTCTATTCAGCAAGCCAACAATCGGGTATCCTCCTTCTCAGCCCTGTCAGAATGAGTAGCTCATTCTTTCTCCCTTTTCCCTTTTATTAAAAAAAAAAGCATTTCTTTACTCAAACCAATAACCAGAGTGAAAAGGCCGAGGAGTGAGGCTGACCTAAAATAAAAGGATCTTATTTGGAGTGGTTCATCTTGAGGAGACTTTTCTCATGGAGCTGCTCATTAGACATGTTCTCACCTCGGTCCTGCCTGCTTAATGACTGCACTCGTGAGTACCGGACGTCTCTGGCATGGAATAAGGACTTCACTTGCCTACTCAATTCCGATAGAGTAGGCGCCAGATTAAGGTGGTCTTAGCGGACGCTGGCTCTAATGAACAACTCGAAGGGAACAATAACCTTTAGGTCAACATAAACAAATCACTCCACTAATGGGAGTTCGTTTCTTAGCCCGGTTAATGTGACATATGCAAACAGGAGCCCGGAGGACAGAGGAAGGGCCACCAGAAAACATAGGTTATGGCTTGCTTTCTGCAGACTGAATCTCTATTGTAGCCGTTGAACCCCCGCACTGGACTTCAGCCACCTCTGGTTAGGAAATGTGAAGGTTTTCAGCGAAGTGTCAGTTTCCTGGTGACTGTAATGCCACTTTAATGGTCCGGTTTCTTGCTTTAACAACTCCACCATGATCTGCTGGGAAATTAATCAGATTTTATAGGGCTGGCTACAGGCAGCGTTGCATAATGAGAGCTGAACATTGCATAATGAATGTTGCCATGACCTGGTAGTACCAGGCACAAAGAATCTAATTTTTGTTCCTTTTTTTGTAAAAATTATTTCTCTAATAATCCTTCTGGGGAAAAAAAATGTACCAAGAAAGAAACTTTTAAATTTTTTTTAGAGATTATTTCTTTTGTATATAGAAAAAACAATCATCCACAATGTCATTATGTGAGCCTGCCTAAAGAGTAGGTCCCCCTTTTTGCCACCAGAACAGTAATGTGCCATGTGTTCTGACACCTTTCTGTCAGAACCAGGATTACCTTTTCAACAGTTTGAGCTACACTAGCTCTTCTACATTGGATCAGACTACACGGGCCAGCCTTCACTCCCCATGCACATCAATGAGCCTTGGCCACCCATGACCCCCTCACCTGTTCACCAGTTTTTTCTTTCTTTGACCACTTTTGGTAGGTTGTGACCACTGCAGACATTGTGCAAGACCTGTTGTTTCAGATTTGTTCTGACATAATCATCTAGAAATCACAATTTGGCCCTTCTCACGGTAGCTACAGTTAATTTAGCTCGCTACAGTAATATATTAACCTACAAGAGAACATTCTGCTCCTTTATTGTATTTGGTGTGTTGGAATCAGAAAAAGTATAAGGATTAGATCGACTTTGATAAGGGCGAATTTTTTTATGGCTAGACAACTGGGTGAGAGCAACTCCAAAACTGCAAAACTCTTATGGGATGTTCTCAGGCTGCAGTGGTCAGGACCTACAAAGGAAGGCCCAAGGAAGGAAAACCAATGAACCGGCGTCAGGGTTATGGTCAGAGTATAGTCCAAGAGCTACTGTAGCTCTAAAAGGGTTCGCGCTGGTTCCCATGGAAAGGTGTCATAACACACTGAGTGGATTATTGCTTTTGTTGCAGAATGGGGGACCTACTCAGTATTAGTATTATTATTAGTATTATTATTTTAAGTACATTAAATAAATTTAAGTAGTATTTAATCATCACCAATCATCTTCCTGATAATCTGGTTTTTTTTTCAAAGGTTCTGTATCTTAGTCAATGTTGTCATGTCCTCTTTTTTTTTTTTTTTTTGAAGTTTAAGTTCCAAATAAGTTTATTAAAAATAAATAGCTGACACAGTAAAAATAGCTGCATTGGAATGGATATTTTGGATGATTCTTTATAAACGAGGGTTTATTTTTATTTTTATTCTCATCCTCTTCTCATGGGAACTGTCCTATTATATTTATTTAGACATCTGTCAGGAACGGAGAGAGTGCAAATTTACGTTCCGCTGTAGCTTGTAAATATTCGGGCCATATGGTGGGAGATTTCCGGCTCGCTCTTACAAGCAGGCCAGCTATTTGTCATTGTGAATTGAGTAAACAAGCTAAAAACCTATTGATTACATTTTGCTAAGCCTAATTCAATTTAAGTAACGTTGTTATTGAGCAGCGACATTAACCCTCTCCCTGCCTTGCCTCGCTCCTATCTTCGACCACTTCTGTTATTTATGAAAACTGACGGCCTTTATGGTAACGACCACGATTAAAATGCATGATTGTACTGTATGTCCAAAACAAACGCTCAGTGTTCAAAAGTGCTTGGTTTCCAAACACTATTTCAGAAATAAAAAAGATCAAGGTTTGAATAAAAATATCTGAAGTGGTACTTTGAAAGCAATTAGTTTGTTTTTGTTTCTTTGTGTTTATTTTTTTTAATGATAATCCTGCTGTTGACTTTATAAATATACATGTAATGTAACCTTGAGAGAGCTTTCTAACGCAGCAGCAGCTCCTGAATCTAGATTTTGATGCATGACGCAGGACGACATTATTAACAACCTAACCTCAAACAAAATGAAGTCGAGAGCTTGTCACACTTGACTTCTGCTCTCTAGTGAGCATTTAAACTAACCTCGTCTTAGACAGTCAAGTCGCCGGTTCTGCGTCTCGTTTTAAATGGTCATAGAAGTACCTTATCTCAGCTGTGTTCATTATAGCATGTGTGTTTCCTAGTAGGCCAGGTGAACACAGATGAGATGAGTTAATATGAATAGACAGGGTTGCCAGGTCAGGGCAAAAGGCGTGGAACCTGAAGATTCAGGCACTGGAAACGGGAGACACATTGTCTCTAAGTGTTTCTTTTAACCTTCGTGTGGGGAAAAAAGGTCACCATGGTACGTGCACATTTCAACGTGATGACATTGTCCAATTTATAATCCTTCATTTATTCTTGCAATATACAGTATCTTACAATAATAGAAATGTTTCTCTGCACTGTACTGTAGATACACTGTCTCCACTTACAATTTGCCTTTGTGTGCACACTGCACTGCTATTAGATTTTGGCCTTTTTCGGCCGAATCCGTTTTCGGTCACTGAAAATGGAACTGTTGGAAATGAAGAAACTCAGTTTTCAGGGTTGACATGGACAGGAAAAGTGGCTTCTTTTTATGGCTTGTGAGAGTGTGTTTAAAATGGGCTGTATCTCCTGTATTTGACATCAGAGTGTAACAAATGTAGTAAGAACTTTTTCTTCCCCCCATGGCTCTGATCGGCCGACATGGCCTTCCCGTGAGGGAAATATCACTTCCTGTTGGTTTGACAGCGTGTTTTTGCATTTTCACATACACTGTTTTTTTTTTTTTTTAAATCACACTTGTGGTGCATTTATTTTTTTTGGTACGTTACAATAGGTCCTGGTTGTTATTATTTTTCCTGCACTGCACACTGACCATGAAGTTTGTCACCCAGAACACGAGTACAATGTAAGTAATCTGGGTTAAATTCCACATTCTTCGTTCTGTGCAAAAATACATTCCAAAGCTTATGCAGGCCCACTTTCCTTCCCTCATATGATTAGAAATGTGTAGTTAATACAGAACTTGATTTAGCTCAGTGGGACTGCAGAAGCTTCATATGAGTCTCAGCTGAACTGAATGCATTTTTGCACAGAATGAGAGTTTTAGATTAACTTACACTGCACTTGTGTTCTGGGTGACGGACTGGAGGTTCAGAAAAATCTATAACGATGCAATGTAATTATATGCATGTTGATTTTAGAAGCTAATAATCTGGTGATGGCAGCATCATGTTGTAGGGATGCTTTTCTTCAGCTGGGACAGGGAAGCTGGTTATACTGTAGTTGGTGAGAAGATTGATGGAGCCAAATACAGGGCAATCTTAGAAGAAAACCTGTTAGAGTCTGCAAAATACTTAAGACTGGAGTGGAGGTTCACCTTCCAGCAGGACAACGACCCTAAACATACAGCCAGAGCTACAATGGAATGGTTTAGATCAAAGCATATTCATTCATGTGTTAGAAAGTCCAGACCTAAATCCAATCGAGTGGCAAGACTTGAAAATTGCTGTTCATAGACGCTCTCCATCCAATCTGACTAAGTTTGATCTATTTTGCAAAGAAGAATAGGCAAAAATTTCACTCCTTAGATGTGCAAATTTGGTAGAGACATATCTCAAAAAGACTTGCAGCTGTAATTGCAGCAAAAGGTGGTTCTACAAAGTATTGACTCAGGAGGGCTAAATACAAATGCATGCCACACTTTTCAAATATTTTTTTCCAAAAAATGATTGTAAGGTGACAAAATGTGGAAAAGTTCAAGGAGTAGGAAATATTTTTATACTATATATAATCCTATATCTTCTGTCGTGGTGGTCAATATGAAAATATCATTTCTGTCTTTAAATCAAAATACAGATCATGATATGCTTATCAGGCTTTCAGCAAAAGTGTTATATTGAGAAACCTCTTTAAACAGTCTGCTATGATTTATTTCATTTTCACATTTATTTAACAAGGAGGAAAAACATTCTGTAACAATTAATATATTTATATGCATATGTAAAAAAGGGCAGACTAGGACCTTGCTGATCCAATTATGCATAGAGATCCTCTGATGTTTCTCAACAGGCACAGCTCACTAAGATACATCATATTTGTCCTTAAAACAAAAAAAAACAAGTCAAATAAATAGACGGCATGATACAAAAAGTTATACCATGAAAACTAAAGCTCAGGCTCTTGGAAAATTCTTTCCTTTGTACAGTAGCTGCTTTTCTTGCCTCCAATAAAAACCTAATCCAGTGTGATGGCAAGCCATAAACAACAGCAAGCCGGTAATATGGGACCATGAGAATATTCTTTGGAGAGGCACACCACTGGGTCCAAGGCTGTTCTTCTTATTTCTGGCCATTAGCTCATGGTTGGTGGTCTTGTGTGTGATGATGCATCTTTTTTTTTTTTCTTTTTTTTTTCTCAACAGTGAGTGGTGATGAGTGTGGTTAAAAAGTATGATAGTGAAGGGAGATGGTATATCTAAAGTACGGTATATAAAGTCTATACTGCCTTATCCTGTATACAGAGTCGTGGGGCCCTGGAGCTTATCCCAGGTGCCAATCTTCTCTCACACACTACAGGCAATTTGGGAATGGCAGTAAGCATAATCTGCATGTCTTTGGATTGTGGGAAGAAACCGGAGGAGCCGGAGGAAACACACCAAGCACGGGGAGAACATGCAAACCCCATGCACAAAGATGCACTAAGCCGCCGTCCCGCCGTGGTATACGCTCTTGAAGCATTTGACGTCAAATCACTTCATTAGCTTTACCAGTCCTGACAGAGTTCTTTACCTAGTGTGTGTTCAATCAAAAATTGAAATGTCCCTCAGATACTGTAGTCTCTAACCAGTTTCTTTATGTCAATATTGTTGACAGTAATCTCCAGGCTATGTAAATCGACAAGGGTAATAGAAAAACAGAGTCACAGGCCTGTTTATTGTTTTTAAATAAATCAACAAATGGCAATCCCGCAATCATTCCCTGCTATGAAATTGCTTCTAACGTTTTGTGTGTTTGTCACTGTTTTGAATCAATAGCATTGATCAGGGACTGTTTGTATTAATTCTCAGTCTAATAATGATTTGTCTTTGTAAATCTCTGCACTAATCCCCACTGTGCTGGGGTGAGGGATGTGGTGAAAATATCACATCATATCATAATGATATGTGCAGACATTTGCACGGTACACTTTGTGTATTGGGGATTGCCAATTTTTGCATTTTGTACAAGATTTAGTGAGGACATAACACCGTGAACTAAAAGAATGTTGTCTAGGAAGGTAGCAAGAAGAAGAGGGAGCCACTTTCCGGTTTGTTTTTAAAGCAGCCGTTGCCAAGAGCCATCATATATTAAGGTTAATTAAGGTTTATATTTATTTATTTCATATTTTACATGTCTTTTTTAAATGTGTTAATTGTTTTTATATGCAAAAATATGATGATAGTGTTGGAAATTTATAATATTGGTAATATTTTTGGGTGGCTGGAACAGATTATCTGCATTCACATTATTTCCTATGGGAAAATACGTTTTGCAATACCAAATTTACCAAAGAACTCGCCTCCGGAATGGATTAAATTCGTATGCAGAGGTACCACTGGATATATTTTATATTTAAGTAAAAGGAAAAAAAGTGAGGGGTAACTGGTAAATAATAAAAAAAGATCTATTATTCTAATAATAATATTTTTAATCACAAGTATGTTTTTATTAATTTCAATTAAAAAATATTAATACATGTATTATTAATTTAATATTACACTAAAATTTAGGATAAAAAGCTACATACAATTTTAAATGTCTACAAAATATCTTTCTAAATCTCCCAATCTTTATTCTGCTATTAATTTAATATTTCTATTAACACTTAATATATAAAAATATAATATAATATATAAAAATATAATATATTAAATATTAATTTCCTACTATTGTTTCAAAGTTTGACTTTTAAATGTTTAAAACAAAACATGCATTCTACATTTTTAAATTACTTGAAAATTACATTTGTCAAACCCTCCTATTTTTTAGTGCTTAGGCAAAGATTAACAGTAAAATTGAAAGTAAAGTAAAAAATAATATATACATATTATATTATTGTACAATAATACAATAACTGAAAAGTGTATTGCAACATAATTTATTATCATATTAATATTATGTCATCATATTGCCCAATATTGCTCAATTATATTATATTGCTCAATTATATATGCATTTACTGTTTTTGGTGCTACATTTGAACGAGTTTCATTGTGGCATTGAAAATTAATTAAAAGTAGTTTTTATTATTATTAGTATTATTATTATTATTATTTGTGACTGCAGTTCATGACTTATTTCACCAGTGTGTGTATGAACCTTGATTAGTAGTTGTATCATGTTTTAGACAAGGCCACTGTATTTTACTCTGGCTGTGATTAATCTGAAAGCGACAATGAAAGCCCCCTCTATTTCTCCCTTCACCGTCATCCAGTAGAATCCCAGGAACAGATTTCATATCGGTGCATGCAAATGGATTAATCTGGCTTCATTGGAGCAGACAGTGGAGGAAAAAAGGAGCGATTTTTGTAAAGTGTTTTGGCATATCTTACAGTCAGCGTAACCCGTGGTAACATTGATTGAACATCCAAGGATGAAAAGATCTAGTACATCGGGCTGGCTCCTATGAATAGGAACAGGCATTTTTTTATGCATCCTTCACAAAGAAGTTCCTCTTCTGTAAAATTGGAAAATTACTATGGTTACATGTACTGATGAAGATGGCAGAAAAATTATGCCCAAAGCAAATGAGTTTGTCTAATTAATGTGGGCAATAAATATAACTCATTTGAATAAAAAGAAATGTTTACATGTCAGTTTTTTTTGGCAAATGAAAGTACTGTAAGTTAGTCAAGTATAAAAATCAAAACTAAAGCACTGAAGCTCATTTTTTAAATAATTTGTTGACTTTTACGGTAGATATCAGGATAGCTGATCATGTTGTTCCATTTTACAATCGTTTATATCAAGAAAACTTGCCTGCTGTATTATTGTACTTTGTATGTGGGTATTTACTTATATAGGCGTGTATTTATTTATGTTACCTATGATACAGTATGTTCATCTATTTTAATCACTCCAGTTGGCACACTTAGGTTTGTTTAAATATGTGTTTGTTATTCTTTCTTTCTTTATTTATTTTAAATCATTATGGATGCATGGGATCAGTGATTAGTTATTAGGAACAGTGGGATAAATATTTAGTCATTGGACATAACAGAATCAGTGATACTGTAGGTAATTGAAAACAGTGGGGCTCAGTGTTTGGTCATTGGTAACAGTGAGATCAGTAATTATTCATTGGAAAGGATGAGATCACTGCTTAGTCATTGTTGGATCAGTGATCATTGGGAACAATTGGATAAGTAATTAGTCATTGGAAATTACAGGATCAGTGATTGGTCATTTAAAACAGTGGCGATTAGTAATTTGTCATTATGAACAATGAGATCAATAATTGGTCATTTAGAACAGTTG
>JAQMYJ010000011.1:9286674-9320380 GCA_030014305.1 Clarias laeviceps | reverse complement strand
GTCATTGTGAACAATGAGATTAATAATTGGTCTCATTGTTCACAATGACCAATTACTGATCGCCACTGTTTTAAATGACCAATCACTGATCCTGTCATTAGGAACAGTGGAATAAGTGATTGCTCACTGGGAACAGTTGTATTAGTGATTGGTTATTGGGGATGATGGGATCAGTGATTGGTGATTAGGGAATGATGGGATCAGTGGTTGGTCACTGGGCATGATGGGATCAGTGATTGGTCATTAGGGAACGATGGGACCAGTGATTGGTCATTGGGGAACGATGGGATCAGTGATTGGTCATTGGGGATGATGGGATCAGTGATTGGTCATTAGGGAACGATGGGATCATGGGATCAGTGATTGGTCATTGGGATCAATTGGATCTGTGATTGGCTGATAGGAACAGGACAGTTATTATTATCTGTTTTAAAATTCACTACATTTGTCACTGGACAAAATCTAGCCAACATGTATAATTGGTTTTAACATCGAGTTATATTTACTCATTATAATTCTTAATTATAGTCACAGCATTGATACGTGAGTGTGATTGCTAACACCTTGTGCTGTTGCGCTTGTTGAACTCGTGTCCAGAGGTAAATGTCTTGGTCATTATCAGCTTATGCTATGATGCTCTTTAAACACCAGCACGCCCAGCACACCCCTGACGAGGACTTAGCTAATGGGATATGGAAAATGCTACACTAGCCGCACTCTCCTCTCATTGCTGATTACATTTGGCATCTTAAAAGCATGAAGATTCGCTTTCTAACACCACATAAACTGCACCACTGTGGAGGATCTGGATCTTCCCTAACACTCAGAACGCGGTTAGTCCGTGTGTTAAATGGGATAGAAGCTTCGGAAGTTGGAAAGCCAAACCCTTAGAGTCCTGAACTGCCAGTTGGCAGGGAGCCAGGAAATAACTGTGGAGGGAAAGTGGTTGCGAATCCATTAGCTCCAGCTCTGAGCTAGAATGAGCGGCGGCTTTAATAGGACGGACAGGGGAAATGCAGAATCACTCATGGGCTTCGCCTCAGCATAAATGTGCACGTGGGGTGGTTGTTTGTGCTGCTGTCTGTTCAGAATAAAGATCATGCCCATGTGGAGGGTGGGCGGATGCTTCGAAAGCACACTGATTTATTCCGTGCTCACCCACCTGATTTTCATCTCGGGCAGGAATCAGGAAAGCGGTAAGGTATAGTAAGGAGGGACGTGCCGACCATGTGGAGGGCTCTCTGTGTATAATGAAATAAATGCGGAAATAAATGCTTGCCACTGATTGCTGTGGCACAGCGGAAACGACAGTTAAAGCAATTATCCGGCAGTCTAGATGCACTGCCAAAGTGCTGTTTCCTTTCGCACTTATGTTTTAGGCACATTTTCAGCCAGTAGGTTTTTATTTTTTTCCAGCACATCCTTTGATTGAGGCTCTCTGTAAAATCTCCTTATGTGTCCCACATGCATGTATGTTTTCTCCAAAAGCATTTTGAAATACCTGAACCCGAAATAAGGTGAATCGATTAACCCGGTTAATCGCATCCATTTTTGTTTTTTTCGAATTTTGTTATGACAGCCACGGAAAAAAAAAAAAACACAGCGCCCTGTCGCATGACGTCCTCGTCGGTGCGGGTTATTTTTAGCGTCGCCGATTGACGTCGTTCCCGAAGGGATGCCAGGCCTCCGTATCAGTGCAGCCGTTGTCAAACAGGCGTGAATGAAGGCCAGCTGAAAAGAAGAGCCTGGTCAGGGGACGGCTCACCCACCCCGCCACCCAATTATCAAACGCCAGCGAGCCTGCAGCACAGCACCGTGCTGGAGAGAGGCTGCAACCTGTTGAGGCAAGCTGTCAATTATCTCCAGGAGCCCGCTCAGCTCGGCAGCACGTGCCATTCCCTTATTGGGCTAACTCCAACACCACACACACACACACACACACACACACTGAGTGCAGGGATTCATTAGCCAGCCCTAAGACTTGCTCTCTGCTAATAAGGTTTCAGTGAAACCGGTACTGAGAAATTGTAAACACAGTCCTGTAGGTGTATCTGTCTTTCTTTTTCAAAGATTTTGGCGTGGTATATTATGCATTTTTATTCGTGCCACCCAAAAAAAAGGGTTAACCCACACTTTAATTAACATCCATACACAGGCTAAATATTGAGATAATTAGTAGATACAATTATTATGATATTGTTATTATGATAATCCCTTCAATAGGTGGAACGATAACATTGGGTTACACCTCTAAGGTCAAGGGTTTGATTCTCGCCTCAAGTCTGCATGCATGGAGTTTCCCCCGTGTTTGGTGAGCTTTCTCCGGTTAAGGCCAGTTTCCTCTCACAGTTAATTGTGTTTCCAAATCGGCCATATAGTCTATGAGCGTGTGTGTGTGCTTGTGCTTGTGCACCCGTCAATGGTGGACCCCACCATTGCATGATAAATTTAATAAAATAAATAATACATTTAATTGATGATAAATAATAAGGATGAACAGGCCACTCATCTGTAATCGTAGTTTCTGGAGCTGAGAGCGTACAGCATGATGTGCTCAATGATGGACAAAGGACATGATTTTTTTTTTTACCCCTGGCTTTTTTTTTCTGCCATGTTCCGCTCCGACTTCAGAAGCGTCCAGAAGCAAGCCTCTCCGAACAACATGTGCTTTCGTTCGCAGACGGTGGCTTTTAATCTCAGAAACATTTCGAAGCAGAATAAGTCAAGTCGTTACGCCGTTTAATAAGGCGCTTGTTATTTTCAACACACCTCCTGAACAGTGGGCGAGTCTGAAATGCGGGCCATTGAAAAATCGCACACGGATGACGTTTTTGTTCAAACAGGAGACTCTTTGAACCTCGCTAACAACGCAAGCAGCCGAACACACAAAAAAAGCCGAACACACTGACCAGACTCGTGATTGTTATGGTAATACTGACACTACGGCATGATAATGTTGCTTCGTGCGCAACCACAAAGAACTTTGCGCCGGATTACAGGAATCTCGCATATTAACTAAGATTGTCCAGTGTAGGAGTCTGTCACCGGAATACATTTGCAGATTGGTGACAAAAATTTTTTTCTTGCACATGAACGTAGTGTCTTTCCTCTTTCTCTGCTTCTCAGCCATCCATCTGGTATGGGGGGTTGAGGGTGGTAGGATGTATGTGATCCTCTCTGTCTCCTCAGTGTGTGACTACTCGCCTGGAGGGAAAGACCTCTGCTGGGACATATACCTAATTCTCTCTCTCTTTCTCTCTGTATCACTCTCTCTTTGTGCATGTTTACTGCTGGGGCCTCAAAAAGCTCTCGTCTTTGTGCTTTGTACGCTACACAGGCTACACTGCCTGCTGATGATTATGCTCCTGGAGGGGAGCATCCCCTCCTTTTCTCTTCTTTCCCCTTTTCATTTCCTAAAGTGCTGGACTCCGTCTACTTGCGAAGGCATTTGCTGATTGCAAACACGCCACCTTGCTTGTGTTTTGTCACGCCTAATTAATTACTTACCAAATTACGCTCCCACATTTTTCCGGCCATGTCCAAAGCATTGTTAGCACGTGGGTGGCTTTCTTTTTCTTTTTTTCCTAAACCGCTTTTATTCCACCCTCTGCTATGCCACCCGAAGGACGCCGTGTCCAAATCTCTGAATTTATTAAGAGCAGCATGTGTCAGGGGCTGGCAGCCATCAAAAGAAGCAGCACCTCGACAAAGCCGCAGCCAGCACACTTTCACGGGCCGATAATGAACTTGAGCGAGCCGCCCAGCTCTGGAAGACGAGAGACACGGCTGGAGGAGGACGCGTACAAGATTAATCACTTAGAAGAATTACTTCACGGTGATGAAATAATTATACGGAGCATACTGACCAACATGGTCCTGGCGCAAGGCATTAGTCACATCAGTGCCCCTTCTGTTACTTTGGCCTTCTCCTGACAATCCAGCGCAGTTTCACGAGTAAGGGTCAGCTAATGAGGACTTCCTAAAGGTCAAGTCAACAAAGGAGTAGGTGGGGAGGAGAGCACGTAAGCAAGTGCACCAAGGTCGACGACAGGAGATGAGGATTTTCATGTGAGGTGACTCTCGCCGTAGGAAGCTGCGCTTGAGGCTTCTTACTGTTCGACAAGGTGACAATGCTGCCAGGGAAGCAGGGAGGGTTTCTGATCATCAGCAATCCGCTAGAGAAATACACAAGCACATTTGTACAGCTTTAAGGACTAAGAATGCAGTAAGGACCAAATATATCCTCCTGCTTAGCAGCACAGCGTTTGTTACGGCAGTTGGGGGGGGGGGGATTTGTTGCCATAGTAACAACAACGCTCATATAGAGTGAGGATTGAACTGTTATTTTACATATCAAGGATATAAAACATTTGGCCATAAGTGAAACCTAAACATGAGGTTGAAAACTTTTAAACTGAGAAACAGATGGTCATGTACTTGTTTCAAGGCACGTACAAGATTACAGAAAATGAAGACGCTGTGCCCATGTTGCTCTGCCATCAAAAGCGTTTGATTAAATATGCTGTGATTGTGTTAAACAACAAGTTAAAGGAGATAAAGCAGCTACTCGATTCCTCTGTTGAGGGTTGAGTTTTTGTAAAATGCAGAAAATTTTGCTGGGATTCTTGCTGTGGAACATTAAGCCCAGTATTGTCTAGGTTGCCCTCGTGCCATCTGCGCCGCTTTGGCCCCTCTGGGCATGATTCTGCAAGACTTCTGGGGGTGTGCTCTGGTGTCTGGCACCAGGATACTTTGGGTGCTGTGGGCTGTAGGATGGGACCTCCTTGTCTGTCAGCCGCATCCTTGTTTTTTTTTGTCTGGTGCCCTCCAATCACGGCCAGTATTAACCTTTTTTAATGATTTGTGCTGCATTGGCTTTTGTGTTGAAGCGGACCGGACAGCTAGTCCTTGGTCTCCACAGGTTCCCGCATGGGTGAGCCTTGGGATTCTGTCACTTGAGAATAATGGATAATTAATAATAATGTGTTGATGTTTTATAGTGTTACTGTTCTGAATGATCCGTGCAATTGTTATTCCAAGTGTGAGTCAAAAATGATCTGCACTCAGGTTATATTCAGACTTCTTTGGGCAGCACGTTCTCATCAGTGCATTCCGTTCAAAGCTGTGCAGGTGTGACCGTGGTACATCAGTTCATTTGTAACTGCAGTGCGAGCGAAAATTGCTGTCCTACTAGTGATTTGCATAAAAAAAGGGCAGGGTGCAGTGATTTGTTTCTTGTGGTCTGAGGGTGTACCTGGTGCCCAAACAACTCATGGACAGGTCTAAACAGAAGCGTTGGATATATTTAAACAAAATTTGAACCGATACTCTGAGGAAGGTGAAAGTTCCTTAAAGAGAATCATTATTGGTGACGAGACATGGATACATCACTATGAGCCTGAGAGTAAATGGCAGAGTATGGAATGAAAACATCCTCAATCAGCGACCAAAAAAAGTTCAAAAGACAACCGGCAGGTGGAAAATTAATGCTTACAGTTTCTGGGATTCTCAAGGGCCGGTATTGGAATATTATCAGGAAAATATTTTAACAATAAACAGTGCTCGTTACAGTGAGATGCCTATTGAAGAGCTGAAGCCTAAACACAGAGGACTGCTATCCAAGGGCATTGTGATTTGCTTGACACTCTCTATAGTCCTGATCTCTATAAAACCATCCTCCCTTTAGTCCTGATCTTGCTCCATCAGACTTTCACCATGTTGGTCCCCTGAAAGCAGCCCTACGAGGATGAAGATTCAGTTCTGATAAAGAAGTGAAGACAGTGCTGCATGCGTGGCTCGCACCTCAGCTAAAGATATTTTTTAAATGAGTGAATACAAAAGCTTGTTGACAGACGGACAAGGTATATTAAAAAGCAAGGAAAAAATGTCAAAAAAATGATGTACTGTATTTGTCTTTTCAAAAAGTTTATTAAAATAAATTCTATAGCCAGATAATTTTTGACTCACCCTCATATTATTACACTCCAGATATAATGTCAAAATTATTAGAAACCTGGCTATAAGAGTCAAGAAAAATGTGTAGACACAAAACACACTGTATAAACCCACTTGGCAATATAACTATTAATAATTGTCAAATATAGAAGATTGTGTTTGGGTGATGTGTCATTTTTCATGGGCTTTCCTGGATATTTGTTTGTATGAACTATACTTCCATGTTTTTCGGTCTTTTAGAGAGCAGATAAATTCCCCCCAAGTCTAGGCTAATTAGACCAACCGACTTCCCCTTCTTCACACAGAAGTACACAACACTAATCACTTGATTGGCTACTTGCCAAATTAAGGGAGGAAACAACAAGGACTGTTTTTTAGGTTCTAAATTACAAAATTTCTAAGCACCAACATGCATGAGTGTAACAAATCAAATGTTAAGATTTATTTTCTATTAATGTCCTTTTTTTCTTATTTTGCAAGTAATTATTTTTTGGCTTTCACCAGGCAGTAGATCCTAATGATTTCTCGGAAAGTTCTGCTTCTGAGACTGTATTTATGTGGGCTGGTGTAGTGGACCTCTAAGAAACTTTGCCTGAGAAGGTTTAAGATGGTGTCATAAAGTTTATTATGGGGGAATGGAGCAAGCAAGCTGATGAGAAAATGTTGAAAACAACACTATAATGGAGTAGTAAATTAATAGAACATGGTTGAAACATTTGCATGTTGGTAGTGAATGTTGAGTTGGTTTTTTAGCTATAATCATCATCATCATCATCATTATCATCATCATCATTGTAATGACCGTAGCCACAAGCTGCAATCTGTGAAGCCTGATCACTCTTTGCCAATGGCACTCTTAGTTAAGCCAGTTCTTACCAAGTTACACAGAGCAGTGCGTAACACTAAAGAGATAAACAGGACGTTTCATCCATGCACCTGCACGAACACGAAGACTTCCACAAACACATTTCAAGTTCATTTGCATCTTGGGAGGGCTACTGAAAGAAGGAAAATGAGGCAATATCTCAGCAACAGCTTCAAAGACGATCAGACTGTTCTGTGAGGTTTTGTGATACTCTGTTTGTTTTAACCTTGTGAAATCCCTTCGGAGTCCTTACCGTCTGATGACTGTCATGTCTTTTAAGTCATGTAGTCATAATTAAAAATCCACTTAGCGCATTTACACCGTGTCAGTGTTGTGCATTAAATTTTAGCTCGAGTCAACTTGCAGTTCCTGAGAAAGAGGGATTTGAACTTATCGTTCATTAATACATCATAGAACATTCAGCGACATGTTACATTTACAACTGCAGAAAAGAAAAAAAGAAAAAACAGGAAAAGGTTTGAAAGACAAAAGGTGAAAGTGGTATGAGAAGTCTGTTCTAAGTGGTTGATTTAAAAGGGTGTCCACAGGGAGGGCATTTAAAGGTCACTGGTTATAGGAGTATAACATTTACACTAGTTTGAAGTCATTCTGGTCCTACAGTATAGACATCACGAGTAGACTAGCATTGGTGGATCTGAGAGTGCAGGACGGAGTGCTAGACTGCACATAGAAATAAGGAATGCTTTTACTTTTAGCTTTTTTTTTTTATTACTTGAGCTTTTTCCTTTTCTCGGGGTCGACACATTGGATCATTCGATCTGCAAGTTATTGACACAGGTGATATACCGGAAGCCCTTCCTGAAAGAACATTTCTCCAGGCTTGGGAATGGCATGCATCTCAAGTGGCTCACTATTTTATATGAGCATACTGTTAAGGGCCATGCCCAAGGGCCCAACAGTGGCAAATGAGCAATGATCTATATATAAGCAGCTCAGAGCCTCGACCACCTGTGCCTCCCATCTGAAGAGAGCTTTCTAAGTAATAATCAAATGTTGAGATTTAGATTTAGATGTGTTAAAAGCAGATCATACTTGATTATACATGAGAGTATACATAGCAATCCAAGTGACTATGTTTAACAGAAAATTATAGCAGCACATACTGTTAACTCTATAAGGACTGCATAAGGAGCTGATCCTTATTGTTGTGATTTGCAAATAAGACGTATAGTAATAGCTCTGCAGCTTGCTTGTTATTTCTTCAATACCATTCAACATTCATCCATTTTTAAATAGGACAATTGTAATATCCTGGTGGAAAATTGCCAATTTGCAGCTTGTTTATGACTTATTTACTAATAAAGCAATGCCTAAGTGGTTCCATGAACAGTTTGTATTGTTGGAACTTTTTTACAAGAAAATAGTAGTGACACCCCACTTGTGTGCAAGTGGTCATCTTTTGACAATCAATGTCACGATCGAAGACTAATCAATGACCATCATTTGAGATAATAACACCAGCAGAGAGCCCTGAGCTGTCAGCGTTTTTTTTTTTTTTTTTTTTCTCTTTCTTTTTGGACATCCAATTACTCTTAGCTATTTCTCCTCGCACCCGGGGTCGTGTATGGAGCCGTCCTCTCCCAGGGTAATGATGAACCAGAGAACTGTGTTGGCATCTCAGCCAGCGGGGGGAGAGGCACGGCTTCTTCGGTCTGAATTCTGCTTGGAAGCCCAGCAGAATTCAGATTGATTTTTCCCCCTTTTCCGCCACTGAAAGAACACAAAGCTAAACCCATGTTGCGGCTGACATTTTACTTCCAGCTATCAAAACAAGACCGGTGCCTCCAGGGGCTCAAATTATTCTTTCTTTTTGAGCACTGTTGTGCTACCGGTGGGCAATATTTTGTGCGGCATTCAAGCTTGTAAAGAGACTCCCAGCACCGCTGGAAAAGGCTGATTATAGCAGTGTGATGTGGGGCCTTAAATGTACTTCCTGACAGACCAACACAGTGTTATGTGGTAGCCTTATTTTGTAAAGGTTTATAGACAGCACAAGATGTAGCGAAATGTTCACATTTCACAACTTCTTTAGAGCTTTTTAACAAATGCGAATCATGCTTTCTTATAGGTACCTCGAGTTTGGTTGACAAAGGAGCTGCAGTGACAAAAATAGCTGAATTATAACGTTTTAAATGTTTATTTGAACTCATTTATTTATCTATTATCTATTAAACCACTCGAATTTGATTGGTCTGAAGGTATTGATTAATTTTCCAGAACAGCAGCTTTAGATTCAATCTGCAAGACAGATTACAGGTTTATATTAATACGTACACTCTAATGCTTTGTTATTTTTATATAGAACAAATTATACAGGGACGGACATAATCACTGTGATCAATGATATGGTGTTGATATTTGTGTAAGGAGTCTCCGGTGATGACTTGAGGAAGTCATCAAGACAGTGCAGCTTTTCAGTAAGTGGAATAAAATACTTTACTTTTATTTCCTTTTTTATTTTTCATTCCTTATTTGGGGCGGCACAGTGGTGTAGTGGTTAGTCGCCTTGTACCTCCAGGGTCCGGGTTCGATGGAGTTTGCATGTTCTCCCCGTACTTGGTGGGTTTCCTCCAGGTACTCCAGTTTCCTCCCACAGTCCAAAGACATGCAGATTAGTCTAATTGGCATTCCCAAATTGCCCGTAGTGTGTGTGAATGAGTGTGTGAGTGAGTGTCCATGGTGTACCCTGTCCCCAGGCCCCTGTGACCCTGAATACAGGATCAAGCGGTATAGATGATGAGTGAGTGAGTGAGTTAGTGATTCCTTATTTGGTGGCTTATATGAATGTCATATCAGTGCTTCATTAAAAATCCCAGGATGCATCCCAACCGAAAAAACAGGATCACCACAAAACCATACTTTCCTGGATCAGTCGCTTTTGCACCCTACATATATTTAGGCTAAACAATCAGAGAGGAACAAACTGACTGTAGGCACAAGGGTGTGGCCATAGTGTGAGTCCCGTATATACAGTATCACAGTCATGCTGATATTCAGTTCAACAGCATGACCTCAAGTGTGATATCACTTTTATTCAACAGTTCCACAAATACTATTTGTTATCCACAGAATAATATTTAGTTTGTTTATGTATTTAGGATTAAGGTTGAGACAACATGGACAGTTCTGAGGCAATTCGGAACGACTTAGAAGTAACTACTATGGAGGTAAACTGTTGTTTAAGATGACATAATGGTGTCAGATGTGTTTTCTTGCTGAAAGTGCTTCGGCGACTGGTTTTGAATGTGGGTTTTTGGCAGGCAGCTGCTCTCCCTTCAGTACTGCAGACCGTAATGACCCGCTTCCACCCATGCTGCGCCCGGCAGTTAGTGTAATTAATGATTGTAGAAACCCCTGTGATGCGGAGTGACACGTACAGTTAAACATCTCATTGCTCTCCTGCTCTATATCACCACTCGCGCAATGCCTCTCGTCTAGTCTTTTTGCTCTCCGCCTGCGGTGTTTGGAATTGTTCGGCGATTAAAATCAAGCGGTTTATTCTGCATCTGAAATTAACTATACAGCACAAGCTCTCTTTTTTTTAACACCATCTTTATCCAGATCTAATTTCACAAGGGACGTTATTAACATATTAAAGTCATCCGTGCTCTCCAGATTCCTGCCATCTATATTAGGCTGAGGCTAAAGTGATATTAAGTGTTGCTCTAATGACTGCAACCAATTTATTAAGCTGTCTTAATGCCGCCATCAGGAAATGGCAAAAAAGCACTAGGGCTTTTATGTTGTTAGTTCTGAGTTAATTGGTAGTAAGTGGTCAATATATACACATAAAATTTTTATTTTATATGTATAATTGTCCAAGGTCCTGTAATAAATACCAAGCTGGCAGTGGTTACGGTTTAGGGCTTTAATACGATTTCATTCCAAACCCATTTCTGCATGAATCAAGCATTAACTAAACACAGGTGAAAGGTAAGACGGCAGGCAGCCATGTTGGATGCTGGAGTGGAACGGCTTTTAGCATTTTGACAGACAAACCAGTGCTTAGTAAGCTGGTTTATACGGATATATAAAACCAAAATAAAAAAAGTAAAGAAGCGGGAGTGTTTTTTTTGTATTAATGAGAGAATTGCTGATGATGCATTTTACGCCTGCTTCATTGTTCTTGTAGGATCACCGCATTTTTGCACGGGTGTTTGTATTAGACTTCCACTTGAACCCATTAATCACGGCTCGCCAAAATTTTCCTGTCACGGGAGCTGAATATTCCTTTAGTTGCCTAGTGAGATTTATGGATTTATGTGTGTGTGTGTGTGTGTGTGTGTGTGGATGTGTCTGTGCGTGGATGTAGTTTTCAGGCCACAGAGGACATACTGTAATATCACAAAAGCAGGCTGCTTCCTAGGAGGTCTTCCATGGCCTGAATTAAGGCGATTGCATTTTGGGTGTACAAATTTGTGTGTGTGTGTGTGTTAGAGAAAGGGGTGATGGATGAAACTATATTTACATTTCACAGTCTGTACAGCCCCGGTCACATCATCTTGTCCTCCATACCTACCTCCATACACACGCACACACACACACACACACAGACTAAACAGACCATGGCTGGTGACTTCTGTTCTTTCTCGACAAAAGAAAGAAAAAAAGTCACCTTTACACAATTCAAACAAATGAGAGATAACAGAAATAAGACATTAATTACCAGGCAGGTCTCCTTGCGAAGACAGCAGTAATAAATGACTGTAATCACGCATCCGTCAACGTTTCTTTTACCCCTCGTTTGGGCGGTGTAAAGGTGAGGAATTTGGTTAAAGCAGGACAGGGGGTCTTAATTGCTTGCAATGTGAAAAACGAATAAACAGAGCTGTAAAAAGTTGGTCTAACAGTCTCTTGCTGTTGAAGAAGAGCAATTACTTTTTATTCAGCTAAAAGTGGATGATCAAAAGGGCAGAAGGTTTGAGCTTTTTCTGTTACTGTAGCTCAGGCTTCAAAACAAATCACAGGTTTTCGTGCATTAACGTGCACTTTCTAATACGTTCCTGTGCTAAGAACTGAATGTGGAATTGTTTATATACTGGTATGAGGAGATGATTATTGAACTTTTCTGCATGGAGGCTCGAGCATCATTGCTCAAGCTGTAACTTCAGACATGGGAAAATCATCAGAATGGTTGGGCTTGGTGCGTTGCAGTTGGAGGGTTTTTTGTCTTAACTAGAAATGTATAAAATGTTTGATGCTATTTTAAATTTTATAAAAATTGTAATTGATGGCGGTGGTCTAGTGGTTAGCACTGTCGCCTGGCACCTCCACGGTCTGGCTTTGATTATCAGCCAGGTTCAATTCTCGTCTCTGTGTGCATGGAGTTTGCATGTTCTCCCAGTGCTTGGTGGGTTTCCTCTCACAAAGACCAAAGACCTGCAGATCAGGCTAATTGGCGTTCCTAAATTGCACGTTGTGTGTGAATGAGTGTGCCCCCTGCGATGGATTGGCACCCTGTCCAGTGTGTACCCCGCCGTGTGCCCTAAGTCTCCTGGGATAGGCTCCATGCCCCCCCGTGACCCTCAATACAGGATAAATGAGTATAGACGATGAGTGAGTGTAATTGATGGCACTTTTTGTGGTATTAAAGCAGTAAAAAAAACTTTTTCCATATTTCCATCTATATTTAATAATTTATTAAATGAACAGGACTTTGTTTGGCGTTGTAAATCTTTGATAATATGTACATTGGGACAATATTAGCCATTGAAACTCTTGATCTGATCATTTCTGTTTTGTTGTAATCAAAATCAATGATTTGACTTCAAAATGAGATAAATTCGGAGAAAAACGTTCGAGACAATCGAAGCAAGAAGTATTGTTAATATTTTGTTTTCACAGGGGTATTAAAAAGCACAAATGATAAAATATTATGTTCGTTTTACTGTGTTATGTAAGCGATAATTTTGTGCGATTTTACAAACAGCTATAAATTCACCTCCCATGGTTTTGGCACACTGAATCAATCAGCCTGCATTGTGTTTGTGGTCATTTAAGTATGCAATTTTAATATTAATAACATGTTGGTTGCTTTGATTGAGATTTTTTTATAGTGTAGTGAGTCACTGGCAGCTAATTAAATCAAGTAAAAAAAGTGTTGAATTGTGTTGCACACAAAACTTTTTACATTTTTGTAAGATTGTTGAAGATCATGAGAAACATTATATACAGCATCATCAATCTGTATGTGCCATATAATATCTGTTCATGTATCGTTTGACTTAACATACTCCTGTGGACTCGTAGGTTCTAACCTCTGCTTCTCTACGTTATAACCGTTCTAGTTGTATAGTTCAAAAACGCAAATTTAGAGAAAGTAGACAAACACAGATGCAGTCAACCCAACAGCTTCCCACACTCAGCATGTACATCTCATGTTTCTTGTATACATATTTTACAAGTCTTTGAAGCGGTCTAATATTAATTTCCTTTATAAATGATTATTATTTTTTTATTTTAAGTTCACAAGCTATTTTCACCAAGTTGGATACACTGCAGCATCCCACATGGCTTTGTTAATTAAAGAGTCTAAATTCCTTTTCTTCGCTCCAACATTCATCAAAAATCCATTAAACACATTTAATTCACTCAGGACAGCTGCTGCCTAGAACATCTCGTAGCTTCGCTGATCATGTGACTAAACAAAAGAATGAGGTGATTGGCTTTTCAGGACCTGTCGACGGTTTATGGTTTGTTTAAAACATGGAAGTTTTAAGCTTCTAAAAGAAGGTTACAGTATAGATATACATTATACAGATTCCATGTTTTGGCAGAAACAACCTTGTGAAATGGCATTTATTGCGTTTTGCTGTCAAATTGTTCGTATATTCTTTCTGTCCATGTTTGCCCGATGTGGCATGGCTAGGTGACAGGTTTTCAGGAGAGTGATGGAACAGGTACTAAGATGTTTAGCGTACATGATGAGCAGCAAATGTCCATCCTGTTTAAAGATTGCTATGTGCTTCTGCTGCTTAATAAGAAAGAACAGCAGAATGTGGGTTTCTTCCTAACGTCCATGTGGGTTTCCTCCCGATTCTGCTGTTTCCTTCCACCTCTCACAAACATGCAAGTAGGTGGATCATGTAGTATAAAGTGCCCCTAGTTGTCAATGAATCCAGGATGTACAGTATGCCTGCCTCGTGCTGAGTGTTTCCCAGGGTAGGGTTCACAACAATAATAAATGTATGATGAATGGAAATGTCTGAAAATTTGTGGAAGACGTGTCTACTAACTTTTTTTTTAGCGGCGGTTAACTTGGTTAGCTGAGATCAGCTAGCTCGTGTTTAATTGTTATATCTATTCTGCCAAAAATGGACCATGATGGAACTGTTTTTTTTTCTGCTTTGTTGCTATTGTTTCTAGCAGAAGCCCTTTTTTTTTTTTTTAACAGAACAGAACGCCTGTTTTTTTTTTTTTTTCTTGTCTTCGGTCTGCTGTCAAAACGAAAACTCAGTGTAACTCAGAGGCTTGGATGGATTTTTTTTTTTTGCACTGTTGAAAAGAGAAGTGCCAAGGCATAGGCTTTCCTGGCTGAATATGAAGTGGACACTCTGAGTGTAGGAAGGACACAGCTGTCTCCTTGTTCTACTCTCAGACCTCATGGTCCTCCAGCAAGAAAGAGGTAGAGCGAGAGTGGAGGGGAAAAAAACTACTTGTTATTTCTCAGGACCGTGCAGCTCCCTTCATTCTGTACTCCAACATGAAGAAGGTTTAAAAAAAAAAAAAAAAGAAAGGAACATGGCCTGAGACACACCATATGTATTACACGGTGCTTTACTGTACTGTACATACTTGTGACCGTTTTTCTTGCATGTGTGTGTCAGAGACGAAGCAGTCCACGTGTTGAGAACCCATCCAGACATTTTTTTTTCTTTTTTCCCCATGCGCGTCTCTCCACGCCTGGCTGCCCCTGCTAAGTGTAGTCAAGTGCATTAAAGCCTGTGACAGAGTGGTGCTGCAGTTTTCTACCTTCTCCACCGTCCCTGTAGCCCCGACTCTACCTGTCTGGGACATCCAGTCCCACGCTGGTGCCCCACAAAGCACTCAGCATCACATATCACACACACACTCTCCCCTATGTGTGTGTCTACTGGATAAATAACACAGGCACTTTTTCTTTGCAGCACCAGAAATGGAAAAAGCCCATCATTGCAGATTTAGCAGCACTGTGACTCTGGGTATCTCAAATTTCCTTCTTTCCTTTTCCTTTCCTTTTTTTTTTTCCACCAGCGTGTTGCAGAGTAATGGCCCCAGCCTGAACACTGGCCATAAAAACAAAATCTCCCATCATGCCTTGTGCCTTTACCTGATTTAAGCTTCAGCAAAACCCCATTGCGGCTCTGCCGCCGCAGCATGAAGAGCCCAGCTGCTTCTGTTATGCCAGGCATTCTGTCAAAAGGAGAACTTTTTTGCCACTGTTCTTTTTTTTCCACTTTCCTCAGCCATATAGAAAAGCGAGAACACATATCATAATGTGTTGGAGCAAAGAGACGTACGTCTGCGCGGTAGTCCTGGCTCCTCCAGCATATTGTTGTGTTTGGCCCAGGCTCAGAATTGCAAGCTGAGATTTCCTCTGCTTCAAAGTAAAGATTGTAGCAGCTGTTTCACATTAGTTTGTGTTTGCAATGCTGAGTCTCTGTAACTCGCTTCCTCGCTCTTGTTCTCGCCGTCTCTTTTTCACCTGGGGCCGCATTTAGATCTGTTAATGAGCCTACAAATCAGAGGGATGCATTATTGAATGTTAATTGCGGTGAATGTCATTTTCTTTCATTTTTTCCCCTCTGTTTATTCGAAGTGCATGTGAGCTACAGTCTCACATCCAACCATTAGCACAGAGCATTAAAGGCGCACGAAATCATCATGAAAAATACATGCAAAATCGCAAAGCAATTTATTCGGCCTACAAGTACATTAATCCAGCATATCGCGATGAAAAAACAAGAAGATCTTCCTTATCCTGGCAGGTGTTATTTCATCATGTGTACTCACCACATACACCGAACAGCCATTAATATTACCACCAATACCCAAGTCAATTGAATAACGTTGATTATTGTTCTATTGATTATATGCCTGTGGGGTCCAAGACCTAACCTGTCTGGTCCAATCTCACAGTGAAGCCAATGAATCAGAAATAACTAAAAAATGTTAATGCTGGCTATGATAGCAAGGTATCAAGACACCCAGTGCATCACATGCCACATATGGGGCTCAAGATTGTTGACCTGGCCTCCAAATTTTCCATGGAACAAGTCTTATCCAAGGAAGTCCTACCCTGCAACCCACCCAGTCGATTGGCTCTAATGGCCCTGTGCTAGACATCACAGCAGACACCCAGAGGTCTTGCAAATTCATACCCCGAGAGCTCAGAGCCACCATGGCAGCCCGAAGGGAATCTACACATCTACATATTATACATTATTACATTAACATTTTATGTTTTATTGTTATGGCTGATTGGTGGATGGACACATTATAAGTATGCAAAGTATCCTCCAGAAATAAGACATTTGTGCTATTATAGGAAATTAATCCATGAAAGAGTGTTGAACCGTGGCCCAACATGAAGTTAATTATTTTCATGATTGTTAATGTGTCAGGCAATGATTCCAAATTTAAATGTATTGACAAAAGGTTTGTCATGTATTTAGGCATTTGTAGTTACTATTAATACTCAGAGTCATATATCGAATAGCTAATCTGGATAGTTATAAAATCGTGATACATACAAAATCGAAATAAAAATCCAATTGGCACCTAGGTATCGTGATGATATCGTATAAGGGGGTCCCTGGTGATTCCCATCCCTAATTTCCACCCTAAATGTGGCATCATTAGTAGAGATGCACCGATCAATACAATCTTCTTGGCCGATTCAGAATTCGTTTTTCTAACCTGTAAAGACGATCTTTATTCTGAAGAACTATAATGGACACCAAACACAAACAAGTTTTCTTTAATGGAAAAAATCTGTTGTATGTTCATAACCAAACCTGGGCATTTTTGTATAAATAAAATCCAATCAATAATGATGGAACAGACACCACCTAATATCTACCATATATGGTATATACCATATCTTTTCAAACTGCTGCTTACGCACCATTAGGAGGAAGGAGGAAAGGTCTTTCCGTATGAGCTTGCAAGATCAGCTAGTGTCCCACCCCCATGAGATCAAAACCTATTTACTTCCTAGACTCCCAGCCATGGATGGATCTAGAGGGATTCGACCTCGCGATCTCTGGGCAATAGGGCAAAGACGTTTCTTTTCTGGTCACTGGGCGATTGATCAGGGTATTTTTAACCATAAGCAATATGGCTGAGGTGTGAAGATGATTCCAAGTTACAAAGTATAGTTAAATTTAATTAATCATACGAATTCGATTGATATCTATCTATCTATTTACTCATGAGAAACACATTGCACTACTCTCCTGTTGATAGTTACAATTGCTCTTATGTAACGTCCATGAGACAAGATAATTCCTTTCTTCTTATATTTTATTGTTAGATCACATTGTTTCTTTTTTGCTCTTTCTTTGAAAGTTAATAAGACAAAAGAACAGGGTGTCATGTGACTGAGAATCAGGAAGACTAACTGTTACATATTGCTGACACTGGAGACTCCTTATGGTAACTCTCCTAACAGAATGTTTCTGTTCTTGTTAAGATGAAATAAATAAAATTTTTAGACACATTCAATTTTTGGATTATCCTTCTATCATCCACAACTGTACAAGTCGCTTCGAATGGGCCGTTACTATAGAAATGACAACATGCACATTAATATAAACCTGTTACAGCCGGAACTGCTGTCAGAGCTGCTGTTGTAGAAACTGATTGCACACCTTCTGATTGCACACCCTCTGCCTCCCCACACACACACACACACACACACACACACAGAAACACAGAGTCTTGTTAATCAACATGAATGCCACTTTGAGTCAGACTGCACGCTTGAAACCAGTCAAACTCTGGCTCAAGATTCCAGAAATGTCTCGTAGCGTGTTTGTGCATCCTGGAACAAAATTACAGTATCTGAAGACCGGACATCTTGCAAGCATTTGTGTTCTTCAACAGGACACCTAACACCAGTGTAGTCGTGAGGAAGCATTAATGTTTTGAGAACGAACAGGGAGGCGGTGCGAGGGTCTGTGTCCACGCATGCAAGTGTGTCTGTTTGTCTAATCGGTTTAAGACTGAGTGCAGGAGAGATGCGATGGGAAGATACATACCTTGTAGAAATTCCTGGAATAGGTGAAGTGTGTGGGCTGCGTCGACAAAATCTTCTATCCCTTTAGGTTTCATTAGACAAGTAGTTTATGTTTTGAGGAAATTGAATTTGCTGTAACTGATTTTCCCTTTTTGTTTTTTCCAAGCGGCTGTATATCTACTGTAGCAAATGTTTGAAGAAGACTTTCTTGTGTATTTGCATGCCATTGTCCAATCTGATACAGGTACACAAATTGTTAGTGCCTTTTTTTTTCCTGCCATTTCAAACTAGATTAATGTTTGTTTTTGTACAAAGTGCTGAACATTTTCATAGCAGGAATGAAATCCATTAGCACTCTGATCTTGGCATCAAAAGCAATGTGTGTTCTCATCCAGTACATCCAGATCCCACGAGTTTGGGCAGAAAACCCGAACCTAATCATGTTTTTTTTTTTCCCTCCCTACTTAAATACCCGTCTTATTGCAGGTGCTTAGCTACATCACGTTTCCCCAGCATGACATGTAACAGCATGTTCATTTTGGAGACCTAGACAATAACAGCAGTGTTTGAGTGTTTGCCGATTATTTGTAGTGATGACATTGTGAGAAAATCGAGCACATACGGAGCACAGAGAGATCCACAGAATTGTCTTTTATATTTCCCCATATTTAAATTGCTTAGATTTTTGTCTATTTTGGGCTGTTTTTGCTAAAGGAAAACGTGCATTCAAGAAAGAAGTATGCAACACTTAAAAGATTTAGTTATTATTATTATTATTCAATTATTCATCTTCCATACTGCTTATCCTGTATAGGATTGCTGGGGGCCTGGAGCATATCCAAGGCACGAGACCAACGATCCATCGCAGAGCACATACACACACACACACACACACTATGTAGTGGTCAGCGTTGTTGCCGATTTCCACCTCGGATCTGTGTATGTGAAGGGTTTCTTCCGGGCACCCTGGTTTCCTCCCACAGTCCGAAGACATGCAGATTAGGTGAATTAGCGTTCCCAGACTGTCCGTAGTGTGTGCCCTGCAATGGATTAACACCCTGTCCAGTGGGTATCCCGCCTCTTGCACTAAGCCTCCTGGGATAGCCTCCAGGCCCTCTGCGACTCTGTACATGGGATAAGGGATATAGAGGATGAATGAATAAAGGTCCCCTTTAATAATTACACTCTGAATGACACTTGACACACACACACTGGCGACCCCTCTGAATTTAAGTTTGAAGTGTAAAATAAAAAGTTTAATTTTGAATAGAAAAATAGCACCAAGTTTTAAGTCTACGTTTTTTTTTACACAGGAAAAAGCAAGAACCCTCAAGGCTCTAAGGCTTATTAGACAGCCAAGTCAACAGAAGCAAGCAGTGCTACAGTTGCTACTAACTGTTGCTTCTCATTAACCACCTAACTAACTACTAATTAATACTAAACTAAGTGATTGTTTGACCTAATAAGCGTTGTTCTGCTAAGCACAGTAAGTGATCTGAGTGTATCATATTAACTAAGTAAGCTAAACAAATAAAAGCTATATATAGTGGAATCTCGGATTGCCAACGTTCTGCACGACGAGCAAGAATTTTTTAATACATTTTGACTTGAAAAACGAGCGAGTCTTGATATACGAGTACCGAGCATCATTGAGTATCATGTATCACGCATGCACTTCTTGTTGTGACGCAGAGCGTCACGTGAGCACAACTGAGCCAATGGTTATTCTCTCTCTTGCACTGCGGAATTGTGGGTAATCATCTCCCATGCTTGGTCTCAGTGCACTCATATAGTCACTGTACTGTTGACTATAGCACTGTGACCATGTATGTGCGCGTAAGGCATCTTTTATTTTGTGTTGGTATGTGTGTAGGATGATTTTCACTCCTACACACATACCACATAGGAAGTCATCCTACGCAGCAGCCCCCTTCCTCCTCTCCTCTTTCTGGTCTCAATCACTACAGAGTGATTACAAAGGTAAGGTTAATTTGTTTTATTTTTACTTCATTTTGTATTAATTATTTTTATATGAATATTTTTGTGTTGTGGAACGAATCGTCTGAGTTTCCATTATTTCTTATGGGGGAAATTTGCTTCGATATACAAGTGTTTTGAAATACAAGCACACTTCCGAAACGAATTATGCTCACAATCGAAGGTTCCACTGTAAATGCTAACTAGGAAATTGGACAGTATGAGGCTAACAAATGAGCTAAAGTTCCTAAATAAAGTTATGTTCTGTAAATACCTACATTATTTACTATTTACTACAGTAAGTGGTCTTCCAAGAGTGTGGTCTTCCACTCCGCTTGCATTTGTCATGTAAAATTGCACTTCCTAGTTTGAAATAGTTAGCATGGTTAGAGCGACATCATCAACAGAGATGGTTTCCAGATTTTTATTTTGACTTTAAAATCTGGAAGAACAAATGCAAATTTTACCAGAAGTATCGTAAAAATAAAAGTTAGCTAGCTAGCTGATGTGCTATAAAGTGAGTGAGGCTGGTTTAGGATCTATTACTGCTAACAGAGCAACAACAAACAATTAAGAGTAATTTCTTCTTTATGGAACTGTTGAATAAAAGCATGATGACATAAAAAAAATAATATCCCCTCAAATTTTCAAATTCCTCTGATTTATCGGTTTTAAAACTCAGTGATTTAATCGTTTTAAAGAACTTTATGGAAAATGTTGTGTTTCTGGATATGAACAGTAAAGTGCGGCTCATCAGGACTCTGAGGTTGAAGAACTGGCCTTAGCGAGAGTTTTTCATTAAAGTGTGCTGAAATATTAAAACAAATATGAAGAAATACACTTAAGTGTAGACTCCTAGCAGGAGAAGCTGTTATTTCCTGCAGTGAGGAACTGATATTGCTGCTGCTTCCTGTGTTCATAATGAGCTGTGTGGTCACATATGAGAATGCTAATAAGATCTGAGTTATAATAAACCAATGAATAAGGCATGATTATATTAGTGACTCTGCTTTTAAACCCTCCTTTGCTTTTTGGCATATATTGTTTATACACACACACACACACACACACACACACTCAAGGATGAGTCAAAAAATAACCACACTCTGGCTGTAAAATTTAACTTTTTAACAGTACAATACAAAAAATTCTGCCATAACCTCCTCAACAAGCTTTGGTATTCCCTCATTAGCATTGTTTTAGGTTGACCTGCGATCCACGAATACACGGCTGTCTTCACTTCTTCAGCAGAATTGAATCTTTGTCCTCATAGAGTTGCTTTCAGGGGAGCATACAGGCGAAAGTTTGATGAAGCAAGATCAAAACTACAGGGAGGATACTTTAACACCTCAAAACAATGTTTCCGCAGAGTGTCGACAGTGTGGGCAGAAGTGTGCAGACATGCATTGTTATGCAAGATCAGAAACGCTCTTGGATAGCAGTGCCTCTGCGTTTAGGCTTCAGCACGCCATTTAGCATCTCACTGTAACGAGCATTGTTGATTGTTGAATCATTTTCCTGCTAATGTTCCAAGATTAGAAATGAACTGATAACACGTTCACACCTGCACAGCAGTGACGGGGAGACAGTAGCCCTGAACAGAAAGCGCTGAACAGTGCAGCCAACAGAGGTTTTAATATGACCCGAGTGCAGATGATTTTTGACTTACCCTTGTATATACATGTTTTTTTTTTTTTCTTTTTAGCTTCATTTTTGTAACATACTGACATCTTAAAAAAGTTTTATGAATCCGCCAAATACTGAGACCTGCTATGCCCATTAGGGCCTGGGCTCCGCTAGACCTTTGAAGGTTTTCTCTGCTATCTGGCACCAAGCTGTCAGTAGGTGATCCTTTAAGTCCAGCAAGTTGCAAGACGGTGCCTCCATGGATCCCACAGACTTGTTATGTTACAGTGGCAGCTCTCGGGCTCGAACCATCTACCTTCTGTTGAGCAGTCCAACACATTAACCACCGTCTAGCCCTATGAGTAAAGCTCAATGGTATTAATTTAGTCCTGCCAGAAATATTGTTTTGTGCATTTTTCTACATTATGCGCTCTGCTCAACTTGTTCTTCGTGGAAACATCTTCAAGATGCTGTAAAAATTGCAGCCAAGTAATGTGGTGATTTTTTTTTTGTAGTAATTTTGAGCAGAAATGGCACTTGAATGAGTTTTCCCAGCTGGAATCATCTAATCTCAGCATTACTTCAAGCCAACAATATTTACTATGAATTGAATATTATATCTCTTATACCGAGCTGCCAGTTTATTAAGTGCACCTCTTCGAGTACCTAATAAACCGGCAAGTCGGGTGTCTCTCAGGTAGAATAAAAGTCCGATTTAAGATAGCAAACCTGCACTGCTGAAGTCGTGGCCTCTGTTCACAAAGGATCCAGGAATAAAGAGTGTAGATCTCAGATTAAGTGCCGCGCTGTCAGACCAAATCTTAATCACAGTGCGCTTTAAAAGAAAAAAGAAAAAAAAAACTGGTGTTTAAATAGTGCTCAGGTTGTTGGATACCTGCTGGATGCTACTGTAGGTTAGTTTGTCCGAAAATAATGCGACCTGAACATTTAGTTTGGGTTCTGTCAGAATATCATGTCTCCCAGATTCGATTTTAGATTTAGTTTGAGTTCAAATTTGATTCGAACCAACCTTATGTCCTTGTTGTCTAACAGACTTTAAAGAACTATTGTTTTACCCTTCCGAGGCACGGAATCTACTGTTGTGGACATCACAATTTCTCTGTACTGTTTCTCTTTATTAGCATCGGATACATATTAACTAAATAATTGTCTTTAAATACTGAAGACATTTGGCAAAAGAATTATACCTAACGGTCCTCATGTTAAAACCGTACACGCATATACAGACAATGTATTTGGAAGAAAATGTCAAGTCTTCATATGAGGACATTGGTTTCTCAACAGGTTAACTTTTAATATGAATTTCTTATAAAAAATGCCCTGTACTTGTTTATGGTTAACTTCCAATACTGTGGGTGTTTCAGGAAAGGAGTCTCCAGTGTCATGGTTTGATGAGTTCTTTCACAAAGAACTCATCAAACCATGTGTTCATAGTTCTTACTTTGTATAGAATAGAAAAGGGTCTTCCCCAAACTGTTGCCACAAAGTTGAAAGCTGAACAAGATGTCTTGGGATGCTGAAGCATTAAGATCGCCCTTCCTTGAGGATAAGGGGGCTGAATGAAACAACCGAATTGAATAATGAACAGGTTTGGCCAAATGTCCATATAGTGTAGGCGTGATGACCTGGTGGGCTGATACAGTATAATGTACTAGAATATGTAGGAAAGAATGTGAGTGTGGTAAAGGAAGACATTTTAGCTGCAGGTTCGACAAATTTTTTAAATTAGACAACCGTGATAACAAATGCCTTATGGTCACACTTTGTAAAAGAGAAACAGAACAGGTAACATGTACTTTGGTAATCGTTTGTTAATGTGTCAGGACACAGCATGGAAAACAACTCATTGATAATTAAAAAAAAAAAAAGTTTAATACGGCTAAAACCTCTTAGGCATTAATTGGATAAAAGTGGAATGTTTAAAGTCCCAGGGAACCTAATGTGTTCTAATTGCTTTCTAATGAGGTTAATGTAGGTCTTATGGACATAATATTCCATACAAATATGAATAATTGGTGACTTTTCAGTGTGTGCAACTATTCCAGAATTCCTAAGAAGACAAGGTTAATGCTGGGTAATGATACAGTGTACAGTACTACGTGTTAGTGCTGTGTCTTTTGCAAACAATTCAGTTCATTCCAAGCAGAATGTTGAGAGATGTCTCCATGGAGATTATAGAAGGTGATGAGTTATGGAGATAAATGAAACTTAATCTTCTTAATGAAGCCCAGTCACAGCAGCGCAGAAACATTAATGCAGGGGTGCTTATTGTCTCCTTGATCACTCTACACAGGCCTTGGTTATTTTCATATAACAGCATGCGCTGTCATTTTTTTTATTCTTTATGTAGCCTAGAATACAGATCATTATTTTATATCATCGCATCTTCAGACGCAGACTATATGCTTGGATTCCTACTTCTTACTGTTGATACCATAAATGACAAAAATAGAACTTATATTTCTCCACATTTTTTCAGTGTTGTTTAACCAAGAAAATGTGTAATTGTTGATAACAGTCAGTTACACAAGGGTCAGATTTATTGGCCTGCATCAAGCAAGGAGGACGTTAAAATTACTGCCATCGGGAATAAGAACTGTTGAAAAAAATATTAAAACCTAGAAGGATAGCACTGGACTGTCAACTTCGTAGGAAAGAATGTGGTCAGAAAAAAAACCTCATTAATAAATTTAATTAAAAAAAAGACTGTAGAAATCACATATGATTTATGATTTATAGTCATTAATAGCATTTCCATATGCACACAATGTGACAAAACCCATGGGATTAGGACAAAATAAAACTACGTTAGTGAGTCTATTAAAAAAAAAAAAAAGGCTTAGATTTTCTAGGGAGCATTAAGATTGGACTTTGGAGCAAGGTTTCAAGTAAAGAAGGGAAGTGCATGAAGTGATGCACCCATCATGCATTGTGCCCACTGTACAACCTTCTGGAGGCAGTGTTATGATCTGAGTTGATTCAGTTGGTCAGGTCTAGGATCAGCAGCGGTATAAGGCAATACAATGAAGTTAGATGATGATCTGAATGTATAGAATGACCAGGTTATCTTTTTTTTCACTTACAATAGTGGTGGAATCATTACTACCAGACCCAGAATCATTTGCACATCTTTGAATTGGCGACAACATTACGTTTGTCATTTATAAATAAATAAAAAAATTTAATTGTTGTGGAAAAACATGCTTTAGCAATTCTGACCCCTTATATACTAGTCCCCCAATGTTGACCATGCAAACACTTTTTAACTGCCTTAGCATTTCAAGGGGCCCCAGTCCCTCAAGGGCCCTTGGAATCAGCCATAGGTACCACCCCATCATGCATGTTTTTTTTATTTATTTAGCATCTAATAACTACAAAATTGTATTAACGTCTTTAAACATGAACATCTTTAGCCAAGAAAAAATATTTACTATTAATGATATGCATGACGCAATATGTTGACGGTATAAACAGATGAGCAAATAAGGAGGAGTTGTGATATCCTTTTATCCTTGAATTCAGTGTAGCTTTGTCTCAGCTATTAAAACCCAGAAAGAAAAATGCATTTGACATGCTCTGAACATAGAGCTGGGGATATGAAACTAAAATGTTCCTTTACTGACAATATCTCAACTGCTAGAGGCACTTCCTTGTCACCGTGTGTAAAGTAAGGTGAAGTGCTTAAATAGAATCAGCTGTCTGTTTTACATTTATTGAATAGTCTGAGACATGTCTTAAGTCTGCTGGTTAGGGAAATCATAATGGCTGGTTTGTTTTTTCCCCTCGTGTAATCAAATTGTGCGTGCAATGAACATTATGTAATACCATGCAATCGCTGGACACATTAATGACATAAAATTTGATGCATTTTAATTTTACCTGTCAAGGATCCGAAGAAGTAGTATTCAGAGTCCTCGCTCAAAAAAGTCTACCGATGTCTAACCCTTTTTTTTTTCATAGTAACCTTGATGTTTATGATCTAACAGACCCAGTGACAGAGACAAAGACAGAATACACCTATAACCTCCCTTGAAATTGTGCTGCAAATGAAAAAACATGCTCATAGCTGTCATCCTACACCTTGAACAGAGCTGCTTATGGAATATACTGCAGATGAGAAAGTAGCATGACTCTATTATGAAATGTGATGCAATTTGAGGTAATTTAAGCTCTGTAAGGGAGCCAGATTTGTCTTGTTGATGGCCTTAGTGAAAATTAATTGGTTTAAACAAATCACAGCTTGTGCTTAAGCGCAACATGAACCTGTGGAATGGTTTGGAATAGAGCTTGAATAGGGATTAAATGTCTAATACGACTTAGCCCGGTATCCCCCAGTGATATCCCCCTGACACCTGATAGTCACAATGACAGCCATTATCACATCATCAGTTCACAAAGCTGAAATGAATACGTGAGAAATAAAAACGCATGGAGGTGCTCAGCGATGACTTGGTATGGTACTATGAGTTTCTGTTATCACTCTTAAATTAATGCTTTGCTTTAACAGCAGGTTCTTAAGGCACTTCATCACTTATACGACCATCATCTTTTGTACAGGTTTTATCCTGTATACCAGGTCATGGGGGGGCCTGGAGCCTATCCACAAGGCGGGGTACACCCTAGATGGCCACTCCATCCCCGGATGGCCAATTCATCGCAGGGCACACACACAGACACACATTCACATGCTCATTCTCACACTGATCTTATTTTTTTTATATCATTTTTTTCCCCTTCCTTTGAGTCACGTTAGTGCCTGTTTTAACAGCTTCACAGCAAAAATATATAGCTTCATTTGGCAGAAATAATGAAGTTACAGCTTTCCCTTTTGCTACTACTTACTGTACATGTACAATCCACAATAATTATTCTTTAAAATCCATTTATATGAAGAGCCCACCATATGACATGTGAATAAGCTGTTACTATAAAAGGATAATGAATCTGAACGAGTTCATTAATATAAATTTGCCAGATGTACCATTAGAGGTACCATTTTAGAAAAAAAAAATAACCATCTGACCAATCAGAATCAAGAATTCTACAGCAGTGTGGAATAAATTTAAATATTTATCTAATATGCTATAAGAGATCAGGACCAAAACAAAAACAAACAAAAACGTAGCCTTAATAAAGTGTTTAAAAAAATAAATGGTTTGTCTGTCAGTATCCTGGCAGGATAAGTTGTGTAAGCTAACATGAATGTCCAGAAGTGAAGAACAACCGAGGAGATCACTTGATAGCCATGGAAAGATCCATCAATCCCTGTGTCAACCCTGCGCTGCGGTTTGCAGAAGCAAGCAGAAGATCTGAGCTTTAGGTTTAGGCTGACCCAGTCAAGAGAGACAGAGAGAGAGAAGAAGAAGAAGGAGGGAGGACTGAGCAGAATTGATTGTGCATTCAGCCCTGCCATGGACATTCCCCATTCTGCTGATAGCGTGTTTATCAGAAGCTCTGCATTATGTGAGGCGTGGATGTAAGATGAGGGCACCATCTCTGACTCGGCCTTAATCTAGCCATATTTACCCACACCTGAGACCTTTTATCTTGCTGTCGGATTATGGAATATTAATAAAAAAAAGGCGGGGAGCGTTGTTGCAGACTGGGGATGTTGTGTGACAAGAGCCTCCTAATGCACTGAAATAGCGAGTTTGATGCTGCATGTGAAAAGCAAAGAGTACAAGCATCAATCAGGAACTGGAAAGCATCTCCCAGGCGCTTTCGGTGCCACGGATTAGCCACCCACGAAGAAATTTAGAATTTCAGGATCATTTGCTGTTATGAGGAATGCATTAAAAGAGAGCATGCAGTCTCTTTCCTCCCTTTTTTCATATCTGCGCAAATTAATTGACTGTCAATGCCGCCCCTGGCAACCCATCTCCTTGTGAAAGGTCTATACGTTCCATGAAATAGAAATGCAACGGCAACACATTCTATCCAGTGTGTAATTTAATTTTGTGTCTGGATTGAATGAGATTTTTTTTTGTTGTTGTTGTTGTTCAGATGCATAGGAGGGAGAATGATGATATGCCAGGATGTGTAAATAATCGTTTCACACCTTATTGAACCCATTTTGTACGTGAAGAAATCACAGTGCACCTTTCAGTGGCAGTCGGCTCCGCTGACAGTCTAACTCTTGCAATTACTGACAAGTAAGCGCCGAAGACTGGCGTAGGGTAAATGAGGCATAGACGTGGTGGCGGAGCACGTCACACTGCCTGTACAAGCTGCCGGCCTCAGATAAGTTTCCCCTGCTGTGAATGGCAGCTGCCCACATCAGTCTCCAGCTTCCGGCTCCATGCTGTCGCTGCTGAGGCTTGACTGACGTGTCAAGAATGTGGGAGGGGTCAGGAGGCCGCAAGGCACTGGTGGTGGTGGGTGTGAGACCGTGCTCCAGGTCGCCATGGGAGAGCTCAGAGCACAAAGGTTTCCCTTACTTCTAATCAGCACCATGCTGCTCTCAGGTTCGCATAATCAACATCTCTCAGATTCCCTGAGAGTTGAGTGTTGTGAATTGCAGACAGGAGGTTCCAAAAGTAGCACATTACAATCATTTTTTATGCCTCACATCCAGGGAACATTGTATAAGAACTGGAGTCGGTCGCTGTGAGAGATTGTCGCAGCCATCATGAAGAAAATGTAAAATTTTCTTTAATTATGAATGCGCAGCATAACAGTCATTTATGTCCCTCCGCTAATAGCCTTGCTGTGACCTAGCGTTTGTTTGTGAACAGCTTTTCCTGAAACCCAACATGTAGCAATTTGAAACTTGGAGGGAGTTTCTTTCCCTTTTCCCACAGGTCTGAGCTGTCAATCTAGCAAAAATATCGTAATTAAACTGAACTTTTGAGCTTGGAAATGCTCACCACTAGAATGCTAGCTTTCTTCTGTGCCTAGTAAGATGGGAAAATAAATGTAGTGTATTTCTACAAGGCATGTAATGTAGGAATGAGGGATGTGCCTATGCATTGCTTATCACTTTGGTTCCCAGTATGGTTTCCTTGATGGTACACCGATACACAGGTACAACCGCCAAGTGAGCTGAATAACAATGATTATTAATTGTATGCCAGTTAACTGACAACAGGATCATGGGTACACAAGGCCCATCTATGACCCTGGTGACCAAAGCTCAGCCCTTCTGCACAGATCCCACAGAAAAGCCCGTGCAGCACAAACGGACAAAAAAGGTAAATGCTGGCCATGACAGAAAGCTGAAGAAAGAATACCCAGTGAACCACACGGTGCTTAGAGGGGAAAAAAGTTAAAGGTTGTTGACCCTGTTTCCAAATTCCCCAGATACCTTTCAGGTAGAGCCCCCATGGAGTGGGCCAGACAAACAAGCCCAGTCCACAAAAGATCCACTGCTAGATTGGTACCAGACACCACAGCACACCCGGAGAGCTCCCAAAAGGCACCCTGGTGGCATGAGTGAAACCAAAAACCTAGGTGGTTTTAATATTAATAGTGTTAATAGGTATGGCTGATTGGTACATAAACATCAGTTGCTTTGCACTGTCTTTAGACGGGAGTTGTTCTGCTATATTAGACATACTCTGTTTGAGAAATGTTTGGACAATTCTTTTGTATTTGCATTCACAAAGCAGGGGTGTAGGGGTGTTGATGATGCTTGGGTTTCCATTCATAACCTTAAGAAGAGCCAAACAAAGCCTTAAACACTGAGCCACTACACACCAGACAACATATATCCTTAGAATAGGTACTTAGCTGTACCTTGGAGGGGGCACATTATTGTCTCTGGGATTGTACCCACAAGGATATATCTTCTGTACCTTGAGTTTCCCAGCAAAGTAAACAGTTATTTAACGTAGTATGGCAAGTGTACCAGTCTCGTTATATTGTTTAGATCTATAAGATCTTTTCAGTGATGGCGTAGGTAGCGATTGAATAGACTCCTATCTAGAGTCCTTCTGACGCACACTCAAGTGATCAGAGCCAGCTCTGTGATGATAACAAGCGAACGCCTCTGCTGCCAAAGGCCTGACGTGGAGACAGTTTGCCTGAGGGGTCTTTGGACCAACATCCAGCATTTAGCAGTCAAAGTGGCATCTAATCGTGTTGTAAGACCCACTGGTGCGCATTGCGCCTTCAGCGATGTTCTCTTCTCTTGAACACAGTTTTAGCAGTGAAGCTGTAGTTCGTTTTGAGGCTACATTATCATGAATACTAAGCAGGCAATGACGCTTACTTGAAAGCTCCCTTGCCTCTTTTTCCGTTCCCTGCTCCAAATACACATGTTTAAACATCAGGTTTTTAGAATGAAGGAAGATTTCAAGCAGCTGGATATGCGCTTTTGTTTCTTTGACTGTTTGAAGTTCATAGGAATCCATTCATAGGTAGATTTATACCCTCAGAAAAATTTTAGCTTTCCTGAGGTGTTCCCCTTATCTTTTTTGTACATTTTATACGTATATTTCCCTGAAAAATATGGATAAAGTGTACCTTTGAAAAAACACTGAAGGTACGCAAATTGGACCGTGTTACTTTTTAAAGCAATCCTTTAAAGGGACCCTATGTGCAATTTCTAGGTATAAGATACATAAGCACAATGAGAAGTACAGTTTATGGCCATCTTCAAAAGTTAGTACCCCCTTTTTTAATAATGTTTTTTGTGTAAAAACAGAATAAAAATCATCTGATTGTAGCGGGTCTCAGTATTAAAATACAACTTCAGACGAATAACAACATCTAACTTTTTTTTTTTTACCAACCATTATTTATTAAACAAAAATGAAACCAAAAAGAAACAAACATGCAAACAATACTAAGCACCCCTTTCCTGCTTCCACAGGATTTAAGAGGGTATGTTGGGTGGGGATTAGCACAATGCCAAGAGGGAAAGACATAGGCAATGGTCTTAGAGAAGCAACTGTTTCTGCACATCAATCTGCAAAGTGTTATAAAGCCATTTCAAGTTTGAATTTGGAGTTCAATGTTCTATAGTGAGAAAGAATATTCACAAGTGAAAAGCATTCAAGACAGTTGCTAATCTTCCCAAAAGAGAGCGCCCCAGCACATTCACACTAAGGTCAAACCATGCAATGGTAAATGTTAAAGTCCATGACAGCACAATTAGAAGAAGACTGAACAACTACGGTTTCTTTGGGAGGATTGCCAGGAGGAAAAAAAAAAAACATGGTTCACGAAACTGCATCTGCATCAGTTCTTTGGACTGATGAGACCAGAGTGGAGTTATTTGACCATATTTGGGGAAAAACCAAACAGCATTTCAGCAGAAACACTTGGTGGGGTGATTATTTGGGCTGGTTTTGCAGCGACAGGACCTGGGCACCTTGTAGTCATTGAGTCGATCATGAACTACTCTGTATACCAGAGTATTTTAGAGGCAAATGTCATGCCATCTGTCCGACAGCTAAAGCTTGGCCGTACCACCACAGTTTGATGGCACCTTCACATCCAAAACATTTTTTTTTTCCAATTATTGAATTTGCCTGGCTCTAAACAAGCCATAGTTATCCCACATATAAGAAGATTGCTTTCCCACAGATAGTTGCTCAGCTTCTCTGTTTTCCGGTGCAGAAATAGCTCACTTATTTAGATGCTGAAATGGTGCATTTTAGAGGAGGAGTTAAGTAAAAGGAGTGGTTGGTGTGAAAAAGAAATGCATAATCTGTGGGGTATTTCACCTGGAGCATTAACAGCAGACTTTAGGGGAGCTTTTTTTACATAAACGCAATTTTATCAGTTAAGAAAAGAGACATTTTAACTGACTAACCAGTTGTCTGATTGACTAACTGGCTGACTGACTTGAGTCCCACTGTTTAATGGAGTGTATGTAAGGAATCTAGAATTATATAATGTGATCCCCCAAAGAGTCCAGTCTAGACAGTAGTCCATCAAATGTAGGCTAGTTTCTTTCTTAATACCTGAGTATAGTATATGAGGTCTGTCGAGAAAAAAGTCCAGCCATTGTTAATATAACGAGAGCGGTTTGTGCGACATCGATGTAACCTGGTAGCCAAGGAGAGCAGAGTGGAATGCGCACGCATGAACAATGACCACTTCACTGTACCAGGCAGTAGGGCACTAGACACGGTTGAGCGAGCACACATACCGCGTGGCCGTCGCATTCAAAATGACTGAGCGAGTAGAACAATGAAATTTTGGCGTTAAGCTTGAACATTTCTCAGCAGAAACTATTCACATGATTCAAAAAGGCTTTAGGGGATGATGCAATGAGTACAGAGCAAATAAAAGTGTGGCACAGACGCTTTAAAGATGGTCGGGAATCTGTTGAAAAGCCGAAAGTGGTTCACGTTCCGGAAGGCCTGCAACAAGCAGAACACCTGAGAACATTGAATGTGTACAGGGTGCAATCAGCATAGATTGGGGACTGACAGTGCGAGAATTAGAATCGTAATTAGGAGTGTATTGCATGTAATCCAGTCATTACATGGATGGATACTTTCCTGACAGACCTCGTATTTAAAACTAGTATCTTTCTGACTTTTAGTAGCAGCATTTTAATTTGAGTAGTATTTTAGCAGGTATAATTTTCCCGTATAATTTTCTCAATAAGTTTTTCCGCCCCTTTTTAAAGTACCGCTTTTCTGAGCATGTGAACCTTTATCAAGTGTTTCTATTCTGTATCTCATTTAAATTCATTAACAACCAGCTTTTAGTTACCATTGGAGGCACATGCTTCTAATTGATTTGTACTCTTTAAACCAAATGGTTCTGTTCATACTCAGACAAGGAAATTTAGGTCATGAGGTATGCCATTTTTCGTTTGACTTAGCCCTTGAAGGTATCATTTGCATGCGCGTGCTCCTTCCTTAGTGTCACTCTCCAACCAGAATGAAAAAAAAAAAAAAAAGGGCTGAGAGCAAAAGAAGAAGAGAGCGTGTGTGGAAGCATGTGAGTACAAACCGGTGCATGGCAGCGCAAAACAAATAAATGATCTGGTTAAACATGCAAAGACATTTTCCTGTTAAATACCCCGAGATCTGTGCTTAAATATTCTCCTCTTTTATACACAAGAGACACACAGGGAAAAAAAAAGTAATGATTTACTTTTCAAATGAGGAAGGTTTTTAATGTCGTATGACATCTCATTAATGTTGTCGTTAATATGCAGCACGTTCCAGCGTGTGCATAAAAGTGGAAATCTATTACCCATTCCATTTGTAACTTTTAAAGGCAGGAGAATGCTCGGAGGTTGATGAATATTTGTTAAGGATGATTCCACAATCCATAATGATGCAAATTGCCGCTTTAGTTTATAAGGAAGGGTTTGTTGCATTTGCATAGTGCATGCCAAGTACAAGTCCATGCTTAATACATGTCAAATGAAGGTCTTCAGCAAGCAGGCTTTGGTAAAACATGAATAGTTTTTATATATGATCTATATATACATTACATACAGAATATATACTGTACATTCAGAGTCAGCCAGAAAAATTAATGCAGAGAAAAAAAACTTACCATAAATATTAAATATAAAAACAAAATTTTCAATACAAAATGTATTAATATGATCATATTATGATAATAATATGATCATATTAATATAATATACATCATACTATTTTTGTTGTGTATACATTTTTTGTCTTATGCAAAAGTCTAGGCACCCCTTGATAAATAACAGATTTCTGTGATCTTTTTAATTGAAAAGATGTTAACACAGTCTCTCTTGGAAATGGAAAAAATGCACAATATTTTCAGCAAACATTGATGCATAGTTACTTCTTATGCCATAAATTGAACAAAAATAAAAAACTTATTATGGCACTGTGCAAAAGTTTGGGCACCCTAAGAGTTCCTCAGATTCCTTTTACAAGGTTTCCAACCGTAATCAGCTCGTTAGATCTGATGCATGGTAACAGCTGTCATTAAATGCCAATTTCAAAGCTTTACAAATACTTTGACTCTTTAAACCTTGTGTACACACTTGCGGACACTCAACAACCATGGGCTCCTCTAAGCAGCTGTGTAAGACTCTGAAAATGAAAGTTATTGATGCCCACAATGCAGGAGAA
>JAQMYJ010000011.1:9229082-9278048 GCA_030014305.1 Clarias laeviceps | reverse complement strand
ACATATTAAAGATACACTGTGTACACAGAACTAACATAATACTGGCTTTGGAGATCCCGCTTACCTCCCCCCCCCCACCCCCCGCCGAAAAACATTCGAACACTCCAATACTGAAATCTCTTAATGAGAGAAAAACACAAACCAACCCCCCTCCCCCAACGTCACATTGTAACTCTAAAAAAGAAACAAACATATAAATCACACGTCATTAAAAATAAAGAAAATAATAACAGAAAAATATTAATAACCACTAAGTTTAACACAGTACTCTTACCAGGAAAAACGTAAAAACATGGATAGATTTTAAGTTAAAAAAGGGTACTTACCTGAGAACTGTAGTTTTGTATTGAAAAATAAAAATACAGTGCGCTACGTTGTTTTTGGCAAGCTGTCTATGTATTTTTGCGCCTCTTCTACCGAGCGTCTACGGTGGTATAACTCAGTCATTACATCTCTGTACTCGGCAAGCTACTTAAAACTTCGGGAGCGTAGTCTTCCACTATACAAATCTGCTGACTGCAATATTCCAGCTTTACTCTCCGCCGTGCCTCCCGAATCAGAAGGTGTTTAATCTGAAACTGGTGAACACGGAGAATGACTGGCCGAGGTCTCTGTCCTGAAGCGGGTTTGAATGCAGGTATACGGTGGGCTCTATCAATCCCAGGTGGGGATGGCAGCGTTTCACTCCCAAACAGCTCGCACAAAAATGTTGAAAAGAACTCAGTAGGGAGTCCACCTTCAGTAGCTTCTGGAAGGATACGCAGATTTTGTCACCTGGTCCGGTCTTCTAGGTCTTCGACTTTGGCTGTTAACTTAGAGTTGTTTTTCCCAAAGACCGTAGCAGATGTTCTCCAACTCACTCACACGCTGGCTCAGGTCATCCGTAGCGAGTTCTAATGAGGGTAAGTGCTGGTGGTCCTCTACTTGGGCTTGAATTTGGTCTAGTTTACTTTCCAATAAACTAAACGAGGATTTGAATTCAGCTGCTAACGCTTCCCGGTGTTTATTAAATTAGCCTTGACTGTTAGAGCGGTCGCAGGTCATCTTTTTTCCCGGTTTTAACACTCCCAGTAGCCATTATAAGTGAAAAATAGATGACCGTGGGGTAGATTACAAAGTTATTATATCCTAAAGATTTAATTTAACATTCAGAGACGAATAAGGGAGTGGAGAAATTCTAAATTGTCGGAGCACCTATCTAACACGTCTACTCCATGTGGCTGCTAACCGAAATCCCCTTCCTATAGTATTCTAAAGTAATTTTTTCCACCAGTAAGTTGGTTAACCTTAACAATACATTACATCTGTTCACTTCTTATTTAAGCCACCAGTGTGTTTGCGTACAGCTACAAATGAAATCGTCTTATCCAGTGTGACTACTGTTCACTTTTACTGCAGTACTAATACCAACAAGTAGTTTTGGCACACACTTCCAAAAAGCTGTCATCTGCAGTGTGTATCTGTCACAGAGCTGTCTCTGGTGTTCGTACACTTTTCCCTGCCTTCTGTCTCTCTCTCTCTCTACCTCTCTCTCCCCCTCTCTCTTTCTCTTTCACATGTTCTCAGTCTCCTCCTCACCCTTTCTCTGCTTTCTAGCTTCTCCCGATCCATCTGATGCTAGCTCCTATGTAGTCACAGCACACCGCCAAGGCAGCCTGCAAAGAGCATGAATCATGAAAGCTGTGTAAAGATTCTGGTCTGCACAATACGGGGTGCACTTTTCCTGCATCTCGAGCTCCAAACTGACAGCTTCCTTGAAACCCGTGCTGCAGACTTGAAAGAAGTAAGCTGGGCAGGCGAGGTGTGCATGCCAATGTTCTCGGATGTTCTGACCTGTAGTCGGCACTCAGTTTGAGTCTAGCATTGGAATGAATGCAAACTTCCTGGGTTGGAAGTGTCAAGGTGTTTAGACTTCGAGTGGTTTCAAGTGAGGCATAAGTAAATGGGACAATATGCAATGACAGAGTGGTATTGCGGCAATATGAGTGGAGTTACTCCTACTGTACCACTGCATGCATCCTAAATTACAGTTATTGTTTATATTACCACTGTAAATAGACATTCCCTCAACATCCAAGTCATTAAGCTATAAAAACACTGACACTGAAGACTCCTTCCATAAATGTTAAATAGTTACATTTATCTTAATCGCTTGTCCTGTGTAAGGGGTTGAATGGAGCTTAAAGCCTGTTGCAGGGAACTTAGGGCGCAAGGAAGAGTCCACCATGGATGGCACTCATTCACCCATCGTCTGTACCGCTTTATCCCGTACACAGGGTCACGCCAGGCCTGGACCCTATCCTTGAAGACTTAGGGTACGAAGCGGGGTACCCCCTGGACGTGGTGTTATTCGACCCCAGGGCACCCATGGATGGCATAAGCGCATTTAATCACAAACAATGGGCAACTGTAAAACGCCAGTCAACTAAGTACCAAGCATGGGAAGCAACCTCCATGCACACATCATATTAGAGGCGATATTCAAACCCCAGTCTTGGATATATTAGGCGACAGCGCTAACTACTAATCTACCATGCCGGCTATGTTTACCATCCAAAATAAATAATTTAGATACCACATTCAAAGGGGACATAAATGGCATTGGAGGCTCAGTGGTAGGTTTCTTGCCTACCATGCGGAATGCGGAAGGCCCGGGTTTGAGTCCCAGCCAGTGCCCAAACCTGGATGCAGTGCCAGTCCCAAACCTGGATAAAATGGGAGGATTTCGTCAGGAAGAGCACCCAGCGTAAAACCCGTGCTCAATTGTTGTGCGGTTCAGTCGGTCGGCTGTAGTTACCCCTCAACGGGAGCAGCTGAAGGACTAACGACAACATTCAAAGGGCACATCAATATAAACCTTGGAGTTGGCACTGTTGTCAGACCTGCTGTAATAGAAAATGAATTGCCACCTTCTGACCAATCAGAAAGTAGCATCCCGCAGCGCTGGCGTAAAATGTTGAAACGCTGTCCGTCTCTCACAACACTTTTTGACTTTCCTAATCCCAGACATACATAGATGCCAGATTGATTTTTCCGCTTTAGAGATATGGTAAAGAAAGCCTGAAATGTCACTCAGCTGTAAAATGAGGCTCCTTTAAAGACATCTGAAACACGTGCGCATCGGCGAAGGCCATGGACTGATCGTCCTACACGTCTACGAGCCTTAAATGTCGTTTCCTTTGCAGAGTTCCCATTTTCTTCGCCTCTCTGAGGTTGAAAACGAGTGTTCGCTCAACGACTGTGCTTGTCATTATTCATGAAGCCCAGTGTAATCTGCATGCTCAAACACAGAATTGAAATGGTATTTATTTTTTTTTGTACATAAAATGACGAACCACCATGTTTGCCACATGGGTTTAAAAGCTGCATTAATCCCCCAAAACCAGACAGTCATCAGGTTAACAGGCGCTTGAGTCGTTTGTACAAAACACTAGTCATTACCGTTGCATCTACCTAATAAAGCAAGATTGCAGATTATTATGTGAACCCTTAATTGCAATCCCTAGGTGTCAGAGTTATTAAGTACCGGAACTTCTCTTCCATTTTTCAAAAACAGCTCGCTCACTCTCTCTCTGTTTCTCTCTCTCTCTCTCTCTCTCTCTCACTTTGCCAGCAGCCACCTGCTGAGGGGTTAAAAAAAAGACTTTAATTTCGAGAAGCATTTTTACGATAAATTATTAATCAGTCAAGGCCATAATGTTATGCAGAAAATAAAGTGTTTGGTGCCTTATTGCAATTTTCCACGCGGTTCAGAAGTTCTCTCTTAATTGTGCCTTGCAGTCAGATTGTTCAAGCCGTGCTCTTCCCATTTACTTGGCCTTATAAACGTTCAGGCTGGGGAAGTAACACAGAGCAGAACGTCATAACGGAGTGACTTTCCTCGGAGTCACACCCTTATATTGTGTTTTCATTGCCGTCTAAAATTGTTGTGCTCGAGTTGTGTACTAATTGCTTTTTTTTCCCCCCTTTGCTTTTCTGCTTCTAGGTAAGTCTCTCCTTGATATTATGGGGGTACTGTTTGCTGAGGTGACGTCCAGGTTCCGATTGGAAGCCCTGACCGTTTCGCCCTGATTGAAATTCTCGTCACGCAGGTGTGCTCGTTTACATTTGTTTCATTTTCTGCTTTGAATGTGCCTCGGCACATTATAGAAAATAGGTTGAAACTCCTTATTTTGGCTTTAAAGCGCCTCTGCGCTGGATACCTATTTCCCTGCGTCTTCGCATCCGTTGTGTCGTTGAACGTTCCCGTGGAGCTGCCTTATGAAGTGTCAGGCACATTTTGTCTCGATGCTGAGATGAAGAATGCCTAATGATTTCATAATGCCTGAGTCACTAGGCTCTCGCATCTGTCCCCAGTCGTACTTATGTGTTTTCCCAGCTGCGTTTCATTCATCTCCTGGAGCTTTAAATGGAAATGGAGATTTCTGTGATATGAAAGCAACTCTCGTTCCGGTTAAGAGGAGCTCCGCTGACGTTCCACGGAGACACGTCTGCGCGTCAGCCACGGCTGCCAGGGATCTCGGCAATTAGGCCAGATCAGTGGCAACCTCTCATGCCCTCGTCCCATTATCAGGATCACTAATTACTTCCAGTGCTCTGCCCTTGCTTTGCTTCAATGCTTATTGCTTGCTCAGGTCCATTCTAGGAAGAAAGAAAATGGATGCGTCTAGGATCGTGTCTTTGTACACACTCATAAAAAAAGGATGTTAAATGATATAGCTTAAACACTATAATCATACAGCGCACACCTTCCCTATTGCCATATTTAATAGCCATATAGGTTGTATTGTAATTATTCACTTCGGCTCATGCGTCTATTAAAGCGAAAACCCGCTCTGAATGACTTGCACTGGATTATTCATAATCAGTATGTGATCTTCAGTTAAGCAAAAAAAAAATCTTTGATGTGTTATGTTTGGTTTTGGCGTTCCATACAGTATCTTACCCACAATGCCGATGAACTATCTCCCGATATTAGCGCTTTCTTTCATCTTTACCTACAGAAAGTGATGTAGCAGCACTTTCGTCTTTCAGTCTGTCCATCTATGAGAGTCAAAAATTATCCGCACCCCGGTTATATTAAAACTTCTGTTGTCCGCATTGTCTTATCAGCATTTTCCGTTCAAGACTACTGTCTCCCCAGTCATCAGTTCATTTGTAACTGTGGTGCGAGCAAAAACGGATGCCCGACTTCATGATTTGCGCGAAGACCAGTGTGCAGTGATTTGGTTTTTTTGGTCTAAGGGTGTACCTGGTTCCGGGACAACTCACAGAAGAGCGTAAACACAAGCATTTGGATATCTGCAAACAAAATTTGGACTGATATCCTAAGGAAGGTGAAAGTTTCTTAAAGAGAACCACTGCTGGTGACAAGACATGGATTCATCACTATGAGCCTGAGAGTAAACGTCAGAGCATGGAATGGAAATATCCTCAATCGCAGACCAAGAAAAAGCTCAAAAGTCAACCATCAGCTGGAAAATAGATGCTTACCAATTTCTGTAGTTTTTAGGAGGCTTATGTAAAGGTGTGCCCTTGTGTCCCGCATTTGCTTGATTGCCTCTATGACGGCGTCGCCCAGCGTCCAGAGCTGCGGTAGCCCGGTAGGCTTGGATGTGTGCGGATCTGCCTGCCCGTAAGTCCACAGTGTTACACATATTTTATGTCATTTATGTTGAAATATTTCTTTACTGGAAAGGGACTACATTAAATCCAGGATATATCCGGATATAATTTGGCTGGCGGACACTGACATGTCAGAGTATAAGGCACAGCAGCAAACGGACTAATGTAGATCTTTCGGTGACTGAAGTAAGAAAAATTTAAGGAATCTCATTATAGTTTCCCCCAGCCCCCATTCATACAGAGTTTTCCCCCATTTGTATTTGATGTAAAAACAGTCTTTTTCACAGGAAAGGATCCACCTTCCAGGGACTCGAGACTCCCAGCACTCAGCAGGGTCCATGGGGAGCACTCTCTAACTGGAACCCTATTAAATGCATCAGCTGTCTGATGGAAAGGCTTCAGGGTGGCAAGCTGGGAAAGCCACCAGATCCACCACGGCTTAGTTTTAGAGAGGTTTCATAAGGGTGGGAGGAGGTGGTTGTGGTGGTGGGGGGTGGGGGGCGATGAAGGGGTGTTGAGCATTTCATCTATGTGAGAAGGCGAGCTGTCTGTGCATCAGGGACAATATGAAGGAGTGACTTAAAACCCTGGCCCAAGTGCTCCAGCACATCTTGTGAAGTTCACAAGAAAGCCAGAGGAAGGAAAACAATGCCTGGGGTTGAAGATCTCATCCAGCCGAACTATCGATTGAGGGATAGGCGCGCTGCGGGACAGAGTTAGACAGACAAGAGGAGATAAAAGAGGAGATAAAAAAGTGAATATTGACTAGCTTCATTAAGGATAATAGTGTGATTAATAGACCTGTCTCAGCCTTTGATCCGAACACTCCACTGTTTGTCAGCTTCCTCCCAGAAGTCAGCCGATACAAAGCGAGGTGTTGGCCAGCTAATGGTGCTTCTGTCCTTTGAACACTGAAGGTTAGAAAAGGTCTTCATGGCCTACAGCAAAGATCATTCATAAAGGGGAAAAAAGGACTTTAGAATGGCAAGCGTGCTTCTCAGCTGCTAAAGGTTAGATATCATAGATAACAAGCCAGCTAAAAAGTTATGAGTGATATTCTTTAGAAAAAAAAAATACAAAAAGAAGAATGTCCTTTTTTCCTACACGCGGTCATGAGATTTGTGGGTGCTATGAGTTTGGGAGTTCTCAGTGGATTAGAGAGTTTATTGTGAGGCAGGTCCTGACATCCAGTCATCTGCAGTCGGAGTTCATTGAGAGTCCTCTGCGGTGAATGGAAATGAAGGCTGATTAATTCTCCCCTGGGCAACAGCGGCTCTCTTCACAGCTGTAGGTGTTTGGGAAGTGAAAAGAGTGGCCGTGAAAAAAAGTATGAGGCACTTTTAGGTGCCTGAACTCAAATCCTCCAGAGGATGCACCAAATGGAATATATTGCAATATTTAGTCAAAGTATTGCAAAATAAAAGTGACATGTACCCACCAGCCACTTGAAAAGAAAGACGTCTACTTTTACGTATGCGCGATTGCATGCAAGATGCAGGAAATCATACAGAGACAGGTTAAGATCACATAAATGTTCACATAAAAAAATTTATGTTAATGTTCACATAAAAAAAAAAAACATGATAGCCCCCAGACTTGTTGATGTTAGTGCCAGACAGGCTCTTTTGAGTGTTTCATAAATGTGGATTTCCTGGGATTTACAGTACCAGTTAAAAGTTTGGAGACAAGTTTGGATTTATTTTCTACATTCTAGAATAATACTGGATTTTTTCAACACTATGAAATAACACATATGGAATTAGGTACCTCAGATTAGAGCCGTTATAAAAACTTTAGTAGCAGACACATCTCAATATCAACTGTTCAAAGAAGGTTATTCCATATTTTGGATGCCTTCAGCATTGTTTTTACAATGTAGAAAGAAATAAAAATCAGGAAGGACCATGGAATTAGAATGTGTATCGGAACTTTTGAATGGTAGTATACATTGATTGCATAGCAAGTGTGAGGGTGGAATTGTTTCATTATGGAGATAAGGATTCTGAGAAGAATACCCAGACCAGTACGAACATTATGAACAGAGGTGCATTGTGCAACACGACATACCTTGATGTAGATGAGCTACAAGAAAGAACTCCACAGTGGATTCTGCCAAAAACAGGAAGCTGAGCCTGAAATACATGGACACCAAGGTTCTTTTCAGTCTCAGCTGGTTGTTACAAATGCAAGTTTTACATAGCCCCATGGGTAGGGTTTTAGTTATATTTGTGGTGAGGTGCGTTATTGTGAATATTATTATTAATAATAATAATAATAATACAGTACAGTCCTAAACATACGAACGAGTTCCAACAAAGTCCAATTGATTCATAAGTCCAACAAACATTGTTTAGGTACTAGAATACTAACACAATTGGCTATACACAGTATAAAACTAACATGTTCCATGATCTTGTCCTGTTCTTCTTTAGAATCGTCCTGATGCTTGAACGATTCATGTTAACAGAATGAGCAACAGAATGAGCAATGTCTGCCGTATTTTCACCTCGCTCAATTCTCTCAGTTATTTTGACTTTTGTCTCCTCGTTATTGCTTGGCGCTTCTTAGCAGTCTCAGCTTCATCACTGGTGGTTTCACGCTTGTGTCCAGATACCCTGGGATGCGCGCAGCACGCACATGACGATCTATGCCGGACATGTGATCTTACTTCAGCGATTGAACATGGGCAAACGTGTGTTCATATTTTCTAAAGTTTGTAACACAAAAGTTTGTATGTAGGGGACTTACTGTAATAATGATAATAATAATAATAATAATAATAATAATAATAATTAATATGAAGAAACTCATGGATTAAAAGTATGGTTCCAGAGTTTTATCATAAATATCTAGTCAAGTTCAGGTTTTTTGGGGGGGTTACCGTGAGGTTAGTGAGGGCTGTAAGTCAGTGGTCTTCTAGGGCTGGAACTTTTTACGTTTTTATGTCTTTGTTACAACTGCACTGAAAATTGTCTCGAATGGTGCAGCAATGCAAATTTATTAAAAAAAAAATTATAATTATTATATGTACATAGCCTTTGCCTTGACACCCAAAATGAATCTCAGGTGCTCCCTGTTTCCACTGATCATCCTTGAGATGTTTCTACAGCTCGATTGGAGTCCCACAGTTAACAGTGCATATCAGAGCACAAACCAAGCCAAGGAATTGTTTGTAGATCTCTCAGACAGGATTGTATTGAGGCAAAAGTCTGGGGAAGGGTACAGAAAAATTTTTACAGCATTGAACGGTGGCCTCCATCATCCATAAATGGAAGATGTTTGGAACCATTAGGACTCTTCTTAGATCGGGCGGCCTGGAAAAAATTAGCGACTGGGGGAGAAGGGCCTTAGTCAGGGACGTGACCAAGAACGGCTGTAACATACAGTAGCAAAATGTGGAAAAAGTGATGCTCTGCAAATACTTTCTGGATGCACTGTATGTGTGCTCTGAATTTTCCTGCCGCTACTTCATTGACCTCTAAACTGTGGTCAATGCCACAACGGTAGCAACCAGTCAGTCGCTAGAAAAATTAACAGAAGGTAGACACTGAATCATCAATGGCTCCATCATCTACGGCGTCCCCTTCTCAAGTGAGTGGAGTAGAACCGTCAACATGCACCTGTTCAGGCTGTTATAATCAGAAGCATGTCTGGATTGATCCTGATAATACCACTGAGTACAATTTGCTGAGAAATTGATTGGAGCATGATTGCGTGACGCTGAGTTGTGTCAAGGCGCTAGATCAGGCCATATTAGTGTGTGTCTGCGTGTGTGTGCACGCATGGGAAACAGGCAGAGTAAGTTTGCTCTAGTAGTATGTTGGGATGTACCAGCAGAACTAGCTCTTAGCCGGGTAACACACAAGGCTACAATATTATATCAGGTACAATTTGCCTGTTTTAGGTGCTAACACTGCTGTATGAGTTTTAAAATGTAGCTTATGTGAAGTCCACAGCTTGGGATTTTGCTCTGGAGGATGGCAAGCAGTTAGTCGGCTGTATTTGTTGAGGTCCAAAAAAAAAAGAAGAAAGCCAGAAAAAAGCGAGGAGTCGCTTTAGGTGTTTTAGCAGCTATTGGTAGAACTGTTATGAAATCCCCACGCTGCCAGTGCTGACTGATGCAGAGGGCAAAAAGTGATCTGAATTCCAATCTGACTGTTCTCATTCAAGTTGCATGACCACGTATTGGATACACATCTGATCCAGGACCACATAGGTAACTGACTCAGATCTGATCTGAGGAACATCAGATTTGTGCATTCGGACAGCCAGAAAAAATCTGTGCCACATTAGGGATAAAAAAATAAACAGATTTGAGGCACTTCAGGCTGTTAATGTGAACGTAGCCTTTGTGTCCTCTACTGTATATGTTTTTTCGAGACACCAGTCAGTGTAAAGAGAAAGAAGAATGGGAATATTGCAAATGCAGGTGATTATATATTCTATTTGATTTTGAGCAAAGGTTTGAGCAGGTGTCAGTGTTGCGCCTAATGCTCTCCTCCTCACAAATCTGTATGCATATGCATTTTTTTAAGTGTTGAACAGCCATTTGTTTTATTGTGATATAAATCGTCTATTGTCTAATTTGTCTGTTGAGCTGTCAACCCTAGTGATAGAAGATACACTGCAAACATCAATGTCTTTACAATTAGGAAAGAAATCCAACAAACCAAACAGTCCCTTTTTTGACATTTCTAATTAGAATTCTAGAACATTTTCATGAACTTATTTCGTACTTGACAAGTCAAAAGTTTGGACACCCCTTAAAACTCCATGGACTTTCCTGATTTATATTTCCTTCTACATTGTAAAACACTGCTGATGGCGTCCAAAATATGTAATAATACTTTTTGAATGGTTGATATTGAGATGTGTCTGCTGCTTATGCTCTGTAGTGCCTTCGTAGCAGCTCTAATTGGAGATGCTGTTTTCTAAATGAACTTCACCTCTGCAGGAGAGGTAAGTTTTGGCCTTGGCTTTCCAGGGATGGTCTTCATGAGAGACAATACTATTTTGCCAAGAACTGTTCCAGAATAGCTAACATCTGACTGTTTTTAATTCCGTAATGCCATATATGATATTTTGTAGTTTAAAAAAAAAAAAGTCAGTATAGTTCTAGAATGTAGAAAATAAATCCAAACTTGTGTCCAAAAACTTTTGACTGGTGCGTCCAAACGTTTGACTGATACAGTAATGCCATACTCATTTTCCTGTGAACATGGGAATCTAATTTGAGTGATATTGATGCCTCTTTTTTTGCTGGCATTAGTGTGTCCATTAGAAAACTAAACGTTTTAAGCTTAAGAGCTTTTTGACAGCTCTATGTTTGGCCATTTCCACCAATTCAGAACGGCTTTGATTTTTGAATTTATGAATAACCACAAAATACATTAAACTGGATTGCCGCTTGTGCCCCAAGCTTCCTCGGCCAACATCAGTACCTGATTTCACTAATGCTCTTGTAGATGAATGAACGCATGCATGCTTCAAAATCTAGTGGAAAGGCTTCATGGTAGAGTGAAGTTTATTATAAGAGAATGTCTGTAAACCTTTTCCATGAATTGTAGTTGTTTTGTAACCAATGACAAGAAGGTTAAAATTGTAAACTTGCTTCAGGGTTCTCAATGAATCAGTCCAGGTTAAGTAAAGTTGATCAATAATAGAGTATGATGGCCATGCTGGTAGACACTAGACAGACACCGTGTTTGTCCTGCCTCTCCATTTGTATACATGTTTTCAGACTTTGGTGTACCAAATGAACAAAAGGTTCTCCTGAGAGCAGAGATTTACTCAAGTTGCCTGAAGGTAAAGAAATATTTGGCAAATAATACAAAAAGGCTTTCTAATTCATGAACCACTTAACATACTCCAGCGTAGACTGTTATTATGTTTGAAAGCATAACCCGCAATGTTTTTATTACTGGATGTGACCACTGTGGCCATAGACACCGTAACTTCTGTATAATCCGTTTAGCTACTATAAATTCACCAAAAATCATTAATAATGAAATATAATCACCTAATCCTATTGATCGTGATGAATCCTGAGTTACTCGGAATAAATAAAGGCGGATAAATGTAATTAACTTTAATAAGGAATTTTAAAAGCGCCTGTGAGATGATAAATGACCTCATGAAAAGCCAAAATAGAAGAATAAACTTGTGCGTGTTTACAAAGCCAGTGATTTCCAGCCTGATTTTAATAAATGACTCCTGGGAAAAGCCAGTGCACAAGTTTGCTGATAAGCAAGAAGAATAGGTTGTAGTGTTTGAACAACAAAAGTGTATCGATCCTCTATTTGAATAATGCACAGTGGCAGACCTTGGCCATAAGCTAATGTATTTCCGACCTCGCTTGGCTTTCTTTTTTTCACCCCCTTGCCAGACTCCGGCGTTTAAAGGGATAAATCCAGACAGACTTCTGGTTTGCTTGGCTCCTGTTAGACTCAACACCTTTTTTTTTAAAGGTCAAGTGTTTTATCATCTTTTTCTCACCTACACATAGCCAGCGTGTGTCATGTCTGATGTAGCCGTTCATTACTCGTCGTCTTAGCGAGAAGAAACCTCTGGGAGTTCCCGTTGCCATACTGGATCTGGTGAATGCTCGGTTTTATCGCGCGCGTTTACTTGCTTGCTCAGCACTTCCATCATATATCGTGCTCAGTCGTTTAATCATTTCGCTCTCGTGTTCTGTTTTGCATCTCGGGTCAGAAAGTGCTTCCGTTTCATTTTAGTGCTGCAGGCTAGGAGTTACCGCAGCGTGTCCTTAAAGTGTAATGAACGGAGAACAAGGTTGGCATTACGTACGTGCAGCCAAATTAACGAGCCTAAACATCACGTAATATTGCGCTGACCTATAACCATGACTTATATTCAGCACCATATCAAGTTCATGCTTCATAGTGCGTCATTGCTACTTGTTTTCAGCAAGCGGTAAAACGATACACCGTGTTTTTACAGAAATGTAATTATGTTATAAACAATTCTCTCATCTAAAGCACATTTTCCCCTTTTTCTTGAAGTTAGTACAACATGAAAAAAAAAAAAAAAAGCTTGTTACCACGCTACCAAAAAAAGCCACGTTACTTGAAGACTTTGACTTTTTTTTCTTCAAGTGCTGACACTGGAGACTCCTGTTGCACCGTATCAACAATTATATGTTTTTCTTGGGAAATAACTTCAAAGAATGTAATTGTATGTCTTAGATCCCATGAAAGGTCCACCATAGAAATCCCTGTGAATTAACACACTTGAACAGGCGCAGTAATATAAACCCATGTTTTTGAATTACTGTTCAAAAATTGTTAGAACCATTGAGAATTTATTGAGAAATGGTATTATGAATGAACTATGATGTAGGATTCCAGTTCAGAATATATATATACTGTATACCCAACACCAATGTGTGGTTTATAAAATGCAATGCTTTAGTTCATGTGTCTTTGATGTCTGTATATCTTTCATGCATATATATAAGTAATATGCTTTTGTAGTATTTCAGAACGGAGAGTGCCATGGCTTGGTGCGTGATGAGAATCAATTAATAGCACATAGTCAGCTTGGTGTCTCTGCGTGAAGCAGCCTTTCTTCTTTCATGCCATTTGTCCTCAAATGTTCAAGGTTATTAGCTTACGGTCCTGATTAACATGCAAATCTGGACTATAAGAGAAAAAAAGGGGAAAAAAAGGGAAAAAAAGCATTCAGCTTGTAAAAGCTCTAAAACATTGTTCTCAACAGCACACCAAGACTCAAGTTTCAGAGTTTCAAGGTTTCTTAAAAATCCAGCTCATGACGGGTTTAATAATAAGCTGATCAGTCGGATCTGGGGTGTGTTTGGAGGCAGGAAACCTTGAAACTCTGCAGGTCAATAGTTCTAAAGGCCGGGAATTGAGTAACCATGCTCCAACTCATTGTAATGAGGTTAAGGGGGAGGAAAAAAAAAAAAAACTACAGCCAGTCAAGTGTAAAAACACCTTCATCCACAAATTAGAATCTGAAATCCATGAGAGCTTGTAAACCCAATATTTTCAACAGCGCTATGTTTTCACCTGCCTAATTCCTCAAGGGAATTTTTCCGTCGTCTGTTACCACCTCAAAGCCAGCGACTGTAATTGTGGGTTTGTGTTGTTTTTTCTTTTCTCCTTTTTTTCTTTTTCCCCTTTCAGCGTCGTCCTTTGCAGATGGATTACAAAATGAGGTTTCTCGCTCATTCCGCTGCTTTTGTTTTGGTTGCAGGTGCCGTTCGCTATCGGCGCATAGCCCTTTCCAAGAGCATTAGGTATTCTAAGTGGAGTTCTGTTTACTGACAAGAACCCGCGACTCTCAGTCGCACGGCTGAAAGGTGCTCAGTAGTGACAATTACTCCGCTCGCTGTGACAGAAAGCAGCGATAACTAAGATGAAGAGAGAAAAAGTAACCTTCAGTGAGACTATTAAAATGCAAAAGAAACTCCTCACGCTGGGAAATCTGTCAGATTGCTGGCTAATTGTTTATTCTTGTATTCTTGCATCACGGATGCCACGTTGCAACAAATAAACACATCAAAATAAAATAAAAGTGAAGTCGCTGGTAATCAGTGATTTTAATTCCGAGGGGCGTTCAAGTGAAACAGGGACTTTGGGTTGCGCAGAATGACAATACTGGTATGTGAGTAAAAACTATCTCTGTGTAATTTTCTAAGTACACCGCAGGCAAGCTTGGACTGCCTGCTTCATGTCTGAAACGCTGGCCTCCCAGGAATTCCTTTAATGGCCTAAACTTGTGGAAATTACTTGGACCGAGGTCAGGACTGTAAAATGGATGTGGCAATAACTCCTGTAACATGCAAGTGGTGTTTGTTAATGATCGTATGTACAGTTCTCACAGACAGATGTGTCTCTTACTGTAGAGGGATCTGAGCCCTTATTCACAAACGTATGGCCTTTAATAAAACGTTTACACCATAATTTTTTTTTACAATTGCGATTAGGAGTCTCATCACAGTACTGTGCTTGTAGTCTTCAGTTTTACACCTTCATTCATGAGAAATTTCATCACAAGTCCCTGTTTGACTTGAACGCATAATTAAAAACAAAATTGTGTGTTTGTTTGCATTCGTTGATATAGTGAAGGTTTCTGTGAGGAAGTGTTTTTTTTTTTGTTTTTTTTTTACCAGTCGCAGTGCTTCATAATAGTCAAAGATTACACTGGAACTCTAAAGGGCTCTGCAGATTCTCAGAAAGAGGACATTACCATCAAGAAAGAATTGTGAGGGAGCAACTGTTTATAGCTGCTCTAGCTAAAGTGATACAGAAAATTCAATTTTAAAAACGTATGACATTCCTTTATTTAATAAACAGAAAACATCTTGATGTGGTATAAGAGGAAGAAAACACTTCGGGGTTATATGTGCGGATTATATGTGCTGGAAAAATAACCACGTCAGGTGGCATTATACAGTATATGACATTATTTATTATTTTTCTGCATGTAAGATTGCTTTAACATAAACACACGGTCATGCGATAAAAGATCAGATTAAAAAAAATGGAGTTTGACATCAGTCTAGAGCTTTAGGCTAGAATGCTTATTGGATCAATGCATCATGGGAGGTGATGGATTATTATAGATGATGCAAGATTTGATAGGAGCGATGGTTGTTGTTTTTTCACTCAGGGTCTGCAGATATAGTCGGGTCTCCTCAGTGCTCCCTCAGACCTGACCCAGAGTGTGCAAGCGCTCATAATTAGGATCGATCTTTTGGTCGATCCAGTATGATTTAATGCTGAACTATTGCTATTTTTTCCCTTCTGTCGAAAAAACTCATGAAGTTATGCAGAGAGCACCAGCATCTGTAGTTAGGCTGCATTAGACAACGCTATAACACGTTTCTACCAATGCGGTTAAAGACAGCTGGATTCAACACAAAACCATCGTAGCTGTACAGAAACGAAGCTCGTGCAATCGACCGATTTAATCAGTCCGAGCCAGGAATCATTTTGACACTGGAAGCACTTGATGCTGCCAGTCTTTAGCAAATAAATGAGAGTTATGAGTGGCCTTTGTGGAGTGTGGGGGCAGCAGAGATAAGGAGTTAGTTGAAGAAGTATGGAGGGGAAATGGATTAACTGATCCCTGTCAGCAAAAAAAAAAAAAATGCATCTCATACGTCTTAAGCAGGCAAAGCACAAGAAATTTGAATGTCTTCAGGTGGAATATTGACCGACTGAGATAATGGTACATTGATCCTCATCTCCAGGCTTTGTGATATAGCTGAATTCTTTCTGTTGTCCTGCATTAAAAAATGATTGCCGCTGGTTTACTCTTAGTATAAAAGAAGCTCACCGTGTTCTTTTTAAAACAATCCGTCCCCCAGTGACTGAATGAGAAAAAGACGCAGGAAACGTCTCGATACAAAAAGCCATTGCCTCTGCTGCCTCTGGCTAATGAAGTGGCGTTCTTATCCTGGGTCTTTACAGTAAGTTGGTGTTGTTTTTGCTATGTTGTCTCGTTTGTTTGTCTTTGTTTTTTTTCTTCTTCTTCCCCCTCTCGGAGATGATGTTGTAAATGAATATTGATAATTTGTCTGTGAGATGCTCCTCATAAGTGCTGCTTGGCTGGGTGGGAGCCATTATGCACTCTGTGTTTGCATTCGGCGGGCAGCAATTACCTGTCCCGTATGCTCCGTGCACGGCCGTATTAATAAGCCCGCTCCTTGATTTCATCTTCCGTGCGTCGTCGGAGCCCGGGCAGCGTTGTAAGCCCGCCGAGCAGTGATTTATAACAACAGTTTTGGAGGTGTACACGAGGCACCCAGACACTGATCCATCACTGAGCTTTCCCCGCCAAACGCTCTCTCTCACGCCAGCACGCTCGTGTACTCCAGTCCCGCCACGCTACACGTACTGCAAACCACGGATTAGGGTCCGGATTAGCACGGATTAGATGGGATCTCTTCGAAAAAAAAAAAAGTTGTGGTGGGGGGAAACGATGGAACAGCCATACTGTGCAAACAAAGACAGGTTTCGTCGCGGCTGTCGTCTTTGTTTTTTTGCACCGCACTGTTTTGCTGTCAATGATTTCCCGGTCTGGCTGTGTGATTCGTCATAGTCGTGGTGGTTTTTTTTTTGTTTTGTTTTGTTTTTTTTTTTTTTTTCTTCCCTCCTTTTGAGTTTTTTTCAGGCACTATTCCAAACTAAAGGCATGCCACGTGCTCCCCATCAACTGAAAATAAATTAATTAATTTTAAAAAAGACAGAAAGAAAGACACAACACTCGCCGATGAAAATGCAGCGAATTTTCCAGCCGCCACGAAAAAGAATGCTAATGCGACTAGATAAATGAGAATTTGTTTGTTGCCATAGCAACACCTCGGGTCATAAGCCAGCGAGGAGATGAGGCCGAGGCTGAAGCTGTGAAGGTGATTAGTCTTTTATGTCTGTCATACTTAATTTAGTATCACACACACACACACACACACACACACATACACACACACACTGCACCTTCGAGCAGACATTCGAAAATAGCGGAAATGAAAGATGAGAGACTATTTTGGAGGAGATTAAATATACATTGGCTTATTTAATCAGAGCCAGAAACCCTTGTCAAGTTTATATAAGGATTATGGAGTATTGATTGTATGTACAAGCTGCGCTTTTTTCCCTGTGTGTCATCCCTGGTGTGCGCTAAGATAAAAGACCTGTTGTGCATCTCGCAGCTGCTTGTTACCTTACAAGAATATTGCAAGAAGCCTTCAATCAAGTTCATTTTTAAGGCACTTAAGATACTAAGGCAAAACACTACATTTCGGTCATGTCAATCATTTTCTAGGTTTTTCTAAATAATATATTTTTTAAAAATATAATTTCTGCTGTAGTTCCGCGAGATGTAGTATTTGAAATATCAAAACTCAATTGTATAAGTTTAATTCACCATGCACGCCCATGCCATACCACTGTCTCGCCATGTCTCACAAAAGGTGTGTGCTTTGAACCATGAGCCCTTTTTTTCCTTCTTCATTCTGTTCTTTTTCCGTCATTCTGATACAAGTGAATCGTGGTTTCATCTGGCCAACTAATCTTGTTTCAGATATGTTCAGGCTTTAAAAACAATGTTTTTTTTTGTTTTTTATAGCAAAGTTTGATTTGATGTTTTCTGATGAGTCTTACCCTCATTAGTATCTTGAGGTAACCCCGCTGTATCTACGTCTATTAAGTGAGTGTAGACTTTGACAATGAGTCAAAATTGGCCACTACAAATGTTTCTGTTATTTTTCTTCTTTCGTTTTTCACCGAATGCAAATTCCACCCTAGGAATCGGCTTCAGACCTTTAATCTCCATAATCTGTCATGAAATACATATAAAACAGGCCAACGGTGGCTAATAACCTGCTTATCAGTCGGTTGTCCAGTTACTTTTGCACCTGTGAAAATGGATTTTTTTTCTTCTTCTTGCAAACCCCTTGAATTAAAATCTGAAAGTCCACACTTTAATCACATTTTGATTGCTTCCTTTCAAATCCATTGTGCTGGTATACAGAGGCAAAAATGACAAACATTTTGTGACTGTTCAAATAGTTATGGATGTGTTTCACTTTTTTTTAAGACACATTCGGGGAAAAATGACTTTTCCGTACATTTTTTTAAGAGGCACGATAGTTATCCAATCAGCCAATCATGTGGCAACAGCACAGAAAAATAATACAAGTACAAGAGCTTAAGATTAAGATTCAATTATTTACTTGTACTTTACAACAAAGCAAAATTATATATGCATAAGCCAGTTTGGAAGCTGGGTCAGAGCACAGGGTCAATCATGATACAGCCCTATCCGGGGCTCAATCCTCTGACCTTCTGATCAGAAACCCAGTAACATACAGCCTCAAGCATTTGAGCCAGCACTGGACTTAAGCTAATATTCACATCAAACCTCAGGATAGGGACAATATGTGTCTCCTTTTAATTGTAGCATGGTTGTTGGTGCCAGATGGGCTGGTTTGAGTATTTCAGAAATCTGATCTGATCTACTGGGATTTTCACACACAGTAGTCTCTGGAGCTTACACACAGTGGTGTGAGGGGAAATCCTGTGACCAGATAGGTCTACAATTGGTCTAAGCACATTTTTAATATTGTGGTGAGCATAAAAAGCATCTCAGCAAGCAAACTTCTGTCCTGTCAGTCAAGCACAAAAATATGAGGCCCATCAGAAATCATGTGCATAAACTGCATAACTGGATAGTAAGACCCTGGAAATAGACCATGTGATTTGTTTTCTAATCTTCAACTCTCCAGCTTGGGCAAGGCTGTGGCCCATAATAGCGTTGCATTCTCAGTCTTGGCTGGCAGGAGTGGAGCCTGATGTGGTTTACTGAGGTTGTAGACAGGGATCTACCTCAATGGTTGATGTTTTGTGCATGCTGGGATGCTTTTCACATCACCACAGTTGTAAAGAATGGTTATGTGACTTACTGTATTATGGCCCTCCTCACACCTCAAACCAATCTGGGCATTTTCCTCAGACCTCTCTTATCAACTAGGGGTTTCCACTCAACCAATGTTCACTCACTCGACGTTAAATGTTTTTCGCTCCATTCTGGGTAAACTCTAGAGACTGTTGTGTGTGAAAATCCCAGGAGATCAGCAGTTGCTGAAATACCCAAACGAGCCCATCTGGCACTAACAATCGTGCCACAATCAAAGACACAGAGATCACATTATTTCTTTATTCTGATGTTTGATCTAAACTTTAAACGATGCTCTTGTGAATTGGTGCCACATGATTGGCTGATTAGATTACATGAATGTGCACATGTAAAGGAGTGCACGTAAAGGATATGTTTCTCATATGATCCTTATAATGCTTAACCCCACTTTAATAGTGCAGAAGTGCATAAAATGAAGTTTTTGTAGATGACCTACATTCACAAAAATGTGCATTTCTAACCTTATTTAAAACCTGATTACAAATGGATTTCTCATAATGTTTAGATTTTATACAGAAAACTTAAAATTTAAAGTGTGTGGTGTAAAATTTAAAGTGTGTGGTGTTTTCTAGATTAAGCAATAATTTGGTAAACACTATTCCATCAAGGTCATTCACTGAAGTGCTCACAGAGAAAGGAACATTTTTTAAGTACTAAAATCAATTTATATGAATTTATAAAATGTGCACATTTAATTAGATAAAACATCATTTGTAAAAATATATGACGTATAAAGTGCGTTAATCTATTTAAGATACCTGCAAAAACATTTTATTTATTTGGTTATTTATTTTGTGTGTGCTTACCTGTAGTGCTTTGCTTTAAGAGTCAAAAGTAGCATGCAGTTATAACACACACACACACAAACACACAGACACACACAAACACACAGAGGCACTGGAAAAGCCATGTCCATTGGGCTGTGGCTAACATGACATTCTTAGCAGCCAGTTCTCCCACAGAGCCCAAGGACCAAGAGTGAAAGCACGTGTGAAGACCTGTCCTTCCTGTCCACGCTCCCTCACACACATGCCTGAGCTCTTTCAGTGGCACCTGCTTGATAGGAGCCACCCTGGCAACCATGCTCGCCGGGCCCTGGAGAAGACAGGATGGTTTTCTTGCATACTTAAAAGAGCTAAGGCTATGCACAGCTCTCTCTCTCTCAGTCTCAGTGATTCAGCTCCTGCGTGGGAGCCCTAGGGAAAATCCTGCTCCTTGCCCATCCACTATCACTGAGTCCACTAAGACATCTCACATGCTAAAACATCTCACTTCTTAGATCTCCACCTGGATGCAGCAAGTGTTTAAAGAGTATTTATGTCAGCCATGGTGTTAAGATGCTACACTGCTCCCACTCGTACCCTTTGTAAGCCAAAATAACTAACATGAGGCTTCAGGCTATTGGCAATAGTTTCAGAAACTTTAGTGAAGTTTTATTCGACGGGTTCTAATAAGGGTTGCAAAAATAGCATTCCAGCATTCTGTAACCAAGAACTGAAGCAGGCATGTTTTTTTTTTTTTTTTCAAATGAAATTCTTGTAAGAGCTGTAAAATTGGGATTTATGTTTATTTTTTTTACCTGGGGACTATTTATTAGACATGTCAGTTAATTTAGCAGAATTTGATATTTGTAGTAAAATTAGGTAACTAGCTATTCCTACATACAGTTTAGCATATGGTACAGTATGCAAGGTTGTATAGTACCAGTCAATAGTTTGGACACAAGTTTGGATTTATTTTCTATATTCTAGGACAATACTGGATTTTCAAAACTTTGAAACAACACATATGGCATTAGGTAATTAAGTAACAACAACAGTCCATTGTTATTTTAAGACATAAGGGTCACCAGTTCTGGAAGAGTTCTTTCAAAAACAGTATTGCCAAGTGCATTTGCAAAACTCATCAAGTTCCATGATGAAACTGGCTCTCACGAAGACCTTCCTAGGAAAGCAAGACCAAAACTTCATTTAGAGTTCACCAATTTAAAACCTCAGATTATAGCCATTATGAAGGCTTTACAGAGCATAAGTAGCAAATGTATTTCAACAAGATCAACTGTTATAAAGAGATTTCTGCATATTTTGGATGCTATGCTAGGTATAGTATTGCGTATAGTATGCTAGATATAATATTGTGTATGGTTTGCTAGATATAGTATTGCGTATGATTAGCTAGATATAGTCTTGCGTATGGGATACTAGGTATAGTTTTGCATATGGTATGGTAGTTATAGTTTTTTCGTATGGTTTGTTGCCTGTTTTTTTTTTTTTTCCATCCAGATTCCAATCTGTAAGTAATTGGATAACATTAAAACTTTTGTTGAGTTCATTTAATTAAGCATCCAACCTAGCTACCATGATACCAACCTAACTAGCTAGTTTGTTGTGGCTTCAAAAGATTTTTTTATTGTGATTATGGCAGGACTTTGCATCTCCCCTTAAATCATGATCTAACTCTGGCACCTTACAAGCTTCTCATTCATACATTTTTAATTGTCTGTTTGGGTGCGCTGGTATATTTATTTATTTATTTAGACTCTAATTGTATTCACATTAACATATAAAGGAAACAATTAGTTGACTACAAGGAACAGTCTTATTGTGAGGCAAGGATTTGTACATGAATGAACACAGGCTTATAGTGCACAATGTAAAAGAAAGACCAGTAAAACTATTGTAAATTATTTGACTATTTGATCAGGATTGCAATATAGGGCCCGTTAATTGCAAATATGATTTAATTCAGCTTTCTTTTGTTTAATTTAATCTCCTTGGCGAACTTTACACGTCACATACATGCCATACATGCTTAGATTACCCAGTGTTAACTTTTTTTTCTTTTTCTTTTTTTTTTTGTAATGTTAACACATTTCCATAAACTTTAATTTACTCGAGCTTGCTACATTCCTAAGCTGCTTAACCGAGCTCATTTTTTCCCTCCACACACAGTTCCTCAGGTTGTCTTTTACTGTGTGACACATTCAGCTTGTTAATCACCACACACTCTTGCTCTCACATGTCTGTTTCACATAGTTTGTAAGAACTGAAGTGCTTTTACGGAGCCTATGAGGTGTGTGTGTGAGGCTGTGGATCTGGACACAGCCTTCAGGCCACTTAAACCTTTCAGCTCATCCCTAGAGATGTGCCAGCGTTGTTAGCATTGCACATGAGCCTCCAGCTTCTCCTTGTTTTTCCTCTCTCTCTCTCTCTCTCTCTCTCTCTCTCTCTCCCTCTCCCTCTCTCTCTCCCCATCTCGGCATCACCCAGGCTGCTGGGAACATTTTTTAGACGGCACCCCACAGGGCTGGTAATTGTGCTGGACATGGCGATGGGGCGGACAGGCTAATTTTTTTTAACGATAGGCTGCTCTTTCCTGCTTACCCCTGTCAGCTAGCTTTGACATTAGCACTCCATTGCTGCGGAATGGTAAATGACTCTGCTTCTCTCTCTGATTACTGTACACACAACCCTAATGCTAAGGCTTTTCAGTCGTAGTAAAGAGGCTTTAAGGGTCTTGTTAAATCCAAATAACTAATTTGCTGATTCTCCTTAAATCAGATTTGTACATAATCCTAGTTCAGGATGAGCTATCGAAGAACTGCTTCTGCTGATTCAGCGCTAAAGCTGAATGTAATATGAAGCCCACAGCACACTTCAATATTTATTAAAGCCAAAAGAAGACAGAAGGCAAAAAACAGAAAGAAAACTGCACCCTGCTTAGCCTTAATATAGCCAATCAGCCATGACGTTTTTAGCATCTGAAGTTTGCATTCTTTAGTTTAGCACTGGAGCTATGGTGCCTCTTTTGCTAAACAGTTATAGCTACCATGTTAGCATTGTGCAAATTAGCACAATAAATCAACACACACCACACACTCATTTTAAAAGACATTATTTAAATCAGTAATTCCATTTGCGCCAAAAAAAAAAAAAATCTCATGAAGTCCAAATTAAAGCCTGAAGCTTGTTTTATTTTGTTTGGCAGCTGGGGCTCTGATGCTAGTCGTGCTAACAAGTAAGGGAATAAGTTAGAGCTTTAAGCTATGTTATGTGAAATTGTCTCATGTTATTGTTAGTTAACAGTTTTATACAGTGTCACAAACCATTCTGAAAATTTTATTTAAAAAACATGTAATATTTTGTCACAAGCATGTTGATTTACGTTAATGTCAATAATAATAGTATTCATGTTACATATTAGCTAATAGTTTCAGTATCTGTCACTGAAAGCTAAAAATAAGCTGATCAGCTTTAATGTAATCAGTAATATTATTATTTCAAGTTGAAGCCCATGTACATGTCTTCCTGTCTTTCTGTACGGCAAAAATGCAGGTGTTTGTTTATACTGAGCAAGTAGCTTATTAGTAGCTTATTTTCATAACATTGCTTTTACTCAACATTTTGATTTAATTTGATTTCACTTCAGGCAGATATCTAAGTACTGCAAAAGTTGATGGTGACACAATCTGGCACATAACTTCACTTCTACTCAACATTTTTATTTCATTTAGGTTTAACTTCAGGCAAAAGTACTGCAAAAGTTTTTATTTTTATTTTGTCGAGCCAGTTTTGCGTGATGCTACAGTATGGCAAAATCTGGTCAGACAGACATACATACAGACAGAACATTTCCTGAGACTGGTTTTGGGTCCTCCAAATGTATGAAACGTACAGTAAATATATAATTAAAAGAGCGAGTTCTGACCAATGTACAGACAAAACATTTAATTTATTTATGTAGATTAGCTAGCTTTAGTGCCAAACTAAAGAAACAAAGGCCACAAAACTACAACTGACTAACGTGATATGAAGCGTGATTGTTATGCAAACCCTTTCCAATCATGTTAGCCCACTTCTGTCTCACTCTGTTTCCTCCCACATGTCATAGTTTTGCTCATTGAGCTCCTATAGGCATCGATCCAAAATGCTCCCACTTTTGTAGGCCAAAACCAGTCAATTTGATATAAAGCCTCAGGCAAATATTATAGCACTGATTTTCATTCTAATGACCTCCTTCTTTACCCCTATTCTTATCCCTTTTTCCTCATTTTCTGTCATAAACCTCCTTATAAAACCTTAAACTTAATATGTAGGCTGTAATAACTTAGAAATAGATGTCTATTTGTGTCAGAGCATACTCCCGCACTATGCTTTTTTTTTTCTTAAAATCCATATTTAGCCAACTTTGCGATGCCAACATCATATTTTAAACTTCCCGTTTTTAATGTCCTCGGCCTGACACATATTGGCCCTTTTACACCTCAAGTGGAATAAATTGCAACACAGTCATATTGCAGCCCAAGTTCATAGAGCATAGTTATGTAAAGAGTAAAATAGAAGAAAAATTATTCATGTTGCTATGTTGTAATGTTGCCTTACTTGAAGCTTAAAGTTAAACTTACCACTCTAAAGTTGATTATTTAAACAAACAGCAAGTTCTTAGGTCTTCAACCCACAGCTGTTTGCAAAAAAAAACGTTTTTGGAATTGTTGTGGAACATCTGTGAAATATGTTATTTCCTGTTCTCACACATATACATATACATGGCTATAAATAGTTATTCCATCACCAAACTCTCTTTTCTTATATGTGTATGTAGATTTCCCATATATGTAGTCTTAGAGTATGTAGAACAACTGCTATTTTAAGTTGCTGTGCGTTAGCTGTTACTATAGAAACGATAATAGGAGCATTAATGTAAACTATTGCCAGAGCTACTGAGTCACAGTAAAGCAACACACACCCTTTGATCAATCACAAGTGAGAATTCAATGGTGCTGTGGTTGAGTGACGTAGGCATAGGAAGCGGTGTGGGTACTGTATGTACAGGGTTGCTATGCTTGATTGAGATCACTCCTCTTTCTTTTGACTGGCATGTGTCGGCTCAGACATAAGAATGCTCTTCCGGAGGTTGACACAGCCACTCATATCAAGAGGCTGCTGTAAAGGCATGTTTCCTCTCTGCTCCTCACACACGGACATGTCTCGTGTCAATCAGCGGCTCCCTGCACACAGGCCGAGACTTCTGCAAAAGGTATTTTTAGCCATCTTAAGATGTGCTAAGTACCTTCAACATTGCCTTGGCTGCTGAGTCTGGTGGGCAGGAAGAAATGGCTAAAAAAATGGGGATTTTGAGGAAAAAGTGAAACGTTGATTTTGCATCCACCCGTGACTAATTGCATAGTGAGCACGAGTAGTGCTGGTCCAGTCAGCGTATGCAACACAGACAGTGAAAAGGGCAGATTTTACAGTAGTTGCTTATGGTCCTGCAGATAAGTACTATATGCGCATGCAGAGAAGTGTGAAGAGTTTTTATCTGTCCTTCCACACAGGCACAAGACTCTGGGGGGAAAGATTGAGTTTTCACCTCGAAAAGTCTTTCGCACTTGCATTCTCCTGTTAAAAAGGAGCTTTTTCATCATTTCATGAAATGAAAGTATGATGCACTCTCATGTGCAGATCTGGACTACTAAAATAGCACTGTTCAGCTTCACAAGACCGTCTGTAGTGGTTAAATATGCCTCTTTATGCCTACTTGTGTGATAATAGCTAATCTGATTAACCATGCCATTGTTTTCTCAGCGAAAAACAGCCCATAAAAGGATTTACAAGATGTAGCCCCTGGGACTCTAGTCTAGTGGCTCTTAAAGTGAGGTCTAGGGATGCACAGGGACCTGGAAGTGCATAGCCAAGGGTCTGCAGGCTTATTGGGTTTTTATAGTTTTTACGGTGATTAGCCTGTAATCAAATGGTCTCAATGTGCACCTTGGTAACTCAACCATAAGTACAGCCTATAAGGAGCATCATCAAAATTGCAGTTTCTATTTGGTAGTATAGTATTATAAAATTTAGAGACAGGAGACAATATACTGTAGGCATCCAGAGTAAAAACTTCCGAACTGCCAAATCAAATGTGCAGAATAAATAGACCAGCAACAACTGTAATATTGTAATCTTGTCTAAAATAATACACAATCCAATGCATGTGTTCATTGCAGGATACAAGTAAAAGTTAAAGGTCTTAGCCAACCATAACAGCTTAATGTTCCTGGGACTTGAACACAACATTCATTGCTCTTAGAACTGGCTTCTGGTTGCACTGAGAAGGGCACTTTGTAACAGCTATGGTTTTTCAGTATAGAAAATATTATTACAATAATCCCTGAATGTATCATGAGTGCTAACATAACATAATAGTATTTAGCCATAATGCTATCAGTGTGTCCTTATTGCCCTGAGTGTTCACTGTCATACAAACTGTGTTCAAACAATTTTCTCCCCCTATTATTTTGTTCTGGTTCATGCTGTGACCAAGACAGCAACAGATGAGCAGCTGCCGGGTTTTGCTATTGTGCATCTGGGATGCTATCAGTTTTGACACACAACATGTGTTTACTTATTTAAAAGAAAAAGAAAATCCCAAAAAAAGAGCTGATGTAATGCTAAAGTTTTGTTCTTACTTTTAGCATTTTGAACCAGACTAAATGTAATAATTTACTCCAAAGACAAGACAAAAAAGTCAAGCCTCTTGTGGCACACATCTCCGTGTAGCTTCTCTCCCACCCCCATCTCCCAGGAGTCCTTTTTTGGTTAAAGTCCTTCAAGGAGATGACTCCATTCTCCTGATTTGATAATTGGCTGCAGATCTTGCACACTGCTGTGGGATTGGCGTCTGTTCGCAGAGTTCCACCTGTCAGATTGGGACTTGTAAGAGGAAGTAATGGTCGTGTCCCAGGAGTGGCTGAGCCGTGCCCAGCGGAGCCTGATCAAAGCTCGGCAGCTCCCTGCGTTCTCGCGTCCTCGCTGTCCTGCCTTACTGAGACACACATCTGTCTACCTTTCTCTCACGTTTTTTAATTGGCCAGTAGCACTGGACCAGATCACGGGCAGCACATCTCCAATTTCGGTCCTGTCTGATCACTCGCTGTGTCTGAAAGATGCTCCCCAGATGACACTGGCTTGGGTCCACCTCGCCAGCACTAGCTTCAGACTCACACACGTACACACACACATACACACTCTGATACACCTTCTGGCTGTGACTCCCCCACTGCTAGACTGTTACAGAGAGAGGTCAGCTGGAAGAGCACACACTTTAATGATTTTTTACAATGTGCACTGTACCTATCGTAGACTCACAGTATGAACCAGTCTGGCTTGTCTTTCATCTCTACATCTGCGTCCCTCGTCTCACACAGTGGCCTCGTCCCCAAATGCAAAGCCAGAGCACCCAAAGGCAATACACTGCTAGAGATGTGGAAGTCCATTCTTTTTTTTTTCCCTTTAAAGCTACCTCTCTTGCAGGTCTGCCAGGCCTTTGATGCATTGGCGTCCAGCCAGCACGACGACCACTTCCAACAGTTCCTTTGAAGAACTTCGGTCATACTACACATCCCCACCTTCCCCAACCCACTCACACTCACATGAATGCCATGTTGTAAGCCTGGAGCTTTGCGGAATAAACAGTGCGGTACTTTCGAGCCACAATTCAGCTGGCTAATTGCAAACCGTGGCGATCCATATGGGCACGGGGGCCATTTAGCAGTGTTGGCAGCGTAGTTGAAACTGCCCGGGGCTGCGTTCTTGTCCTTTGTATTCATGCAGTTGACGGATGCAGCCTGAAAATGAAAAACGAACTCGAGCGGTGTGTTTAGGACACCGTGCTATAAATTTCCGAGTTAATCAAATATTTCTGAGGGAGCACAGTTCGGGTAGGAGGAGGGATGGGTCCCTGGTAATGCTACACAAGCATATTTCTCTACAGGCTGCTTAGATTTAAACATTTTCATGTACTCCATAGATGGGCGCCCCAAAAAAGCACTAAGAGCTTTACAGTAAACACTTCGAGCACGCTTAATCTCTCCAAATCCATATTATTGCCGTAAAAGCATTCTTTCTGTGTAGCCGCGGGTATAGCACGACCCTGTGTAATTCAGTTTGACATTTAACAGGCATGATAAGCTCCCATATGTCCTGAGAACATGTCCAGGATTACTAAAAACCACCTTTCTTATCGCCGGTGACATGTGCCAATTATTTTTGAAGAGAATATTTGAAATGCACGAGGCTCGTCGTTGAGAAATCCGCCCTCAGGGGTTGACTCATCGCATATCCCAAGCAGTGGTGTTTATTAGGGGCCCTGCATGGGGGCGAAACGGGATGGAGATGGTAACTGTGCAATGGTAGTTGGTGTAAGGTGTAAGGCATGACCTTATGATCTTGTTGAAGATTCATTCGTTGCATCCAGCATGAAAAGACAAGCAAGTTTACATGGAGATTTTTGTGGGGGTTTTAAAACTTTTTTACCCTGAGACCCAGTGCAGAGGTAAAAATATTCCATGGACACCTATATAAGTATAATGCAAATATTTTTTTAGAACCCCAAGGAGGTGCAAGGGGACAGTGCTAACCACTATCCCACAGCCATCTAGGAACCTCTGTACTCCAACTAGAGACCGTGGAGGCCATTGGCGATTACCATTTTATTTTTTCTTCTTTTAACGATTGTGGTCAACATTCACATGCTACAGGCAATTGGGGAACGCCATTTATCTTAATCTGCATGTCTTTGGATGTGGGAGGAAACCGGAGTACCTGGAGGAAACCCACCAACATGGGGACTACATGAAAACTGCATGCATACAGACCACGAGGCGGGAATTAAAGGCGACCATCATCAAAACATCAATTAATTTCCTTTTAATGGCAGACTCTCGTTTTCAAGCCCCCGTCTTTGTTAAAGTGCTTATTAATGTATTGGCCTATGAGAGCATGTTTCTTTGATTGTATGATCTTATGACAAACTACATAGAAATAATTTCTCCAAGTTTATCCATTTCCCGTCTCACACGTCTCTCTATAACAGACACCCTTCTGTTATAATGCGGCTCACGCGCATACAAAATGCTACTTCGTAATTTTTTTAACACCTGCAGTGTTCTTTTTTCTCTTAATACATGCACAAACTATAAACTACATAGAAATCTAATTATATCACATATCCCTACTTACTATACTGTGTGACTGTATGTTGTGAAATATTCGTTAAATCAGAGTCAACGGGTTGTTTAGTAATGATGCTTTTTACACCAACATGGGAATCCAGAATAAAAATAAACGTGCTGTTTATCTTTGTAAATGGTCTCGTCACTGTCCACACACTTCCTGTTTCATCAACACTGTTGCTTGATTCGTGTTGGTAGCGTTTATAGAACATAGGTAGTATAAGGTGGCTCGATGACTTACATGACCGTTATACGAGTCTAACGACCACGAAGCTGTCACAATTGATATATTTAATGTACGTCACAGGAATGTGCCACTTATGTATGTTACGTACTGTATGCTACAGTATGTATAATCACTATTTTTGTAACAAGTGTCACAATGGTCCCAAGTCTCACATTTGTGTTATACAACCTTTTCCATTACTCCAAAGTTTGATCTTTATGCTCCCTAGTTAATTACCTTTTTCTGATTGCCCTCATTAGCAAGTGGTTTTCTTATGGCCACACAACTGTTTAGTCCCAATCTTGTGATTTCTCATCGCACTTTTTGTGTGGAAATACTCTTTAATTTTTCTCTTAAAATCTGTGATTTCTGAGGGCACTGGTGGCTCTGTGTTTTGTCTGCCATGTGGAAGGCCTGGGTTCAAATCCCAGCCACTGGATGCAGTGCCGGTCCCAAGCCTGGATAAAATGGGAGGGTTGTGTCAGGAAGGGCGTACGGTATAAAACCTGTGCTAAGCTTGTACAGTATGTGTGGACCAGATGATCCCCTGTGGCGACTCCTTGCCGGAAGCAGCCGAAAAACCAACAATATTACATGAATGTAAAGCTTACATAATGATGCTAATATATTGAATAAATGTCATGTGATTCCTACTTTACACTAGGACAGTGCCTACTTGATAAGGGCAGTGGTGGCTCAAACGATTAAGGCTCTGAGTTACTGACTGAAAGGTTAGGAGTTCAAGCCTCAGCACCACCAAGCTGGCAATGTTGAGCCCTTGAGCTAGCCTTTAACCCTCTCTGCCCCAGGGGTGCTATGTCCTGGCTGACCCGAGCTGCTTTTTAGCTGGTATTTGTTTTTCTCCCCAATTTAGTGGTGTCCAACTCCAACCTGTCACTAGGGGGCTCCCACATTAAAGCTACTACTACCAGTAGAGGATGGTGAAGACTATCATGTGTTTCCCCCAAGCCATGTGATGCCAGCACCGTTAGGGGCTGCGTAACACAATGGGGGGCAGCGCTACCCGCTCCTTCCACTTGCGTGCACTCACAGATGCCCATGATTGGTTGTAGAGCTATGATTCATGTGAGAGCGCTAAGTAACCCCCTACCCCTCCCAAAGGATGCTTACTTTAAACAAGCACAATACCTACTTTACATAAATATGATGCTTAGTTTACACAAAAACAATACCTACTTTACACAAGAAAGATGATTACGTTAACACAACGATGATGCTTAATTTACACAAACACAATACCTGTTTTACACAGAGGGATCGGGGTAGCTCAGTGGTTAAGGCATTGGACTATTGCTTGAAGGTCCCAGGTTTTAACCTCAGCACCACCAGGTTGCCACTTGAACAAGGACCTCAACTGCTCAGATGTAAAAAATTTGATAAAATGTAAGTCACTCTGGATAAGGTTATTTGCCCACTGCTCAAATGTAAATGTACACAAAGATGATGCTTAATTCAAACAAGCACAATACCTACTTTACACAAAGAAGATGCCTACTTCATTGCTTACTTTACACAAAGACAATGATTGCTTTACAAAACACAATGCCTACTTTACAGAAGGAGATAATGCTTACTTTACACAAACAATGCCTACTTTACATGAAAGCTATGCTTACTTTACACAAAAATAAAATACCTACTTTACACAACGTCACTTTACAAAACATAATACCTACTTAACACAAAAACAATGCTTACTTTACATAAAAACCATACATACTTTACACAAAGATGATGCTTACTTTACAAAACACAATAGTTACTTTACACAAAAACTGCTTACTTTACATAAAAAACACCTACTTTACACAAAGATGATGCTTACTTTAATCAAAAACAATACCTACTTTACAAAAAGATGATACTTTACACAATCAGAATACCTACTTTATACATAAACAATGCTTACTTTACAAAACACAATACCTACTTTATACAAAGACGATGCATACTTTACACAAGCACAATACCTGCTTTACACAAAGATGATGCTTACTTTACAAATCACAATACAGTGGAACCTTGGATTACGAGCATAATTAGTTCCGGAAGTGGGCTCATATTCCGAATCACTTGTAAATCAAAGCAAATTTCCCCATAAGAAATAATGGAAACTCAAATCATTCATTCCACAGCCCAAAAAATTTAATACATAAAAATAATTAACACAAAAAATAAAGTAAAAATAAAACAAATTAACCTGCACTTTGCCTTTAAAAAAAATAAATAATAATAATCCCGACTGATAAGTGTTTCCGTTTATGCGCCTAGGCGCTGTGTGTGTGCGTGTGTTTGTGTATGTGTGTGAAGTAATAGGAGGAATCAGCCTCACACCTCACCCCTCACCTCACACCTCACCTCATCTTACACAGGAAACCTTTCTCCTCTGTTCTTTGAATTTCACACAAACACACACACACAAATTAATGGAAAGACAGTTTTGTCGGAAAAATTAGCAATTAACATTGCTAATTACACTCGTGTGAGCGCATACTAATGTAATCATTGCTGTAAAGTTAAACAAACAAACAAATGAACCTGCACTTTACCTTTGAAAAGAATCGCGACAGAGCAGTGTTTCTGTGTAGAACAGATAGAGATAGAGAGAGAGAGTGTGTGTGTGTCTGTGTGTGTCTGAAGCCGAGAGGGGGTGTGAAGGGGCACAGTGTCAAATTACGCGTGCACACACACAAAACGACAGGCTGAATCAGAGATGTCACAGTGGTCACAGTATTATAGTAAACAGTACACGCGTGCACGGATGTTGATTATACCAGTGAGAGACGCGCACTAAGACCCAGCAGGGGAGATGATTACCCACAATTCCGCAGCACAAGAGAGAGAAAAAACATTGGCTCTCATTGATCACGTGACGCTCGGCGTCAAAACAAGAAGCGCATGTGTGATACATGATACTCAGTTCTCGTAAACCAAGACTTGCTCGTTTTTCAAGTCAAAATTTATAAAAAATCTTTGCTCGTCTTGCGGAACACTCGCAAACCGCGTTACTCGCAATCTGAGGTTTCACTGTATTTGCTTTACACAAAGTCAATGCTCACCTTACAAATCACAATACCTACTTTACACAAGGAGACAGTTCTTACTTTACACGATGTTCTTACTTACTGTAAGACAATGCTTATTTTATAAATCACAATACTGTAGGTATTCTTACTTTATACAAATATGATGCTTATCTTTACATAATGTTCCTCAAGTGATTTATACAAACATGATGCCAATGTTATACAAACGTGACATTTACAGAATGTGACAAAAACATGATGAAGCCTGTCCTAACTAGTTTATTCCTTGACTATCCAGGCTTTAATTATGTACTTATTCTTATTTGTGTGTGTTTTTTTTTTCATCTGTCAGATATTACTCTTAGCAGTGGGACGCTATTTTTTTCCTACCACAGAAGCTAAAAAGTCTGGTGCATGGTGTGGCTGTCAGCACTTTCAGATGAAATGTTCATGATCTGTGGTCCTCTAGAGTTTATCTCCTCATAACTTTTTTTTTTATTATTATGATTTCTTAAAGGATTTTTAAGCGAATGCATGTTCTTAATGTGTTCTTTTTTTCCAATTATTTTTTTCCTAGAGGAAACACTTATTGGGCTGGTTATGTAATAATTTCAGTTTTGTATTATTTAGAGACTGGAAGAGAGAACACCAGGAGCGCTTGAGAGATAACACAGAGAAGGAGTGTAAAAATAACTAAAGGCTGGTAATTTCTCAAAAGGTTTTGTATATAATATATAATGCACACGCATGCACACACACTATATGCGTATATGCTCCTCTGCAGCATGTGCCACTCGCAGCATCACAGCTGCATACTCAAGTCGCACAGGTCTGGTTTCTGTGATTGTCCTTGACAGCTGCACACAAATCTGTAGGCCTGGTGTTGCTGCATGCTGCTCCTGTGTTTGCTCGTCATATTAATTTGATGATTGCCAATGACAGAGCGATATACGTACTTAAATTGAGTAAAGGTAGTGGTGTGGCGTGTGGAAAATTGGGTCGGCACAACATGCCATCACCACACACCACTTAAAATGTCTTTTTTATGATTGTATTTTGTGTATTAGATGCTTATATTTTCCTTTTTTAGCTTTTGCTGAGCAGGTGGATTGCTCAGACTAGTTTGGTGGTTTCATGACTTTTGACATAACACTTTCCTAATGTTCATAAGACCTTAAGAGTGACACAATAATTATTTTTTGTTCATAAAAAAATAAAAGTTGCCAATATTTCCATGTAAGTATAGTACTATGGAATGTTTTCTTACTAATATACCAAATGCTAAGTTTTTGAAGATACTCTATATACTAGGCCAATATAGCTGAAAAGAAATGCTCAGAGTTTGGTTATTGGGTACATTGAAGATCAATGATTTTATTCTTTTTTATTTATTGTAAAATAAAAGCAATTTTAATTAGTATATTGGTCATTTAGGAACAGTGGTTGTTGGTAACGGTGACCTGATTGGTCAGTGATTGATCATTGAGACTAGTGGTGACACTTGATTGGTCATTGAGACTTCTGTTAATCAGGGATTGGTCATTGAGATTAGTGGTAATTACTGATGGGACCCATTGAGACTAGTGGTGATCATTGATTAGATGTTAAGACTAGTGGTGACCCGTTATTGGTCATTAAGATTAGTGGTGACTCGTCATGAGATGACTTCTGGTGATCAGTGATTGGTGGTGAGCCGTGATTTGTCATTGAGATTAGTGATGACCTGTGATTGGTCATTGAGACTTCTGTTGATCTGGGATTCGTCATTGAGACTATTTGTGATCATTGATTGGTCATTGAGATTAGTGGTGATAAGTGATGGGTCATGGAGACTAGTGGGAATCATTGACTGGTCATTGAGACTCGTGGTGATCCATGATTGGCCATTAAGATTAGTGGTGCATTGTGATTGGTCATTGAGACTAGTTCTGATCTCTGATTGATCACTGAGATTAGTGGTGATTACTGATGGGACCTATTGAGACTAGTGGTGATCATTGATTAGATGTTGCGACTAGTGGTGACCCGTTAGAACAATGATAATGAGTGATTTATACACAGATTGACAATGTACTCTTAATTCATATAACTAGCAGCTGTGATATGAAATGGATAGAGAGAGAATATCTAATATAATGCTAAAAAGGCCCAAGATTTGTTTAGATTTTTTTTTTATTAAATAAAAAAAATGTAAACATGTCTGAAAAAATCAACAAATGTAGCCAACAAGTTAGTTAGATGCCAACATTGCTCATCACTCCTTAAAGAGGAGACGTGGCTTTTACATTTTAAAAAGGAGATGCAATGTGTCTTTTCCAATTAGGTATTATGCCAGTGTTTCAATTAATAATCCAATATAATTACAGTTAATTTAGATTTTTTTAAAGGCATGCCTACTAAAACTGTTCTTATACAGTTTGTATTACTGCTATTTCAACATGCAGTTTGCACAATGCTAAGCAGGCAACTGTACACTTCCCTTACTTGTTAACAACCCTACTGTATATATCTATTACAAAGTTAAATAAGCATGCTGTAGACACCAACGTCTACAGCATGTAGGCACGCTGCTTTTATAGTCTGGCTTTAGACTCTCTATCCGGAATGACCCTTGAAGGATGAAGGTAGGGGTTAGGCCTCCGTTACGGACCTTGTCTCAATTCCACCTGTCTGTGTGAGCGCTCTTTCTGAGGCAACGCAAGCGTGCCGATTCTTCACACTGATGGATGGCGCCAGAGCAGGGGTTAAGCTGCACTCGTCTGCCTGCGCTCACGCTGCCTTTGTGAGAGCGTTCAAGTGTGTTTGTGAATGTGTTTTTTTTTTGTGTGTGTTTATGTCTGTGTGTATTACTGTGTTTGCAGACGCACAGGTGCTCAAATCCATATGGCAGGGGGTGTTTGTTTTTAGGCAACCTTGTCATACACAGGTTGGAGGCTTTTCAGTGGTCTTGTCTGAAAAAAAATGCACATCTGCTGACATCGGCCAATTAGGAATGGAGAGGCTGAAGGTTTGTGAGTCTAGCAGTAACCCATGGCACGCATTACCGCCTGCCCCAAAGCTCACAGACTTCCACGGGCTCCGTGCACTGTGCTGAACTCAAGACTGACCAATCTATAGAAATCTATAGAGACAGCAGGAAAAGCATGGGATATGCTTAATTATTTGAGAGATGGCATTTCAGTGGCTAGGTCCCTGAAGCGAGTGCATTGAGGCTTGGCTCAGTGCATGGAGGAAATGGCAGCTAATCAATAGGCAGGAGCGTATTACCATAGACTTCCACCAAGGCAAATGATAAGGGAGCCTATTGGGAACTCTGTCTGTTGAATAAACGGAATGGAGTGCGTAGACAGCCCATTGCTTCAAATGTGAAGTGCATAAAGCTGTATTGCCCGGCCTATCAGATACTTATAATGACTCATACGCTGATATTAACCACTCTGTTAAGTGGGTTTAGACTATGCGATTAAAGCAGCATTACAGGATTAATAAAAATCTCATACTAATAAAATCTTGGCTGAATTCTCTTAACAGAATGTGCGGTAACATGTTCTTCTTGCCAGATGGAGATTATCTAAAGACCTGCGATTAAGCAAAATAACTACATTCTTGTGCCATCAATCACCAAGATCCATGCTTGTGTGGAAAATGGGCTGGTATAAAGAACAAACATTTTTCAAAACATACTTTCCTCAATTAGCTCGTTTCGCTCACGTTTCGCCATCGGCATGACCGTATTTGTAGCTGTTCCATGAGTTTTTGGGTAATTCTAACCCAGTCTCATAGTGTGTGCGTGTGGCACAGTGGCGTAGTGGTTAGCACTGTGGCCTTGCACTTCCAGGTTTGAGGGTTTGATTCCCACCTCAGTGTGCATGGAGTTTGCATGTTCACTGCGTGCTTGATGGTTTTCTTCCAGGTATTCTGGTTTCCTCGCACAGTCCAAAAACATGCCTCCTCTGATGGAATAGCGCCCTGGTCCGGAAGTACCTTGCCTCATGACCAAAATCTCTTGGCATAGGCTCTAGGTTTCTTCTTCTTTTTTTTTTTTTTTTTTTGGATTTTAACTCCTGTTACATTTCCATATCTGAAACGTCATGATGTCAATCCATTTATGATATAGATCCCTCCTCTTCTGTAACTGAAAATAACTGCCCAGGAGTGCTGCCAGGATCGCTCCAGAGAGGACAGCCTTTACTATAGGTACTTGGTTGAAGTTCTATAAAAATATCCTGGGTGGTCAGTATGAAATGCGCCGTCATACCTGGCTGCAAGAAGTGGATGAGTTGCATTCACATTTCAGTGGCATTAAAGAGCTCCGTTGCTTTTCAGCATTCACCTGGAGGACCTCTTCACACATTCAGAGCTTCAAATTTTTATATTAGGTAGTGACAGGGCTTCAGGAAAAAAAAAAAGGAGCCAGAAAGAGGACGGACTGTGAGATGGTCTGTCTGGATGGAGATGTCAGAATGGAACTGAGCTAAAATGATCCGAGGAGGAGTGAAAACATGACAATGGGCAGGTTTGAATTTGAGGGATTTTGTGCGGGAAAACGTTTAGGTGCTTAAAAAATGTTTGTGGATGTGGGTGATGGAAATGGCAAGTATCAGTTATAAAAGAAAAAACACTGAGTGGAAATAAAAGCTAGAGCCAGAGCATCATACATTGGAGGTCATGGAAAACCTTTTTAAAAATAGTATTGTAGTAATGATTGATAGCTGTCTAAGATGCAAAACAACAATATATTTATTCTTTTTGTTTTTTTAAATGGTTTCATCATGTCCAGCATTATCTCTTTTGTTTCCATATTTTTGCAATGGCCATGGCTTAAACAAACCATTTAAATCTCTAGCCCATTGTGACCTCATATAAGAGGATACCCGTAGTGAGTTGCTCTGCTCTGCTGTTTCCTGTTGTAGTACCTAATTGGTAAGACACTGAAACGGCGCATTTGGAAGAGGAGTGAAATAAAGTGAGTTTGAGGTAAAATGCATTATCTGAGGGGTGATTCCGCTAGAGCATTAACACACATATACAGTACACGTTGGGGGCGCTCTGAGACGCGTGTTGTTAAAGAGTGAACAATTGTTAAAAAAAAAACTGTAAAAATAGAAAAAAGTAAAATGTGGGACCTTCAAGCCAGAAAAAAAAAATTCTGTAACTACACTTCAATTTTGTTACTTGCGCTTTCTTGGGACTGGGCATAAAGAGGATACAAAATTTTAGTCACTAAAATCTTTATCCTTTATCCCACTGTCTTGAATGGTTTCTTTACACATAACAGTACAGACGGCTCTTCATGTACAACGTTATATACAGTATCTCGTATTAACAAAATAACTTCTGTATTGTGATATATTTTCTTTCCATATTGCCCGCCTGTATATTATCCAGATAGTCAATAAAAATGTATCTTTTATGTGGAAATTAGATCTATAAAATACATCTTATATGCGCATGATGCACAGAATAAATCTATTGAACCTACTATTAAAGTGCCACAGGGATATATAGTATGAAGGCTGTTTCATTTTGTCTTTGTTTAAATGAATTGGACAAATACTTCCTTCCTCACACACAAAAAGGTGTAAGAATTGTAATAAAAAAATAAAAAAACAAGAAAATACCAGAGGACATGTATGAGTGACATGGGATTTTAGCAGACATGCCATTTAGATTCGAGTCTTACAGTTAGTTTGGCAGCGGAGGTGAATAATGGACACAATATCCACTCCTTTAGAAATGTGATCAGAAAGCACACATTCCCCAAAAGACGTAGCGAAGCGCAAGAGCAGGAAGCTAGACTGTACGCACTATCTGTACAGAGCCATGCGGCTTTTAATTTCCCCCCTTTATCAAGCAAACGGCGTTCTGTATGGGCACTCGTCCCGAAGAGTCCTTTTGTTGTTGGAGTAAGCAGGATTTTTTTTTTTTTTGGCCTAAGCACTATTCCTAAACTATTTAATATGTTATCAGTGCACGGAATCAAATTACTTCTCTCACTAATGGCTCTCGGATAGTTGGTGACCTCAAGCCCGAGACACTAACTAGCGCTCATGGCTGATTGCATGGACTGATAGAGATGAGGAGAGGAGACTCTCTTTATGCTGCAATGCATTCTGTTGACACACTGCCTCATTCCATGGTACGCGCCAGCACCACTGCAGTGTCATTACCTCAGACCGAGCGGTTTCTCTTGGCCATGACAGACATACTAGCAGCCCTGTATTCAAAGCAGCTGTCATCTTTCACAGACATTACGTTTACTCTAGGGAGCCAGACTCCATGTTCAGCCATGCTGAAAAGTGAAAGGCATTGGTTTGGTGTGATAAGGCACTGGATTTAAATACCAACCATAGAAGGATGGGAGACAAAAGAAAAACGCAGCGTGCATTCCTCACAATTTGGACACACATTAGATACAGCAGGTAAATGGTATTCGAATGCGTCAATGTCCGACTCGTGTAATTGCATCAGAGTCACAATGTTTAATGTCTCTTGGTTCAATACATACCATAGAACTCAGGGTAACATATGTAAACTTACAGTACATATAATAGCAAAATAATACACTTATTATTAATGCAAAATTCATTCATTTATTTATTTATTCATTCTTTGTAGCTTTGTGTAATCAGTTGCAGTGTCTGGTTGTGGTTAGGTGCTGTTAACTATGTAGATGGAGATATACAGTATACTCACTCATCGTCTATACCACTTGGGGCCTGGAGCCTAGTCCAGGAGGTTGAAGGCACGAGGCGGGGTACATCCTGGATGGGGTTTCAATCCATTGCAAGGCACACACTCATTTACACACTACGGGCAATTTGTTAATGCCAATTGGCCTAATCTGCATGTTTTAGGACGGTGGGAGGAAACCAGAGTACCCGGAGGAAACTCACCAAGCCCGGGGAGAACATACACACTCCATGCAGACAGACCCGCAGTGGAAATTGAACACCGACCCTGGAGGTGCAATGCCACACTGCTAACCACTAATCCACCATGCCACCATATAAAACATAATTCATTGTAAATTTGGTCGTTATTTTTGTCCAGAGATTTTTTTTAGCATATAGAAATGCAATGTGCTTATAGGTTTTAAATAGAAATATTCCAACACAATTAAACTCAGGTTTCGTAATATATTTTCTTTTGTCTTGTTGTGTTTTGTCTGCTGTTGTTTTGTCTTGTCCTGTTTTGTTTTGTTTAGTTTTTTTTCTCGTCGTGTCGCCTGCCTGTGAAGCATAGGTGATCAGTATCCATCATCTGGCGTCATCGTCAGGGTCCTCATATTCTTCATTCAACTCTTCATTCCCATTTGACCAAACCTTCCCAGAACCTTTATTAGGAAGCATAGATGTACCCTAGCTATTTAATTTTCACTTTTTCCCTGTACAGCATAAAAATATAATAATAATAATAATAATATTAATAATGCATGTTCAGGGGGCAGGTGACACATGTCTTCCTTGGACGACTTACATTCAAATTTCTTTGTTTTGTTTGATCCTTTTTTTTTTTTTGGTTTTGTCTTGTTTTATTCTTGTTTTGTCTCGTCTTGACTTGGCTTTTGTTGATTTGGTATGATCATTATTCCCAACACTGTTGTTCTCCCTGTGCTTGGTGGGTTTCCTCTGGGTACTCCGTTTTCCTCCCACGGTCCAAAGACATGCGGATTAGGCTAACTGGCAGTCCCAAATTGCCCATAGTGTGTGAATGAGTTTGTGAGTGCGTGTATGTGTTCTGCGATGATTTGGCACCCTGTCATTCCTTTTAACCCCTACGTCTTCTGGGATAGGCTCAGGATAAAATGGTATGAGTGAGTGAGTGATAATTCTCTCATTGCTAATAATGCTCTCATTTATCTACTGCTCCCATGAAATCAACTTAAAACAAGTTTTGCACACAAGTTAAATGCTTTTTTTCACCAGCACATGCACTATCCTAAGGATAAATATAAAAGTTGCACAAGTTTGGTTTTTCATATCCTGTATCGAGAACATGTCTAACAGATGTAATACAAAATAAATCCGGCTTTGGACACACACTAGTTACAGCAGGTAATATGATATTAGAAAGAATTAGTGTTCGACTCGTTTAATTGCACCGGTGATGCAATGTTTTATGTGTCATGGTTCAAAGACTAGCACGTGTAAAACTCAGCTACTGAATGACGAACTGAGTCACGTTATCTCTTCATGGAGATTTGGTCACAGCTCCATTCATCCTAGAAATTAAAGAGCGCAGCGAGCGAGCGAGCCTGTTTTCTGGTCCGAGCTCCACAGCTGGTGGAGGCTACAATGGAATTTGCTTTGGCATTGACTTCTTCGCTCATGATCTAAAAGAGAAAAAGAGAGGGAGAAAGAGAGAGAGAGAGAGAGAGAGAGAGGGGCTGGCAGAATAAAAGATGGGAACCAGTCTCCTCAATTAAAAGCTCCAGATGATTGATAGTAACGTCTTCTGCCCTTTTAATATAAACTATTCGGCAATTCATCAAAACTATTAAAGCAGAGCCGGCCTGTCTCTGGAAAGCATACACAAATAATAGATTATCCCTGAAACTGAAGAAGTAGTGTGCCAATATCAAATATTCATTTCGTGTTCGAGTAGAAATATGGTCTCTTGTACGGTGTGTGTGTGTGTGTGTGTGTGTGTGTGTGTGTGTGTGTGTGCGCGCATGCACAGGCATGTGTGTGTGTTAAAAGAAAAGAAAAACAATGTGCTGGGGAAGATGAACAGATAAATGCGGCACGGCTGTGTATTTGTGGAGTTGTTATAAATACAGTTGACAGAGAAGCCAGGCAAGTTAAAAGACACAGCTTTAATCAAACATGCTGAAATATATAATGGTCTATTTCCCACTGTATAATTTTCCACTAGTCACCAGTGTGGTTTATTGAGCTCCGGTTTGCTGATGGAAGACACACAGTTTGATCAAATCCCATGCACGAGTGCTTCTTAAGCAGGCGGAGCAGCTTCATGGTGATTCACTGGGTTTATTGACTAGAGTGAGAAAAGGAAGAATGGTGCTAACTCCCTCTTCTCCTATTCAATAGCAGGTCAGGAGGCTGCAGCGTGTGTGATAAAGGCAAACACAGTTATTCCTCCTCAGAGAACCTGTGAACAGGTTCTACAGTAGGTTCTTTTTTCTTTTTTTTTTCCGTCAGCTTTCATCTGTTGCTTCCATTCTCTGCATCGCACCCTCTGCTCTTTCATGATGAGTTGAAAACAGGCAAAATGCAAATGCCGCGAGTATTAATTGCACCTCTCGAGGCATGAAAAAGCAAAGCTATTCATTGCACTATGTAAGTTAACTATTCAAGGCTAGATGCATAACACAGGAGTATTGATTGGAGCTGCTCCATGGGACCTTAATCAAATCGGAGTTCTGTTTAGCAGTCAGGTCTATTGTGCCACGCCGGGTTTGTGTTCTGAAACGCACACCACTTTAGCTGATTTATAGCTATCGCGCCGTCCTGTCGAAACACCTGTACAGCTCAGCGAGCACCATTTTTCATGCACGGTATGCAAACATCGCAGACGGGGGTCGTGTAATGCTGGGAAATGAAAAGGTGCCCGCACGACATCAGCCAAGAGCATACAAGGGCTCCAGGACAGCTGGCTCAGGGGTCACGTGGTGAATCTGCGGACTGGCGCAGAGTCTGCTCAAGACACCCAGAGGACCCAATAGAGCCCTGCCGCCAGACACACTTCCCACACACCCCACCGAGCACATGGCTCTTGGCTCGCATCCTTTCAAAGGCTTGAAGGAGCTCGATACTGGGTAAGCCACCGATTCCCGGCAAAAGCCAGCGTGCCATTCGTCGTGCCAACATGACACAGCGCCGCTGCATGCGTTGTTCACGTCACCAGTCCTGACTTTTTTTTTTTCATGTTTAGCGCAACTCCTACGCGTTGTCCACGTTATGCAACAGAGAGCCCCGCCGACGTGCTTAATGATTCAGAGAGATGTGCGTTTTGAAGCAAAAGCACTGACCTTAAAGGAGCGACCATCTGCTCCTCATTAATTCTACCTGTCCCAAGGGAAGGACGTGGATTGCAGGAAAGGTTCCGCACGCTGCCTTTCTGCTCTCTCCCGCTTTCATTTCGAGTCTCCTCGACCATAAAACCAAACACGGGTTTCATTTAAATTCATATCCTGTAAGCAGCGGGTGGCTAGTGTACACAGGGCTTGTGTTTAATTTGACGACTTCTTGCTTTAACTTGGGGGGGGGGGGAGGGGGGGGAGCTTACAGAAAAAAATTTTAAAACTATGCCGTGCCATTTTCCGTGGCTCACTCTTATCAACCCATGAAAGTGCTCCTGGTGTCAGTTATGTGGTCAGCGGTGTTTATTCACAGAATGCAAATTCGTATTGCAAAGACTTTCCTGAAGCATGCGTCATATTGGTATTCCAGGAGAAGCGACGTGCAGCGGAGTAACTATGCAGATATTTTCTAGACTCGGCCTTGAACATGACCGCCCTGTTTCGTTTTACACAAGCCGCGTCTGTCTATTTAAGGTGTTTACCAAAGCAGACGCTCCAACACGTATGTGTTTCTATATGATAGCGCCATGGCATTGCTTTAAATCTTGCTTACGGTAAATTGCATCAGTGGATGTTGTGTATGTGTTTAGGTTAGTTGGAAGCCATATTTGTGTGTTCTACTCGATGTATTTCTTGCACCACTGCACAACATTAATAGATGCACCTTTACACGTGTACCTTGATGAATGTTCAAAACGTAATTTCATGTAAGGTTTCTTTCTACATATGGCATCGGTGGCATAAATATTATAAGACAGTTTTGCAGTGTAGCTCCTATCTGACTTTATGTTGAATGATGTTGATTTATCATGGTCCATTTTTGTCAGTGACCTTCTATTCATCAGCGTTTCTCTCCTGCCTCTTTGGAACCACTCAGTTCTGTCAGATCAATAAATGCATTGACCATAAATTAAGCCCCAGTATAGTAATATGCATCATCTTGGCACCCACACCCAGTGCAATGGGACTGAAGGAGAAGAATGTGACTTTGCTTTTTCTCTCTCTCTGTCTCTCTCTCTCTTTCTCTTTTTCTCCCTCCCTCATTCAATACATAGGCCAGAGGTCTTATAAAACCTCTTCATACCCTCTAACTAGCTCCTTCAGCTTCTTTGCTTTTGCATCGGCTGCTGTTTATTATCAGAACGTCAGAAAATTTCATTTCCTCTCCGAAGGGTGATATTTAAATACCCTTGGCTTTTGTCTTCAAAGTAGTACAGGACTAAGGCTTTGAAGATGAGACGCACTGGCTGAACACGTAGCTCAAAAGAAGGGAAAAGGGTTCGTTATTGCTTCCCTTTTCTTTGTGAAATACAGAGGTCCTATCATTTTAACTTCGAAAGTATCTGCTAGTTTCCTCTCGATAGAAACTGTGAAAACAAGTATCAGTGGTTAATAATTGACAAAAGTTAACTAAATTAATTAATATTATTGCGAGTTAACTATTACTAGGGCTGAAAGGTATACTGTAATATAAATATTGTGATTAAAAGTAGGCAGCACGGTGGTGTAGTGTTTAGCACTGTGGCCTCGCACCTCCAGGGTTGAGGGGTTTGTTTCCCACCTTGGGTCTGTGTGTGTGGATTTTGCATGTTCTCTAGAACCGAGTGCTTGGTGGGTTTCCTCTGGGTGCTCTGGTTTCCTCCCACAGTCCAAAGACATGCAGTTTAGATTATTCGGCGTTCCCAAATTGCCTGTAGTGTATGTGTGCGCGCCCTGCAATGGATATGGATTGGCACCCTATCCAGGGTGTACCCTGCCTGCAGGGATAAGCAGTATAGAAGATTAATGTATAGAAGATTAATTAATTCATGGTAAAATGTCACAATACACAATATCTTATAATGCACATTATCTCAGACATTAAAAATATTTTAAATACATATATTTTATATTAAACTTTTAATTAAAAAAATGTAAAAAAAATAATAAAAAGCGTTCTTGAATACACACTCCCTCGATCGTTTATTCTTGATACTGGTTAAACTGTACAAGGTCACAGGAGGCCAAGAGCCAGGCATTAGGGTACTAGGAGGGGAACATGCTGGACTGGGTGCCAGTCCATCACTAGCACACACACTATAGGAAATTTGGAAACAAAAATTTGCCTAATCTGCATGTCTTTAGACTGTGGGCGGAAACCGGAGCACCAAAAGGAAACCCATCAAGCACAGGGAAAACACGAGGAGGTACTCGAACCCTTAACCCTGGAGGCGCGAGGCCACAGCGCTAACCACTACACCACCGTAAATATACATACTGGTCTAAAAACTAAAGATAGATGTGCTTCGAGAAAGTTGGCCTATTTGGAAAGTTTAAGAAAAGCCTTATGGGTGAAGGTCCCTCATGAAGCTTGTTGAGACGATGCCAAGAATGTGAAAAGCTTTATCAGGAATACTATGAAGAAAGTATTGAAAATATAAATTGGTTTGGATTTTCTTGACACTTTTCTTGACTATATAACCCTGACTACATAAACTGTATTATTATTATTTAGGATATTATTTTCAGTGTTCTAAATAAAAAAAGAGAACATAGCATAATAGAGGTAAAAGCGAGAACACGCTCTAGAGTAGTAGTGTTATCTCTCATTGTATGTAAAGTGTAGAGGAAAGAGACCAAGTGCAATTAATTGATTGATCATCCCATTTTCGATGAAAGACAGAATACCTGTTGTCTCCTGGAAACAGGCACGTCTGGTTGCAATAAATTAGGAAAGTCAATTTGAATTTGAATTTCAAATAATCCTCCGCTAAAAAGTTGGCTCCTCGTTTTTTCCCATAATGTGAAATGGAGGATTAGCCTGGCTGAAACAGGATCTAGAGATGGCAGACACACAGAAAGCCACAGAGTCCTCTAAATTCAGCATTTTCATGCTGGGGAGACTACAAATCTTCACAGGGTCTAGCAGTCACTGGGTTCAAACGCTGATAAATACATCCTTGTTGTGAACCTGAAACCGTCGCTCGTTTTCACCAGGGAGCGCGTTCCGAGTGGAGCTGTAGGCCGCTGTAGCCGTTCGAGCGCTAATAGCCCAATTACATAAACCCACTGCGGCTTTGCCTTGTAGAGCGAGCACATCTTTCTCTTTCCCTGAAGCTCTCCGCTGTATTTTAATGTCATGCACAACACCATAAGTCTATTTACTAAGTGTGCCATGCGCTAAGGGCCCCTTCATTGGAGCACACAGAGGACGTTTGCTCAATGAGGGCTTGCCATTTTAAGCTATCAATTTAGAATACACAGTTCATAGGGAATTTATAGTGCTAGTTGATGCTGTGACCTATGAAGATTTACACATAATTCCCTAACATTCATTCCAACCGACCTTCGTGGTAACAACGCTTTTGTGGCCTGAATGTTCTGTGCCTGAAATATCAACAGACTTGCCTTCATCTAGGTGACTCGGCTGATCTTTTGACATCAGTAAACCACTGTAGGCCATTTTTGACATTGTATAGACACTAAAGGTGTATGTGTGATGGAAATTAAAGGCCCTGTACCAGAGTGCTGTTGAATTCTTTAAAATGATTGTTCAGAAGGTGTTGATTTCTGCTCTGACAGTAAAGCATGTCCCATGTGCTTCTTCACATATCTTATTCTTTTAAGGGTAACAGCTAATTCAGAGGAGCTTGTATTGCAAGAACTTTACATAATTCAAGTTTGTGAATAAACTGAAGAACCAGTTGCACAATAAGTGTCTTATGCTTAATTCCTTAAAGGGGGTTGATCAATATTGGAGTAGTAGGCTTTTGTATTACACAAAAGAAATGAAAGTAAATCAGTCCATATATTTCATTGTGCACATATACATTGACATCCATCTATCCATTTTCTATCATCCATAGGGTCATGGGGGCCTAAAAAGTATCTCAGGGAACTTAGGGCTCAAGGCAGGGTAGATCTTAAATGGGATACCAACAAATTGCAGGGCACACACACGCAATCACACCCTATGACCAATTTGGAATGCCAGTCAACACAGACCTTTGGACGTGGAACCCAGAGAACATGCAAGGGCCATGGGCTCAGACCAGGGTGAAATTCGAACCACAGTGCTGTCTGTGTACAATCCAGCAGTTATGAAGTATATGAAGTTATTTTCTTCATATGTTTCAGACTGGATGGAACATGGCTTTGGTGCAACAAGTGGCACAGCACAGGCACAGGTCTCAGAGAGGCGTAAGGGTCTGGCTCAGGTGTACAGAAGTGATATGTTGCCAGCACTGGGATTGAACTTCATATCAGGAGCACAGATCCTTAACTACCCTAAAAAATGTCACCTTAATACAGCTTCCTAGACCATTCCACCCTCTTGACTTACTCAGGCAACTTCACTCAGCAGCAGCCAAGGGACAGCATGTCCATATTCAGTTGTCTCTAGTGAAATCAAATATTGTGGTCCAGTGTGGTTCTAGTTGACATCTGTATCTGACACAGCCAATTTCCCAAAGTTTCATACAAGGTACTTACACTAATAGGACTCAAGATTTTGTGGCTTTCAGCCCAGTATGAGGGCCTTCTGCTTGGCACTGGTCACTCAAGGACAAGAGGCTTTGCTGGTAATAAGGTCCATGTCCATTGTCTGCCTGTGTGTCTGCAGCATGTCTTAATCAGCCATAACCTGTCAGGAGCTCAGCTGAAAGTCTTTAGCATGTGGTGACATCTTCTTGTCCGAAACTCACTCTGTTGACGTGATGGACTCAAACTCGGCATCCGATGTTGTTTTTGGCACTCGGGTTCAGGAATGAAGTGCAATATGTCAGAATTGCGCTGTAATGTCAGGCCACTGTCAGCCTCCCAGCCACCCACACATGAGCTGATTCCATCAGCCGTTATCCAGCTCTGATGCTTGGATCATAGAAAACACTAGCAGTCTATAGGGGTGTGTGTGCAGACAGTTGAATTCTGATGTAAATTAATTACATTAATAATATCGTTTGTAACATCACTCAATGGTTTAACAACTGTGTGCGCACTAATGAAAATCTCAGTCAGTCAGTAGACTATTGCCTAACAGATACCAACTGAATTAGATAAATCCCATGATAAGTGACCAGCCACTAAGAAAACCTGTAGACAATTAGGAAATACGAAACTGCAGTGTAGGTTAAAAGTGAGGGTCAATACTAACAGTGTCAGTGAGGAGCTGTTCCTTCTATATTAACAACTTAATCCAGCTATAGTCCATCTCAAGACTTAAAAAATCGTCATGTTATTCTAGACTTTACTTGCCCAGTTTTGGTGAGGGTCAAATTCAACATTCAAGATTGAACGCCAATGGAATGGTTTAATGTGTTGTGGTTTCTGCTAACCACGGTTGTAAAAAGTGGTTACTTGAGTTGCTGACTTAGAACTAGTCAAGATAATTTTCTTTGACCTTTCTCCATCAACACGGCTTTTATAGCCACTGCTCACTCAATGTTTGGGTGCCATTTTGTTTAAACTATGTTATAAGGTATGTTAAAATTTCCAGGCATCAGCAATTTCAGAAACACTCAAGACAGCCCAGTAACAACGTCCTTGCCAAAGTAAAAATCACACAGAATACATTGTCCCCATTCTGATATTTAATGTGAAAATTAACTGAAGCTCTTGACCTGTATCTGCCTGATTTTGTTCTGCTGCCACATGATTGGCTGATTGGATAATTGCAGAACACCCTGGGACACCATTACATTGCACCACACACAGACACATTCACACATTTATTCACACCTAGAGACAATCTAGTGTTGCCAATCCACCTTTGGGAGGTGGGGAAAATTGAAGAACCAGGAGGAAATGAATGTAAAAACACAGCGAAAGAGAGTAACCCATGACTGTAAGATTTATTTCCTTGAAATCCATGGGCTATTTTTTAAAAAAAAAGGCGTAGTAGACCCTAAGGGTTTCCCTCCGGAAATAGGTCAGGGGAACATTATAACTTTCCATAGATATGAAGTACAGTACCATGTCTAGTCCACTACTTGGTCCATCATTGCTGTTATCTGGTGTAAAGCATTTTCTGGAAATGAATATATCGCTACTGTGTGCAAAATAAAATATATGCAATGTTTCCTAATATATATTTGGTCTGTCTCGTCTGTCTTCTCCTTGTCTCAGCTGTTAAAGGACGTTGGTCACGAAATCCTGTCTCTGACTCCATGCGCTCCTTCTTCGAGATGCCGAGCAAATAGAGCTGCTTTGCAGCAGATGTCGCTTTTCCTTTTGAAGTGCTCTCGGCTTCGCTGTCAGAAGCTAAGGCTGATTGATAGCTGTGATACCCGTCGATAGAAGTGTTTGCCAGTGTATGCAAGAGAACGTGCTCCCTGCACATATGTATTATTCGTAGGGCCTTAGGGGGGTGTTGCTGATATATATATATATATATATATATATATATATACACACTACCGTTCAAAAGTTTGGGGTCACTTTCTAACTCCATGACGGTTCCTGATTTTTATTTCTTTCTACATTGTAAAGGAATGCTGAAGGCATCCAAAAAATTCATTAATCTCCTTTGAACAGTTGATATTGAGATGTTTCTGCTACTTCTGCTCTGTAAAGACTT